>JARGYO010000094.1:40029865-40701734 GCA_029206835.1 Rana muscosa
CCTGTCTTGATGATTTCTTGACTTTTGCCAGACGGCAATACTACATGTTCTATGTTATCTACTTCATGGTCTAGAATTGATAGACTCAGGTTCCAGGGTTTACATTTCTAGTTTTAAGATAAGTGCTATCCTACAAATGCATTTTTATGTTTCTATTGTGGTGGCGCCGGGGCATCGAGGCGGCGCTTACACCGACTTTGGTGTGCGTGGTCAGATGCCTGTGATCTTTCGCCCTCACACTGCAGGGTGCCGTGGGGCCCTGTGCTTCTATACCCTGGTCTGCTATTGGGCTATGGGTGTGGGGGCGCTGGGTCTCACGCGTGCCCCTCTTTTGCACCGCAGTATTCTGCGTGCCTTTGATGACCACCCCCTAAGGTGGTCTGTGTATGTTTTTTTGTTTGATGCTATGTGCTTCACTCTTCTCTCTTTCTTGTCTACTCCCCTTTCCCTCTCCTTCCCCTTCCTCCCCACCCATCCCCTCTTTTTTGTCCTCCGCTTTAGGTCTGCCTCCTCTGAAGCCTGTGGCTTGCGACTCCCCCCTACTGGTGGTTATGGCTAAGGTAAATCTGATTTCTTTCAATGTGAGGGGCTTACACGCACCGGGTAAGAGACACAATTTGTACAGGGAGCTGGGCCGCCTGCGGGGAGACATTGTTTTCCTGCAGGAGACCCACCTTACGTCAGTAAATCTGTTTTCTCCACAGTTCCCTACTTGGTATTATAGCCTATCTGATGTGCATAAGGCTAAAGGGGTGGCCATTGGCTTCCGCAGGGGTTCCGCGTTTGCATTGGAATCCACGTTGTGTGACCCTCTGGGACATTTTCTGTTCATAAAAGGTATGCTAGGTAATATGCCCTGCACTTTAGCCAACCTGTATGCCCCCAATAGGAACCAGGTGGGATTCGTAGCGTCCACCCTCGCAAAGCTGAGGGACTTTGCTCGTGGGTGCGTACTTCTTGCGGGTGATTTAAATTTCCCACTGGAACCCATAGTGGACACCTCACTGGGGAGATCTAGTATCTCCCATAAATGCCTATCTTACGTACGCAAGCAACTGTTTGATTCACAGCTGATTGATGTCTGGAGGGTTATGCATCCGCGAGCAAAGGATTACACTCACTACTCTCACACCCACCAATCTTATTCTAGAATCGACTATTTCTTTATTGACCACCACCACCTCCCCCTGACAGTCGACACCGACATCGGAACCTCCCCCGTCTCTGACCATGCCCCGATACTGCTTACCCTTAAAGTCCCTTCATTGCCCCATAGAGTTACCAATTGGAAGCTTAATGAGGACCTATTGACTGAGGAAATAGACAAGAAAATGTTGGGGAAAGAACTGTCCCAATACTTTAAAGACAACACGCACCCTGACACTTCACCGGGTGTTCTCTGGGAAGCCCATAAGGCCCACATCAGGGGTAAACTTATTGAACTCGGATCTAGGAAAAAACGAGAGCGGACGTACCAGCAGTCAGTACTGATACGGGAAATCGGAGAACTAGAGCAACAACATAAGGCTAGGCAATCCCGAGAGATTTTTCATACTCTGACCCTGAATAGGGAGAAATTGAAGGCCCTCTTTCATGTTGAACAGAGACGGCGAGCCCGTCTCCTGTCCCAACGCTTTCATGAATGGGGCAACAAGCCGAGTCGGCTTTTGGCTCATTCGTTACAGCAAAAGAAACATGCTTCCTTTATAGCTAAGATCAAGACAAAATTCTCTGAACTAGTTTATGACACCCCTGCCATAGCTAAAGAATTCCGGGCGTTTTACCAACACCTTTACCATGTCCAACACTCTATAGCGGATCGCGACACTAGACTACGGCGCATTAGAGAATACCTATCCCATGCCAATTTGCCAGCATTTTCGCCAGATACACTCGCGACCCTGGATGGGGAGTTCACCACCTCAGAATTAAGCGTCGCCTTGAAGGCCATGGCCAATGGCAAGGCGCCTGGCCCAGATGGCTTCACGGTAGCTTATTATCGCTCCTTTGCCGATGTTTTGCTACCGCGCTTGACCTGTTATGCTAACGCTGTATCTGATGGTGGTGCCTTTCGGTCTGAGACCCTCCATGCCCACATTACAGTTCTACCCAAACCGGGTAAAGACCCCAGTGTTTGCGGGAGCTATTGCCCCATTTCCCTGTTGAACATTGATGCCAAATTGTATGCCAAAGCTATAGCAAATAGACTCCTCCCCCTACTCCCCCAGTGGGTTTCATGTGAACAAACCGGCTTCATCCCCGGTAGAGAAGCGCGGGACAACTCCCTCCGTACCCTATCCCTGATGTCACACGCGCGTGGATCCTCCTGGCCAACCCTTCTGCTTTCGACGGATGCTGAAAAGGCGTTCGATAGGGTGGACTGGGAGTATCTTATGGAGACACTGTCTCACCTAGGCATTAGCGAATCTTTCCGAAGTCAAATTTCAGCTCTTTATAATTTCCCCACGGCTCAATTACGCATCAATGGCACCTTAAGCACTCCTTTCACGTTATACAACGGCACTCGCCAGGGGTGCCCCCTATCGCCCATTTTATTTGCCCTTTCTTTAGAACCTTTTCTTTCAATGGTTAGGCACAATCCTTCAATTCATGGAATTACGGTAGGGAGTATCGAACATAAATACGCTGCTTATGCAGATGACATCCTATTTTACATACAACAACCTTTAATATCTCTCCCAAACCTCATGTCAGCATTTTCTGCATTTAGCGACATCTCTAACTTCAAAATCAACATGACGAAATCTGAAATCCTAAATGTCTCGGTCCCAGGTACCCTTGTGCCCCAACTGAAGCGGTCCTTCCCCTTCGCGTGGCAGACACGTAAAATGAAGTATTTAGGTATTTATCTCACCCCCAACCCTTCCGCTTTGTTTCGTGCCAACTTCTTACCCTTACTGAATACGATCAGGTCTGATCTGCAAAGGTGGTCGACAATTGCCCATTCCTGGTTGGGGAAAATCAGTGTTGTGAAGATGAATATTCTACCTAGATTACTGTTCTTGCTGCAAATGATTCCATATAAAATCCCCGTAGGTTTTTATGCTCTAGTCCGGTCTCTTATTAGCAGATATGTATGGAACAGAAGGCGTCCCAGACTTGCCAGGTCCCTCCTTATCAGACCAAAGAGGGAGGGAGGTTTGGCTCTGCCAGACCTTAAGCAGTATTTTATAGCAGTCGTATTGAATAGAATCTCAGATTGGAAATATCACAAAGACTCTAAGATGTGGGTAAATTTGGAAATAGAGCTCAGTGGGGCTGACCTTTTTTCACAACTTTGGATCCCCAGAAAACATAGAACTCTAGCCTCAACTACATCACCACTTACACGCTCTACTCTCATGGCGTGGGACTCGCTATGTAAAAAGCAGGATTGGAAACACAACTCACCCCTTTTGCCTTTACGGGGACACAACTTTTTCCCTCCAGGTAACACAGGGACCAGTGCTCGGCTATGGGAACTCGGCTCTGCCACTCTTTTGCATCATGTGACTACCTCTTCGAGTATTGTTCCCTTGTCCACCTTAGTGCCTTCAGCTACTACAACACCTATGGACCACTGGCGTTACCGTCAACTTGCAGCCTTTGTCCGTTCCCTGCCAAAACCTCTACGGTCCGTCTCGGACTTGACTTCCATTGAAGCGGCTTTTGCTGAGGACAAACCTGTGGATAAACCTATCTCATACTTTTACAGAGCTCTGCAAGCTCTAGCCTCCTCGGAGAAGCCCACCTTTCTCCGCAAATGGGAAGAGGATCTTCATAAAGAACTCTCTGCTGCTCAACGGGACTCCATTCTTTTACTAGCCCACACCTCCTCCATAGCCTCCAAGATGGCAGAGGTTAATTATAAACTGTTGGCGAGGTGGCATTACACCCCAGTGGTGCTCCATAAATCCTTTCCGCAAACGTCACCTTTATGTTGGCGAGATTATGGCACACAAGCAACTCATGCTCATATTTGGTGGCACTGCCCCCTGATACGCCCTTATTGGGCGACAATTTTACACTGGGCCAAGGTGATTCAGGGTTTTGACATCCCTGATGATCCTTGGGTGGTCTTACTCCATTGTACAGGCAAATCAGTGGGAACATACAAGAAATCTTTAACACCACACTTGCTTAACGCCGCAAAAGCGCTCATTCCGCGCTATTGGAAACAATCCAATATCCCAACCCTGCGCCAATGGCTGCTAGAAGTTGACCATATATACTATATGGAAGACCTCACACTCTCTCTCAGAAACAAATCAGATTTGGCAAAGAAAATTTGGTCCCGCTGGTTTGCCTTCAAGTACACAACTGACTATGCTGAACTTATGTCTAAGCCTGATTAATGTTTGACTGTTGACATAATGAAGGTAGATGGTGCTAGACCTAGGCGGACTCCCCTCCCCCCCCCTGGCCCTTCCTCCATCCCCTCCCCTCCTCTCTTTCTTTTCTCTTTTCTTCTGCTTTTTTCTTTCTAATCTTCTTTGTTTTTATGTTGGGTGCACGACGTGGCGGAGAGATTTTTGTCATTTCAGCTTCATGTAACTCCTAGCTGATGAGAAATACCATTATATGACTAGCCGGCCGGTGAGATTAGTCATTTTAGATTATGTAGTTCTCTCCATGTATTGCACACTCTTTTTGTCTTGTTTTTACTTTGTCCTGTATTGCTTTTACATATTTTTTCAATAGAAAAACTAATTAAACAAAAAAATGGTCATTAGGTTATTGGTCTAGAAAAGTTGACAAATAAGTCAAAACTATTTGCCAAATCCACAAAAATTAAAGTGATGTTGAATTCCTGGTTCACTCTGGAGACCTTTGTTCAGCTTATATGCCATAAACAAGTCATGATTGTCTGAAAATCAAGACTTAAGGGTAATTCTGCTACTTGTCAGCGCTTATGTTAAGGGGCTAGTTATTAAAGTTATTCAGTTACGGGTATTCAAGTTATGGTTACTTCCATTAAAAAAGTCACGATTTCCCATGTTTTTTTTGCCAACAAAATAACCTAAAGCCCTTCCTTAACATATGGCACAACTTACCTGAGAATTGTAGCCTACCATCCATAGTCTCCAACTTTTTCTTGAAGAATGACCACCAAAGTCCATAAAAATAATCAGAGCTTCACAGAGCTGTGAAATGGAACCTGCTTTCAAGTTCCTTTATTATTCAGATAAAATGTAATTAGGGGAAAATAATAAATGACTACATTTCTCAGAGAATTTTCTTTTGTGGAAACACAGATTGTTACCCCAGAACTTTCACATCTTCTAAGTATAAGGAGGCACACAATGGGAGTAGGTGGAATTTTATTTGAAAAGTTGAAAGGGGGTTAAAACTATTGCTTATGGTTTGTGTTGTGTGTAATTAATTACCTGTAGTACAACAGATCTTCTTTCCCCCGCTTACCTTCTCCTGCAGGGGATAAGACACACCATGCCACAAGCCCGTGTCCTCCGTTTTGAAGGTCAGGCGGTGTTAATGTATTTGGGTCCCGCAGCGAGTCACCCCCTTTCACTGGTTCCCATCTCTAACTAGGCAGAGACAAGTCTGTGTTTTCCCCAAGGTGGTCAATGTCCACAACACTTTAACTCCAACAATGAGTTTATTTTTCCTTTGCTTCACTAGAACCAGAGATTGAAGAAAGAAAGGAGTTAGCAGAGTCATAGAGCAGATTCAGGCACAACTCTTGGCTTCGTCGCCACTTGATCCCAAGTGGGTACAGCTCACCCGGATAGTCCCTATAAGAGCGGCCCTAGCAGCCGGTGTGAAGCTCGAACAGTTCTGTCACTTTATCCCCTCCAAGGACAAGTTCAGATGATCCTTTAGATCCTTCCCTCTGACAAGTTACCAGGCCTTTCCCGAGACAGCGATCTTCTATCACTCGCCTCCTGTTATGGGAGTGATCCTCCCCCCGGCGTCCTCTTAGTCAGAGCGGATACCCTCACCTGGGTATCCTGGGACTCCATGGGTCTGCTTGTAGACCCAGTTAAAGGTACCGGGCCTACCTGGAATGCTGTAGCCTCGGGCTGAAGGTGCCCGAGACTCGTTGGCCAGTGCACGCACCCCCCTCATGGGGCACACTCCCCCCAGGTACTGGTCCCCGGTTACTTCCCCGGGTACAGGTCCCCGGTTACTCCTCTGGGTACAGGTCCCCGGTTACTCCCCTGAGCGAATGGCGTCTACCCCTTATATATCCTCTCCCGGCATGCACAGCTGGCCAAAACCTCATGGGGCACACTCCCCCCGGGTACTGGTCCCCGGTTACTTCCCCGGGTACAGGTCCCCGGTTACTCCTCTGGGTACAGGTCCCCGGTTACTCCCCTGAGCGAATGGCGTCTACCCCTTATATATCCTCTCCCGGCATGCACAGCTGGCCAAAACCGCCCACTGTATGGTAGCTGAAAGAGGACATACAATCGCTACTATATCACCTGTGGTTCAACCCGGACCCGACATAGCAATGCCACCTACAGGCCAACGAGGAACTATACACCAAGTGACACAGCAACAGAGCAGAGTCCAAAACATAACTAGAAGGCCCGAGCCAACTATTGCTCGGGTCATTCCCTAAATTTAGGCATAGCGTCCCCCTGTTTTTGAGGTACCCGCTACATACCAATAGAGAGTGGGGCCAAAATATTCAAGTTTTGAGTGGTTTATAAGCCTGCAAAGGATTCAACTGCAAAAATATGGTACACTAAACACATGATGCTGACTTTACAATATGTGGACTACAAATTCACAATCCTGACAATACATGGACTACAAACAGGCAATCCTGACAATAAGTGGGCTACCAAGGGACAACCCTGACAATTTCAAAAACTACAAAAGGAGCAATCCTGACAATACATAGACTACAAATGGGCAACCCAGACAATGCATGGACTACTAAGAAGCATTTTAAAAATATATTGGCTACAAAGGGGCAAACCTGTCAATATGTGGCATGCCAAGGGACAATCCTGACAATACATACAGGCAACCAGCACAATATATGGGTTACAAAGGGGCATTTTGACAATACATGGGTTACAAAGTACTGTATCACTGTGTCCCACAATCCACAGCAGCTCACTGTAATCTCAGGTGGTAAACGGGGCTTTCATTCAGCTTCCTCTATGGCTGAATACAGTCCTGCAGCTTGCCAGTGTCCAGTCTTTCTCTATGGCTGCCTATAGCCCTTAACAGGGGAGGAGAGGACACACAGGGCAGCAGCAGCAGGGATAGTAGCCCAGTCCCTGCTGTCAGACATAGTAGCTATGTAAACCAGGGGCTATACACTCCCCCCATCAAAAGTGTTTGGTCCCCAAAATAACAACAGGGTTCAGCAAGTACACAAGCAGGAACATAATATAAAATTATACTAAACAGGCCTATGGGAAATAAGCTTAGTTTATAACACATTCTCTATCAAACATTTCAGCCAAGGGAATTTCCCACCAGGGCGTGTCAGGAGACAGGCCAAAATTGTTATCTACCAAAGCCATAGTGGAAAATACTGGCATCCATTGGGATCTTAGGATCATGGATACAGTTCAGAAAAACAGGAATATGTGTCTGGGAATTGTCCCAATGCCCTGTACACACGAGCGGAAATTCCGACAGCAAAAGTCCGAAGTAAGCTTTTCATCTGAATTTCCGACCGGGTGTATGCTCCATCAGACTTTTGCTGGCGGAATTTCCGCCAGCAAAAGTTTGAGAGCAGGTTCTCTATTTTTCCGACAGAAAAAATTCCTGAAATTCTGATCGTCTGTATGCTTTTCTGACAGGAAAAAACTCACGCATGCTCGGAAACAATTCGACGCATGCTCGGATGCATTGAACTTCTTTATCTCGCCTCATCGTAGTGTTGTGCGTCACCGCGTTCTTGACGGTCGAAAGTTCAGAGAATTTTTGTGTGACTGTGTATGCAAGCCAAGCTTGAGCGGAATTCCGTCGGAAAAAAACATCCGACTTTCTTCCGACAGAAATTCTGCTTGTGTTGTCGTGGAAGAATTCCCTTGGGCTTTGTATGCAAATCCACACCGCGCCTAAATGTGGACTTCCAGCGTCTAAATGCACACAAAGCACAAAACAATTCCTTCGTGCTTAAAAGCACGTTTGTATCAAGCTCTTTGGTACAAGGAATTTGAAGTACTTCAATGGCACCAGGTAGAATCAGAAACGATGCTGCTTCAAGCTGGAGTCTCAAGCGTCTGGGCAGAGCTCAGCCACCCGGATTCTTTTATTCATTGGAAACAAAAGGATAACAAAACAGGAAGTGATGGCCCCAACAGCCAATCACTTCCCTGAATACAAAATGACATCACAGGAAATGACAAACAGTAAAGGGGAGGGCACTCACAGGAGGGAAAGGGGAGGAAGTGCACACCCCCCATCTTAATCAGCATGGAGCCCACACAATACTGTTCAAAGTAAACAGTATCTAGTGAGATCATTCTACTTGTTCTTATCGTTTTGGGACAATCTGCGGGGACATTGCTACTGCTGTTGTCAATATACGGTACAAGTACACCGACAAGGCAGATATCAATGTCCTCTTATAAATACAGATATGTATCCATAAAGGGGATAACTAAGTCCGCAAGAGAGAATTAATAGGTTTCTCTCATTATGCGGACTTCGCTTCTCTAAAGTGTATAGCCATTGGAAAGCATGCAGTCCAGCACATTGCGCTTGATATCTACAAACCAACAAACGACACACACAGAGAGCACGTTTCAATCCCATAAGAAGGTTTTCATACTGATCGTTTTTACCGCTGGTCTCGATTCAACCCAAGTGCGCTCTGCTAGAGCGCTCCTCGATTAAACATCAGACACAGGGAGACAGATGACAATCTATAAAACGCACATCCTAGAATAAAATGTCCACATAAATCTTATATAATAAAATTTCCACAACAGTCCCTCCTTTTTGTCATATGCTCCCATGTGTCTCTCAAAACTTGATCTTCTTACACCTGGAAATGAATCAGTCCTTACAATCCATAAAAAGGAAAACGCGGCTTGACATGTAGACTCTGTTCTTCAGGAGACATGACTTATAAGGAGGGTACGAAATGGTGAGCTGTAGTAATCGCCGATCGGTCTGAAATCCTCTGCATCTGATACGTTGGTTGGGCTTCGGGGCGTCTTATCTCATTGAGGAAAATGTGGTCATCTGCTCGGGCTCTGGTCACGCGTCCAATCAGGCAACAGGAGCACCTCATCACGACATATAGAAGGAATAGAAACAAAAATGACATGAGTATATACACCCCTACTTCCTTCAACCACGATCCAATGGAAAATAAAAAAATCCCCAAAGTTTCCCAAACCCTTAAAAGGATTCCAACCCTCACTAGCTATAGCTCTGGCTTTGCCTTGCAGGGATCTAGCCTTATCCATATGGGCCTGAACTTTGTCATTGGTATCCTCAATCCAGGTACAACAATCTTCACCTATGAATTCACAGAAACCCCCCTTGGATGCTAACAGATAATCAAGGGCCATCTTTTCCTGTAAAAGAAGGGTCCTGATCTGCCGTTGTTCCTGTGAGATTTCCCTTACAGCCTCTATGGTTTCATTGAATATCCCACCCACAATGGATGAGAAATAATTCAATCGTTTCATAAATTCAATCCCCCAACCCGTCCAAGCAGGAAACCATGCCCAGGCCTGGTCAGAGTTGGTGAACAATTCCCTTCTAGCTTTTCCTGACGTTCTTACCTTCTCTCGTGCCATCAGATCCTCTCGATCATCCGCGATGTAAGATGCTGGGACTAGTTTAACCAGGACACATGAACCTCTTGCATTAGGGGGGATTACCTTATAAGCTGAGGTACCGCATAAGAAGTAGTAGGGGCCAGTCAGAGTCGCACAGGGGGAACCACTCTGACGGTTACGTGCATTGAGTAGTAACAGGATAGACTGGGGGATTGCTCCCTCGGTCTGAACGTCACACCCTTCCTTCCAACAGATGTAATCTGGTCTATTAGTGTTATTAAAGAAGACGGGGGTTTCGTTGGTTAGATTAACTGTTATACCTTCTTACAGGTGGTGGACCCAACAAAGTTATCCCCTCTACCGAAACTAAAGTTGAAGCACACTTGTGGGCTACCTAGTTGTCCCGATACCCATACTGGTTTTGTGAGGGAGGGGCAAAAGCCAGAGCTAATGTTAAAACTATAACTAATTTTACCCTCTAGGAATGTATCATTAAGTTCTATTGACAAGTGTCTGTTTGGAGTCTTTAGTTTCCTCATACCGATACGGACATCATATATCGCATGTACTGCTGCCATTGCCGGGGCATCAAGGCTTGGTGGAGGTTTGGAGCATACCCAGCAGTTGGTCCTGTTCGCCATTTTTGCCAGCTGGAGATGCATTTTAAACAATAAATTGGGATGCTTTTCATCATTACCCTTGCTAAATTACACTAAACTAAAACTATAAATAAAGAAGATACTCCTCATTCTTTGATGTAGTTGAGCAGCTTCTTGCAGTGACTGGCGTGGATCCAGTTGTCCCGTTCTTCAAGCTTTAGTGAGGTCGGCGTGGTCAGCTGAACCTGGAATGGTCCGAGGTATCTCGATTCTAGTCCTGTCCTCTGGTGTTTCTTTACAACGACCCAGTCACCTGGTTGGATAGAATGTAAACCGGTTATTGAGTCAGGGTCTGGAAGGGACTCATGAAC
Source organism: Rana muscosa (assembly GCA_029206835.1). Classification (NCBI taxonomy): domain Eukaryota; kingdom Metazoa; phylum Chordata; class Amphibia; order Anura; family Ranidae; genus Rana; species Rana muscosa. The sequence goes on from JARGYO010000094.1 coordinate 40,040,561, forward strand.
TCTGTGGTGGATTTTTTTTAGCTCACGTTGCAGTGACTGCACATACCCCGTCAGCTGAGAATGTAAAGACAACAGCTGCTGGGGAAAGTACAACCCTGTTTTTGGTTGACATCCGAACAAAACCTCATATGGAGATAACCCGTGAGGTCGTCTAGGTGCATTTCTGATGGAGTGGAGAGCTATGGGGAGACATTCAGGCCAAGGTTTCCCAGTATCAGCTATTATTTTGGAGATTTTGTTTTTAAGGGTTCCGTTTAACCTTTCAACCTTACCACTACTTTGGGGGTGATAAGGAGCGTGTAATCCCTGATTGATATGGAGGGCTTTACACACTTCTGCAAATATTTCACCAGTGAAGTGGGAGCCTCGATCCGACTCGATCGTTTCAGGTAGGCCCCAGCGACACACTATTTCGGACAGGATCTTTTTGGCTGTGGTTGTGGCGTTTGCTTTCTGAACCGGCCATGCCTCCGGCCAACCTGAAAACATATCTACACAGACTAAGATGTGTTCGTACGGCCCACTCCTTGGCAATGTAATGTAGTCTATCTGGATGCGCTGAAATGGATATTCTGGTCGGGGGAATATCGTTTGGGTACTGGTACCGTCCCACCTGGATTGTGCAATGCGCAAACCAGGCAGGCTGCTGCAAAATTAGCAGCTGCAGTAGTAAATCCAGGGGCGATCCAATGCTCATCCACCTGCGCACATATAACCATCTTTGACTGATGCCCTGGATAATGAGCCGAATGGACCATCATTGGAAAAAGCGATCTTGGCAGACACCATTTTTTACCAAGACCCCAGATGTCATCTCGACCTCTCATGGCCCCTAGTGCTGTCCATCTCCTCTTTTCATGTAATTCCGCTTGTGACTGTAGTCTCTTAAACTCTTCCAGAGACACATCAGAGGGGATGGCTAGCATCAGGGTTTTCACAGGAGGGTGCAGAGCACCTTCTTTGGCAGCTCTATCTGCCAAGGCATTGCCGTCGGCCTCCAAAGTCCTATCAGTCATGTGGGTCTTAACTTTTAGAATGGCTATCTCACGCGGCAGGTTGAAAGCAACGAATAACCTGTTGATTAACTGTGCATGTTTCACGGGCTTCCCTGAACTAGTCAGAAAGCCTCTTGCTTTCCAGATAGGACCAAAATCATGGGCTATCCCAAAAGCATACCTAGAATCCGTGTAGATATTGATCCTTTGACCCTCTTGGATCTCACAGGCTCTTGCCAGTGCCCACAGCTCAGCTTCCTGTGCAGACATGTTGGAACTCAATGAACCCTTTTCCACAATTTCACTGACTGTAGTCACTGCATAACCTGTGTGTGGCTTACCATCTGGGGTGTAATACCTGGAACCATCGACAAAAAGGTTTTTAGCGTTTGGGATGGGGGTCTCCTTCACCGGGCTGATGATTGTTGACTCGAGTTCCATCAGAGAAACACAGTCGTGGTGATCATCAGCATGTTGTCCTTCTAAATTAACAAGTTGGTTAGAGGTAGAGAGGTTGGTATTGTTAGTCTGGAAGGTTTGAGTATCATTTTTTAACACCATTATCTCCCCCCTTCTCTTCCTCCTCAGTAGGAAGAAGAGAGGCTGGGTTTAAAATGGTGCATCGTCTTAAAGTCAGGTTAGTAGGGGTTAGGAGAGCCACTTCGTACTTAGTCAATCTGGCAGCAGAGAGGTGTTTTGTCTGAACTTGATTTAGGATTTCCTGCACTGAATGGGGAGTATAGAGGGTCAGTGGGGAGTCCAAGACTATGTCACCTACCTTCTGTAACAATACAGCGCAGGCGGCTACAGCTCGTACACAACCTGGTGAACCTCGAATGACTGGATCTAGGGCAGTTGATAGATACATGATGGGTCGGTACCTGGACCCATGTAGTTGGGTCAGTACTCCAGTGGCGTGGCCTTTGCTTTCATAGCAGAAAAGATAGAAGGGGAGGTCATAGTTGGGCAAACCTAAAGCAGGTGCTTTGGAGAGTTCTTGGATCAAGTCCTGTAGGGTTGACCAGTTATCATCAGTCAGTTGAAAGGGAGTTTGGGATAGGATTTCGTAAAGGGGTCCTAAAGTCGAAGAGATGTTAGGGACCCAGTCTCTACAGTAGTTGATAAGACCGAGAATGGCTCTCGTTTGTCGTGCGTTTCGGGGTTTCGGGAAGTCTTTCAGTGTCTGAATTCTCTGGGTTGTCAGGTGTCGAGTACCCTGAGATATACAATGTCCTAAAAATGTGACCTTCTCCCAACAAAACTGCAATTTCTCCTTGCTAGCTTTATTCCCCGTGGACGCCAGATGGTTAAGCAATGAGACAGTATGCTGATAACAGACATCCCTTGCAGGGCAACAAAGCAGCAAGTCATCAACATACTGGATCAGCACCACCTCTGGATTCGTTGGGGTCCATTGATCCAACACTATTTTAAGTTTGCAACTGTACTCCGAGGGACTAGTCACAGACCCCTGAACGAGACGTGTCCAAGTCAGTTGTCGACCCTGGAATGAAAAAGCAAAAAGGTACTGCACTGGGGGTCCAGTGGTACAGAAAAAAATGCATTAGTCAGATCAATAACACTGAAGAAAATTGCGTTAGGTGGTATAGAGGCCAACAAGGTGTGTGGGTTGGGTACCAAAGGAGCATCGCTGATAATGATTTTATTGATAGCCCTTAAATCATGTACTAAACGGAAAGTTGTTTCCTGACCCTTGACAGACTTTTTAGCCACTGGAAACAAAGGGGTGTTACAGGGGGATTTGGTTGGCGTAAGAACTTTTATCAGCAGGTACCGGTCTATTTGGATTTTAAGGCTATCCATCTGAGCCACACTCAAAGGGTATTGTGGTAATTGGGGAAAAATACTCCCTGGTCTGATGTTTACTGTGGTTGGCGGGACCGGCAGAAGACCCACATCATACTTATCAAACGCCCAAAGTTTGGGATCCACTTCTGCTAGCACATCCAACCCCAGAAAACAACCAGGTTCTATCATATACGGTAGAGCCACCATTGCACATAGGCGCTCATCCGTCAATGCACTGCTAACCACAACACCTGTTGGAGTGTACTCAATGACCGCTTGTATCTCAGATAAAATATCAGCTCCCAATAGGTTGATGGGAACATCATCCGATACCAGAACCGACTTAATGGCTTCTGTGTGTTGGCCCAACCTACAATGGAGTGGTTTGGTGGTATGTAGAGACACTGTCTGACCTGTTAGACCCACAGTGGGTATAGTCTCCCCAGAAAGGGGAACCTTGCCTCTGAGATCTTTGGATCTCAGAACAGTTCGAACGGCACCGGTGTCAATGAGGCAAGGGAGGGGATATTTTAATTCCTCGATAAACAGGTTGATATGTCCTGACACCGCTTTGCCAATGTCCTATGAAGAATCATAGTCGTGGCTGGCCATCGCTACAACTGAAGTTGTTGGATCGCGTGAGCCTGGTACCGGATCGTCTGGGATGAACTGCCACTTACCCTTGGGTCTGTTAGGGCAGTCGCGCCTTAGATGTCCTTCCTTTCCATAGATGTAACAAGTTCGGGCTTTCCAGCGTTGTGTCTTTTTCCCACCATCCTGGCCCGTTTGTCCTGCAGAAGGGGCTTGACACACAAGGATTTTGGATGCTTTGTCCTGTTTCTTCCTATCCATCTCTCTCTCTATAGCGGAGAGAGTGGATAGAATGGCAGGTATTGTCATTTCATTAAATTCGGGTCTGGCTAATAATAGCCGGTCTCGAATTTTCATATGGATGCCTTCTAAAAATTTGGCTCTTAGCAAAAGGTGAATGGCGGATAACTTACCTCCGTCGGTTGGCACATCCGGACCAACCTCCAGATCTGCATCCAATGCAGCTTGTTTCAGGCGACGCCAGAAACAAGCACATTCCTCGCCTGGGCTTTGACTGAGTTTCATCACATCTGTGGTAGAAGATGCACCATACAACTCTGGAAGTTTGGCTAGCAGGGCCACACAGAATTGCTTACCTCCAGAAGTGGCTTGTTCGTGGGTGATAATGCCGCAACGGGAGATTATAACCCCTGCCAGTTCTTCTCCTACTTTCGCCCTCAGAACCTGGGCACAATCTGTTCCGCTCATGCCGTAGCTAAATTGATTTTGACAAAACATTCTCGCGAACCCTCGTGGATTTGTTCTATAGTCAGGCAGTTCGGCCAGTATGGTCCTGATTTCTGAGGAAGCAAAATGGACATGCCATACCACCCTTTCCCCCAAAGTCCTTTCACCGTTGGTATTTGGAACACCCTCATATTGTTGCACCCGGACTGGGTAAGTACCAGGTTCAGTGACATAAGTGGGGCTAGGTGTGTACTTTGGAGGTTGTGGCTTCATTGGTTGGCTAATGTGTGCTACCTTGCCCACAACGTTCCCTGTCTGGAAGCCAACCAATGAAGGGTAGATGGTAGGTATGACTGAGTCAAAAGCTCTCAGCGCAGTTATGCAATCCCCACGGTTCCTTAGTCTGGTCTCAATTCCCTTAGACTCACATAGCAACTGTAGATCACCAGTTGAAAATGATTCATAATCAGCCGCAATCGGCGGAGAAAATGCCCCAGATATGGGGAAAGGCGACTGATAGAGAGGGTTAGCTTGAGGTTTAGCGTCAGAGGTGACATGGTTAGATGGAGACGTGGGAGAGAGAGAGATGTTAGTTGGAGAGTGCAGAGTAGGGTTGGTTAGATTGGTGATGGCAGAAGCATCAGAGGAAACTACAACAGATCTAGTGTTGGTGGATCCAGCCTGCCTCAGCAGAGTTAGCCCAGAAAGAGCCTCTTCCGCTTCCAGCATTGGATCACCAGTCACTGCTATCCCCTCAGGCCAGGTGTACATAATGCGGTTCTTCCGGACTGAAACTGCCTTCTGTATACCCTGCCTGCTTACCATAATAGACTTCTGAAGCCACAGCTCAGCTACATCTAAGGTTTTTGCTGCCCAGAGCCTGGGTTTAAACTCAGTTATGAATTTCTCCCACCTCCAGGCATCAAATGTCCCCTCTAGAGGAATAGCCCAAGTAGTATCCTTGGACCAACTATGCCATTCCTTTAGAGGTTTCATGACCTTTGCCCCAAAGCTAGATTTCATGTACTGTGCAGCCGTCTGACTCTGGGAAGCCTCACATTCCTTCCCTTGCATGGACTTCAAATTGCCCATGGCGATTCGAATCTGCTTATAGTCTTATTCCTGCGTCCAGGAAAAACCCCTGCACCTATTTAGGAGAGCACCGTCAGGTGCCTTCTTCTACGGTGGATTGACGAACTGCAACCACTATATCTGGTCCAGTCCCCCAACTAGAAAACCTAACCGAGGTGTTATTAACTCTATGGCTTGTTGCCCCAACACTTTTGGCACAGAACTACAGAGTACTACTCTTTTACACCGCTATACTCGTAATAACTATGCCCAATGATTAGTCAACAACCACAGACCACCCCCCGAATTATGTCTCTACCCCTTACAGTGTATGCATACATACCTCTGTACGACTGTACACTGCGTCGTCAGATTAAACTGCACAGCACACTTCCGTTTATTTTCGCTACAGAGCAATGTGGCTTCTCTAAATAATCACAAAAATAAAATAAAAAAATTAAATGGGGATAGCTTTCTGTTGTCTATTTCAGCAGTTGTACGATGTCTCAGTAGTTACACGATCAAACTAATAAACTAACCATCTGAGCGTGAACAAAAAATTGACTACTTGCTGCGCAAAAGTAACTCAATTAACAATAAAAGTGATTATAAAGCGAGTTTTAAAACCAAAGCCTCTCTTTCCTACCGCAAGCTATACAATAAAAGATGCAGCTCTAAAACCAAAAACAATGGGGGAGGGGCATGAATTGCCTTCTGAGAAACTCAAAGAAAATGCCCAAACAATTAAAAATTAAAATAAAAAAATTAAAACACACACCCAGTTAAGAGTACAAAAACTCAGTTAAAGTTAGTTTTACTATCTATTGAAATTCAGTGTAAAGCAAAATTTTCACTTTAAACTGAAATTAAAACCAAAAGAAAAACACAATCGTTTTACAAAAAAATATGCAAAAATAACCAAACCTGAAGATTGGGTTCATACAAAGAAAACCAAAAATGGTGACTCAGACCACATGGCTGAACAAACACAAAGGAAAACAAAATGGTGTCTTCAAAACAAGATGGTGTCCTCAGGCCACATGGCTGAACAAACACAAAGGAAAACAAAATGGTGTCTTCAAAACAAGATGGTGTCCTCAGGCCACATGGCTGAACAAACACAAAGGAAAACAAAATGGTGTCTTCAAAACAAGACCAAACCGTGCCTCTTACAAACAAAAATCACTGTTTTAACACAAAACAGACTGTGCTACTTAACTCATACTAAACGTTAGACGAACTATAATAGCTACACACTTTACAAAAGTTATTTCACACGGTGACCAGCACTATGAAATAACTCAGACACACAATGCTATGTCATTCAATCTCTGCCGCACATTTAAAACATCAACTAGCACACTCCATGCATACCGTCACGTTGTACTACAGGAAATGGTTTTACATTTAACATAAACCCCATACAAAGACCCTCTAGGCTGTATTGACTATGGGGTCTACACAGAGGACAGTAATATAGACTTCTATCCCAAGCCAATACAGCTATCCCTCCCAGTACAAATATAAATCCCCGTCCTTGTACACAAAGAGTGAAACTGCAAAAATTTGTTCTTTTGCTAAGCGGAGTTACCTGCAACAGCGAGCAGAGAGACCAGATTCCGGTTCTAGAACAACAAAAATTTCAAAAGTTGAAATGGAGTCTGTCTTACCAAACTTTGCCGGCGTTTTCCTGTCCCAGAACCGCGGACCCAATCTCTCCTCTCGGATCGCTGCGCTGGAACTACGTTGGCTCCAAGCTGGCTCGCCGAAAATGTCGTGGAAGAATTCCCTTGGGCTTTGTACGCAAATCCACACCGCGCCTAAATGTGGACTTCCAGCGTCTAAATGCACACAAAGCACAAAACAATTCCTTCGTGCTTAAAAGCACGTTTGTATCAAGCTCTTTGGTACAAGGAATTTAAAGTACTTCAATGGCACCAGGTAGAATCAGAAACGATGCTGCTTCAAGCTGGAGTCTCAAGCGTCTGGGCAGAGCTCAGCCACCCGGATTCTTTTATTCATTGGAAACAAAAGGATAACAAAACAGGAAGTGATGGCCCCAACAGCCAATCACTTCCCTTAATACAAAATGACATCACAGGAAATGACAAACAGTAAAGGGGAGGGCACTCACAGGAGGGAAAGGGGAGGAAGTGCACACCCCCCATCTTAATCAGCATGGAGCCCACACAATACTGTTCAAAGTAAACAGTATCTAGTGAGATCATTCTACTTGTTCTTATAGTTTTGGGACAATCTGCGGGGACATTGCTACTGCTGTTGTCAATATACGGTACAAGTACACCGACAAGGCAGATGTCAATGTCCTCTTATAAATACAGATATGTATCCATAAAGGGGATAACTAAGTCCGCAAGAGAGAATTAATAGGTTTCTCTCATTATGCGGACTTCGCTTCTCTAAAGTGTATAGCCATTGGAAAGCATGCAGTCCAGCACATTGCGCTTGATATCTACAAACCAACAAACGGCCACACACACAGAGAACACGTTTCAATCCCATAAGAAGGTTTTCATACTGATCGTTTTTACCGCTGGTCTCGATTCAACCCAAGTGCGCTCTGCTAGAGCGCTCCTCGATTAAACATCAGACACAGGGAGACAGATGACAATCTATAAAACGCACATCCTAGAATAAAATGTCCACATAAATCTTATATAATAAAATTTCCACAACAGTGTGTATGGGGCATAAGGCCCCTTTCACACTGAGGCGCTTTGCAGGCGCTATTGCGCTAAAAATAGCGCCTGCAGTGCGCCCCAAAAAAGATGCTCAATTGTATCCAATGTGAAAGCCCGAGGGCTTTCACACTGCAGCGTTGCGCTTGCAGGAGGGTTTAAAAAACTCCTGCAAGCCACATCTTTAAGGCGCAATAGGAGCGTTAAAAATATTGCTCCTATAGCGCCCCTGCCGATTGAAATCAATGGGGTAGCGCCTCCAAAATGCCCGCAAAACGCCGCAAAGAGGCGTTATTGCGGGCGTTTTTAACCCATTTTCGGCCGCTAGCGGGGGTTAAAATCCCCCCGCTAGCAAACGCAAATTCGCGGCAGAAAATACGGTATAGCGCCGCTAAAAATAGCGCCGCTATACCGCCAGCGCATCCAGCGCCTCAGTGTGAAAGTAGCCTAACATTGCAATGACAAAGTGCAGAAATCACATGTGCTCTGTATACTGGGAACATCTTCCTGCAACCCTACATTGACAAATATGCAGCTTGTTCTCTGATCACACTGTGGTTGTTTTACTTGTCACAGGATCATAAACTAGATCATTTTACTCAGTTAAATTTATGCTTCACAGAATAATCAATTTTACCTGAAAACAAGGACGTTCACTGCTATGAAAGGAACAGAGCTGCAACTGACGTTCCCACCTGAAACAGGCGACCCCTTTTAAATAATTAGCATTTCCAAATATTGAGTTAGTCAAGCATATCAACATCAGCCTTTATACATTTTATTTACTTTTATTATTCTCACTTTTTTTGCATTTTAATTTTATTTCATTTAGATGATACTGCTATTTGTTTTCTGCTTTGCACAGTGTGATGTATTTATTTTTTTCTTTCTTCTTATTTCTTGTGATTTTTATGTTGCTTTGAATATTACTGCTTTTTAATTATGTTTGGATTAGTATTCTTATTTTTTTCTTGCTTGTGTAGCACACGGATCCTTTTCCCCCTCTTACCTTCTCAAGCAGGGGGATAAGACACACCGTGCCACATGTCCTTGTCCTCTAGATCAGGGGTCTTCAAACTGCGGCCCTGGGGCCAGATGTGGCCCTTTGCTTGCTTTCATCCGGCCCTTGGGGCACTATTCCATTCACTGACACCAACAATGGGGAATCATTTTTGTTGCTGACACCAACAGTGGGGCACTATTCCTCCAACTGACACCAACAGTGGGGCACTATTCCTCCAACTGACACCCACAGTGGGGCACTATTCCTCCAACTGACACCATCAAAAGGGCACAATTCCTTCCATTGACACCAACTATGGGGCACTAGTCCTCCCACTGACACCAAAGATATGGTATTGTTTACTCCCACTGGACACCTGGACAAGTTTGACCCCTGATGGCCACAGTCTGGCCCCCCTAAAGTCTGAAGGATAGTAAACTGGCCCTTTCTTTAGAAAGTTTGGAGACCCCTGCTCTAGATTATAAAGGTCAGGCAGTGTTACATACTTGGGTCCCGCAGCAAATTGCTTCCTTCTTCTGGTTCTCCCCTCTATGTTTATAGAGGCGAGTCTTTATCTTTCCCAAATGAGGTCAATGTCCACACAACACATCAACACCAATGAGAGTTTATTTTATCTTGCTTTCAGGAACCAGAGAGTTGAAGTGAGAAAAGGTTAGCAGATAGAAGTGGATTCAGGCACACTCTTGGCTTCGTCGCCACTCGGTCCCGAGTGGGTACAGCTCACCCGGATAGTCACTCAATAGAACTAGCAGCCGGCGTGATGCTGGAACAATGACTCAGTCCCCTCCAAGGACCAAGTCAAGGAGATCCCTCTTGAACTTTCAACACTCCGCAGAGGCAGTCTGCAAAGTGAGGAATCCTTCCCTCCGACAGGTCACCAGGTCTTTCCCGAGTCAGCAATACTTTATTACTCGCCCTCTTGTTATGGGATCGATCCTCCCCTGGCTTCCTCCGTTTCAGAGCGGTCACCCTCACGCGGGTTCCCTGGGACTCCTCTTCGGTTGTAGACCCAGCTTAAGGTACTGGGCCTACCTGGAACTCTGTGGTCTCGGGCTGAAGGTGCCCGAGACTCCTCGATCAAGATGAGGCGCCCCCCCCCTCTGAGGGGTAGCCCCCCAGAAGCTGAACTTTTATTACCTAGTGAAGTTCCATGGAGGTCGGCCATGTTTAGAACTGTGCCGAGAGGAGAACCCTGAATGCGTAGTTCGTGGGCGTGTCTATTTAGAAAAGCCCATGAGCGATGCAGGAGATGGGAGGAGTCTGACCATGTATGGAGTTACACGTGGGGACTTTGGCGCGAAAAGGTCAGTGCGCGATGGAGCAGCAGATGGTCAGCATGTCGTCTTATGCATCATGGGTTCGAGCTTCTTACAACCGTGAAAATGACTTCATTCGCTGCTTCGCTTACGGATACAGGGATTCGGCTCAAGCCCCGGGGAAGAAGCTGTACTGCGAACTGCGAAAGCTGTAAGGAGTTTCTGTTCGAGGTGGAGCAACCTACAGAGAGGCCTCGGGCCTTCCACCTCAATTGCCTTACGGGCGCCACCTCTCTGGAAGGAGGAATCGAAGCTTGCACAGCCACCCCTGCGCGCACTGACGGGACTTCGGAGGAAGTCACAGAGGAGATCGCTTCAGCGAGTGAGAAACCGGAGGATGCTGCTTCGGTACCAACAGAGTCTTTTCTCCCACCGCCCAAGAGGAAGATGGGTCTTGTGAAAGCTTCCCGCGGCCGTGGTGGAGCAACGCCCCAGCGCTTACCCGGAATGGATGTCTCTGAAGGGAAAAGTCCCGGACGTCCAAATCCTTCTTCAAGCCGAGGTAAGCCAGGGGGAGAGACTTTGTTAAAGGCCCCTAGCCCTGGGGATTCACATGTTAGTGAGTTGGCCAGAGGGGTGAATCGTCTTTCACCAGTTACTACTTCCCTGCGGAGGAGTACGATACCTCTGACCTAGAGTCCATCTCTGATGCGGGTGATGACGCCGCAATTGATGAACTATTTGAGAAGAAGGGATGGGATAAGATGCCCCTGTCCTTGTTCCGTAAGCCTAGGGACCCACCCATGTCTACTGGGGAAAGTACACCCCGGGTAGTGGCTTCCGAGCCTGAGGAGGGATCTGTCCCCTTGCCTGCCCTTCCACCGTCGGGAGCACCTGCTTCGTCCACTACTGCTACTACGAGACAGGTGTCTGCAACTGGCCCAGAGGCAGTTAAAGTGCCTCGGCACCTGGATGCTGTTGTCTTGCCTGGCGCAGGAGACCGCGCCACTATGCCACCGCTGTCCTGCTTACAGAGACTCTTCAACCAGAAGGTTGCCAGTGAATATGGGTAGGAGTACCCGTACCTACCCAAAGAACTTTTGTTCGAGGTTGAGGCCTGTAGAGATCGGTGGTACTCGGAGTTTGTGTGGACACACATTAAGGTGCATCAGGCCAGAAGGTATTTTTCATGTTCACCCGCCGCCACTCTGCGGTTTAAAGATTGCAAAGCTGCTTGGATGTTGGGTCGGCACATTCATGCAGAGAAAGTGCTTATCTGACGAAAGGACAAGGACAATGTGGAGTACCACATAGATACCTTTGACAAACATTGGAAGCCGCTGGTGTTGCCTGACCCACACTACTATTTGTGAGAGACCAGACTCTTGTGTTTTTGTGTTTGAACTTTCTTTTTTCTTCAGGAACTTTACCCTATGTTAAAGGGTACTTTACTCTTTGGAGGAGCGGGAGTTGTTGCTGTTTGTTGTTCTCCCTTCTCTTCCCACTGCAAAGATAACAAGGACTTTGGGGTTGTAGTCAGCTTAGGGCCACAGTCCAAAAGAAAAATAAAAAAACCCAAACTGATTAATCGCAGCACCACCACCAGGTGGGGGTGTTGTGCAACTGTTATACTGTTAAATCTCACACTGCACTTATGTCATGAATATGCAGTAGTGTTTGTCTGCCATCTTACCTTCCTCCTCATGTGTTCATCTAGAGACCAGACCTCCTTCACCTTGCTTCCTTTATAATCTCCTCCCAGCCTGACTCCACCCCAGGCCCTATCACTGAACACTATATTAACCTGTGCACTGCAAGCCTGCTTGGCTGATCAACGTGTTTGTTAGGCATTGTGTGTTTGGGTTCCTGCCTGCCGTGTGCTACTTCTGTCTCTCTGTTACGTTATTGGCTTGTCCCCGACTATCCCTGTCTGCTCGTGACCCTTGACCTTCGGCTCGTTCTTCGTTATCCTTGTCTGCTTGTGGCCCCTGACCTTCAGCTTGTTATTCGGTTCTCTCTTATCGTGTGCTGCTGCTTCCCCTCTTTTCCCCTTATCCTACGGGGCGTGAGCTAGGAAACTCCAGGGGCCGCGACCTGGTCCCAGCTTGCAGCTAACATCCTCACCACTAGAGGCCCTGGAGAAGACCAGCTGGGTCTTAGACTCCGCGCCCTGGGGAATCTTGGCTCTAGCTTCCGTTTGGATCCCGGTTGTGCTCCTCTGGTCCCGCTTTCCACGGCCACCCAGTTTCCTATCCGCGGAAGCCAGCCATGGGGTTCACTACCTCGCGGTGCACTCCTGTCCCCCTACGGTGTGCATCTGTCACCTGGCCACAGGTGACCCTGACACATAAGGGGTTTTAAAACTGTACGAGTGGAAAGGACACTAAATTTCCCTGGGTTAGGGGCGCAAATTACTTGTCTTGCTTTGGGTGCTGACAACCCACGCTCTGAAAATAATTTTACTGTTAGGGGTCCCCACAACTTGGGAAATTTTATCAAGGGGTCACGGCACTAGAAGGTTGAGAACCACTGTCATAGAGCATTAGCTGCTAGAAAAAAAAAGAGGCATGATGGTTAGAGGTCTTCAACTGTTTTTTCTTTTTGCCAGTGTCCCTAACCACCCTTGGACGCACAGCCAGGCTAGCTTGTCTACAAGTCCTGCAGTCGCTACGTCTTGCGATGCGATTCAGGTAGTCGCTACACCTGACTCAGCTATTCACTCTGCCTCTGTACTAGTTATGCCAGTCCAGCCCATGCTCAGTGAGCCTCTCACTTTTTCTTGTTCGGGACATTCTGCTTGTCCTTCAGCTATTCAGCTTGATTCCGGCGACATGTCACCTTCTAACCAACCTGACTTCAGGGTTCCACTGACATCTGCCCAGTCTGATGGTCCTGTGCAAGATGACCAGTTCCCCTTTAAGGGTCTAGGGGACCCTCCTCAGATTCCTGTTGATCCTCTCATGCCCTTGCTTATTCCTAGAGAGCCTTTGGTCCTCAATAGATCTTCTTGTCATCTCCCTACCTCGTTTTCGGTCTCTGAGGATAATTTTAAGTACGAGGTTAGACAAGTTCTGGATTCTCGGCTCTGCAGAGGCATTCTTCAGTACCTTGTGCATTGGAGAGGTTTTGGTCTTGAGGAGGCGTCTTGGATCGCTGCATCTGATGTCGCTGCACCTCATCTGTTGAGAAGGTTTCATCAGAGATTTCCCTTTAAGCCTGGGTCCAGGCGGGGGAGGGCCCATAAGAGGGAGGGTACTGTCATGGATATGCAGTAGTGTTTGTCTGCCATCTTACCTTCCTCCTCATGTGTTCATCTAGAGACCAGACCTCCTTCACCTTGCTTCCTTTATAATCTCCTCCCAGCCTGACTCCACCCCAGGCCCTATCACTGAACACTATATTAACCTGTGCACTGCAAGCCTGCTTGGCTGATCAACGTGTTTGTTAGGCATTGTGTGTTTGGGTTCCTGCCTGCCGTGTGCTACTTCTGTCTCTCTGTTACGTTATTGGCTTGTCCCCGACTATCCCTGTCTGCTCGTGACCCTTGACCTTCGGCTCGTTCTTCGTTATCCTTGTCTGCTTGTGGCCCCTGACCTTCAGCTTGTTATTCGGTTCTCTCTTATCGTGTGCTGCTGCTTCCCCTCTTTTCCCCTTATCCTACGGGGCGTGAGCTAGGAAACTCCAGGGGCCGCGACCTGGTCCCAGCTTGCAGCTAACATCCTCACCACTAGAGGCCCTGGAGAAGACCTGCTGGGTCTTAGACTCCGCGCCCTGGGGAATCTTGGCTCTAGCTTCCGTTTGGATCCCGGTTGTGCTCCTCTGGTCCCGCTTTCCACGGCCACCCAGTTTCCTATCCGCGGAAGCCAGCCATGGGGTTCACTACCTCGCGGTGCACTCCTGTCCCCCTACGGTGTGCATCTGTCACCTGGCCACGGGTGACCCTGACAACTTACTTTTAGAGCGAGGAGGTTTTTCTTTAGGGAGGAACCTGTTCATTCTAAATTACACATTGTGTTAGATTATGTGTTTTTCTTTCCTCTGCAGGTGAACGACAAGCAAGACTGCTGAGTATGGGGTGGGTCTTAGCTAGTTCGGCGAGAGGGAACTGTAAATTTTTACTGTAATGTTTGAGTGACTTCAAAATGTTTCATACACATCCCTTTCCCATCTGTGATTTCTTTCCTTCCCCATGTTAGATTCCGCCACAAACAAACAGAATTTTAAATTGTCATATTTTTTTTTAGTTTGTTTCTGGATCTGGCTTATGCTGACTCAGGATTGAGGAGGTATAAATTGGTTCCAGACACTGGGGACCAGTGTTCATAAGTGAGGGGGGTGTGTAGCGGGTGGTTACATTAAGGGGAAGCATCTGAGTGGTAACTAGGCTCAGATGCACTAATTGTTAGGTTTCATGGACCATTTCTATCCCTGGGAGATGGTACTGGTGTGTAGTTCCCTGGGGCCTATGGGTGGCGCTGTTGCCATGGGCCCGGGTTGAACCGCAGTACAAGGTTGTGCTTTTTTTGTCCCCTCTTGGCAGCAGTTCGACGGGGCGGGGAACCTGCTGTGCCTGTCGGGAGAGGATATAAAAGGGGGCGGCCATCTTCCAATCTGGTCAGTTCCGCGCTCAGGCACCTTAGGCCTGGGTGCGTGTGTGTCACCTCCGGGTGCCCTATGCCCGGAGGCCTGGTCGGGTTGTCTTCGGGTGCCCTAGGCCCGGAGACGGAGCTGCTGTTCCATCCCAGACACCTTCAGTCTGGGGTGAGGTACTTTGGAAAAAGGCCCAGAGCCCAGCAGCCTTCGGCTGGGATCAGCCAGGGACCGAGGCTCCCAGGGATCTGCCTTGCGAGGGGACCCGTATCCAGGACAAGGAGGCCAGGGAGGTGACCCTTTCTGAAGACCCAGCGCAGAGTCGTGGTGACAGAGGGGGCCTCTGGTAACTCTCCGGAGGGATGTTCTTGTCCTAAAAAGGGGGCCAAGTTACTAAAAGAAGGACGTGCGTGTTCTTCAAGTCACAGTGGCAGTGACACTACGCACACAAGGTCAGTGGCAGTGGCTTTCATCTTTTTCACCCGGTCAGTGGCAGTGACCAACTTCATGGTCCGTGGCAGAGACCGCGCGCCAAAACTGTTTGTGCTAATCAGAACAGGAGAAAACCCAATTCAAGTTTGTGCCTGGTCCACCTCCCACCTTATCTGACCTGTGTCTTGTCCCAACCTGTCTGCTCTCAAAGAGACTGTTTATTGTGCTGAGAAAAATAAATAAGAGTTGGACCTTTCAGTTGGTGTGGACAGTTGCTTACTGGTGAGAACTAAAGGCTTGTTTCTGACTACCACAGAAACAAGGTCAGCACTGGAGGTTTTTAAACACTGGCTGCAAGCAGGCCCGAGAAACTAACACCGCTCAACCTCCCCATTCAGGAGGGTATGGGCTTGTGGTGCAGTGTGCCTCATTCTTTCCTGCGGAGGAGCCAAGCAGAAGAAAAGCAGGTAAAGTCTGGGGTTGGTGCGCTACACAAGGATTGGTGATAAAGCATCAGTGGAAACACCTTTTTCCCATAATAACTCTTACAGGAGAGAATTTCCCTTCCTAGAGGTAGATTTCCTCTCACTTCCTGTTGTCTCCCTCCGTTTGTAAGTAGGAGTTGTTTGTAAGTCGGATGTTTGAAAACAGGGGACCGCCTGTATATACTATACGGCCTGCCCTATATACTCTGGGGAAAATTGGGCCTTAGGTGTTGATGGTACCATAACACTGTAAGCCCTCAAAGTTACTCTTGGTGGGCGCTGGAACGGGCCCTGCTGTGAAATATTATATCAAGAATTGTAATTACATGCCCCTGTTAAACAGGGGCAGAAAAATTGGGCCTTTCGTAGTGATAGTGGTGCCACAACACTGCAAGACTTCACAGTTACTCCTGGTGGGTGCAGGAACGGGCCCTGCTGTGAAATATTAGATCAAAAATTGTAATTACACGTCCCTGTTAAACAGGGGCAGAAAAATTGGGTCTTAGGCAGTGGTGGTGGTGCCACAACACTGTAACCCCTCACAGATTCTCTTGTTGAGCGCAGGAACAAGCCCTGCTGTGAAATATTGGATCAAAAATTGTAATTACACGCCCCTGTAAAACAGATACAGAAAAATTGGGCCTTAGGCGGTGGTGGTGGCACAATACTGTAAAGCCTGACAGATACTCCTGTTGAGCGCAGGTATGGGCCCTGCTGTGAAATATTAGATCAAAAATTGTAATTACTCTTCCCTGTTAAACAGGAGCAGAATAATTGGGCCTTAGGTAGTGGTGGTGGTGCCATAACACTGCAAATTCTCACAGATACTCTTGTTGAGCGCAGGAACGAGCCCTGCTGTAAAATATTTGATCAAAAATTGTAATTACACGCCCCTCTTAAACAGGGGGAGAAAAATTGGGCCTTAGCAGTGGTGGTGGTGCCCTGAACCAAAAATATTCTTAGAAGCTATCATCATGAAGATTGAGGAGGAATAGGATAGTCACTCAGCATAATAGGATAGTCACTCAGCATAGGCAGTCTTCAAGGGATCCCACATCCATAGAAAAATCAATCGGTTACATCAGCATTAGGTGCTTGGTAGTTGGTGATCCAAGACGGATTCATTTTTTTGAATGTGAGCCGATCAACAGAGTCTGTGGACAGGCGCACTCTGTGATCGGTTACAAAGCCTCCAGCAGCACTGAATGTGCGTTCAGAAAGAACGCTGGATGCAGGACAGGCCAGTAGCTCAATTGCATATTCAGCAAGCTCTGGCCAGTGGTCCATCCTCAAGTAACCCAGTGGATGTTCTGTTGGAAAGGTCTCCAAGTCTGATCTTGCCCCTAGATATTCCTGCACCATGTAATTCAGACGCTGGTGATGGTTGCTGGAACCGATCAGACCTTGGCGCTGAGGACTGAAGAATTGTCTGAAGGCATAGGTCAGCCGGCCACCTTCTCCACCGCTCTTTCTGTGACTGAACAAAGCCTCAGCAACACGTTGTCCAGCACCAGGAAATTGTAACCTCCCAAGCTCTGGAAATGTATTGCACCAACCTTTCTGCAAGGCCTCCCGAAGATGTTTTTATCCTCTGCTCCCTCTGCGAAGGCTGGGTAGGTTCTGCAACCTTACCCTTGTAACGTGGATCAAGAAGGGTTGCCAGTCAGTAATGATCCCTCTCCTTGATACCACAAATCCTAGGGTCCTTGCAGGATCAAGGAGGATATGCAGCGTAAGTTTGCAGAGGCATTCGATCCTGAGTCCTCTGGGTCACTAAAGATCACATGATCCGTAACCACCTCCTCCCAGCCACGTACAACTCCAGAAGTTTCTGGGGACTGAAAACGATCCCTTGAAGACTGCTGCTGATGCTGAGTGTTATCCTCCACCTCCATGCTGACACAATCCTCCTCCTCCTCCTCTTCTTCTTCCTGTGTGATCGGCTGGCCCGCAGGAATACTATCTGGATAAAGGGGGCCTTGAGAGGTAAGGAAGTCCTCCTCTTCCTCCCGCTGTTCTGCCTCAAGTACCCTGTCCATTATTCCACGAAGCGTGTGCTCCAACAGGAAGACAAGAGGGACAGTATCACTAATGCATGCACTGTCACGGCTCACCATCCTCGTGGCCTTCCAAATGGTGACAGGACAGTGCATGAATCCTTGATCAGTAGCCACTGGCGTGGTGAAAAAAAGCCAAGCTCCCCTGACCCTGTCCTGGTGCCATACTCACACAGGTACTCATTGATGGCCCTCTGCTGCATGTGCACCTGCTGCAGCATTGCCATCGTTGAGTTCCACCTGGTGGGCATGTCACAAATGAAGCGGTTCTTGGGCAGGTTTCATTCCCTTTGAAGGTCAGCCCTGGCATTATATGACCAGCGGAAATTACCACAGACTTTCCTGGCCTGCCTCAGGAGATCCTGTAAGCCCGAGTACCTGCTCAAGAACCGCTGCACCACCAAATTCAAGATGTGAGCCAAACAGGGAACATGGGTCAAGTGTCCCTGTCGGAGGGGGGAGAGGAGGTTGGTGCCATTGTCGCATACAACCATTCCTGGCTGAAGCTGGCATGGCGTCAACCACCTCTGAGCCTGCCCCTGCAGAGCTGACAGTGTGGCTTCTGTCCCCTAAGCAAACCAACTCAAGCACCGCATGGCATCTTTTTGCCTGAGTGCTTGCGTAGCCCCTTGAACACCTACGGAGCACCGCTGGTTCAGAGGACAAATCTGCAGAGGAAGAGGCGATAGAGGAAGAAGAAGAGGAGGGGGTGGAGGAGAGAGCTGTGGCAGAATCACCACTAGCATTTTGGAGGCGTGGTGGCGGAACAAGCTCCAACAATACTGAACCCTGTCCTGCATTCTTCCCAGCTGCCAGCAGAGTTACCCAGTGCACCGTGAAAGAAAGGTAACGTCTCTGTCAATGCCTGCTGGACCATGAGTCAGCGGTAATATGCACCTTACTGCTGACTGCCCTGTCCAACGAGGCCAAGACATTGCCTTCCACATGCTGATAGAGAGTCGGAATGGCCTTCCATGAAAATAAATGGTGTTTGGGAACCTGCCACTGAAGTACCTCACATTCCACAAATTCACAAAAGGGGGCAGAGTCTACCAGCTGAAAAGGCAGCAGTTGCAGTGCTAGCAAATTGGCCAAGCTAGAATTCAGACGCTGAGCATGTGGATGGCTGGGACCGAATTTCTTTCAACGGTTTAGCAACTGGGGTAGGGAAATTTGCCTGCTAAAATCAGATGTTGGTGTACAGTTAGCAGATTGGCCGCAAGTACTTGGGACACCTATTTCTATACCTTTATTCCTCTCAGTGCAGGTTTCTGAGAGGACTGGAGGTATAGTGGGGTTGGAGATCGCAGCTGATGAGGAGCAAGGAGAGGTCCGCCTTGTTCTTTGATGTGGGTCTTTTAAGTGTTGTTGCCAACGGACTGCATGGGAGGTCGACATATGTCTGGTCAAGCATGTGGTGCCCAAGCGGCTGCTGTTTTGGCTTGTTGATACGCTTCAGACATATGTTGCAAACAGCAATGGTGCAATCTGCTTCACACGTGTCAAAAAAGGCCCACACCAAAGAACTTTTCAAAATATGCGGGGAGTCAGCAGCGCCCTGCACCTGCTTAGCTCTGCGGTGTGATGCAATAAGGTGGCTGCCCTTAAGCTGCCCCCTGGAGGGCATCCTGCCTCGTTGGAGATGTGCCTCCTCCTCCTCCTCTCTTCTTTTTTTTTTTTTTTTTATTTATAACAAGGAAAGGGACCCTGTCGGGTCGATACATTACAAAGTAGTACGGGTATCAAGACAAACAACTTATTCAAAACAGTCAGAATACATTACATCACACAGTCTTGATGTAGGAAGGAAAAGAAAAACAGGGTTCAAACATATCTGAGTGTGGACAAATTGGTGGAGATTACGCTCCCTGGTGTATTGTCACTTAGTATGTCTGAGCTATTGTTAGTGTAGCGCCTGCCCCTCTCCTCTCTCCATGCGGCTCGCACGGTCTCTCGTCTAGGGGTATCTGGTAGGGTGGAGAGAGAGAGAGCGGGTGGGCTACGCCTAGCTTCCACCACGTGGGAATACCTGTGGTATCAGCAATGTCTCATTTACCTTCGGGTCTGTGTTGCGCACCCGGATCCTTCCTCCAAGAGTCACCGTGAACTTCGTCCGCCAGGAAGTGAGCCTCACACCATTAAAGTCCAACACTCCTTTATTAGAACACACCATACAGGGACTTCCTTGATAGTTAGGACAGAAAAGGAGGTGTGAGTGTGAATAGGCCCAGACACAAAATTCGCTCCTCCACTCTCCTCCTGAAGAGTGGACTATGGTCTCCGCACGAGGTGAAGGGGATCCTTCTGGACGGTCTCCGACAAGAGACTCACCCGTCACCGGTAGTCTGCTGCACCGGGTCTTCGAGTGAGGAGCTCTCCCCGGTCCATTGCGTCTTACTCAGATTCAGGCCTCCATCCCCGAAGTGCCTTAGGACCCTTCCCTCGCGGAACTCAGTGTTGGGCACTGAGCTCCGGACCTTCTTGCAAGTACCTCACCCCAGGGCTGAAGGTGCCTGGGGTGGAACACGATCTCCGGTGGTCCCCTAGGTCGAGGCCTCCTAGGGGACTAGCACGAACCCACGTCCGCAAGCTGAAGGTGCTTGGGACGAAGACCCCGTGACCAAGATGGCCGGCCCCTTTATCCCCTCTCCCAGCAAGCATGGTGGGCTCCCCGCCCCACCATACCGCTACCGAGAGAGGACAAAAAGGAGGCTCAACACACAGTGAGATTCGTCCCTCCGGCCACGGTGACAGCGCCACCTGGTGGACCGCAGGGAACATAGCACTGATGTCACAGCTAGATTCAAAAAATGCACCCGGGAAAGTAAGTACTCGCTACATTAGTTTTATTCGTGACCTCTGATGTCTTTAATTTTGTTTCAGCGACTTGTTCCTTCCTAGGTATCTAGTTCTGCCTGTTGGTTCCCTTTGCTCCGTTAGGGTATTTGTGCTTGAGGTTGTCGTGTTATGTAGTACCGGGGACATGGGCCCAGTTCCTCGGTTTTTCCTGTTTATGTTAGAGAAAAGGTGGAAAATAGAGTGTAAAGCAAATCCCCCCAGTTTAGGGTGGGATTGGTTAAAGGTAGAATATTAGAATAGAGAAAAATATAAAAAGAGAAAAAGAAGAGGGGAGGGGGAGCTGTTGTGGGAAGGTGGGTTGGGTGGTGGATAGGGGGGGGGGGTATGGGGGTACTGGGGCCCACGAACATGGGACATTAGTAATTCAGACATGTGTGTCAGATGGGATTGGCGGTGGCGGGGTGCAACTCCGTGTGTCTGTTGAGGTTCCCTTCAGCGCCTGGCCCTCTGCCGAGTAGATGAAGATAATCCACAACTGCCAGGTGTTGGAGAATGTCTCTTGTCTATGCTGGGCTGTGAGGACGAGGTCCTCCATATATCTTATTTCCTCCACTCTCGCTATCCATGATGCTATGGTAGGTGGGCTTGTGGATTTCCACATTATCGGTATGCAGGCCTTGGCTGCATCTAGCAAGTGTCTGATTACCGATTTTTTGTATGTTTTTTCCGGAGTGTCTGATGCGTGGAGTAGGAAGAAAGCGGGGTCTACTGGTATGGGGCTGTCTGTAAATTTTTGTATAACTTCTCGAACCACTTTCCAAAAGTGGTGTAGTAAAGGACAGGACCAGAATATGTACAGCAGTGTTCCCTTTTCTGCTCGACACCGCCAGCAAAGGTCCGGCGTTTTCGGGAAGAATCTGTGGAGCAGGTCTGGAGTTCTGTACCATCTTGACATTAGCTTATAGTTAGTCTCCTGGATTTTGGCGCATATCGAGGATTTGTGAGTGTATTTAATTATTCGTTGTTTCTTAGTTGTGCTGAAGTGGCAATTCAGTTTCGTTTCCCATTTGGTCAGCCCTGGTGGGGTAAAGTCTGTTTGTGGTACGTTTAGCAGGCTGTAGGTTTGTGAGAGTGTGTGCGTTATGGTACCCGATGTGTTGCAGAGTTCTTCTAACGTTGTGAGGGGAAGGGGTGTTGTCGGGGGGGTTGTCAGTGAGTGTAAGAAGTGGCTCAGTTGGCTGGCTCTCAAGAAGTCCAGCCGAAATGGGCCTGTGGCGTCTGAAAGTTCTGTTATCGTGGGCCAACGACCATTGGTACTAAAGTGGGAGGCCTGGTGTGTGCCCTCGTCTCTCAGTCTTTTAAATTCCGCGTCCTGTAATCCTGGTGCAAATTCAGGGTTTCCCAAAATGGGGAAGAGGGGTGAATTGGGGGATGATATGGGGGTCGTCGAGATGAGACGTGCGCAGACCTGTGTTGTGGTTCCTATTAGCGGGTGTCGTTTGATTTCCGCTGGCAGGGACGGGTAGCACCAGGGAGCCCTACCAAGCGGAGTCTCGCTTTGATGTTGCTCCAGTTGTGTCCAGAGCTTAGTCTCCTGGTGACGGCACCAGTCTATAAGCCTGCCCAGGTGTACTGCCTGGTAGTATGTACAAATGTTCGGCAACGCGAGTCCCCCGTGTTGTTTAGGTAGAACTAAGAGTTTATAAGAGAGTCGTGGCCTTTTCTTAGCCCATACAAAGTCTGTAAACATGGTTTGTATTTGTTTGAAGTAGAGTGTGGGAATGTGAATAGGTATCGCCTGCATGAGATAGAGGAATTTTGGGAGCATCATCATTTTGAGGATGTTGCAGCGACCTATCCATGAATGTAGACCGGTGTGCCATTTTTTAAGTAATATTTTGATTGTTTTCAAGAGTGGTGGGAAGTTCAGCTCATATAACCGTGGGAGCGTGCGAGGGATGCAAGTACCTAAATATTTTAGGGCTGTCTGCGTCCATTTCAACTGGAAACCTGATTGTAAATGTGCAAGTTGTGCTGGTTGTATTCCTACTCCCATCGCCTCGGATTTAGTAAAATTAATTTTTAGGTTGGAGGGGGCTCCATATATCTTAAATTCTTGTAAGAGGTTGGGGAGGGAGATTGAGGGGGTGGTAAGTGTAAACATGAGGTCGTCGGCGTACGCCGATACCTTATGTTGTGTTTGTTGTACTTTCACTCCTGAGATATTGGAGTTTTGTCTTACGTGGCATAGGAATGGTTCCAGAGTGAGGGCGAATAAAAGGGGGGACAACGGGCACCCCTGCCTTGTCCCGTTTGTAATCAGGAAAGGGTCTGAGAGCACTCCATTAGCCCTCACTCTGGCAGATGGTTTTTCATAGGTTGCGGCTATCCATTTTAGCATGTTGTCTCCCAGTCCCACATGCCGCAACATGGCAAACATGAAGGCCCAACTAACCCGATCAAACGCTTTCTCAGCGTCCGTGCTTATAAAAACACTGGGCGTTTGGGTGCGGGTGACCGTATGTAGTAGGTTCAAGACCTTAGTGGTATTGTCCCTTGCCTCTCTTGTGGGGACAAATCCCACCTGGTCTAAGTGTATTAGGTGGGGGAGGTGAGTCTGTATTCTGGTCGCTATTATTTTGGTGAATAGTTTGAAGTCCGAATTAAGTAGGGAGATAGGCCTATAGCTTCCGCAGTTGGTCAGGTCTTTGCCTTCTTTCGGGATGACGGATATTTGTGCTTGTAATGTGGTGGCGTGTAGTTTCCCTTCTTTAGTGAGGCCGTTAAGCATATTAACTAGGCGTCCTCCTAATACTGGTAGTAGTGTCTTAAGGTAGTGTGGCGTGAGTCCGTCTGGCCCTGGGGCTTTTCCGATTTTAGTGCTTTTCAGCGCAAGTTGGACCTCCGATAATGTGATAGGGGCTTCTAACAGATCTCGGGTGTCAGTGGAGAGGGTGGGCATACGGGAGGTAGTAATATAATCTGTTATGTGTTCTACAGATGGTGGCGTGTTGGACAGGCTGTAGAGTGATTCATAGTAGGATTTAAATTCCTGTGTTATATGTTGTGGTAAGGTTCTCTTCTGTCCCGATGGCGAGCATATGGAGGGTATGTATGACGCTGTTCTTTGGTCCCGTAATGACTGTGCTAGTAGTCTGCCGCATTTGTTGCCTGACTCGTAAATCCTTTTCCGTGATATTTGTAGTGCCGTCTTTGCTTTAAAATTTAACAGGTCAGTGACTTGCGTGCGTAATGCATCCAGTTCGTTCCCTATCTGGTCAGTCGGGGTTTGCTTGTGTCTGATTTCTAGGGCGTGAAGTCTGCTGAGGAGAGAAGTCAATTGGGCTGTCCTTTGTTTTTTTAGTCTTGCGCCGTGTTTTATAAGTATTCCGCGAATCACCGCTTTGTGTGCTTCCCAGACTAGGCCTTCGTCACTTTCTGAGTCGCTATTGGTTTGAAAATAGTTGGTTATTTCCCTTGTCCCTCCTCCTCTCTTCTATCAGGCACCCAAGTAGAGTCAGTGACCTCATCATCCCCTCCCTCCTCGTCACTGGAGCAAACTTGGCAGTATGCTGCAGCTGGGGGAACGTGACTGCCAGTTTCTTGTCCTTCTTGGGCACCCCCTATCTCTAGGCTCACGTTATTCTCTTCCTCAACCTGGGTACCATCATCGGAGCCTTCAAATCGCTGCAGCATGTACCCGACACTGTGGTCGAATGGTTCGGGGGACACCTCCGTGCATGATGGTGGGGCTAGGGAAGGAGTGACTGTTGACATGGAGCCGATGGAATAGGCCACTTTGGCAACTGCATAAATGGACAAGCGTGCCCCACGGCCATTTTATGAGGATGCACCGTATCCATGACCAGCCCCGTTGACTGTAGACATAGAGCCTGCTTGCCCTCTTTTAGTGGCCTGTGAGCATCTGCCTCTCCTTGGTGGCCTTCCGGACATGCTGTAAATTTTGTTTAGCAAAACCACGTTACACTGTATTGTGTACTGTGTACACCACCAGAAAAGTTGTAGCAACTGCACTATGGGTGCACGGTACTGTGTACACCACCAGAAGTCTAATAGCAACTATGGGTGCACTGTATTGTGTACTGTGTACACCACCAGAAAAGTGGTAGTAACTGCACTATGGGTGCACGGTACTGTGTACCAGGGGCGGGCTGGGGCAGGGGGCAGAAATGCTTTTTCCCCCAGGGCCGCTCTCATTTCCTGTAAAAAGGCTGATGTGCGGCAAGCTGGGAACTGAGCATGTGCAGTTGGCCGAGTCGAGTGTTACTGCTCGGCGACTCCGGGGGAGGCTGGCAGGGCTGAATAACAGCCCAGAAGCATGCAGGAACGTTAGTGCTGTGAGCGGACATCTGTCCTGTCACAGTCTTGTTCCCTGCTTTTGAGCTGATAGTCTGTGTCCATTCAGAGCAAAGCCGAATGGAAGGGGGTGGATCCATTCTGCCTCCTCCAGCCCCCTCTCTCACTGTGCCCACCCACACTCTGAGCAGCCCGTGTGCTTCGTCTGTGAATAGGACGTGTGGGAGGGAACATTTAAAATGAGAGCATTGGCAGACAGTGTTCTGTATGGGACGCTCTGGAAGCTGATTACTGAGCCTGCTGCTGGGTCCTTCCTTCCAAGTAAGCTGTGACCGGCCTCTCCCTCCTCTCTCCCTTCCTGTTGATCCCAAATTCCTCTCGCCCTCTCTTTGCAAATAAGGAGGTTTCTTTCAGCAGCCTGTGCAGTACCTGGTCATGTGTGCTATGATGTGTGCTGCAGTGTTGGTGATCTCACTGTCTTGCATAAATGTCAGCCTCACTGTGCCCAATGAATGTCAGCCTCACTGTGCCCAATGAATGTCAGCCCCACTGTGCCCAATGGAAGAGGAAAAAAGCAGCGCCTTCTAAGCGTAGTAGTATCAGAGATTTATTAGAGAAATTAGTAATACAGCAGCAAGAGATACACTCACAAACGAGTATAGTATAAGGCTTATCTTAAGTGTTGTCATCCGCTCGACCCGGGAGCTGTGCCCAATGAATGTCAGCCGCACTGTGCCAATTTATGTCAGCCGCACTGTGCCCATTTATATCAGTCGCACTGTGCCCATTTATGTCAGCCGCACTGTGCCCATGAATGTCAGCCTCACTGTGCCCATGAATGTCAGCCTCACTGTGCCCATTTATGTCAGCCACACTGTGCCCATTTATGTCAGCCGCACTGTGCCCATGAATGTCAGCCGCACTGTGCCCATGAATGTCAGCCTCACTGTGCCCATGAATGTCAGCCTCACTGTGCCCATTTATGTCAGCCGAACTGTGCCCATTTATGTCAGCCCCACTGTGCCCATGAATAGCAGCCCCACTGTGCCCATGAATAGCAGCCCCACTGTGCCCATGATTAGCAGCCCCACTGTGCCCATGAATAGCAGCCTCACTGTGCCCATGAATAGCAGCCTCACTTTGCCCATGAATAGCAGTCTCACTTTGCCCATGAATAGCAGTCTCACTTTGCCCATGAATAGCAGCTTCACTGTGCCCATGAATTGCAGCCGTGCTGTGACATCAATTGCAGCCACTGTGACTCCCCGGCGGCATTTAACCAGCATCTCCCCCGCCAGCTCACTGTCTGACTGGCACTTATCCCATCTTGGTGGCAGGTCAGGAGGGAGCCGATGGTGGTGAGCTGTGGGACGGGTTAATGGGTCAGGGAGCAGCTCCTGTGTCCTCAATGCTTCCTGCATGCTTTTCCTCCTGCTAGATGTCCAATAAGAGCGCCTGACCTTTCAGCAAATCAGGCGATGGATATCAGACCCTTGCTTCCTGATTGGCAGAGAGGCGGTTCAGTGTTAGAAAAGCAAATATTTATTTTGCTTTTCTAACATATCTGGGTGCGCTCCGAGTCCACCCTATTTTGAAGCCTATTAGAGCCTATGGCTCTAATCAGGTGGTTAAAAAAAAACACCCCTCTGCTGTAATTCAGGCACCCAGTGTCTTAAAAGGGGCTGGACGGCTGAATAGGGGGTGGCCCCGGCGGCCATGGATAGATTCATGCTAGGCATGAATCTATTCATTAAGCATATAGGGGGGTTGCCTGGAGAGAGGGGGCGGTGCCCCTAATGGATGGGCCGCCACTGCTTTCTGTGCAGGGAAATGTGGAGCGGTGTCTCTCTCTGTGCAGGGAAATGTGGAGAGGTGTCTCTTTCTGTGCAGGGAAATGTAGAGATGTGTCTCTTTCTGTGTAGGGAAATGTTGAGAGGGGTGTCTCTCTGTGCAGGGAAATGTGGAGAGGGGTGTCTCTCAATGCAGGGAAATGTGGAGAGGGGTGTCTCTCTGTGCAGGGAAATGTGGAGAGGTGTCTCTCTCTGTGTGGCATAGCTTTACTTACAGAGTGACCCGGCCGGCCAAGACGCGTTTGTTCCACTGCTGGCCTCTATCATCTGAAGTGGTTGGTAGGATCGCCTGGCATCTAGCAACCAGTGATGTCACAGTCCCCAGGAGGATAGAGGCTGAGGCCCCAGCATTCATGGCTGAGGAGGATCTACCGCCTCCTCCACGCCTATTAGTGTTTTATCCACCCACCTCCTCCCTCCATCTCCTGTGCAGTGGCATGCGCCTTGGAGCCTGCCTGAGGGAAGGGAGCTGTCACTGACAGACTGTGCCAGAAGCACCTCTCCAGAGTCAAGCTGCCTGAGGTGAGGTCGGGAGCAGTGAATGAATTAGAACATGTGTAATGTGGAGCATGTGTGCCATGGGAACATGAGCTGGCAGCAGAGGAGGAGATCACATCCTTAAATCTCAGCCAGGGTTCATGCTTGTCCTAGTAGTCCTTTACTTTTGGGGATGTGACATCCCAAAAGTGAAGGACTACAGGTCCCAGCATGAGCCCCTCAGAGCTTAGGATGTGTCACACACCCCTGCCCGCTTAAACCCCTCAGAGCTGAGGATGTGTCCCCCCAGCCCTTCAACTAGTGAAGGACTACAGGGCACAGCATTAACCCATGGGATCTAAGGAGACACATCCTTAGATCTCAGGGGTTCATGCTGGGACTTGTAGTCCTTCACTAGTTGGGGGGGGTCACATCCTTAGATATCAGGCGTTAATGCTTGGACTTGTAGTCCTTCACTAGTTTGGGGGGGCACATCCTTAGATCTCAGGCATTAATGCTTGGACTTGTAGTTCCTCACTAGTTGGGGAGGGGTCAGGTCCTCAGCTAGGAGAGATTCATACAGGGACCTGTTTGCACTTTAGTTCCTGGAGGCCATGGTGGTACGAGTCCCCCACGGGCCCCGGAGGGACACATTGTCCTCCCTGCCCCTTTCCCCACCTTTGTGATCATGGAAAACTTTAGACTGTTTTCCCGATCCATCAATTTGCCATATATATAGACGAGACTGACTGTATATATATATTAAATACACTGCAGCTAACTTAATAACCTGCCTGCCTGAAGTATATTAGAAAAAGTACACCATCAATGGCCTGCAGTCAAATATAGCTACACTGGATGCAGAGTATATATATATATATATATATATATATATATATATATATACACACACACAAGACTGACTGTATATATATATATATATATATATATATATATATATATATATATATTAAATACACTGCAGATAACTGAATAACCTGCCTGCCTGCCTGCTCAATCTAAATCACACTCTCTTTTCGTCCACGCCAACAACACACTACACAGGGCCGACGTGCAGGCAGCCTTATATAGCGTGGGGCGTGGACTTAGTCCCCCTGAACCATGATTGGCCAAAGGCACTCTGCCTCTGACCAATTATGGCTCTCTTAGCTGAGGGCGCTGAGATTGGCCAAATCATGCAGGTCATGATGCATGCTTTGGCCAATCATCATACAGCAATGCACTGCGATCTCGCAGTGCATTATGGGGCGTTACGCGGCGCTCGAATTTGCCGCGAACACCCCATAATGTTTGTTTTGCGACGAACGGGCGAACACCCGATGTTCGAGTCGAACTCATGTTCGACCCGAACATAAAGCTCATCCCTACCCATCACCTTTCACAGTTAGAAATGGCAGGAAGCTGGGCTAATAATATAATCATGGGGGACTTTAACTATCTTGATATTGTTTGGGAAAAGGGAACAGCACACTCATCTAAGGCTCATTGTTTTTTAAAAGTAATGCAGGAGAATTACCACAACTAGACATATGCTCTACTGGACCTACTAATTACAGACAACACAGAGCTGATTATATATGTGAAAGTGATGGATGTTTTAGGCAATAGTAATCTCAGAGTAATTATATTTGTTGTAAATTATGGTAAAGGAGGACACAAGGGAAGAATAAGTACACTTAATTAGCCATGTTATATAATTCTAATTGGGATAAAATTCTTGCTACTAAGACCACTAGAGAAAAGTGGGTTTTAAGGACATATTAAACAAGGACATTTGTTAGTGAATTTTAATGTATAACAAATATAAAAGAGCAAAAGTCAAACCTGGATGGCTTAATAATAAGGTAAAACGGCACATTAGCAAGGAAACTGTCCTTTAACCACTTCAATACCGGGCATTTTCGCCCCCTTCCTGCCCAGGCCAATTTTTAGTTTTCAGCGCTGTCGCATTTTGAATGACAATTGCGTGGTCATGCAACACTGTACCCAAATGATTTTTTTCCCCACAAATAGAGCTTTCTTTTGGTGATATTTGATCACCTCTGCGGTTCTTATTTTGTGCGCTATAAACAAATAAAGAGTGATAAGTTTGAAAAAAACACAATATTTTTTACTTTTTGCTATAATAAATATCCCAATTTTTTTAAAGAAAAAAATAATTTTTTCCTCAGTTTATGCCGATATGTATTCTTCTACATATTTTTGGTAAAAAAAATAGCAATAAAAATCGCAATAAGCATATATTGATTGGTTTGTGCAAAAGTTATAGCGTCTACAAAATAGGGGATTTATTTATGGCATTTTTATTATTTATTTTTTTACTAGTAATGGCGGCGATCTGAAATTTTTATCGTGACTGTGACATTGCGGCGGACACATCGGACACTTTTGACACTATTTTGGGGCCATTCACATTTATACAGCGATCAATGCTATAAAAATGTACTGATTACTGTATAAATGTCACTGGCAGGGAAGGGGTTAACACTAGGGGGCGATCAAGGGGTTAAATGTGTTACCTAGGGAGTGATTCTAACTGTAGGGGGTGGGGACTCACAAGGGGAGGAGACCGATAGGTGTTCCTCTGTACTGGGAACACACGATCGGTCTCCTCTCCTCTGACAGGACGTGAATCTGTGTGTTTACACACACAGATCCACGGTCCTGCTCTGTTATCGTTCACCCGTGGGTGCCCGGCGCCCATCACGGCTGCCGGGCACCCGCACCTGCTCCCGAGTGACGCAGCGGCATGGGCGCGCCCCCTAGACGGTCGGGAAGCCCAGGACGTCCTATGACGCCCGCCCAGGATGAGAGATCCCTCCTGCGGACGTCATTTGACACTGGGAGGGAGGGGAAGTGGTTAAAAAATATAAGACTGAAGGGTCACCATCGGCATTCCAAAACAACAAAGAATGCAATAAAAATTGCAAGTGTTATTAGGGCAGCTAAAATTGATTATAAGAGAGACATTGCTAAGGAGAGTAAAAAACAACAAAAAAATGTTTTGTTTTTTTAAATATATTAATAGTAAGAAATCTAGGTCAGAACATATTGGCCCTATAAAAGATGATCAGGGGAAGTGGGTGACAACTGACAGGAAGAAGGCAACTGTATTGAATACTGTTATTAAGCCTTGTAAGCCGGAATGAGTGAGCCCCTGTATATTTTTTATTTACTTTTTTTATGCACCAATAAAGAACCAACAAGGACGTTTGGAGTTGCTGTTTCTATTCTTTGTATTTATGTATTGTATACATTCTTCTACATAGTTTATATGAATGAAAAGGAGGGGTATGATTAACAAGACAACAATACTAATAACATTATATTAAATGTATCTTTGTGGCTGACAGAACCCAGTAAAGTCTAGTAAAAGTTAATGTGAATAAATTACCAGGACCAGGTGGCTTACACCCAAGAGTTCCCAAAGAACTTAGTCATGTTAAAACCAGACCTTTATTCCATTATTTAAGGACAACTTGCTGACTGGACTTGTACCAGCTGATTGGAGGCACTAATATGCAGCACTGATAGGTGGCACTGATATGCAGCACTGATGGGCACTGATAAGCGGCACTGATGGGCACTGATAGGTGGCACTGATGGGCACTGATAGGCGGCACTGATAGGCAGCACTGATGAGGAGGCACTGACATTTATTACTGATCTACCAGTGTATGGCAAGGGGAGACTTTCTCACCCAACTGCAACTCCTCCACAGCTAGTTGTAGAAAACTCCTGGAGTGTCCATGTCCAAGAGGAGAGGCATGGCAATGGAAGGCTTTGATCTAGGTGGGCTTACCTTCAACCTTAACTGATGGAGCGATGTTAACAGTGACCATAGTGTCCATAAAGATCGGGTCTAATGAGGTGCATAAAACAGACATACAAGGGATAAAAAATGCATACACATGGGGTAGAACAAGTATCTAACATGTAAATGAATAAATCCATTTTGGTCCTTTGTTGCCCCATACACATGATCGGACCTTTGTCCAAGCTTACAACTGAATTCCGACGGAATTCCATCGGAGAAAAATAAAACAGGTTCTATATTTAAACTCCGATGGAATTCCTCAGAATTAAGTCCGATGGGGCACACACACTGTCGGAATATCCTATGAAAAAAGTCCGTCTGACTTTTTCCATCGGAAATTCCTATCGTGTGTACAAGGCATTATTCGTCTACTTCTCCGGTCCTGTATTTGGATCTATTGTTGGGGGTGTCATCTTCATCCTCATCAGGTGTACTCTTCCTGCTATAACAATGTAAAGAAGAAATAGCATTGTTTTCACAATCTTTCATGTCTGAGGACTTCTCTGCCATGTGAGAGGAAAGTTTTATATTCGTAAGAATATACCGGTAATTATAGTGGCGTCCCGTCATTATTAATGTCATATGTGGTAAAGTGTATATTTTAAACCAAAATATCCTACTAGGCTATAGTGATGAGCCGAACACCCCCGGGTTCGGTTCGCACCAGAACCCGCGAACGGACCGAAAGTTCGCACGAACTTTAGAACCCTATTAAATACAATGGATGCGAACGTTCGAAATCTAAAGTGCTAATTATAATGACTATTATGCATGTTATTGTCCTAAAAAGGGTTTGGGAACCCGGGTTCTGCACCAGGGGACATGTATCAATGCAAAAAGAAGTTTTAAAAACGGCAGTTTTTCGGGAGCAGTCATTTTAATGATGCATAAAGTGAAAAAAAAAAAGTCAAATATTCCTTTAAATATCGTACCTGGGGGGTGTCTAGAGTATGCCTGTGAAGTGCCACGTGTTTCCCGTGTTTAGAACTGTCCCTGCACAAAATTACATTTCTAAAGGAAAAAAAGCCATTTAAAACTGCTTGCGGCTTTAATGTAATGTCTGGTCCCGGTAATATGGATGAAAATCTTTAAGAAAAATGGCATAGCTACCCCATCACACCCCCCCCTACCCCAGCCCATTACCAGCCCCTTTGGGTCTTGTATGGATATTAAGGGGAACCCCGCACACAAAATAAAAAAGGCCCTATATACTCTGAACAGCCGTATACAGGCGGTGCATACAAGACAGGGACTGTAGGTTTGTTCTTATGTAGAATCTGTTTGTAATTTTGAACAGGTACATTGTTTAAGTGTAGCTCCAGCCAAAAAATATATTTTTAAGCTTTTTGGAAAACATAGGGAAGGGTTATCACCCCTGTAACATTTGTTTTGCTGTCTGTGCAGTATGCACCTGTTCAGAACAGTTCACCTCACTTTCCGTCCTAATGACAAATGTTTTTTGAAAATTTGGGGTTTTTATTGAAACAAGAATTGGTGATAAAGAATCAGTGGAGAGGAGACACTTTTTTTCCCATATTAACTCTTACAGGAGAGAATTTGCCTTCCTAGGGGTAGATTTCCTCTCACTTCCTGTTGTATTCTTCCGTTTGCAAGGAGGAGTCGTTTGTAAGTTGGATGTTTGAAAGTAGGGGCCTGCCGTATATACTCAGCTGAAATTTGCCCCTTACATGTTGGTGTTGCCACAACACTGTGAGCCCTCACAGTTAGTCTTGGTGGGCGCAGGAATGGGCCTTCTGTGAATTATTAGATCAAGAATTGTAATTGCATGCCCCTGTTGAACAGGGGCTGAAAAATTGGGCCTTTGGTGGTGGTGGTGGTGGTGGTGTTGACACAACACTGTAAGGCCTCACAGTTAGTCTTGGTGGGCGCAGGAATGGGCCCTGCTGTGAATTATTAGATCAAGAATTGTAATTACATGCCCCTGTTAAACAGGGGCAGAAAAATTGAGCCTTAGGCACTGGTGCCACAACACTGCAACCCTTCACAGATACTGTACTTGGAGCACAGCAATGAGCCCTGTTGCAAAGTATTGCATCAAAAATTGTAATTACACGCCCCTATTAAACAGGGGCTGAAAAATTGGGCCTTAGCCACTGGTGCTGGTGCCACGACACTGCAACCACTCCCAGATACTCTAGTTGGAGTGCAGGAATGAGCCCTGCTGCAAAGCATTGCATAAAAATTGTAATAACACACCCCTGTTAAACAGGGGCTGAAAAATTGGGCCTTAGCCACTGGTGGCGGCACCCAGAAACAAAAATGTTCTTCCAAGCTATCATCGTCAATCGGATCATTGAGGAGGAGGAGGATAGTCAGTCAACATAACAGGACAAACTCTCAGCATCAGCATCAGTCTTGAAGGGATGTGACATTTGAAAATAAATTAGTCTGTTATATCAGCTTCAGGTGTTTGGTAGCTGGTGGTGATCCAAGACTGGTTCATCTTTATGAAGGTCAGTCGATCAACAGAGTCGGTGGACAGGCGCACCCTGTGATCCGTGACAAATCCTCCAGCAGCACTGAATGTGCGTTCTGAAAGAACGCTGGATGCAGGACAGGCCAGTAGCTCAATTGCATACTGTGCAAGCTCTGGCTAGTGATCCATCCTCAAGACCCAGTAAGCCAGAGGATTTTCGGTGGGGAAGGTGTCCAAGTCTGACCTTGCCCCTAGGTATTCCTGCACCATGTATATCAGACGCTGGCGATGGTTGCTGGAACCGATCATACCTTGGGGCTGCGGACTAAAGAATTGTCTGAACGCTTCGGTCAGACGGCCACCTTCCCCACCGCTCCTTCTTTGACTGCCCGAAGCCTCAGCAACTCGTTGTCCAAGACCAGGAGTTTGTAACCTCCCAGTCTCTGGGAACGCGTTGCACAGACCTTTCTGCAAGGCCTCCTGGAGTTGTCTCATCCTCTGCTCCCTCTGCGACGGTAAGATAAGGTCCGCAACCTTACCCTTGTACCGTGGATCAAGGAGAGTGGCCAGCCAGTAATGGTCCCTCTCCTTGATCCGAAGAATACGAGGATCCTTCCGCAGACTTTGCAGGATCAGGGAGGCCATGCAGCGTAGGTTAGCTGAGGCATTCAGTCCGGAGTCCTCTGGGTCACTAAGGACGACATGATCCGCAGCCACCTCCTCCCAGCCACGTACAAGTTCACTGGTTTCTTGGGACTGTAAATCATCCCTAAAAGACTGCTGCTGATGATGCTGAGTGCCAGGCTCCACCTCCATGCTGACACAATCCTCCTCCTCCTCCTCTTCTTCCTGTGCGATGGATGGGACAGAAGGAACACTGTCTGGGTAAAGGGGGCCTTGAGAGGCAAGGAAGTCCTCCTCTTCCTGCCTCTGTTCTGCCTCAAGTGCCCTGTCCATTATTCCACGCAGCGTATGTTCCAACAGGTGGACAAGAGGTACAGTGTCACTGATGCATGCACTGTCACTGCTCACCATCCTCGTGGCCTCCTCAAATGGTGCCAGGACAGTGCATGCATCCCTGATCATGCCCCACTGGCGTGGTGAAAAAAACCCGAGCTCCCCTGACCCTGTCCTGGTGCCGTAGTCGCACAGGTACTCATTGATGGCCCTCTGCTGCGTGTGCAGCCGCTGCAGCATGGCCAACGTTGAGTTCCACCTGGTGGGCATGTCACATATAAGGCGGTTCTTGGGCAGGTTCAACTCCTTTTGCAGCTCAGCCAGGCAAGCACTGGCATTATAAGATCTGCGGAAATGCACACAGACTTTCCTGGCCTGCCTCAGGACATCCTGTAAGCCCGGGTACCTGCCCAAGAACCGCTGCACCACCAGGTTAAGGACGTGAGCCACACAGGGCACATGGGTCAGTTGTCCCTGTCTGAGAACGGAGAGGAGGTTGGTGCCATTGTCGCAAACTACCATTCCTGGCTTAACCTGGCGTGGCGTCAACCACCTCTCGGCCTGCCCCTGCAGAGCAGACAGAACCTCTGCCCCAGTGTGGCTCCTGTCCCCCAAACACACCAGCGCAAGCACGGCATGGCATCTTTTTGCCTGCGTACTTGCGTAGCCCCTTGAACGCCTACGGAGCACCGCTGGTTCCGAGGACAAAGCACAGGAAGAGGCCACGGAGGAAGAAGAAGAGGAGGGGGTGGAGGACAGAGGTGTGTCACAACCAGTAGTAGCATTTTGGAGGCGTGGCGGTGGAACAACCTCCAACACTACTGCACCTTGTCCTGCATCCTTCCCAGCTGCCAAAAGAGTGACCCAATGGGCCGTGAAAGAAAGGTAACGTCCCTGTCCATGCCTGCTGGACCATAAATCAGCGGTAATATGCACCTTACCGCTGACCGCCCTGTCCAGCGAGGCCAAGACATTGCCTTCCACATGCCGGTAGAGAGCCGGAATCGCCTTCCGTGAGAAAAAGTGGCGTTTGGGAACCTGCCACTGAGGAACCGCACATTGCACAAACTCACGGAAGGGGGCAGAGTCTACCAACTGAAAAGGCAGCAGTTGAAGCGCTAGCAATTTAGCCAAGCTAGCATTCAACCGCTGGGCATGTGGATGGCTGGGAGTGAACTTCTTTCGACGGTCCAGCAGCTGGGGCAGAGAAATTTGCCTGCTAGAATCGGACGTTGGTGTACTGCTAGCAGAGTGCCCGCAAGTACTTGGCTGTGACACACCTAATTCTACACCTTCATTCCTCTCAGAGCAGGTTTCAGAGAGGACTGAAGGTATAGTGGGGTTGGAGATCCCAGCTGATGCGGTGCAAGAAGAGGTCAGCTTTGTTCTTTGGTGTGGGTCTTTAAGGTAGGCTTGTCAACGAGCTGCATGGCAGGTCAACATTAGTGATGAGCCGAACACCCCCGGGTTCGGTTCGCACCAGAACCCGCGAACGGACCAAAAGTTCGCACGAACATTAGAACCCTGTTAAATACAATGGATGCGAACGTTCGGATTCTAAAGTGCTAATTATAACGACTATTATCCATGTTATTGTCCTAAACAGAGTTTGGGAACCCGGGTTCTGCACCAGGGGACATGTATCAATGCAAAAAGAAGTTTTAAAAACGGACGTTTTCCGGGAGCAGTCATTTTAATGATGCATAAAGTGAAAAAAAAAAAGTCAAATATTCCTTTAAATATTGTACCTGGGGGGTGTCTAAAGTATGCCTGTGAAGTGCCACGTGTTTCCCGTGTTTAGAACTGTCCCTGCACAAAATAACATTTCTAAAGGAAAAAAAGCCATTTAAAACTGCTTGCGGCTTTAATGCAATGTCTGGTCCCGGTAATATGGATGAAAATCTTTAGGAAAAATGGCATAGCTACCCCATCAACCCCCCCCCCCTACCCCAGCCCATTACCAGCCCCTTTGGGTCTTGTATGGATATTAAGGGGAACCCCGCACACAAAATAAAAAAGGCCCTATATACTCTGAACAGCCGTATACAGGCGGTGCATACAAGACAGGGACTGTAGGTTTGTTCTTATGTAGAATCTGTTTGTAATTTTGAACAGCTGCATTGTTTAAGTGTAGCTCCATGCCAAATTCCTTTTTTTTAGCTTTTTGGAAAACATAGGGAACGGTTATCACCCCTGTCACATTTTTTTTGCTGTCTGTGCCCCTGTTCAGAACATTTCACCTCACTTTGCGTCCCAATGACAACTGTTTTTGAAATGTGGTGTTTTTATTGAAACAAGGATTGGTGATAAAGCATCAGTAGAGAGGAGACACCTTTCTCCCATATTAATTCTTACAGGAGAGAATTTTCCTTCCAAGGGGTAGATTTCCTCTCACTTCCTGTTGTCTTCTTCCGTTTGCAAGTAGTAGTAGTTTGTAAGTTGGATGTTTGAAAGTAGGGACCTGCCGTATATACTCTGCAGAAATTGGCCCCTTAGGTGTTGGTGTTGGCACAACACTGAAAGCACTCAGTTATTCTTGGTGCTGTCAACTATTATATCAGGAATTGTAATAACATATAATTGTTGATCAGTGGTAGTAAAAATTGGGCCTTTGATGGTGGTGCTGGTGCCACAACACTGTAAGGCCTGACAGTTACTCTTGGTGGGCGCAGCAATGGCCCCTGCTGTGAATTATTAGATCAATAATTAGAATTGCATGCCCCTGTTGAACAGGGGCTGAAAAATTGGGCCTTTGGTGGTGGTGGTGGTGATGGTGGTGCTGGTGCCACAACACTGTAAGGCCTGACAGTTACTCTTGGTGGGCGCAGCAATGGGCCCTGCTGTGAATTATTAGATCAATAATTATAATTGCATGCCCCTGTTGAACAGGGGCTGAAAAATTGGGCCTTTGGTGGTGGTGGTGGTGGTGATGGTGGTGCTGGTGCCACAACACGGTAAGGCCTGACAGTTACTCTTGGTGGGCGCAGCAATGGGCCCTGCTGTGAATTATTAGCTCAATAATTATAATTGCATGCCCCTGTTGAACAGGGGCTGAAAAATTGGGCCTTTGGTGGTGGTGGTGGTGGTGATGGTGGTGCTGGTGCCACAACACTGTAAGGCCTGAAAGTTACTCTTGGTGGGCGCAGCAATGGGCCCTGCTGTGAATTATTAGATCAATAATTATAATTGCATGCCCCTGTTGAACAGGGGCTGAAAAATTGGGCCTTTGGTGGTGGTGGAGATGGTGGTGCTGGTGCCACAACACTGTAAGGCCTGACAGTTACTCTTGGTGGGCGCAGCAATGGTCCCTGCTGTGAATTATTAGATCAATAATTATAATTGCATGCCCCTGTTGAACAGGGGCTGAAAAATTGGGCCTTAGGCACTGGTGGCACAACACTGCAACCCCTCACAGATACTGTACTTGGAGCAAAGCAATGAGGCCTGTTGCAAAGTATTGCATCAAAAATTTTAATTACACGCCCCTGTTAAACAGGGGCTGAAAAATTGGGCCTTAGCCACTGGTGGCGTCACCCATAAACCAAAATGATCTTCCAAGCTATCATCGTTAATCGTATCATTGAGGAGGAGGAGGAGGATAGCCAGTCAACATAACAGCACAGGCACTCAGCATCAGCATCAGTGTTGAAGGGATGTGACATTTTAAAATCAATTAGTCTGTTATATCAGCATCTGGTGTGTGGTAGCTGGTGGTGATCCAAGACTGGTTCATCTTGATGAAAGTCAGTCGATCAACCGAGTCGGTGGACAGGCGCACCCTGTGATCCGTGACAAATCCTCCAGCAGCACTGAATGTGCGTTCTGAAAGAACGCTGGATGCAGGACAGGCCAGTAGCTCAATTGCATACTGTGCAAGCTCTGGCCAGTGATCCATCCTCAAGACCCAGTAAGCCAGCGGATTTTCGGTGGGGAAGGTGTCCAAGTCTGACCTTGCCCCTAGGTATTCCTGCACCATGTATATCAGACGCTGGCGATGGTTGCTGGAACCGATCATACTTTGGGGCTGCGGACTAAAGAATTGTCTGAACGCATCGGTCAGACGGCCACCTTCCCCACCGCTCCTTCTTTGACTGCCCGAAGCCTCAGCAACTCGTTGTCCAGGACCAGGAGTTTGTAACCTCCCAGTCTCTGGGAACGCGTTGCACAGACCTTTCTGCAAGGCCTCCCGGAGTTGTCTCATCCTCTGCTCCCTCTGCGACGGTAACATAAGGTCCGCAACCTTACCCTTGTACAAGGAGAGTGGCCAGCCAGTAATGGTCCCTCTCCTTGATCCGAAGAATACGAGGATCCTTCCGCAGACTTTGCAGGATCAGGGAGGCCATGCAGCGTAGGTTAGCTGAGGCATTCAGTCCGGAGTCCTCTGGGTCACTAAGGACGACATGATCCGCAGCCACCTCCTCCCAGCCACGTACAAGTCCACTGGTTTCTTGGACTGTAAATCATCCCTAAAAGACTGCTGCTGATGATGCTGAGTGCCAGCCTCCACCTCCATGCTGACACAATCCTCCTCCTCCTCCTCCTCTTCCTGTGCGATGGGTGGGACAGAAGGAACACTGTCTGGGTAAAAGGGGCCTTGAGAGGCAAGGAAGTCCTCCTCTTCCTGCCTCTGTTCTGCCTCAAGTGCCCTGTCCATTATTCCATGCAGCGTGTGCTCCAACAGGTGGACAAGAGGTACAGTGTCACTGATGCATGCACTGTCACTGCTCACCATCCTCGTGGCCTCCTCAAATGGTGCCAGGACAGTGCATGCATCCCTGATCATGCCCCACTGGCGTGGTGAAAAAAACCCGAGCTCCCCTGACCCTGTCCTGGTGCCGTAGTCGCACAGGTACTCATTGATGGCCCTCTGCTGCGTGTGCAGCCGCTGCAGCATGGCCAACGTTGAGTTCCACCTGGTGGGCATGTCACATATAAGGCGGTTCTTGGGCAGGTTCAACTCCTTTTGCAGCTCAGCCAGGCGAGCACTGGCATTATAAGATCTGCGGAAATGCACACAGACTTTCCTGGCCTGCCTCAGGACATCCTGTAAGCCCGGGTACCTGCCCAAGAACCGCTGCACCACCAGGTTAAGGACGTGAGCCATACAGGGCACATGGGTCAGTTGTCCCTGTCGGAGGGCGGAGAGGAGGTTGGTGCCATTGTCGCAAACCACCATTCCTGGCTTAAGCTGGCGTGGCGTCAACCACCTCTCGGCCTGCCCCTGCAGAGCAGACAGGACCTCTGCCCCAGTGTGGCTCCTGTCCCCCAAACACACCAGCGCAAGCACGGCATGGCATCTTTTGCCTGCGTACTTGCGTAGCCCCTTAAACGCCTACGGAGCACCGCTGGTTCCGAGGACAAACCACAGGAAGAGGCCATGGAGGAAGAAGAAGAGGGGGTGGAGGAGAGAGGTGTGTCACAACCAGTAGTAGCATTTTGGAGAGTGGCGGTGGAACAACCTCCAACACTACTGCACCTTGTCCTGCATCCTTCCCAGCTGCCAAAAGAGTGACCCAATGGGCCGTGAAAGAAAGGTAACGTCCCTGTCCATGCCTGCTGGACCATGAGTCAGCGGTAATATGCACCTTACCGCTGACCGCCCTGTCTAGCGAGGCCAAGACATTGCCTTCCACATGCCTGTAGAGAGCCGGAATCGCCTTCCGTGCGAAAAAGTGGCGTTTGGGAACCTGCCACTGAGCAACCGCACATTGCACAAACTCACGGAAGGGGGCCGAGTCTACCAACTGAAAAGGCAGCAGTTGAAGCGCTAGCAATTTAGCCAAGCTAGCATTCAACCGCTGGGCATGTGGATGGCTGGGAGTGAACTTCTTTCGACGGTCCAGCAGCTGGGGCAGGGAAATTTGCCTGCTAGAATCGGACGTTGGTGTACTGCTAGCAGAGTGGCCGCAAGTACTTGCCTGTGACACACCTAATTCTACACCTTCATTCCTCTCAGAGCAGGTTTCAGAGAGGAGTGAAGGTATAGTGGGGTTGGAGATCCCAGCTGATGCGGTGCAAGAAGAGGTCAGCTTTGTTCTTTGGTGTGGGTCTTTAAGGTAGGCTTGCCAACGAGCTGCATGGCAGGTCAACATATGTCTGATCAAGCATGTGTTGCCCAAGCGGCTGATGTTTTGGCCACGCGATATACGCTTGAGACATATGTTGCAAACAGCAGCTGTGCGATCTGATGCACTCGCCTCAAAAAAGGTACACACCAAAGAACTTTTTGAATGACGGGCAGAGGCAGCGCCCTGCACAGGCGGAGCTCTGCGGTGTGATTCCGTCGGTGTGCTGCCCATACGCTGGCCACTCAAGGGCATCCTGCCTCGTTGGAGATGTGCCTCCTCCTCATCCTCCTCCTCCTCCTCCTCTCTCCTATTAGGCACCCACGTGGAGTCAGTGACCTCATCATCCCCTCCCTCCTCATCACTGGAGCCAATCTGGCAGTATGCTGCAGCTGCTGGAGCATGACTGCCAGATTGGTGTCCTTCTTGAGCATCCCCTCTCTCTGCTCTCACGCTGCTGCCTTCCTCTAGCTGGGTATCATCATCAGATCCTTCCAAACGCTGGGCATCCTCCTGGAGCATGTACCCAACACTGTGCTCAAACAGTTCGGGGGACTCCTCAGGAGGAGGACATGGTGGGTCTAGGGAAGGATTGACTAATGAAGATAATGATACCAGAGAAGAGGACGCTTTGGCAGCTGCTTTGCCAGTACCCTGAGCCTGGGTGAGAGAGGATGAGGAGGATGAGGTGGGCTTGGTCATCCACTCTACCAAGTCTTCGGCATGATGTGGCTCAACATGTCCAGCTGCCGAAAAGAAGGACAAGCGTGTCCCATGGCCATGTGCTGATGACAATGCACCGCGTCCACAACCAGCACTGTTGCCCCCAGACACAGAGCCTGCTTGCCCTCTTTTTTTGCCTCCTGACTGTCTGCCTCTCCTTGTTTGCCTTCCAGACATTTTAATGGATGGCCTGCAGGGAGATGGGAAAAAGAGCAATAAGGGCTACCTTCAGCTGTATACTGTGCAGGAGGCTTAGCAACAATGACACTGACACTGTCCCCTGCCTATCCTTCTCTGTCCCTAAACACAAGGATTGAAAATATGGAACAGCAAAATTGGTTTAGAACAGAATAGCACACTGACACTTTCCCTCACTGTCCTACTCTGTCCCTCCCTACAAACAAGATTTAGCACAGAATAGCACACTGATAATTTCCACGAGTGTCCTTCTCTGTCCCTAAACTCAAGGATTGAAAATATGGAACAGCAAAATTGGTTTAGAACAGAATAGCACACTGTCAGTTTCACTCACTGTACCTCTCTGTCCCTAAACTCAAGGATTGAAAATATGGTTCAGCAAAATAGGTTTAGAACAGAATAGCACACTGACAGTTTCACTCACTGTACCTCTCTGTCCCTAAACTCAAGGATTGAAAATATGGTTCAGCAAAATAGGTTTAGAACAGAATAGCACACTGTCAGTTTCACTCACTGTACCTCTCTGTCCCTAAACTCAAGGATTGAAAATATGGTTCAGCAAAATAGGTTTAGAACAGAATAGCACACTGACAGTTTCACTCACTGTACCTCTCTGTCCCTAAACTCAAGGATTGAAAATATGGTTCAGCAAAATAGGTTTAGAACAGAATAGCACACTGTCAGTTTCACTCACTGTACCTCTCTGTCCCTAAACTCAAGGATTGAAAATATGGTTCAGCAAAATAGGTTTAGCACACAATAGCACACTGACACTTTCCCTCACTGTACCTCTCTGTCCCTACAAACAAGGATTAGCACAGAGATGGAACACACTGACACTTTCCCTCACTGTACCTCTCTGTCCCTACAAACAGGGATTAGCACAGAATAGCACACTGACACTTTCCCTCACTGTACCTCTCTGTCCCTACAAACAAGGATTAGCACAGAATAGCACACTGACACTTTCCCTCACTGTACCTCTCTGTCCCTAAACTCAAGGATTGAAAATATGGTTCAGCAAGATTGGTTTAGAACAGAATAGCACATTGACACTTTCCCTCACTGTACCTCTCTGTCCCTACAAACAAGGATTAGCACAGAATAGCACACTGTCACTGACACTCTCCCTACCTATCCTTATTTGTCCCTAAACACAAGGAATCCAGGATTAGTAAAGGAAAAATAATGACACTGTCCCTGCCTATGCTTCTCTTTCCCTGCTCCGGAACACACTACACAAGGCCGCCGCGCTGGCGGCCTTTTATAGTGTGGGGCGTGTACTAAACCCCCTCAGCAATAATTGGCCACAGGCATCCTGCCTGTGGCCAATCATTGCTCTCCTCGCTGCCGGCGCTGTGATTGGCCAAGCATGCAGGGTCACAGTGCATGCTTGGCCAATCACAGCGCCTGGATGACACTGCGATGGCGTAGTGCATTGTGGGCCGTTCAAGTCACTCGAATTTGGCGCGAACGGCCCAAATCGTTCGATCTTCATCGAACGATCGAACAGCCGATGTTCGAGTCGAACGTATGTTCGACTCGAACACGAAGCTCATCCCTAGTCAACATATGTCTGGTCAAGCATGTGGTGCCCAAGCGGGTGATGTTTTGGCCACGCGATATACGCTTGAGACATATGTTGCAAACAGCAGCTGTGCGATCTGATGCACTCGACTCAAAAAAGGCCCACACCAAAGAACTTTTTGAATAACGGGCAGAGGCAGCGCCTTGCACAGGCGGAGCTCTGCAGTGTGATTCTGTCGGTGTGCTGCCCTTACGCTGGCCCCCCGAGGGCATCCTGCCTCGTTGGAGATGTGCCTCCTCCTCATCCTCCTCCTCCTCCTCTCTCCTATTAGGCACCCACGTGGAGTCAGTGACCTCATCATCCCCTCCCTCCTCATCACTGGAGCCAATCTGGCAGTATGCTGCAGCTGCTGGAACATGACTGCCAGATTGGTGTCCTTCTTGAGCATCCCCTCTCTCTGCTCTCACGCTACTGCCTTCCTCTAGCTGGGTATCATCATCAGACCCTTCGAAACGCTGGGCATCCTCCTGGAGCATGTACCCAACACTGTGCTCAAACAGTTCGGGGGACTCCTCAGGAGGACATGGTTGGTCTAGGGAAGGAGTGACTGATGATGACATTGATACCAGGGAAGAGGACGCTTTGGCAGCTGCTTTGCCAGTACCCTGAGCCTGGGTGAGAGAGGATGAGGAGGATGCGGAGGGCTTGGTCATCCACTCTACCAAGTCTTCGGCATGATGCGGCTCAACACGTCCAGCTGCCGAAAAGAAGGACAAGCGTGTCCCATGGCCACGTACTGATGGCGATGCAC
This sequence comes from Rana muscosa, assembly GCA_029206835.1. NCBI lineage: Eukaryota > Metazoa > Chordata > Amphibia > Anura > Ranidae > Rana > Rana muscosa. The sequence goes on from JARGYO010000094.1 coordinate 40,084,257, forward strand.
CGCGTCCACGACCAGCACTGTTGTCTCTAGACACAGAGCCTGCTTGCCCCCTTTTTTTGGCTCCTGACTGTCTGCCTCTCCTTGTTTGCCTTCCAGACATTCTAATGGCCTGCAGGGAAATGGGAAAAGCAGCAATACAGGCTAAGTTAAGGTGTAATATGGTCAGGAGGCACACTCCGCCCGCTGTAAGTGCCGCAAAATCCTGTTTGTGTAACACACCAGGAAAAAGCAGCAAAACAGGCTAAGTTAAGGTGTAATATGGTCAGGAGGCACAGTCCGCCCGCTGTAAGTGCCGCAAAATCCTGTTTGTGTAACACACCAGGAAAAAGCAGCAATACAGGCTAAGTTAAGGTGTAATATGGTCAGGAGGCACACTCCGCCCGCTGTAAGTGCCGCAAAATCCTGTTTGTGTAACACACCAGGAAAAAGCAGCAATACAGGCTAAGTTAAGGTGTAATATGGTCAGGAGGCACACTCCGCCCGCTGTTAGTGCCGCAAAATCCTGTTTGTGTAACTCACCAGGAAAAAGCAGCAATACAGGCTAAGTTAAGGTGTAATATGGTCAGGAGGCACACTCTGCCCGCTGTAAGTGCCGCAAAATCCTGTTTGTGTAACACACCAGGAAAAAGCAGCAATACAGGCTAAGTTAAGGTGTAATATGGTCAAAAGGCACACTCCGCCCGCTGTAAGTGCCGCAAAATCCTGTTTGTGTAACACACCAGGAAAAAGCAGCAATACAGGCTAAGTTAAGGTGTAATATGGTCAGGAGGCACACTCTGCCCGCTGTAAGTGCCGCAAAATCCTGTTTGTGTAACACACCAGGAAAAAGCAGCAATACAGGCTAAGTTAAGGTGTAATATGGTCAGGAGGCACACTCCGCCCGCTGTAAGTGCCGCAAAATCCTGTTTGTGTAACACATCAGGAAAAAGCAGCAATACAGGCTAAGTTAAGGTGTAATATGGTCAGGAGGCACACTCCGCCCGCTGTAAGTGCCGCAAAATACTGTTTGTGTAACACACCAGGAAAAAGCAGCAATACAGGCTAAGTTAAGGTGTAATATGGTCAGGAGGCACACTCCGCCCGCTGTAAGTGCCGCAAAATCCTGTTTGTGTAACACACCAGGAAAAAGCAGCAATACGGGCTAACTTCAGGTGTATAATGTGCAGGAGGCTTAGCAACAATGACACTGACACTGTCCCCTGCCTATCCTTCTCTCTCCCTGCACACAAGGTTTATCAAAGTATATGACACTGACACTCTCCCTGCCTATCCTTCTCTCTCCCTGCACACAAGGTTTAGCAAAGAATATGACACTGACACTGTCCCCTGCCTATCCTTCTCTCTCCCTGCACACAAGGTTTAGCAAAGAATATGACACTGACACTGTCCCCTGCTTATCCTTCTCTCTCCCTGTACACAAGGTTTATCAAAGTATATGACACTGACACTCTCCCTGCCTATCCTTCTCTCTCCCTACACACAAGGTTGAGCAAAGAATATGGCACTGACACTCTCCCTGCCTATCCTTCTCTGTCCCTACACACAAGGTTTAGCAAAGAATAGATTTGACAAGATTTGACACTGTCCCTGCCTATCCTTCACTTTCCCTGCTCCGGAACACACTACACAAGGCCGCCGCGCTGGCGGCCTTTTATAGTGTGGGGCGTGTACTAAACCCCCTCAGCTATAATTGGCCACAGGCATCCTGCCTGTGGCCAATCATTGCTCTCCTCGCTGCCGGCGCTGTGATTGGCCAAGCATGCAGGGTCACAGTGCATGCTTGGCCAATCACAGCGCCGGGATTACACTGCGATGGCGTAGTGTATTGTGGGCCGTTCGCGTCACCCGAATTTGGCGCGAACGGCCCAAATCGTTCGTTGTTCGCCGAACGCGCGTACAGCCGATGTTCGAGTCGAACCTATGTTCGACTCGAACACCGAGCTCATCCCTACTAGGCTATAATTTGTATGATGAAACGCTGGATATAATAATATCTTCTTCTCTAACATTACGCCTCCTCCCTGATCTCCTCCTGTACTGAGTCCTATATAACACGCCGTGTACATCCCGAATCTCACAGACTCTATAGACTCCACCATGTCTCCTTACACCGGCGTCTTCTTCCTCCTCCTCCTGAGCTGTGCAGCCATCTATGCGGACAACCAACCCCACCATCCAGATCCTCCACCCAACAAGCCACCTCCTCCACATATTCAACCCCACCATCCACCTCCTCCACCTATTCAACCCTACCATCCACCTCCTCCACCTCCTCCACGTCCTAACAACATAGGTGAGTCACCCAACAAGGGTCATTCACTCCGAGAATGGCAGAACTTGGGGGCCAACTTTACTTATTTTTAGTTTGTTGTGTTATTTTATTTGGTTGTGTAAATGTAACTTTAAATTTGATCCCCAGACTTCTCTTTAGTCTTGCACAGTTTTACAGGCTCCCCTCCTGGACTGAATTGGCTTACTCCTATTTCACCGCACACTCTGAGCTTCTCAGAATGGGCATTAGAAGTTGCAGTAAGTCAGGTAGAGTCCGACTGTTCCTGGCTTGTCCTTTTTATTCATATGATATGCTCAGAATTGGGGATTGTGTAAGAGAATTGATTACATTTAGAGCTGATTTACATTAGCAGTGGGAGGGGGCATAAAAATAGGTATTGTCCCTGTTTTACCTCCCCTGATTGCCCCCCTCATGCTGCAAAGGCAGCTGGATGGGGTTGTACACATACTGCGGCTTTGATGCTTTGTTTTCCAGGTGCGTCCAAAATTTGACCCCCTGTGACTGCCTGCCATATACAACCAGGGCTGTCTTAATGCATGGGCACCCCTGGGCATTGGCCAGGGGCCCCAGGTGCATGGGGGCCCCATGATTGTCTTGCATTACATCATACTTGCCAACTGTCCCAGATTTGCTGGGCCAGTCACGCTTTTTACTAAGCTGTCCCAGGACGGCTGTGCCCTCCTGATCCCAGTATTGTGCTCTCCTGACCTCCCTGTGCTGTGCCCTTTGTGTTGATTAGTCTTTGATTTATGGAAGGCTTTTAATATTGTTTAAAATTGATTTTTATTGAAAGTACCAATAAACATATGTTTAATTCTATCAACTATTTATACTTCAATTCTTGAGAGTAGGTGCGTAAATTGGGACAGGCTAGTAGGGGCCCAGAGCATTACTTTGCCCAGGGGCCCATGATGCTATTAAGACGGCCCTGTATAGAACCCATTGAAACTAATAGGGCCACACTGTAGCCACCCTGCTTCTCAGTGGTGCAGCTTTAAAGGGTTAAAGCAGGCACTGAGGAGGCAACATATAATTTCCCAGTCACCTACAACCATCTTTTGAAATCGATCCACCACAGGTCCAACTGTAGGGGGAGTTTGTGTTCCCCCTTATGGCAGTCAAAGAGGAAGGGCTTCCCTACTGCTTTCTGATTGGGCAAAGGGCAATGCTGACGAAAAATAAATAACCTCCACCTTATGATTGCTGCTTCCAATTAAATATATTGATATTTGGCATGACACCCTCAGTTCATGACTTGTACGCCATTAAAAACAATTGGAGATACATGAATAAAATGTATTAGAGACAACATTCCACCTAACAGAAGCTTGGATATCTCTCACTTCCACTACAATTAAAAATGCTTTGGCCCAAGCAAAAATGTAATACCGCCTGACGTTTTACCCTCTTTGATGAAATAAGCGATATTACCACATGTAGCAATATTACTGGATTTGCCCCTTTCTGAGTACCATACCAGTTTGGTGCACCCGGCCCAGAATAGGGGGATGTTTAGATGTTCCAGTTTTTCGTTTCAAAAATGGGGACTGCGGTGCAAAGTTCCCCGTACTGGAGACAAAAGAATCAGGTGATTCAATCTGTCTTTATCTAAAAGTAAAATATCCAACTTGGGAGATTTATTAATTGGGGAAAAATTTTCACATCCAGTTGTAGCAATATCTTCTTATGACTTAATCTCCTGTGTTGCCTTGTGATTTTTTTTTTTTATTCTTTGTTTTATTCATTTATTATTGTTCTTTATTATTAATAAAAAATGTATTATTTTTTTTAAGCTGCAATATTATAATATTTTTCTTTAGATACGTTTTAAGTTAGACACCGAGGTTTAAAAGCAACCATTCTCCTTATTATTTATTATTATTATTTTTATTATTTATTTACCTATTTACCTATTTATGTATTTATTTTGTAAGATGCAATTTTTTTTCTTTTTAATTCTTTGTTTTATTCATTTATTATTGTTATTTATTATTAATAAAAAATGTATTCTTATTTTTTGTAAGATGTAATATTTAAATGTTTTTCTTTAGATAAATTTTAAGTTAGTCACTGAGGTTTAAAAACATACATTCTCCTTATTATTTATTATTATCGTTATTATTTATTTCATTATTTACCTATTTATGTTTTTATTTTGTAAGATGCAATACTATAATTTTTTTCTTTTAGATACGTATTAAGTTAGTCACTGAGGTTTAAAAACATACATTCTCCTTATTATTTTATATTATTATTTATTCACTTATTTACCTATTTATGTATTTATTTTGTAAGATGCAATACTATAAGTTTTTTCTTTAGATACGTTTTAAGTTAGTATCCAAGGTTTAAAAACATACGTTCTCCTTATTATTTGTTTATTATGATTATTATTATTTACAGGTCCTTCTCAAAAAATTAGCATATTGTGATAAAGTTCATTATTTTCTGTAATGTACTGATAAACATTAGACTTTCATATATTTTAGATTCATTACACACAACTGAAGTAGTTCAAGCCTTTTCTTGTTTTAATATTGATGATTTTGGCATACAGCTCATGAAAACCCAAAAATCCTATCTCAAAAAATTAGCATATTTCATCCGACCAATAAAAGAAAAGTGTTTTTAATACAAAAAAAGTCAACCTTCAAATAATTATGTTCAGTTATGCACTCAATACTTGGTCGGGAATCCTTTTGCAGAAATGACTGCTTCAATGCGGCGTGGCATGGAGGCAACCAGCCTGTGGCACTGCTGAGGTGTTATGGAGGCCCAGGATGCTTCGATAGCGGCCTTAAGCTCATCCAGAGTGTTGGGTCTTGCGTCTCTCAACTTTCTCTTCCCAATATCCCACAGATTCTCTATGGGGTTCAGGTCAGGAGAGTTGGCAGGCCAATTGAGCACATTTACCATGGTCAGTAAACCATTTACCAGTGGTTTTGGCACTGTGAGCAGGTGCCAGGTCGTGCTGAAAAATGAAATCTTCATCTCCATAAAGCTTTTCAGCAGATGGAAGCATGAAGTGCTCCAAAATCTCCTGATAGCTAGCTGCATTGACCCTGCCCTTGATAAAACACAGTGGACCAACACCAGCAGCTGACATGGCACCCCAGACCATCACTGACTGTGGGTACTTGACACTGGACTTCAGGCATTTTGGCATTTCCCTCTCCCCAGTCTTCCTCCAGACTCTGGCACCTTGATTTCCGAATGACATGCAAAATTTGCTTTCATCCGAAAAAAGTACTTTGGACCACTGAGCAACAGTCCAGTGCTGCTTCTCTGTAGCCCAGGTCAGGCGCTTCTGCCGCTGTTTCTGGTTCAAAAGTGGCTTGACCTGGGGAATGCGGCACCTGTAGCCCATTTCCTGCACACGCCTGTTCACGGTGGCTCTGGATGTTTCTACTCCAGACTCAGTCCACTGCTTCCGCAGGTCCTCCAAGGTCTGGAATCGGTCCTTCTCCACAATCTTCTTCAGGGTCCGGTCACCTCTTCTCGTTGTGCAGCGTTTTCTGCCACACTTTTTCCTTCCCACAGACTTCCCACTGAGGTGCCTTGATACAGCACTCTGGGAACAGCCTATTCGTTCAGAAATTTCTTTCTGTGTCTTACCCTCTTGCTTGAGGGTGTCAATGATGGCCTTCTGGACAGCAGTCAGGTCGGCAGTCTTACCCATGATTGCGGTTTTGAGTAATGAACCAGGCTGGGAGTTTTTAAAAGCCTCAGGAATCTTTTGCAGGTGTTTAGAGTTAATTAGTTGATTCAGATGATTAGGTTAATAGCTCGTTTAGAGAACCTTTTCATGATATGCTAATTTTTTGAGATAGGAATTTTGGGTTGTCATGAGCTGTATGCCAAAATCATCAATATTAAAACAAGAAAAGGCTTGAACTACTTCAGTTGTGTGTAATGAATCTAAAATATATGAAAGTCTAATGTTTATCAGTACATTACAGAAAATAATGAACTTTATCACAATATGCTAATTTTTTGAGAAGGACCTGTATTTACTTGTTTACCTATTTATGAAATTATTTTGTAAGATGCAATACTATATTTTTTCCTTTAGATACATTTTAAGTTAGTGACTCAGGTTTAACAACATACATGTTTTATTAGTATTAGTAGTAGTCAGTGGAACTTGGTGGAACTCAGTTCCACCACCTCTGGCTCAGACTCTTTGGTGCCTGCTTACCACAATCACTTGTAAACACAGAAGTCTGGTTTCTGTGTTTACAAGTCACAGCTCTGCACTCTGTGTGTAATGCAATCATGGTATTTAACCCCTTCCTTACTGGGCACATATACCCCCTTCTTGCCCAGGCGAAATTTCAGCTTTCAGCACTGTCATGCTTTGAATGACAATTGCGCGGTCGTGCGACGTGGCTCCCAAACAAAATTGACGTCCTTTTTTTCGCACAAATAGAGCTTTCTTTTGGTGGTATTTGATCACCTCGGCGGTTTTTATTTTTTGCGCTATAAACAAAAATAGAGCGACAATTTTGAAAAAAAAGCAATATTTTTTGATTTTTGCTATAATAAATATCACAATTTATTTTTTTTTAATATTTTTTTCCTCAGTTTAGGCCGATACGTATTCTTCTACATATTTTTGGTAAAAGAAAATTGCAATCAGCGTTTATTGATTGGTTTGCGCAAAAGTTATAGCGTTTACAAAATAGGGGGATAGTTTTATGGCATTTTTATATATATATTTTTTTTATTAGTAATGGCGGCGATCAGTGATTTTTTTTTTTGTGACTGCGACATTATGGCGGACACATCGGACACTTTTGACACTAATTTGGGACCATTCACATTTATACAGCGAACAGTGCTATAAATATGCACTGATTACTGTATAAATGTGACTGGCAGGGAAGGGGTTAACACTAGGGGCGAGGAAGGGGTTAAATGTGTTCCCTGGAGTGATTGTTACTGTGGGGGGAGGGGACTGACTGGGGGAGGAGACCGATCTGTGTCCCTATGTACAAGGGACACAGCATCGGTCTCCTCTCCCTGACAGGACATGGATCTCTGTGTTTACACACAGAGATCCATGTCCTTGTCTCTGTAACCGCCGATCGCGGGTGCCTGGCGGACATCGCGGCCGCCAGGCACGCGCATCGGCAATGCAGTGAAGCGCCGGGCACGTGCTCGCGCGCCCCCCAGTGGCCAAATAGCGGAGGTCGCGAGGTGGTTAATGTCTCTTTAAGACCCTCCTACTGTTCGTGAAATTTGACTGACCACACCTACGATTTGATGTGATTTAGAGGGTGTGTGTAGAGGGAGGGCTTTTGTGGGGTCGTGGTTAAGTTCCAGCACCTATTGTTTGAGAAAAAAGCCCTGGTAGTAGTAGTATTGTTCATGTATCTCCAAGAAAAAGGCCAGGAAGTACATAAAGATAAGAACAGGGGGTGAGCTCACAGGGGACAACCTTAAAGGTATGATCTATGGAGTTTTCATTCAGTAGAGCCAGATATGAGGTTTGGGTGTCTACAAGAAAACGGTCAAGTATACAAAGATAAGAAGAGGGGGTGACCTCACAAGGGACAACCTCATAGATATGGAGCTTCCCCCCAGTAGAGCTAGGGATGAGGTTAACATGTCTCCATGAAAACGGTAAATAAGTATATAAAGATAAGAAGAGAGAGTGACCGCACATGAGGCAACCTCGAGGGTATGACCCATGGAGCTTCCCTCTAGTAGAGCCGGGGACGAGGTTCACATGTCTCCAATAAAAAGGGAAAGAGAGAGCGCTGGAGAAAGAGAGAGAGAGAGAGAGAGAGCGCTGGAGAAAGAGAGAGAGAGAGAGAGAGCGCTGGAGAGAGAGAGAGAGAGAGAGCGCTGGAGAAAGAGAGAGAGAGAGAGAGAGAGAGCGCGCTGGAGAAAGAGAGAGAGAGAGAGAGAGAGCGCTGGAGAGAGAGAGAGAGAGCGCTGGAGAGAGAGAGAGAGAGCGCTGGAGAGAGAGAGAGAGAGCGCGAGAGAGAGCGCTGGAGAAAGAGAGAGAGCGCTGGAGAAAGAGAGAGAGCGCTGGAGAAAGAGAGAGAGCGCTGGAGAAAGAGAGAGAGCGCTGGAGAAAGAGAGAGAGCGCTGGAGAAAGAGAGAGAGCGCTGGAGAAAGAGAGAGAGCGCTGGAGAAAGAGAGAGAGCGCTGGAGAAAGAGAGAGAGCGCTGGAGAAAGAGAGAGAGCGCTGGAGAAAGAGAGAGAGCGCTGGAGAAAGAGAGAGAGCGCTGGAGAAAGAGAGAGAGCGCTGGAGAAAGAGAGAGAGCGCTGGAGAAAGAGAGAGAGCGCTGGAGAAAGAGAGAGAGCGCTGGAGAAAGAGAGAGAGCGCTGGAGAAAGAGAGAGAGCGCTGGAGAAAGAGAGAGAGCGCTGGAGAAAGAGAGAGAGCGCTGGAGAAAGAGAGAGAGCGCTGGAGAAAGAGAGAGAGCGCTGGAGAAAGAGAGAGAGCGCTGGAGAAAGAGAGAGAGCGCTGGAGAAAGAGAGAGAGCGCTGGAGAAAGAGAGAGAGCGCTGGAGAAAGAGAGAGAGCGCTGGAGAAAGAGAGAGAGCGCTGGAGAAAGAGAGAGAGCGCTGGAGAAAGAGAGAGAGCGCTGGAGAAAGAGAGAGAGCGCTGGAGAAAGAGAGAGAGCGCTGGAGAAAGAGAGAGAGCGCTGGAGAAAGAGAGAGAGCGCTGGAGAAAGAGAGAGAGCGCTGGAGAAAGAGAGAGAGCGCTGGAGAAAGAGAGAGAGCGCTGGAGAAAGAGAGAGCGCGCTGGAGAAAGAGAGAGCGCGCTGGAGAAAGAGAGAGAGCGCTGGAGAAAGAGAGAGAGCGCTGGAGAAAGAGAGAGAGCGCTGGAGAAAGAGAGAGAGCGCTGGAGAAAGAGAGAGAGCGCTGGAGAAAGAGAGAGAGCGCTGGAGAAAGAGAGAGAGCGCTGGAGAAAGAGAGAGCGCTGGAGAAAGAGAGAGAGCGCTGGAGAAAGAGAGAGCGCTGGAGAAAGAGAGAGCGCTGGAGAAAGAGAGAGCGCTGGAGAAAGAGAGAGCGCTGGAGAAAGAGAGAGCGCTGGAGAAAGAGAGAGCGCTGGAGAAAGAGAGAGCGCTGGAGAAAGAGAGAGCGCTGGAGAAAGAGAGAGCGCTGGAGAAAGAGAGAGCGCTGGAGAAAGAGAGAGCGCTGGAGAAAGAGAGAGCGCTGGAGAAAGAGAGAGCGCTGGAGAAAGAGAGAGCGCTGGAGAAAGAGAGAGCGCTGGAGAAAGAGAGAGCGCTGGAGAAAGAGAGAGCGCTGGAGAAAGAGAGAGCGCTGGAGAAAGAGAGAGCGCTGGAGAAAGAGAGAGCGCTGGAGAAAGAGAGAGCGCTGGAGAAAGAGAGAGCGCTGGAGAAAGAGAGAGCGCTGGAGAAAGAGAGAGCGCTGGAGAAAGAGAGAGCGCTGGAGAAAGAGAGAGCGCTGGAGAAAGAGAGAGCGCTGGAGAAAGAGAGAGCGCTGGAGAAAGAGAGAGCGCTGGAGAAAGAGAGAGCGCTGGAGAAAGAGAGAGCGCTGGAGAAAGAGAGAGCGCTGGAGAAAGAGAGAGCGCTGGAGAAAGAGAGAGCGCTGGAGAAAGAGAGCGCTGGAGAAAGAGAGAGAGCGCTGGAGAAAGAGAGAGAGCGCTGGAGAAAGAGAGAGAGCGCTGGAGAAAGAGAGAGAGCGCTGGAGAAAGAGAGAGAGCGCTGGAGAAAGAGAGAGAGCGCTGGAGAAAGAGAGAGAGCGCTGGAGAAAGAGAGAGAGCGCTGGAGAAAGAGAGAGAGCGCTGGAGAAAGAGAGAGAGCGCTGGAGAAAGAGAGAGAGCGCTGGAGAAAGAGAGAGAGCGCTGGAGAAAGAGAGAGAGCGCTGGAGAAAGAGAGAGAGCGCTGGAGAAAGAGAGAGAGCGCTGGAGAAAGAGAGAGAGCGCTGGAGAAAGAGAGAGAGCGCTGGAGAAAGAGAGAGCGCTGGAGAAAGAGAGAGCGCTGGAGAAAGAGAGAGCGCTGGAGAAAGAGAGAGCGCTGGAGAAAGAGAGAGCGCTGGAGAAAGAGAGAGAGAGCTCCTCTCCTTTACACTTCATTAACATTATTGCTGAGTCACAGCAATGACTTCTGCCTTATCAGAATGTTTACGATGAGGTTTCAATCAGACAAAGGGAGCTGCAAAGCAAGCTTCCTCTGCTGTGTTGTCTATTTTGCTAACCTGCAGTGCTCTGGAAATCCTTTGTCAAGTAAGAAGTTGTTTTTTTTGTTGATTTACAAAATAATTAGATATATACAGAAATTTAAACATGTATACACTTAAAAAATGGACTAAAACTCCAAATTACTAGTTTCTGGATGGAGAAAGTTAAGATAATGCCATGCTCCATTTTGAAGACACTTTAGATAAAAACGAAGCAAGTTTAGGCTGTGGAGTAAATTTGTTGTTTATACGTCCTTATAGGGGGGGGGGGGGAAGATGTGGCCAAATCAAAAGTTTTCTGTGTATTATATGGTGATAAAGGAATCAACCTCTTCATAAGACACACATAGTGCTGGGAATGGGGAAATGCATTCTGCTAGGCCGGGTAAAACCAATTAAAGTTCTTCTATATTTGTGTTGCAGCTCACAGAGATTGTCCACCGGTTCCCAGGATGGTATGTAAGACCCCGTGGATTAAATCAGAATGCAGCTTCGACCGTGAGTGCCGCTCGGGCGAAAAATGCTGCAAAACCCCCTGCCAAAATGTCTGCAAGAGAGTCTAAGGTAACGATGCTAAGTTAGGAGCACAGCAAGGAAATTAAGGGATCAATTCACTAATAGATAAATACTGCATGAATTTTTCTGTTTAAAATATCTCATGCAGTGTTTATCTCAGGAACAGGCAAATCACAAAAAAAAACATGCGTTTAATAGCACATGCATTGAGTTTTTTGTATTGTGGTGTTTACCACATTGTTTTACACCTTATTTTACCGCAACATCCGGCTGCAGCAGAAAGTGAATTGCTTGTCAGTGGTATTCCTACAATTGGTACATGTGACAGTTCCAGCTCAGAGCTGCTGGTTGTCAGGGAGCTGGTACCCGCCAGTGTCCTAGCAACCAAAGACTCATCCCTGCTCTGATGAGATCATAGGCTCCAATGTACAGAACGCTCATCCCACCTGTCACTATTAGATGATAGGCTTTAATGTACAGGACCCTCATATCTCCTGTTCCCTATTAGATGATGGGCCCTAATGCACAGGATACTCATCCCGCCTGTTCCCTATTAGATGATAAGCTCTAATGTGCAGGACACTCATCCCACCTGTTCCCTATTAGATGACAGGCTCTAATGTACAGGACGCTCATACGTCTGGTTCCCTATTAGATGATAGGCTTTAATGTACAGGACCCTCATATCTTCTGTTCCCTATTAGATGATAGGCCCTAATGCACAGGATACTCATCCCGCCTGTTCCCTAATAGATGACAGGCTCATACGTCTGGTTCCCCATTAGATGATCTAGCATGGATTGACACATATGGGGGTGAGAGAGGGCTGCACATCCCGATTTGAACACTAGGACACAAAAAGACATTTTCCCGTGGGACTTTAAAGCAGAAAAGAGGAATCCAATGGTAGATAAAATGTAAATTTTATTGGAAAGATTGCAATGACGCATATAGCATAAAAAGATAAATTCATGGATCTTGTGAGCTCCGGTATTTAAAAAACCAACAATGGAACACAGAAATAATACAATTCACATACATATAATGTACATTTAGGATAGTGTGACATTACAAATTTAATGCATTACAATGTACTGTAGAAGAGACCCCGATGCATTTCGACCTCTCTAGGTCTTCCTCAAGGGGATTAAATTGTTCTATAGGACATCAAAGAGAATAATAGAAGATTATATATACAAATTAATCATGTTTCCTGCGTTTTCTGTCATAATGAGTAATTGGGTAGGCAAATTTTTCAAAGTATTAATATTTATTAAGAAACGCACAGGGGAAACAGATTGCTAAATCGATCATAGTTGATGAAAAATTGCATATTTACCCTCTGTGTCAAATTGAATGGTGAAACCGGAGACTTTCGTATTAAAAGCATGATTGCGTATGCACTCCCAGGGTTCCCAATAGGGGTCCGTATTGGCCAAGGCGCCAACCTCCCACTCCATGGCGGATCCGCTCCACGGCTCGTCCGACTCAAAAGGGGTCACACGTTTCGGGAGTATCCCAATAGCGGGCAAGAAAGCAGGGGAGGAGGGTAACAGTGTACCATGTAACCAACACCTGAAGGTTATAATTTCAATCATCTTATATTTCATATAATACTCTTAGTCATCTATTGGTCAATATAATTTTATTACATATGTACTACAGTCTCAGTTATGACTTAAACAGGGTAAACGGCACTGGGCATACGTGCCCTCAACCAAGGAGGTTCAAGGAGCTTTTTAGGGGCACTAGATACTATATGGTATTAAGACCGGAATGTCAGCATCGGTTCGGATGTAACCAATGCAGACTATTCATGGGCCCCCTAAATAGGGGGGATGATTTATTTTAATATAAGACTATTTTATATATATATATATATATATATATGATATGGTATTTAATAATGATAGTAATAACTGATGTATATAAGTGATAATAATGAAAAAATATAATAAGGTGGGAAGACTTAATTTATAGAAATAGGATGCGTTTGAACATGTCAAATAATTAATATGTATGGGTATGCAATATATCTCATATAACAATGGAATAAGTGGAGTTGGGTGAAAAAAAATTAAGAATGAGAAAAACATGTGTAAAAATAAAAATGTATCAAAAATGTATAATGGTGAGGGAGTGTGGTAGAAATCAGGGCAAATAAATGCCAAGTGTGAAGCCATGTGTATGATGAATGGTAATTAAGGATAATGCTGCTAAGCAAGCAAGTTAGAGAAAACCCCCTTGCATGGTGGTAAGGATGTCAGAAGACACGATTAGCACTCAGGTGGAAGGTTGAACAATAAAAAAGGTGCAATAAAGTGATTGTTTTTTGATAAATAGGTAGATGGACATCAACCAAAGGATGAGTATAAAGATTTACATATACTCACGTAGTTGAGTCTGTCGATCTTTACAAAAAAAGGCAGCATGTATACCAAGGCCTTTAAAAAGGAAAATAAAGGTTTATCAATAGTCTGATTCGTTGATACATATAAAATGCTCAGAGGGATCAATAATCGTAGCCTACTAGCTCCACACTTACCTCTCAAATGGTGAATGGCCAGTCAAGTATGCTCCCAGGAAGTCAACTGACAAGTCCTAATGGGGAGTGTGCCTAAAGTACCTGTTGATAATAGCTGATTGGACATCAGATCCTGCCAGGATTGAAGTCAGGTGTTGGGTTCCTCCCCCTGCCGTCCACATGGAATAACCCTCATGTGGCCCCCTCGTCATCCCAGTGGATGTGAATCCCGGTACCACCGCCACCGCCGATTCAAAACAACGGCGTCGGGATTGGCCCCGCGCGCATGTGCTGAGACGCGACAACGCTAACTGCGCGCCACTGGAGCTAGTAGGCTACGATTATTGATCCCTCTGAGCATTTTATATGCATCAACGAATCAGACTATTGATAAAACCTTTATTTTCCTTTTTAAAGGCCTTGGTATACATGCTGCCTTTTTTTGTAAAGATCGACAGACTCAACTACGTGAGTATATGTAAATCTTTATACTCATCCTTTGGTTGATGTCCATCTACCTATTTATCAAAAAACAATCACTTTATTGCACCTTTTTTATTGTTCAACCTTCCACCTGAGTGCTAATCATGTCTTCTGACATCCTTACCACCATGCAAGGGGGTTTTCTCTAACTTGCTTGCTTAGCAGCATTATCCTTAATTACCATTCATCATACACATGGCTTCACACTTGGCATTTATTTGCCCTGATTTCTACCACACTCCCTCACCATTATACATTTTTGATACATTTTTATTTTTACACATGTTTTTTCTCATTCTTAATTTTTTTTCACCCAACTCCACTTACTCCATTGTTATATGAGATATATTGCATACCCATACATATTAATTATTTGACATGTTCAAACGCATCCTATTTCTATAAATTAAGTCTTCCCACCTTATTATATTTTTTCATTATTATCACTTATATACATCAGTTATTACTATCATTATTAAATACCATATCATATATATATATATATAAAATAGTCTTATATTAAAATAAATCATCCCCCCTATTTAGGGGGCCCATGAATAGTCTGCATTGGTTACATCCGAACCGATGCTGACATTCCGGTCTTAATACCATATAGTATCTAGTGCCCCTAAAAAGCTCCTTGAACCTCCTTGGTTGAGGGCACGTATGCCCAGTGCCGTTTACCCTGTTTAAGTCATAACTGAGACTGTAGTACATATGTAATAAAATTATATTGACCAATAGATGACTAAGAGTATTATATGAAATATAAGATGATTGAAATTATAACCTTCAGGTGTTGGTTACATGGTACACTGTTACCCTCCTCCCCTGCTTTCTTGCCCGCTATTGGGATACTCCAGAAATGTGTGACCCCTTTTGAGTCGGACGAGCCGTGGAGCGGATCCGCCATGGAGTGGGAGGTTGGCGCCTTGGCCAATACAGACCCCTATTGGGAACCCTGGGAGTGCATACGCAATCATGCTTTTAATACGAAAGTCTCCGGTTTCACCATTCAATTCGACACAGAGGGTAAATATGCAATTTTTCATCAACTATGATCGATTTAGCAATCTGTTTCCCCTGTGCGTTTCTTAATAAATATTAATACTTTGAAAAATTTGCCTACCCAATTACTCATTATGACAGAAAACGCAGGAAACATGATTAATTTGTATATATAATCTTCTATTATTCTTTTTGATGTCCTATAGAACAATTTAATCCCCTTGAGGAAGACCTAGAGAGGTCGAAATGCATCGGGGTCTCTTCTACAGTACATTGTAATGCATTAAATTTGTAATGTCACACTATCCTAAATGTACATTATATGTATGTGAATTGTATTATTTCTGTGTTCCATTGTTGGTTTTTTAAATACCGGAGCTCACAAGATCCATGAATTTATCTTTTTATGCTATATGCGTCATTGCAATCTTTCCAATAAAATTTACATTTTATCTACCATTGATTCCTCTTTGCTGCTTTAACCACTTAACGACCGCCCACTGTAAATATACGTCGGCAGAATGGCACCGACAGGCACAATCACGTATATATACGTGATTGCCTTTATATAGTTGGGGGGTCCGATCGGACCCCCCTTCTTTACAGTGAGCGGTCGTTTTACCTTCGGGAGCGATCCGGCATGAGGGGACGGCCGTTCGATTCCGGCCACCCCCTCTCGATCGCTCCCGGCGAATGAGAGAGCTTCCCCTGCCTGCCAGGAAGGAGGAAGTGATGTCATCTCTCCTGGGGCGCTCACATATACCGAGCGCCGTACAGGAGAAGATGCCAGGTTAGTACACACAACACTACACTGACACCAGGACACATAGGTACATAAATCGCCCCCCCAGATCACCCCCCAGCCCCCCCAGCCCCCAGTCACAGTGTCACTGATTGCAGTGACCATTTATTTAGTGATCACTGCAATCAGTGACATTTGTGACTGTAAAAGTGTCACCAAAGTTTAGTCTTAGGTCCAGTGTAGCCCCCTAACCCCCCCTAATAAAGGTTTAACCCCCTGATCACCCCCCAGATAACCCTTTCACCCCCTATCACCACTGTCACTAAGCAATAATTTTTCTGATCGATGTCTTAGCGTCGGTGATGCTGATCGGTAGCCAGTATTTTTTTTTAGGTTCGCCGCAGGTTTTTATAGCGTCGGGTACCCCCATATATTACCTAATAAAGGTTTAACCCCCTTGATCGCCCCCCAGGTAACCCTTTCACCCCCTATCACCACTGTCGCTAAGCAATCGTTTTTATGATCGTTGTCTTAGTGTCGGTGATGCCGATAGGTAGCCAGTAATTTTTTTTTAGGTTCGCCGTCAGGTTTTTAGATAGCGTCAGGTACCCCCATATATTATCTAATAAAGGTTTTAACCCCCTAATTGCCCCTAGTTAACCCTTTCACCAGTGATCATCATATAAGTGTTACGGGTGACGCTGGTTAGTTAGTTTGCTTTTTATAGTGTCAGGGCACCCGCCGTATATAACCCAATAAAGGTTTAACCCCCTGATCGCCCGGCGGGTGATATCAGTTAGGTTTTAGCGTCAGAGAGGGTCTGCGTCACACCCCAGGCAGCGTCAGGTTAGTGCCAGTAGCGCTAACACCCACGCGTGAAGCATACACCCCCCTTAGTGGTATAGTATCTGATCAGCTCAATATCTGATCTGATCAGATCTATACTAGCGTCCCCAGCAGTTTAGGGTTCCCAAAAACGCAGTGTTAGCGGGATCAGCCCAGATACCTGCTAGCACCTGCGTTTTGCCCCTCCGTCCAGCCCACCGAAGTGCAGTATCGATCGATCACTGTCACTTGCAAAACACAACACACATAACTGCAGCGTTCGCAGAGACAGGCCTGATCCCTGCGACTCCAGTGCTGTAGGAGGTGATTTCACCACCACAGTTAAAAAAAAAAAAAAGCATATATGCCGAAGCATTGGGGCAGCAGGAGCGGAGGAGCGATTTTGCTCCTAATGCCGCGTACATACGGTCGAAATTCCAACGGAGGCTTGCCCGTGGAAAAGTCTGACCATGTGTACGCGGCATAACTTTTGCGAGAAGATGCCCCCATGCTTCGGCATATATAAATGGTGCATGTATGCCCATCATTAGAAGTGGGTGGATGAAGGGCGGTATTCTAATGGTGGGCATACCCACCGATCAATCTTTTTTTTTCGTTCAGTCAACAGGCTGCATGAAAAAAAAGATTACAATACATGTCCAACAAGGACCAGCAACGTACTGGTATGTTGCTGGACTTTGAATGTTTATACCAGAATGATGCCTGCGGGTTTAGGTATCATCTTGGTATCATTCTTTTCAGCCAGCGGCCGGCTTTCATGTAAAAGCAATCCTAGTGGCTAATTAGCCTCTGGACTGCTTTTACAAGCAGTGGGAGGGAATGTCCCCCCCCCGGATATAAAAAGCGCCATTGGGAAATTGGGAAAGCATTTTATCACACCGATCTTGGTGTGGTCAGATGCTTTGAGGGCAGAGGAAAGATCTAGGGTCCAATAGACCCCAGTTTTTTCAAAAAAGAGTACCTGTCATTACCTATTGCTATCATAGGGGATATTTACATTCCCTGAGATAACAATAAAAATGATAAAAAAAAAAATATGGAAGCAACAGTTTAAAAATAAAATAAAAAAGCAAAATTAATAATAAAAAAAAAAAAAGCACCCCTGTCCTGCCCTGCTCTTGCCCAATGGCGAACGCAAGCGTCGGTCTGGCGTCATATGTAAACAGCAATTGCACCATGCATGTGAGGTATCACCGCGAAGGTCAGATCGAGGGCAGTAATTTTAGCAGTAGACCTCCTCTGTAAATCTAACGGGGTAACCTGTAAATGCTTTTAAAAATGTATGTAGTTTGTCGCCAATGCGCGTTTGTGCGAAATTTTAAAGCATGTCGTGTTTGGTATCTATGTACTCGGCCTAAGATCATCTTTTTTATTTCATCAAACATTTGGGCAATATAGTGTGTTTTAGTGCATTAAAATTAAAAAAAGTGTATTTTTTCCCCCAAAAATGCGTTTGAAAAATCGCTGCGCAAATACTGTGTAGAAAAAAAAAATGCAACACCCACCATTTTATTCTGTAGGGCCTTTTCTTTAAAAATATATATAATGTTTGGGGGTTCAACATAATTTTCTTGCAAAAAAAAATATGTTTTCATGTAAACAAAAAGTGTCAAAAAGGGCTTTGTCTTCAAGTGGTTAGAAGAGTGGATGTAAGCTTCCTAATGTTGTGTATAAAATGCCAGAGCAGTTCAAAACCCCCCCAAATGACCCCATTTTGGAAAGTAGACACCCCAAGCTATATACTGAGAGGCATGTCGAGTCCATGGAACATTTTATATGTTGACACAAGTTGCGGAAAAAATATTTTTTTTTTTTTTTTGCACAAAGTTGTCACTAAATGATATATTGCTTAAACATGCCATGGGCATATGTGGAATTACACCCCAAAATACATTCTGTTGCTTCTCCTGAGTACGGGGATACCACATGTGTGAGACTTTTTGGGAGCCTAGCCGCGTACGGGACCCCAAAAACCAAGCACCGCCTTCAGGCTTTCTAAGGGTGTCAATTTTTGATTTCACTTCTCACTGCCTATCACAGTTTCGGAGGCCATGGAATGCCCAGATGGCACAAAACCCCCCCAAATGACCCCATTTTGGAAAGTAGACACCCCAAGCTATTTGCTGAGAGGTATTGTGAGTATTTTGCAGATCTCGCTTTTTGTCACAAAGTTTTGAAAATTTAAAAAAAAAAGAAAAAAAAAAATGTTCTTTCTTCATTTTCAAAAACAAATGAGAGCTGTAAAATACTCACCATGCCTCTCAGCAAACAGCTTGGGGTGTCTACTTTCCAAAATGGGGTCATTTGGGGGGGGTTTGTGCTATTTTGGCATTTTATGGCCTTCAAAACTGTGATAGGTAGTGAGGAGTGAAATCAAAAATTTGCGCCCTTAGAAATCCTGGAGGCGGTGCTTGGTTTCCGGGGTCCCGTACGTGGCTAGGCTCCTAAAAAGTCCCACACATGTGGTATCCCCGTACTCAGGAGAAGCAGCAGAATGTATTTTGGGGTGCAATTCCACATATAACCATGGCATGTGTGAGCAATATATCATTTAGTGACAACTTTTTGTAATTTTTTTTTTTTTGTCATTATTCAATCACTTGGGACAAAAAAAAAAAATATTCAATGGGCTCAACAGGCCTCTCAGCAATTTCCTTGGGGTGTCTACTCTCTAAAATGGGGTCATTTGGGGGGGTTTTGTACTGCCCTGTCATTTTAGCACCTCAAGAAATGAGATAGGCAGTCATAAATTAAAAGCTGTGTAAATTCCAGAAAATGTACCCTAGTTTGTAAACGCTATAACTTTTGCGCAAACCGATAAATATACGCTTATTGACATTTTTTTTACTAAAGACATGTGGCTGAATACATTTTGGCCTAAATGTATGACTAAAATTGAGTTTATTCGATTTTTCTTATAACAAAAAGTAGAAAATATCATTTTTTTTCAAAATTTTCGGTCTTTTTCCGTTTATATCGCAAAAAATAAAAATCGCAGAGGCAATCAAATACCATTAAAAGAAAGCTCTATTTGTGGGAAGAAAAGGACGCAAATTTCGTTTGGGTACAACATTGCATGTCCGCACAATTTACAGTTAAAGCAGCACAGTGCAAAATTCTGAATTCACCTCTGGTCCTCTAGCTACCAAATGGTCCGGGGCTTAAGTGGTTAAAGTCCCACGGGAAAATGTCTTTTTGTGCCCTATTAGATGATAGACTCTAATGTAAAGGACCTTCATACCTCCTGTTCTCTATAAGATGATAGGCTCTAATTTACAGGACGCTCATACGTCTGGTTTCCTATTAGATGATAGGCTCTAATGTAAAGGACATACAGTACCTCTTGTTCCCTGTTAGATGGTAGGCTCTAATGTACAGGACCCTCATCTCACCTGTTCCCTATTAGATGATAGGCTCTAATGTACAGGACGCTCATACGTCTGGTTCCCTATTAGATAATGGACTCTAAGGTACAGGATACTCATCCCACCTTTTCCCTATTCGATGATAGGCTCTAATGTAAAGGACCCTTATACCTCTGGTTCCCTATTAGATGATAGGCCCTAATGCACAGGATACTTATCCCGCCTGTTCCCTATTAGATGATGGGCTCTAATGTGCAGGACACTCATCCCACCTGTTCCCTATTAGATGACAGGCTCTAATGTACAGGATGCTCATACGTCTGGTTCCCTATTAGATGATAGGCTCTAATGTAAAGGACCTTCATACCTCCTGTTCTTTATTAGATAATAGGCTCTAATGTAAAGGACCCTCATACCTCCTGTTCCCTATTAGATGATAGGCTCTTATGTAAATGACCTGCATACCTACTGTTCCCTATTAGATGATAGGCTCTAATGTACAGGACCCTCATACCTCCTGTTCCCTATTAGATGATAGGCTTTAATGTACAGGACCCTCATACCTACTGTTCCCTATTAGATGATAGGCTCTAATGTACAGGACCCTCATACCTCCTGTTCTCAATTAGATGATAGGCTCTAATGTACAGGACCTTCATACCTACTGTTCCCTATTAGATGATAGGCTCTAATGTACAGGACACTCATCCCACCTGTTCCCAATTAGATAATGGGCTCTAATGTACAGGATACTCATCCCACCTTTCCCCTATTCGATGATGGGCTCTAATGTAAAGGACATACAGTACCTCTTGTTCCCGATTAGATGATAGGCTCTTATGTAAATGACCTGCATACCTCCTGTTCCCTATTAGATGATAGGCTCTAATATACATGACCCTCATACCTCCTGTTCCCTATTAGATGATTGGCTCTAATGTACAGGACCCTCATACCTCCTGTTCCCTATTAGATGATAGGCTCTAATGTACAGGACCCTCATATCTCCTGTTCCCTATTAGATGATTGGCTCTAATGTACAGGACCCTCATATCTCCTGTTCTCTATTAGATGATAGGCTCTAATGTACAGGACCCTCATACCCTCATACCTACTGTTCCCTATTAGATGATAGGCTCTAATGTATAGGACACTCATCCCACCTGTTCCCAATTAGATAATGGGCTTTAATGTACAGTATACTTATCCCACCTTTCCCCTATTCGATGATAGGCTCTAATGTAAAGGACATACAGTACCTCTTGTTCCCTATTAGATGATAGGCCCTAATGCATAGGATACTCATCCCGCCTGTTCCCTAATAGATGACAGGCTCATATGTCTGGTTCCCTATTAGATGACAGACTCTAATGTAAAGGACCTTCATACCTACTGTTCTCTATAAGATAAGCTCTAATTTACAGGATGCTCTTACGTCTGGTTCCCTATTAGATGATAGGCTCTAATGTAAAGGACCCTCATATCTCTGGTTCCCTATTAGATGATAGGCTCTAATGTAAAGGACATACAGTACCTCTTGTTCCCTATTAGATGATAGGCCCTAATGCACAGAATACTCATCCCACCTGTTCCCTATTAGATGATAGGCTCTAATGTACAGGACCCTCATCTCACCTGTTCCCTATTAGATGATAGGCTCTAATGTACAGGACCTTCATACCTCCTGGTACCTATTAGATAGGCTCTAATAAACATGATCCTCATACCTCCTGTTCCCTATTAGATGATTGCCTCAAATGTACAGGACTCTCATATCTCCTGTTCCCTATTAGATGATAGGCTCTAATGTACAGGACCTTCATACCTCCTGTTCCCTTTAAGACAATAGGCTCTAATGTACAGGACACTCATCCCACCTGTTCCCTATTAGATGATATTTTCTAATGTATAGGACCCTCATATCTTCTGTTTCCTATTAGATGATATGCTCTTTTGTAAATGACCTTCCTACCTCCTGTTCCCTTTTAGATGATTGGCTCTAATGTACAGGACCCTCATATCTCCTGTTTACCATTAGATGATAGGATCTGATATACATGACCCTCATATCTCCTGTTCTCTATTAGATAATTGGCTCTAATTTACATGACCCTCATATCTCCTGTTCTTTATTAGATGATTGGCTCTAATGTACAGGACCCTCATATCTCCTGTTCCCTAGTAGATGATAGGCTCTAATGTACAGGACCCTCATATCTCCTGTTCCCTAGTAGATGATAGGCTCTTATGTACAGAACCTCCATGGCTTCTATAGGGTAGGGCTTGGGACCCAATGAGGTTCCTTAAGGCCCGTACACACGATACGAAATTCTGATGGAAAAATTCATACGACGAGCTGTCTACTGATTTTTGGATCGTTAGTTCGGTGTTTTTGACTGCCGATTTTGCTTTTTTTCGTCAGACAAAAGCTGGATGTGCAGACTATAACATTTTTGTCAGATGTGAACTAAACGTCCGATTTTCGTTTTATTAGTACGGTTTTTGTATGAAAAAAAATCGTAAGAGCAAGACTACGTATGCTCAGAATTGAAAGAACACATACAAAACTTGTCAACACATGACGTCACTTCTGACGTTGTATTCTTTTCGTATTGCGAGTAACCTCTTCACTTTTGACATGAGACTAGCATGCCACAAAAAAACAGACGTGCCAAAAATCTAAGCGTGTGTACGAGGCTTTACTCCATTAAAAAAAAAAAAGATGACCAGACTGAGATGGTGTCATCAGTCTGCTGCAAGCAGGAGGAGGCATTTACGTTGATACATTACTGAGCATGCTGCACTGTACATGAAAATGTTTTTTGATGCTAGGCCCTCTTGTATATGCCTAATATTCCCATCTGATTATTATATATTTCTGTTTTTGCAGATTTGGCTGCAGACCAATACGGGAAGATATGGCTCCTCCAGATAATACCCAGTTGAGTGTATAACATGAAATTTGGGTGTCTCAGGTGTAATTCCCATTGTGCATTGTGTTTCCATCAATAAAATACATGACAAGGATTGGTGTGTACTGAGATTTTTGTTGGTCAAGCTGGTGCATTCTTTAAAACTGTTTAATCTGCTTATTATTTTCCTTCCCTGGTTCCTCCCTCCTCCTCATCAACATGCTAATGAAAGTTTTAAATACAACGTTTTACCCGGTGATGTCATGACTGGGCCTCTGCAGATCATGGCTGGTGGGAGGGGCCAGCAGGGTGCTGTACAAAACTTTCTGACAACATCACAGCACCGATTCAGTACTACTCTCAAGGGACCTTAACCCTGATGGAAGCAGTGGGCTGGCTCTAGGGAGGAGTTATGCAAATATCTACATACCTTGATGGATGGATGTCAGTCTGAAGAAGTGGGCGTTCCTAGGCAGGCTTTTTAGCCGGTTTCCGACTATCCCATATACATTTACTGCAGTGGGGTGGTCGCTCTGCACAGAATCATGCACTGGTACGTGATCCTGTAGTTCTGGGTCTTGGGGGGGCGCGCGTGCGCCGCCCTCAGTCTGTTCTCATTGTGATTGGACACGGCAGGAACCAATCAGCAGGTCCATTGAACTCGATGCTCTGCGCAGAATCACGCACTGGTACGTGATCTTGCAGTTCTGGGTTTGGGCGCGCGAGCGTTTCCCGCCGGCGGCCCGCTCTCATTGTGATTGGACACACCGGGAACCAATCAGCAGGTCCTTTGAACTCGATGCTCTGCGCAGAATAACGCACTGGTACATGATCCTGCAGTTCTGGGGTGCGTGCGTGCATGCGCCGCCCCATTCTCATTGTGATTGGACACAGCGTGAACCAATCAGCTGGTCCATTAAACTCGATGTCCCCCCCGGGACCCGCCGACCATTCGGGATACAAGCAGAATGGCAGTCTGCCTATGTAATCAAGGCAGACCGCCGTCCTGTCAGAAGGGAAGGCTGTGATCCTGTGTCTCTGCTAAGTAGGAACATGGCTCTTTGCTTTCCCCTAGTCAAAGCACCTTCCCCACAGTTAGTAAGCACAGGCTAGGCACACAGTAAATATCCGCTTTATGATCGGTCACCGTAGGCAGGATGGCCACTCGGCGCCAGATCATGTACCTAGTATGTAATCTGACACTTCCGGGTCTAGGGCGTGCGGCCGGCAGCCCGCTCCCACTGTGATCACACACAGCGGGAGCCCAGCGGCGGGTATTACGGACTTCATCTCCTCCGCCACCCGCCGATTGTTCAGTACACAGTGTGATTGGACACAGCGTGAACTAATCAGCTCGATGTCCCCCGGGACCCGCCGATCATTCGGGATACAAGCAGAATGGCAGTCTGCCTATGTAATCAAGGCAGACCACCGTTGTGTCAGAAGGAAAGCCATGGATCCTGTGTCTCTGGTAAGCAGGAACACGAATCTTTGCCTTCCCCTAGTCAAAGCACCTCCCACACAGTTAGTAAGCACAGGCTAGGCACACAGTGAATATCCGCTTTATGACCGCCCACTGTAGGCAGGATGGCCGCTCTGCGCCAGATCACATACCTAGTATATAATTTGACACTTCCTTGGTCAGGGGCGTGCACGCGCGCCACCAGTGGCATGGACTTTATGTCCGCCGCCACCCACCAATTGTTCAGAACACAAGGCAGACGGCCGTTGTGTCAGAAGGGAAGACATGGATCCTGTGTCTCTTGTAAGCAGGAAAACTGATCTTTGCCTTCCCCTAGTCAAAGCACCTCCCCCACAGTTAGTAAGCACAGGCTAGGCACACAGTGAATATCCGCTTTATGACCGCCCACCATAGATATACTGAGGCAGGACGGTTGTTCTGTGCCAGATCACGTACCTACTAAGTGATCTGACACTTCTGTGGTCTGGGGCGTACACGCACGCCGCCGGCGACCAGCTACTGCTGTGATCACACACAACAGGAGCCCAGCAGCGCGGTACCGTGGACTCGATGTCCACCGCCACCCGCCTATTCAGTACAGAGGCAGAACGGCGATCTGTCGGTGTAAACAAGGCAGATTGCCATTCTGTCAGTAGGGAAGACCTTGATCCTGTATCTCTGCTAAGCAGGGACACCGATCTACAATCTTTCTTACCCTAGTAAAAGCTCCTCCCTCACAGTACACAAACACTGGCTAGGCACACATTTAACCCTTTGATCGCCCCTGATGTTAACTCCTTCCCTGCCAGTGTTATTAATACAGTGACAGTGCATATTTTTAGCACTGATTACTGTATTAGTGTCACGGCTCCCCAAAAAGTGTCAGTTAAGTGTCCAAATGTACGCCGCAATATCGCAGTCCCGCTATAAGTCGCCGATCGCCGCCAGTACTAGTAGAAAAAAAAAATCCATAAAAATATCCCATAGTTTGTAGACTCAATAACCTTTGCGCAAACCAATCAATATACGCTTATTGGGATTTTTTTTAACCAAAAATATGTAGCAGAATACACTTTGGCCTAAAGTGATGAGGAAATTACATTTTTTTAATTTTTTTTATTGAATATGTTTTATAACAGTAAAAAAATGTATTTATTTTTTTCAAAATGGTATTTTTTTGTTTATAGTGCAAAACAAAAATACCGCAGAGGTGATCAAATAGCACCAAAATAAATCTCAATTTTTTTTTAGTACAGAGTCGCACGTCAGTTACAGTAACGCAGTGCCGTATCGCATAAAATGGCCTGGTCAGGAAGGGGGGGTAAATCTTCCGGAGATGAAGTGGATATACACGCAGACCACCCTAGATAACACCCTCATGGGACGCTAAGCCTCTATGATTGAAAGAACTGAAATCCAATGAATAAAAGGGGTGGGCCAGGGACAGCCATGCTGAGGACTGGGAAAGATGATGCTGGAAGCCCTTCAGCCAGGACAGGAGACGCTCCAATCTATGACCTGGAGAGGATCTGGAGGGTGATACGACAGAAGAATTCATGCAATGTCATCTCTGGGCAGAGATTGGTTCCTCTAACCAGGATGTGTCATTTCTGTGGACTCCCAGCAGGTTGGTGGTGCAGGTCCAACCCCTCCTCCAATCACGTACTTTTGATAACAGAAAACAAACTCTCCTGTGCACGAGTGGATTACCAGACAGCCTGTATGTCGTGATTAGGGATGAGCGGAACACCCCCCTGTTCGGTTCGCACCAGAACCTGCGAACAGACCTAAAGTTTGCACAAACTTTAGAACCCTATTAAATACAATGGACTCGAACGTTCGAAATCAAAAGTGCTAATTATAAAGGCTAATATGCAAGTTATTGTCATAAAAAAGTGTTTGGGGACCCGGGTCCTGCCCCAGGGGACATGTATCAATGCAAAAAGACGTTTTAAAAACGGCCGTTTTTTCGGGAGCAGTGATTTTAATAATGCTTAAAGTGAAACAATAAAAGTGAAATATTCCTTTAAATTTCATACCGGGGGGGGGGGGGGGGGTGTATAGTATGCCTGTAAAGCAGCGCTTGTTTCCCGTGCTTAGAACTGTCCCTGCACAAAGTATCATTTCTGAAGGAAAAAAGTAATTTAAAAGCACTCGCGGCTATTAATGAATTGTCGGCTCCCAGGAATACAGAGAAAAGTCATTGCTAAAAAAAAAATTAAAATGCGTGGGGGTCCCCCCAAATTCAATTACCAGGCCCTTCAGGTCTGGTTTGGATATTAAGGGGAACCCTACGTCAAATTTAAAAAAAAATGGCGTGAAGTTCCCCCCCAAAAATCCATACCAGACCCTTTATCCGAGCATGCAACCTGGCAGGCTGCAGGAAAAAGGGGGGACGAGAGAGCGCCCCCCCCCCTCCTGAACCGTACCAGGCCACATGCCCTTAACATGGGGAGGATGCTTTGGGGGTCTGTGACCCCTCAAAGCACCATGTCCCCATGTTGATGTGGACAAGGGCCTCATCCCCGCAACCCTTGCCCGGTGGTTGTGGGGGTCTGCGGGCGGGGGGCTTATCGGAATCTGGAAGACCCCTTTAACAAAATATTGTTACAAAACAAAAACTTGAGGGCATGTGGCCTGGTACGGTTCAGGGGGGGCGCTCTCTCGTCCCCCCCTCTTTTCCTGCGGCCTGCCAGCACAGTCACGGAGCACAGGACCAGGTCGCGAGCGTGCCGCCGGCGGCGCGCTCGCGACCTCACGGCTGGGCTCTTAAAGAGGACGTACAGGTACGTGCTTGTGCCCAGCCGTGCCATTCTGCCGACGTACATCGGCGTGAAGGGGTCGTTAAGTAGTTAACAAAACATGTGGCCATCCATTAAAATTAGAAGAAAAGAGGTTTAACCTTAAACTACGTAGAGGGTTCTTTAATGTAAGAGCAGCAAGGATGTAGAATTCCCTTCCACATGCGGTGGTCTCAGCGGGGGGGCATCAATGGTTTCAAGAAACTATTAGATAAGTAAGCACCTGAACAACCACAACATACAGGGATATACAATGTAATACTGACATATAATCACACACATAGGTTGGACTTGATGGACTTGTGTCTTTTTTCAACCTCACCTACTATGTAACTATGATACTCGGAAAGGAAGGGACCACCAAGTCACCAATTCCTATTACTCTATCAATTCTTTTGGTGGGTCGGAGTGTTTCGGCTCTAGTCACACACAGAGGCAGCTGGTGTAAGGCCGGGTCAGTACCAGGATCTGTTGGAGGGTCAGGGTAGATGTGGGACCAATGTTGGAAGAGGTCCAGGATCTTCTCCTGGTTGTGCTTCAAAGGACATTGAGGACAGTAAAGAAGGAATTATTTGGTTACCAACCGTTGTTGGTGTTCTTCACTCTCATGGTAAAATGGTAAATCTTTTCTAAAGAAAAAATCTACTCCTTCTCCATGATTGGTCCATCTACTCGGTCTGGTTTCTCGTTGTAAACCTCCAAAAACAAAATAAAAATAATATATCACAATGACATGAGATAACACTGTAGAGTACACTGGATTTCTGGAAGGCTCAACAGATGCGTCAGACCTTCCTGCCCCTCTAGGGCGCAAGACCCCAGTTGAAGAGATACCAGGGCTGGGCAAAAAGGGGTTAAAGGGTAAGTTCATATTTTCATGAAAAATAAAAAGGTGAACAAACTCCAAATATCCCGGCCACCCCTCTGTTCCCGGCTGAACACGGTCGGAACTTCCAGTGTAGCTTAAAAAGTGGAGCTCCACCCAAAAGGGGAAGTTCCGCTTGTCTGCCTCCTGTTTCTAGGCTGTGTATAGAGCTCCACCATTAGAGACAGTGGGGGAGATTTATTAATGCTGGAGAGTGCCAAATCTGGTGCAGCTCTGCACAGAAACCAATCGGCTTCCAGGTTTTATAGTCAAAGCTTAAGTGAACAAGCTGAAGTCAGAAGCTGATTAGCTGCAAAGCAGGGAAAGCAAATCCATTACTCCCCTTAGTAAAAGCACCACACAAAGTACACAAAAACACTGGCTAGGCACACATTTAACCCCTTGATCGCCCTAGATGTTTAACCCCTTCCTAGCCAGTGTCATTTGTACAGTGACAGTGCATATTTTTAGCACTGATCACTGTATTAGTGTCAATTAGTGTCCGATATTCCGTTGCAATATCACAGTCCACTAAAAATCGCTGCTCACCATCATTACTAGTATAATAAATAAAAATTCCAGTATATATACACCATAATTTGTAGACGCTATAACTTTTGTGCAAATCAATATACACTTATTGGGATTATTGGGATATTTTGTTTACCAAAAACATGTAGCAGAATACATATTGGCATAAATTGATGAAGAAATTTGTTTTTGTTTTTTTAATTTTACTGGATATGTTTTATAGCAGAAAGTAAAAAATATTGTTTTTTGTTTTTTTAATTGTCTGTATTTTTTGGTTAATAGTGCAAAAAATAAAACCCACAGAGGTGATCAAATACCACCAAAAGAAAGCTCAATATGCAGGAAAAAAATGACACCAACTTTATTTGGGTACGGTGTAGCATGACTATGCAATTATCACTTAAAAAAACGCAGTGCCGTATCGCAAAAAACGGGCCTGGTCATGGTCAGGTAAGGCCCCATGCACACGGTGCAAACTCTGCTGAACGCACGTTTTTAAACGCTGAAACCGGCGTTTAAAAACGCCCATTTGCCGCGATTGCATCCACGTTTAGCGGCGTTTTACCGCTTTTGCGTCTATAAGCGTTTAGTTAAGAAACATCATAAGACCCTCCCTAAGCTCAAAAAACAGTATTATTAACCATTTCAGCCATTTTGTGAGACCAGAGTGAGTAGCAGCAGCTGAGAGAGCAGCAGTGTAGTTTTATTTAGCGTGTCACTTGCCACGTCACTTGCCACATCACCTGCCACAAGTTGTGGATTGTCCACTTGCCACGTGACCTGGCCACGTGACCTGGCCATGTCACCTGCCACAAGTTGTGAATTGTCCACTTGCCACGTCACCTGGCCACGTTATCTGCCACGTCACTTGGCCACGTCACATGCCACAAGTTGTGGTTTGTCCACTTGCCATGTCACCTGGCCACGTCACCTGCCACAAGTTGTGGATTGTCCACTTGCCATGTCACCTGCCACAAATTGTGGATTGTCCACAATGCAATGCAAGCAATTACAGTTTTTTTTATATTTTTTAATGGTTTTTCATCATTTGCCATCATTTTTGAGATTTCTAATGTAAAAAAATTGGTCACCTTTAAAAACACTTATAAACGAAAACGCGGCAAAATGCCGGTACCGCGTTTAGCAGCGTTTAGCGGCGTTTAGCGTCTGAATCGTGGAAAACGTTTGCGTCTGAACCCATTTTTTTGCTTCTGGAAAAACGAGGTTAAACGCAACTGCATATAAACGGCAATAAACGAGACTGTGTGCATGGACACATAGGATAACATTGAATGGGTTCAGGGGCAGTTGAAAAAAGTGTCCAACTGCCTCTGAACGCGCGTTTAACAGCGTCTCGTGTGCATGGGGCCTAATTCTTCCAGAGGTCAAGTGGTTAATATGTTAGACTTTCTCTGGGGCTGATAAAGATACATGGAGCTCTACTGCCATCTTGTGGCCATTTGTCAGTAGTGCATGGTGCAGCAAAGAGGTGTGGAATCTTGGATAGGTTGATGTCCCTCTGATTGAAGCAGGTACAGAGCACCATCAAACAGCAGCAGTAATATGATAGAAACACTCTATAGGGCTACATGGGCAATTAATCTTTGCTTCTAATGAACGAATTAACAAGTTCCTGACAATCATCTCATTAGCAGCCCATTGATTTCAGAGCCTAAAGCCCAACTCCAGGCTCCAAACTCTCTTTTGTATAACCCCCTTCACGCCAACCATATGCAAATTTGCATTCACGGCTTGAAGGGGTTAAACTGGCTGCAGCTGCAGGCATCACCCTGGTACTGTTTTTTAGAGCGGGCGGTCGGCTTTTTAGTTATAACAACCGATGTGGCTAAAAGCCGCTCGACTGTTATCCTAAAGCAGCAGGAGGGCATGTCCCCCCCCCCCCTCCCGCCGCTCTTCCCGGGCCTCCCGTCCCACCAGGAGACCTGAGACACCAGCCGGCACTTCCGCTGGCTAGGCTAAGGTGACCAGATTTTTTTAATGAAATCCGGGGACATATTTATTTTTTTACTAGTAATGGTGTCAATCAGTGACTCATAGCGGGACTGTGATATTGCGGAGGACAAATCAAACACTAATGCTGCGTACACACGATCGGACATTCCGACAACAAAACCGTGGATTTTTTTCCGACGGAATGTTGGCTCAAACTTGTCTTGCATACACACGGTCACACAAATGTTGCTCGGAAATTCCAAACGTCAAGAACGCGGTGACGTACAACATTACAGAGAGCCGAGAAAAATGAAGTTCAATGATTCCGAACATGCGTCAAATTGATTCCGAGCATGCGTAGAACTTTTGTGCGTTAAATTGTGTACACACGGTCGTAATTTCTGACCACAACTCTTGTGGTCGGAAAATTGAGAACCAGCTCTCAAACATTTGTTGTCGGAAATTCCGACAGCAAATGTCCGATGGAGCCTACACACGGTCAGATTTTCCTACAACAAGCTCACATCGAACATTCATTGTCGGAAATTACGACCGTGTGTACGCGGCATTAGTGACAGTTTTGACACTTTGTGGGAACCAGTGACACCAATACAGTGATCAGTGCTAAAAATATGCACTGTCACTGTACTAATGACACTGACAGGTAAGGTGATAACATCTAGGGCAATGTGTACCTAACAAGTGTTTTCTCACTGTGGGAGAGGTGCTTTTACTAAAGGAAGGCATAGATCCCTGTACCTGCTTTGCAGCAACACAGGATAAATGTCTTCCATACTGACAGAACGGTGATCTGCCTTATTTGCATAGGCAGACCACCGTTCTGCCAATGTACACAACGATCAGTGGTTACAGGTGGACCCAGAAATATAGGATGACGTATAGACGTGATCCATCGCAGCGCGTGCGCCCTGTAGCACTAAATCTGCTATCAGACAATCAGCAACTGGTTAACATCATCAGCATTATGATAACTCACAGGCAGCAGGCACTCTATCATGGCTCTGGCTGGCTCTGTCACAGTGTGTCACATAACATGGCTGCTGGGTGCTGATTTTGTTAACTTATGACCAATATGCCAGAGAGACAGACAAAGTGCAATGTAGTCTATACACAGACACCCCAAAAGCACACCTGTGTTGAAGCCTTGAAGCGGATCCGCTTCCCCTCTGTTCCTGCTGCTGGACATTGTCATCTGAGCTCAACTGCCTCTCTCTGTCCGTCGCCGCCACCGCCCGCCTCACTGCTTCTCAAGTCTTACTCTCCGGGCCCCGGCTACTACTGGGTGGGGAGCGGAGGAAGATCACTCCACCAGGGAAGGCAAGGAGATAAGAAGGCAGGCGGCTGGCCGGGACTTGAGCCAAGGCAGAAGAACATGCGAGCGGAGCTGAATGGGCATGCACCCGAAACTGAAGAAATATTCCCTCCGTTCCGACCAGCACATGATCATCAGAAAGGGGCACAGATAATGGAAAAAAATACACCCCCCCCTAAGCTAGTAGGAGCGGATGTGTAATTTAGATATATATCGTTTTTAATTCTACACTAACTGTCTTTGAAATTGCCCCAGCCCCTGTTTAAATCCAATCCGGGGACAAAACTGGGGACAGACTTGGTCCGGGGACAGTGTCCTCAATCCGGGGACTGTCCCCAGAAACTGGGGATGTCTGGTCACCCTAGGCTAGGCTGAAACCGGAATGAAGCCGGATTCGGCTCTGATCGGGTCTTCGATGTAAAATCCCAGAAGCGACGTCACAACTTCTGGTTGAGGCCAGGTTCACACTTGTCTGACACGACAGTCTTACTACTTTGGATTTGAATTTGCCCTGCGACTTGAAGTCCGACATGCGTCCGACTTCAATGAACAGGGATCCGACTTTGAACCCCGACAATACCAGGCACTGTGTTTGGTATGAATCTTTTAGAGGGAACTGCACGCCAATTTTTTTTTTTTTTTGAAACTGCATGAGTTCCCCCTCTAAGAGCATACCAGGCCCTTCGGTCTGGTATGGATTTTAAGGAGAACCCCCTACACCGAAAAAACGCCCCCCCCCCTCCTGAACCGTACCAGGCTGCATGCCCAAAATGTGGGGACAGGGCCATCTTTAATTTTGATTGGGCCCTGGGCAAACATTTTCTTGCCCCCCCCCTCCCCCTCCATTCTGAGACATACAAACAAAAAAATAGCAGATAGACTCAAAATCAGTTTACTGCAGCAGATCACGCAGATTGCAATTGTTTGCCAGAGGTTACAGCCTATCCTTACCGCTCACTGGCTGGTTGATAGAGGTTACAACACATAATTTCTGCTTGCCGATTGGTAGATAGAGGTTACTACACATTATTAGCGCTCACTGATTGGTTGCTATAGGTTAATGCACATCATTACCACTCACTGAGCAGTGGAGCAATCCCAAATAATTGAGCAAGTAAAGCGGCACATTAATACACATACTACAGGAGAGGGTCAGAGAGTGCAGACATACTGCATGAGATTATCAGACTGCGGATATACTGCACGAGATTACCAGACTGCGGACATACTGCAGGAGATTACCAGACTGCGGACATACTGCAGGAGATTACCAGACTGCGGATATACTGCACGAGATTACCAGACTGCGGACATACTGCAGGAGATTACCAGACTGCGGACATACTGCAGGAGATTACCAGACTGCGGACATACTGCAGGAGATTACCAGACTGCGGACATACTGCAGGAGATTACCAGACTGCGGACATACTGCATGAGATTACCAGACTGCGGACATACTGCACGAGATTACCAGAGACTGCGGACATACTGCACAAGATTAGCAGAGACTGTGGACATACTGTACAAGATTACCAGAGACTGTGGTCATACTGCACGAGATTATCAGAGACTGCGGACATACTGCACGAGATTAGCAGAGACTGCGGACATACTGCACGAGATTACCAGAGACTGCGGACATACTGCACGAGATTACCAGAGACTGCGGACATACTGCACGACATTACCAGAGACAGCGGACATACTGCACGAGATTAGCAGAGACTGCAGACATACTGCACAAGATTACCAGAGACTGCGGACATACTGCACGAGATTACCAGAGACTGCGGACATACTGCACGAGATTACCAGAGACTGCGGACACACTGCACGAGATTACCAGAGACTGCGCACATACTGCACAACATTACCAGAGACTGTGGACATACTGCATGAGATTACCAGAGACTGCGGACATTCTGCACAACATTACCAGAGACTGCGGACATACTGCACGAGATTACCAGACTGCGGAAATACTGCACGAGATTACCAGACTGCGGACATATTGCACGCGATTACCAGAGACTGCGGACATGCTGCACGAGATTACCAGACTGCGGACATACTGCACGAGATTACCAGAGACTGCGGACATACTGCACGAGATTACCAGAGACTGCGGACATACTGCACGACATTACTAGAGACTGCGGACTAGTGATGAGCCGAACACCCCCGGGTTCAGTTCGCACCAGAACCCGCGAACGGACCGAAAGTTCGCACGAACATTAGAACCCTATTAAATACAATGGATGCGAACGTTCGAATTCTAAAGTGCTAATTATAACGACTATTATCCATGTTATTGTCCTAAACAGAGTTTGGGAACCCGGGTTCTGCACCAGGGGACATGTATCAATGCAAAAAGAAGTTTTAAAAACGGATGTTTTTCGGGAGCAGTCATTTTAATGATGCATAAAGTGAAAAAAAAAAAGTCAAATATTCCTTTAAATATCGTACCTGGGGGGTCTAAAGTATGCCTGTGAAGTGCCACGTGTTTCCCGTGTTTAGAACTGTCCCTGCGCAAAATTACATTTCTAAAGGAAAAAAAGCCATTTAAAACTGCTTGCGGCTTTAATGTAATGTCTGGTACCGGTAATATGGATGAAAATCTTTAAGAAAAATGGCATAGCTACCCCATCACACCCCCACCCCAGCCCATTACCAGCCCCTTTGGGTCTTGTTTGGATATTAAGGGGAACCCCGAAACACAAAATAAAAAAGGCCCTATATACTCTGAACAGCAGTATACAGGCGGTGTAAACAAGACCGGTGTAAACAAGACAGGGACTGTAGGTTTGTTCTTAAGTAGAATCTGTTTGTAATTCTGAACACGTACATTGTTTAAGTGTAGCTCCAGCCAAAAAATCTATTTTTAAGCTTTTTGGAAAACATAGGGAAGGGTTATCACCCTTGTAACATTTGTTTTGCTGTCTGTGCCCCTGTTCAGAACATTTCACCTCACTTTGCGTCCCAATGACAACTGTTTTTGAAATGTGGTGTTTTTATTGAAACAAGGATTGGTGATAAAGCATCAGTAGAGAGGAGACACCTTTCTCCCATATTAATTCTTACAGGAGAGAATTTTCCTTCCTAGGGGTAGATTTCCTCTCACTTCCTGTTGTCTTCTTCCGTTTGCAAGTAGGAGTCGTTTGTAAGTTGGATGTTTGAAAGTAGGGACCTGCCGTATATACTCTGCAGAAATTGGCCCCTTAGGTGTTGGTGTTGGCACAACACTGTAAGCACTCACAGTTACTCTTGGTGGGTGCTGGAACGCCCAGCTGTCAACTATTATATCAGGAATTGTAATAACATATAATTGTTGAACAGTGGTAGTAAAAATTGGGCCTTTGATGGTGGTGCTGGTGCCACAACACTGTAAGGCCTGACAGTTACTCTTGGTGGGCGCAGCAATGGGCCCTGCTGTGAATTATTAGATCAATAATTATAATTGCATGCCCCTGTTGAACAGGGGCTGAAAAATTGGGCCTTTGGTGGTGGTGGTGTTGACACAACACTGTAAGGCCTGACAGTTACTCTTGGTGGGCGCAGCAATGGGCCCTGCTGTGAATTATTAGATCAATAATTATAATTGCATGCCCCTGTTGAACAGGGGCTGAAAAATTGGGCCTTAGGCACTGGTGGCACAACACTGCAACCCCTCACAGATACTGTACTTGGAGCACAGCAATGAGCCCTGTTGTAAAGTATTGCATCAAAAATTGTAATTACACGCCCCTGTTAAACAGGGGCTGAAAATTTGGGCCTTAGCCACTGGTGGCGGCACCCATAAACCAAAATGATCTTCCAAGCTATCATCATTAATCGGATCATTGAGGAGGAGGAGGAGGATAGCCAGTCAACATAACAGCACAGGCACTCAGCATCAGCATCAGTCTTGAAGGGATGTGACATTTTAAAATCAATTAGTCTGTTATATCAGCATCAGGTGTGTGGTAGCTGGTGGTGATCCAAGACTGGTTCATCTTGATGAAAGTCAGTCGATCAACCGAGTCGGTGGACAGGCGCACCCTGTGATCCGTGACAAATCCTCCAGCAGCACTGAATGTGCGTTCTGAAAGAACGCTGGATGCAGGACAGGCCAGTAGCTCAATTGCATACTGTGCAAGCTCTGGCCAGTGATCCATCCTCAAGACCCAGTAAGCCAGAGGATTTTCGGTGGGGAAGGTGTCCAAGTCTGACCTTGCCCCTAGGTATTCCTGCACCATGTATATCAGACGCTGGCGATGGTTGCTGGAACCGATCATACTTTGGGGCTACGGACTAAAGAATTGTCTGAACGCATCGGTCAGACGGCCACCTTCCCCACCGCTCCTTCTTTGACTGCCTGAAGCCTCAGCAACTCGTTGTCCAGGACCAGGAGTTTGTAACCTCCCAGTCTCTGGGAACGCGTTGCACAGACCTTTCTGCAAGGCCTCCCGGAGTTGTCTCATCCTCTGCTCCCTCTGCGACGGTAACATAAGGTCCGCAACCTTACCCTTGTACCGTGGATCAAGGAGAGTGGCCAGCCAGTAATGGTCCCTCTCCTTGATCCGAAGAATACGAGGATCCTTCCGCAGACTTTGCAGGATCAGGGAGGCCATGCAGCGTAGGTTAGCTGAGGCATTCAGTCCGGAGTCCTCTGGGTCACTAAGGACGACATGATCCGCAGCCACCTCCTCCCAGCCACGTACAAGTCCACTGGTTTCTTGGGACTGTAAATCATCCCTAAAAGACTGCTGCTGATGATGCTGAGTGCCAGCCTCCACCTCCATGCTGACACAATCCTCCTCCTCCTCCTCCTCTTCCTGTGCGATGGGTGGGACAGAAGGAACACTGTCTGGGTAAAGGGGCCTTGAGAGGCAAGGAAGTCCTCCTCTTCCTGCCTCTGTTCTGCCTCAAGTGCCCTGTCCATTATTTCACGCAGCGTGTGCTCCAACAGGTGGACAAGAGGTACAGTGTCACTGATGCATGCACTGTCACTGCTCACCATCCTCGTGGCCTCCTCAAATGGTGCCAGGACAGTGCATGCATCCCTGATCATGCCCCACTGGCGTGGTGAAAAAAACCCGAGCTCCCCTGACCCTGTCCTGGTGCCGTAGTCGCACAGGTACTCATTGATGGCCCTCTGCTGCGTGTGCAGCCGCTGCAGCATGGCCAACGTTGAGTTCCACCTGGTGGGCATGTCACATATAAGGCGGTTCTTGGGCAGGTTCAACTCCTTTTGCAGCTCAGCCAGGCGAGCACTGGCATTATAAGATCTGCGGAAATGCACACAGACTTTCCTGGCCTGCCTCAGGACATCCTGTAAGCCCGGGTACCTGCCCAAGAACCGCTGCACCACCAGGTTAAGGACGTGAGCCATACAGGGCACATGGGTCAGTTGTCCCTGTCGGAGGGCGGAGAGGAGGTTGGTGCCATTGTCGCAAACCACTATTCCTGGCTTAAGCTGGCGTGGCGTCAACCACCTCTCGGCCTGCCCCTGCAGAGCAGACAGGACCTCTGCCCCAGTGTGGCTCCTGTCCCCCAAACACACCAGCGCAAGCACGGCATGGCATCTTTTTGCCTGCGTACTTGCGTAGCCCCTTGAACGCCTACGGAGCACCGCTGGTTCCGAGGACAAACCACAGGAAGAGGCCATGGAGGAAGAAGAAGAGGAGGGGGTGGAGGAGAGAGGTGTGTTACAACCAGTAGTAGCATTTTGGAGGCGTGGCGGTGGAACAACCTCCAACACTACTGCACCTTGTCCTGCATCCTTCCCAGCTGCCAAAAGAGTGACCCAATGGGCCGTGAAAGAAAGGTAACGTCCCTGTCCATGCCTGCTGGACCATGAGTCAACGGTAATATGCACCTTACCGCTGACCGCCCTGTCCAGCGAGGCCAAGACATTGCCTTCCACATGCCTGTAGAGAGCCGGAATCGCCTTCCGTGAGAAAAAGTGGCGTTTGGGAACCTGCCACTGAGGAACCGCACATTGCACAAACTCACGGAAGGGGGCCGAGTCTACCAACTGAAAAGGCAGCAGTTGAAGCGCTAGCAATTTAGCCAAGCTAGCATTCAACCGCTGGGCATGTGGATGGCTGGGAGTGAACTTCTTTCGACGGTCCAGCAGCTGGGGCAGGGAAATTTGCCTGCTAGAATCGGACGTCGGTGTACTGCTAGCAGAGTGCCCGTAAGTACTTGGCTGTGACACACCTAATTCTACACCTTCATTCCTCTCAGTGCAGGTTTCAGAGAGGACTGAAGGTATAGTGGGGTTGGAGATCCCAGCTGATGCGGTGCAAGGAGAGGTCCGCTTTGTTCTTTGGTGTGGGTCTTTAAGGTAGGCTTGCCAACGAGCTGCATGGCAGGTCAACATATGTCTGATCAAGCATGTGGTGCCCAAGCGGCTGATGTTTTGGCCACGCGATATACGCTTGAGACATATGTTGCAAACAGCAGCTGTGCGATCTGATGCACTCGCCTCAAAAAAGGCCCACACCAAAGAACTTTTTGAATGACGGGCAGAGGCAGCGCCCTGCACAGGCGGAGCTCTGCGGTGTGATTCCGTCGGTGTGCTGCCCATACGCTGGCCACTCAAGGGCATCCTGCCTCGTTGGAGATGTGCCTCCTCCTCATCCTCCTCTCTCCTATTAGGCACCCACGTGGAGTCAGTGACCTCATCATCCCCTCCCTCCTCATCACTGGAGCCAATCTGGCAGTATGCTGCAGCTGCTGCAGCATGACTGCCAGATTGGTGTCCTTCTTGAGCATCCCCTCTCTCTGCTCTCACGCTACTGCCTTCCTCTAGCTGGGTATCATCATCAGATCCTTCGAAACGCTGGGCATCCTCCTGGAGCATGTACCCAACACTGTGCTCAAACAGTTCGGGGGACTCCTCAGGAGGAGGACATGGTGGGTCTAGGGAAGGAGTGACTAATGATGACATTGATACCAGAGAAGAGGACGCTTTGGCAGCTGCTTTGCCAGTACCCTGAGCCTGGGTGAGAGAGGATGAGGAGGATGAGGTGGGCTTGGTCATCCACTCTACCAAGTCTTCGGCATGATGTGGCTCAACATGTCCAGCTGCCGAAAAGAAGGACAAGCGTGTCCCATGGCCATGTGCTGATGACAATGCACCGCGTCCACGACCAGCACTGTTGCCCCCAGACACAGAGCCTGCTTGCCCTCTTTTTTTGCCTCCTGACTGTCTGCCTCTCCTTGTTTGCCTTCCAGACATTTTAATGGATGGCCTGCAGGGAGATGGGAAAAACAGCAATAAGGGCTACCTTCAGGTGTATACTGTGCAGGAGGCTTAGCAACAATGACACTGACACTGTCCCCT
Organism: Rana muscosa; assembly: GCA_029206835.1. Taxonomy (NCBI): domain Eukaryota; kingdom Metazoa; phylum Chordata; class Amphibia; order Anura; family Ranidae; genus Rana; species Rana muscosa. The sequence goes on from JARGYO010000094.1 coordinate 40,123,381, forward strand.
GCCTATTCTTTTCTGTCCCTATACACAAGGATTTGCAATATGCTTCAGCAAGATTGGTTTAGCACAGAATAGCACACTGACAGTTTCCGTCACTGTCCTTCTCTGTCCCTACAAACAAGGTTTAGCACAGAATAGCACACTGATAGTTTCCACGAGTGTCCTTCTCTGTCCCTAAACTCAAGGATTTCAAATACGGTTCAGCAAGATTGGTTTAGAACAGAATAGCACACTGACAGTTTCCCTCACTGTCCTTCTCTGTCCCTACAAACAAGGTTTAGCACAGAATAGCACACTGATAGTTTCCACGAGTGTCCTTCTCTGTCCCTACAAACAAGGTTTAGCACAGAATAGCACACTGATAGTTTCCACGAGTGTCCTTCTCTGTCCCTAAACTCAAGGATTTCAAATACGGTTCAGCAAGATTGGTTTAGAACAGAATAGCACACTGACAGTTTCCCTCACTGTCCTTCTCTGTCCCTACAAACAAGGTTTAGCACAGAATAGCACACTGACACTTTCCCTCACTGTCCTTCTCCGTCCCTACAAACAAGGTTTAGCACAGAATAGCACACTGATAGTTTCCCTCACTGTCCTTCTCTGTCCCTACAAACAAGATTTAGCACAGAATAGCACACTGATAGTTTCCACGAGTGTCCTTCTCTGTCCCTAAACTCAAGGATTTCAAATACGGTTCAGCAAGATTGGTTTAGAACAGAATAGCACACTGACAGTTTCCCTCACTGTCCTTCTCTGTCCCTACAAACAAGGTTTAGCACAGAATAGCACACTGACACTTTCCCTCACTGTCCTTCTCTGTCCCTACAAACAAGGTTTAGCACAGAATAGCACCCTGATAGTTTCCCTCACTGTCCTTCTCTGTCCCTACAAACAAGATTTAGCACAGAATAGCACACTGATAGTTTCCACGAGTGTCCTTCTCTGTCCCTAAACTCAAGGATTTCAAATACGGTTCAGCAAGATTGGTTTAGAACAGAATAGCACACTGACAGTTTCCCTCACTGTCCTTCTCTGTCCCTACAAACAAGGTTTAGCACAGAATAGCACACTGATAGTTTCCACGAGTGTCCTTCTCTGTCCCTAAACTCAAGGATTTCAAATACGGTTCAGCAAGATTGGTTTAGAACAGAATAGCACACTGACACTTTCCCTCACTGTCCTTCTCTGTCCCTACAAACAAGGTTTAGCACAGAATAACACACTGACACTCTCCCTACCTATCCTTCTCTGTCCCTAAACACAAGGAATCCAGGATTAGTAAAGGAAAAAAATGACACTGTCCCTGCCTATGCTTCTCTTTCCCTGCTCCGGAACACACTACACAAGGCCGCCGCGCTGGCGGCCTTTTATAGTGTGGGGCGTGTACTAAACCCCCTCAGCAATAATTGGCCACTATTCAGACAGTATTCAGTATCGCCGTTTTTGGCAATCTGAATATTTTTAAGTGCAAAGGAGGGATTTGGGATATTTTAGACCCCCGATCCCCCCGATACCCAAGAGTACCTGTCACCACCTATTACTGTCACAAGGGATGTTTACATTCTTTGTGACAGCAATAAAAGTGATCAGATTCTTTTTTTTTTTAAAGGGACAATGTAAAAAAAAAAAAAAATTTAAAGTGCCCCCGTCCCCGCGTGCTCGCGCAGCAAAGAAAACGCAAACGTAAGTAGCGCCCACAAATGTAAACGGTGTTCAAATCACACATGTGAGGTATTGCCACGATCGTCAGAGTGAGCGCAATAATTCTAGCCCGGGACCTCCTCTGTAACTCTAAACTGGTAACCGTTAAGATTTTTTCAAGCGTCGCCTATGAAGATTTGTAGGTACCGTAGGTTGTCGCCATTCCATGAGTGTGCGCAATTTCAAAGACTCACATGTTACATATCTATTTACTCAGTGTTAAATCATCTTTCACATTATACAAATGGGCTAACTTTAGTTTTTTTGTTTCCTTTTTTTTAATTCATGAAAGTGTCATTTTTCCCCAAAAAATGCGTTGAAAGACCGCTGCGCAAATACCGTGTGTCATAAAATATTCCAATGATCACCATTTTATTCTCTAGGGTCTCTGCTAAATATATATATATATATATATATATATATATATATATATATATATATAATGTTTGGGGGGTTCTAAGTAATTTTTTAGCAAAAAATGTGGTATTTAACTTGTAAGCAACAAATGTCAGAAATGGGCTAAGGCGTGAAAGGAATAATTACCTTTTCCAGTCATCTTCAGGCTTTTGATGTGAGGCACAGGGTGGCCTGTGGATCTCTGCATGACATATTAGGTATCTATTTTCTCGGCGTAACATCATCTTTCACATTATACAAAAAAATTGGGCTAACTTTACTGTTTTTTTTTTTTATTCATTAAAGTGTATTTTTTCCAAAATGATTGCGTTTGAAAGACCGTTGCACAAATACAGTGTGATATAAAATATTGCAACGATCGCCATTTTATTCTGTAGGGTCTCTGCTAAAAAAAATATATATATATATATAAATATATATATATTTTTTTAATAAAGGACTTTCCCAACGGTGTCTGTTTTTTTTTTTTACAATTTGTTACACTTTCTTTGTGAAATGGTAGGGGTACAGTGTACCCCATTACCAATTCACATAGGGGGGACCGGGATCTTGGGGTCCCCTTTGTTAAAGGGGTCTTCCAGATTCCGATAAGCCCCTCGCCCGCAGACCCCCACAACCACCAGGCAAGGGTTATGGGGATGAGGCCCTTGTCCCCATCAACATGGGGACATGGTGCTTTGAGGGGTCACAGACCCCCAAAGCATCCACCCAATGTTGAGACCATGTGGCCTGGTACAGTTCAGGAGGGGGGGGGCTCTCTTGTCCCCCTCTTTTCCTGCGGCCTGCCAGGTTGTGTGCTCGGATAAGGGTCTGGTATGGATTTTTGGGAGAACCCCACGCCATTTTTTTAAAATTTGGCGAGGAGTTCCCCTTAAAATCCATACCAGACCTGAAGGGCCTGGTATGGATATTTGGGGGAACCCCACGCATTTTTTTTAAAATTTGCGGCAGGGTTCCCCTTAATATCCATACCAGACCTGAAGGGCCTGGTAATTAAATATGGGGGGACCCCCACACATTTTTTTTTATATCAATGACTTTTCTCTGTATTGCTGGGAGCCGACAATTCATTATAGCCGCGAATGAGTTTTAAATGACTTTTTTTCCTTCCACACTTTGTGCAGGGACAGTTCTAAGCACGGGAAACAAGCGCGACTTTACAAGCATACTATACACACACACCCTAGGTAGGAAATTTAAGCATTATTAAAATCACTGCTCACGAAAAAACGAACGTTTTTAAAACTTTTTTTTGCATTGATACATGTCCCCTGGGGTAGGACCCGGGTCCCCAAACACTTTTTATGACAATAACTTGCATATAAGCCTTTAAAATCAGCACTTTCGATTTCTCCCATAGACTTTTCGAATTTGCCGCGGACACCCCAAGTTGTTCGCTGTCCGGCGAACGGGCGAACAGGCAATGTTCGAGTCTAACATGAGTTCGACTCGAACTCGAAGCTCATCCCTAATCTTGACGCTGTGATGTCTTCCCTGGTCTACCAGCACGCTTCCCTTTAACAACCTTCCCATTTGATTTATACTCGGTCCAGATTTTAGACACAGCTGACTGGGAAGAACCAACATCCTTTGCAGCATCCCGTGATGATTTACCTTCTTGAAGTTTCATAATCCTCTCCTTTGTTTCAACTGACATCTCTCATGTTGGAGCCATAAATCATGACAATCAGGTTGGTGCAAAAGCTCACCAAGGTGTGCCGCACCGTGTTGCTAGGACACAGCGCGACCCCGATCTGTGTAAACAGCCGTGGCTCTTTAACCATGTGATCGGCTGTGACCAATCACAGCCGGTCAGATGTTAACACGGAGATGCCGTAATCGGCTCGCCTCGCCTCACACTGACAGAGTGTGAGGAAAGGAAAGCCGATCAGTGGCATCTCCTCACAGGGGACAACTAGGTATGTAATCAGGGCACTGATCATCAGTGCCCTGATTACAATAAGGTGCCCACCAGTGCCACAATATTTGCCCATCACTGCCAGCAATCAGTGGCAACTAGTGCCCAAAAGTGCCAGCAATCAGTGCCCACAAGTGATGCCAGTCAGTGCTGGCTATTAGTGCTGCCCACCAATGCGCATCACTGCTGCTCATCAATGCTCATCCTTGCTACCCATCAATGCCACCCAACAATGATCATCAGTGCCACCTATCAATGCCGCCTATCTATGCCCACCAGTGCCGTCCATCTGTGCCCACCAGTGCCGCCTATATGTCCAGTGCCCACCAGTGCCACCTATCAGTGCTCATCAGTGCCACATATCAGTGCCCATAAGTGCGGCATATTCGTGCCTCCTCATCAGTGCCGCCTCATCAGTGCCCATAAGTTAAGGTGACCAGATTTTTAGAATGAAATCCAGGGACATATTTTATTTTTTTACTAGTAATGGCGGCAATCAGCGACTCTCTGCCCATCGCCGCCGCCCACCTCACAGCCTGTCAAGTTTTACTCTCCGGGCCCCGGCTACTACTGGGTGGGGAGCGGAGGAAGATCACTCCACCAGGGAAGGCAAGGAGATAAGAAGGCAGGCTGCTGGCCGGGACTTGAGCCAAGGCAGAAGAACATGTGAGCGGAGTTGAATGGGCATACACCTGAAACTAAAGAAATATTCCCTCTGCTCCGACCAGCACATGATCATCAGAAAGGGACACAGATAATGGAAACAAATACACCCCCCTCCTAAGCTAGTAGGCGCTGCGGAACGGGGGTTTGTAATTCAGATTTTTTTTTTTTATTCTGCACTGACTGTCTTTAAAATTGTCCCAGCCCCTGTTCAAATCCAATCCGGGGACAAAACCGGGGACAGACTTGGTCCGGGGACAGTGTCCTCAATCAGGGGACTGTCCCCTGAAACCGGGGATGTCTGGTCACCCTACCATAAGTGCCACTTCATCAGTGCCCATCAGTGCCGCCTCATCAGCGCCCATCAGTGAGGAAGAAAAAGTACTTATTTGCAAAATTTCCTGACAGAAACTAAAAAAAAAATCATTTTTTTTTCAAAATTTGTGGTCTTTTTTTTGGAAAAAAATAAAAAACCTAGGAGAGATTAAATGCCACCAAAAGAAAGCTCTATATGTGTGAAGAAAATGATAAAACTTTCACATGGTTACAGTGTAGCATGATTGCGCAATTGTCATTCAAAGGCTGACAGTGCTGAAAGCTGAAAAATGGCCTGGGCAGGAAGTGCCCAGTATTGAGGTGGTTAAACAAATGAATGCACATTTTCCAAAAGTTCCATACTTTTTGCCAGGGGTTGTATTTACTAAGTGCAACCTCATCCTTTTATATTTTACCAAAAATCTGTGACATAAAAAATTGGAACTACCCCTATTTTATTCTCTAGAGTGTCTGCTTGCAGAAAATATATAATGTTTTGTGGGTTTATGTAATCTTTGGGCCAAAAATTATTTTTTAAACGTGTGCAAAAACAGCTCTTGCAACAAAAGGGTTAAAGTTAATTGAAAAAAAACTGTGGAGGTCACATATTTCCTGTGGAGAGTGGAGCTCCAGTCTGCAGCCAGATACCCATAGAAAAATGCAGATGTGACAGGAAACATGTAGCCTCCACTTCTTCAAGTAAGGTTTAAGACATTAAAGTTCAAAGCGGGGGGGGGGGGGGGGGAATTCAAAGCGGAGAGGAGGCCACATGTTTCCTGTCAAAAATGAAGCTCCAGTCTGCAGCCAGACCCATCTCCTCTGACTCCCTCCCTCTGACCCCCTCCCTCTGACTCCCTCCCTTATTTAGTTTCGTTTCTCTCTCCTGCAGTCAGCGATGGCGTTCTCTGATGCGAGGAAGGAGCTGGACTGTTCCATCTGTCTGAACATTTATAGCAATCCTGTGACACTGAGATGTGGACACAACTTCTGCCAGGACTGTATAGAAAATGTTCTGGATACACAGGAGGGGTCTGGAGTTTATTGCTGTCCTGAATGCCGAGGAGAGTCCCAGGTGCGGCCTGAACTTAGCAGGAACATTACACTGCGCAACATAGTGGAGAGTTTCCGATCTACCGAGCCAGAGAAGAAGGAGAAGAAGAGCCAGATCCTCTGTACTCACTGTATTCACTCTCCTGTACCTGCTGTTAAATCTTGTCTGCTGTGTGAAGCTTCTCTGTGTGATGACCATCTGAGAGTCCACAGCAAGTCATCCCAACATGTCCTATCTGACCTCACCACTCCCCAGAAGAACAGGAAATGCTCCGTCCATGAGAAGATCCTGGAGTATTACTGTACCGAGGACTCGGCCTGTCTCTGTGGGTCCTGCAGGCTGCATGGAGACCATCAGGAACACCAGGTGGAGGCACTGGAGGAGGCCTCTGAGCAGAGGAAGGAGAACCTGACCAATGCTGTGCAGAAGTTGGTGGAAAAGAAAGAGGAGATGGAGGAAAGCATCAAGAGTCTGCAGAAGTACAAGAGAAAAGTACAAGACGGTGCAGACGGGGTAACCAAGAGAGTCAAGACCATATTCAGAGACATCAGAAGACAACTGGACATCCTGGAGAGGAGAGTTCTGAACAAGATCTCTTGCCAGAAAGATAATATCTTATTCCCAGCCTCGGATTTAATCCAGGATCTGGAGATAAAGAAGGAAGAGCTGTCCAGGAAGATTCGTCACATCGAGGAGATATGTAACATGACCGATCCACTGACTTTCCTACAGGAATCAGACACAGGTGACTTGTGTGATACTGAGGATGGAGATGAGGAGGACAAAAAGAGATGCGATAAACTCCTTCATGGTGGGGGGGAACTGGATGTGACTGGAATCTCACACACGTTACATACAGGATTATCGGATATAATAACAGGGGTCAGTGAAGCGATTATACCGGTACCTGCAGATATATTACTGGATTTAGACACGGCACATAATTATCTAAATATCCCAGATGATAGGAAGACCGCACACAAGATGAATAAAAACCTAAATCGCCATATTCCATCAAAAAGATTTAAGGTCTACCAAGTAGTAAATGGCAGTGTTTATGATTATCATCTAGACAGGGATGTTCCACAATACATGGAAGTCATATCTCCTCAGGTGTTGAGCAGTCAGAGTTTCTCCTCAGGGAGACATTACTGGGATGTGGATGTTGGGGGATCATCACACTGGAGAGTCGGGATGTGTTACCCCAGTATAGCCAGGACAGGAGAAATGTCAGAGATTGGATGTAATGAGAAGTCCTGGTGTCTGGAGAGGAACGGTGATCTGTTATGGAAACATAACAAACAATCGAAAATCTTGGCCAACATCCCAATACACAGAGTCAGGGTGTGTCTGGATTATAAGGCGGGGCAACTCTCTTTTTATGTGATGGATATTCCAATCCGACACCTCCACACCTTCACTGACTTTTTCACTGAGCCCCTCCATGCTGCAATATATGTGGGAGGAGGTTGTATAAAGATAGGTGGGGGGGAACGGGACATGTGACAAATCTTGCCAGATTGACATCACAGGAAGGCTGATTCACATTGGTGGGACATTTAATAGCATAAAGTAGGAAGCTTGGGCTTCCACTGGATGGTCTATCATTACATCCACAAAGATCTTCTCTTCACAACTGACAGGTTATTTACAGTAGACTACATTTCCCAGCATGCCTTAGAACATAGCTGCGCACATAGATTGTTTAACCCCTCAATGCCTGAATGTAGCTTTGCAACTTTGGCATGTTGTAGTAAAACTGCACATATCTTTGAAAAAAATATTTTAAACTATCAGAAAATGATATTTCCCCGCTGGCACAGTTTTTCCAAAATTTATAGCAAACCCTTAAGGGATCTTTGGAGAGGTAAAATTAATTTAATTTAAACTATCATATTTTTTATTTTTTTTTGGAAATGTAATTGTCACTTTTGCTGTAGCACATCTTACAGCATAAATGACGAAAAAAATGAGCATAGAGTCCCCCAAAATGCATACCAAAGGCATTAAATCCGGTGTGGATTTTAAGGGGGCACCGCATTAAAAAGGTAAAACCAAAAAAATGCATGGGGTCCCTCAACATGGGTGGGGGTGCCTTGTCAGGGTGGACACCCTTGGCAAAGCACCTTGTCCCTATGTTGATGAGGACAAGGGCCTCTTTCCCACAACCTTGGCCCGGCAATTGTGGGGGTCTGTGGCTCGGGGTATTATCTAAACCTGGAAGCCCCTTCAAAAAAGAATGTAACCTAGAAAAAAAGACACCCAAACATTTGACAAGTCCTTTATTAATAAAAAAAAAAACACGTTCCTTGTAAATTTATCATAGAGTACTCCTATTCTAATGTGTTGCTGTTATAAAATACTTCTAATGTATTACAATGATAGAGTATATCTAGTCTAATGTATCACTATTCTTAAGTACTGTATGTCTGTTCTAATATAAATATAGTCATTATAATGAATACAAATCTAAAGTGTCTCTCTTCTGAATTATCAATTTTATTAAGAATCCCTATTCTAACTTATTGCTATAGTTAAAGGGGGTTGTAAAGCAAACATGTTATACTTGCCTTCACTGTGCAGCTCGTTTTGCACAGAGTGGCCCTGAACCTGGTCTTCTGGAGTCCCTCGGTGGCTGTCTCGGCTCCTCCCCGCAAGAATCAACCCCCTTCATGCGAGCTCTCTCGCATGGGGGTTAGTTCTTGCGGGCGCGCTTCTGTGATACAGCCGGCGGCTATAGCCGCTCACTGTATTACTCGGCCCCGCCCCCCTGCGTCATTGGATGTGATTGACAGCAGCGCGAGCTAATGGCTGCGCTGCTTTCAATCCATCCACTCTAGCCAATAAACTGCCAGGCTGAGCTGCGAAGAGGACGTCGGGGGCGAGCGCAGCAGGCTCAGATAAGTAAAACATGGGGGGGGGGGGTGTTGTGGAAATTTTATTATATAAGATTTATGTGGACATTTTATTCTAGGATGTGCGTTTTATAGATTGTCATCTGTCTCCCTGTGTCTGATGTTTAATCGAGGAGCGCTCTAGCAGAGCGCACTTGGGTTGAATCGAGACCAGCGGTAAAAACGGTCAGTATGAAAACCTTCTTATGGGATTGAAACGTGTTCTCTGCGTGTGTGGGCGTTTGTTGGTTTGTAGATATCAAGCGCAATGCGCTGGACTGCATGCTTTCCAATGGCTATACACTTTAGAGAAGCGAAGTCCGCATAATGAGAGAAACCTATTAATTCTCTCTTGCGGACTTCGTTATCCGCTTTATGGATACATATCTGTATTTATAAGAGGACATTGATATCTGCCTTGTCGGTGTACTTGTACCGTATATTGACAACAGCAGTAGCAATGTCCCCGCAGATTGTCCCAAAACTATAAGAACAAGTAGAATGATCTCACTAGATACTGTTTACTTTGAACAGTATTGTGTGGGCTCCATGCTGATTAAGATGGGGGGGGGGGTGTGCACTTCCTCCCCTTTCCCTCCTGTGAGTGCCCTCCCCTTTACTGTTTGTCATTTCCTGTGATGTCATTTTGTATTAAGGGAAGTGATTGGCTGTTGGGGCCATCACTTCCTGTTTTGTTATCCTTTTGTTTCCGATGAATAAAAGAATCCGGGTGGCTGAGCTCTGCCCAGACGCTTGAGACTCCAGCTTGAAGCAGCATCGTTTCTGATTCTACCTGGTGCCATTGAAGTACTTCATATTCCTTGTACCAAAGAGCTTGATACAAACGTGCTTTTAAGCACGAAGGAATTGTTTTGTGCTTTGTGTGCATTTAGACGCTGGAAGTCCACATTTAGGCGCGGTGTGGATTTGCGTACAAAGCCCAAGGGAATTCTTCCACGACATTTCGGCGAGCCAGCTTGGAGCCAACGTAGTTCCAGCACAGCGATCCGAGAGGAGAGATTGGGTCCTCGGTTCTGGGACAGGAAAAGGCCGGCAAAGTTTGGTAAGACAGACTCCATTTCAACTTTTGAAATTTTTGTTGTTCTAGAACCGGAATCTGGTCTCTCTGCTCGCTGTTGCAGGTAACTCCGCTTAGCAAAAGAACAAATTTTTGCGGTTTCACTCTTTGTGTACAAGGACGGGGATTTATATTTGTACTGGGAGGGATAGCTGTATTAGCTTGGGATAGAAGTCTATATTACTGTCCTCTGTGTAGACCCCATAGTCAATACAGCCTAGAGGGTCTTTGTATGGGGTTTATGTTAAATGTAAAACCATTTCCTGTTGTACAACGTGACGGTATGCATGGAGTGTGTTAGTTGATGTTTTAAATGTGCGGCAGAGATTGAATGACATAGCATTGTGTGTCTGAGTTATTTCATAGTGCTGGTCACCGTGTGAAATAACTTTTGTAAAGTGTGTAGCTATTATAGTTCGTCTAACGTTTAGTATGAGTTAAGTAGCACAGTCTGTTTTGTGTTAAAACAGTGTTTTTTGTTTGTAAGAGGCACGGTTTGGTCTTGTTTTGAAGACACCATTTTGTTTTCCTTTGTGTTTGTTCAGCCATGTGGCCTGAGGACACCATCTTGTTTTGAAGACACCATTTTGTTTTCCTTTGTGTTTGTTCAGCCATGTGGCCTGAGGACACCATCTTGTTTTGAAGACACCATTTTGTTTTCCTTTGTGTTTGTTCAGCCATGTGGTCTGAGTCACCATTTTTGTTTTTCTTTGTATGAATCCAATCTTCAGGTTTGGTTATTTTTGCATATTTTTTGTAAAACGATTGTGTTTTCTTTTGGTTTTAATTTCAGTTTAAAGTGAAAATTTTGCTTTACACTGAATTTCAATAGATAGTAAAACTAACTTTAACTGAGTTTTTGTACTCTTAACGGGGTGTGTGTTTTAATTTTTTTATTTTAATTTTTAATTGTTTGGGCATTTTCTTTGAGTTTCTCAGAAGGCAATTCATGCCCCTCCCCCATTGTTTTTGGTTTTAGAGCTGCATCTTTTATTGTATAGCTTGCGGTAGGAAAGAAAGGCTTTGGTTTTAAAACTCGCTTTATATTCACTTTTATTGTTAGTTGAGTTACTTTTGCGCAGCAAGTAGTAAATTTTTTGTTCACGCTCAGACTGTTTATTAGTTTGATCGTGTAACTACTGAGACATCGTACAACTGCTGAAATAGACAACAGAAAGCTATCCCCATTTAATTTTTTTTATTTTATTTTTGTGATTATTTAGAGAAGCCACATTGCTCTGTAGCGAAAATAAACGGAAGTGTGCTGTGCAGTTTAATCTGACGACGCAGTGTACAGTCGTACAGAGGTATGTATGCATACACTGTAAGGGGTAGAGACATAATTCGGGGGGTGGTCTGTGGTTGTTGACTAATCATTGGGCATAGTTATTACGAGTATTGCGGTGTAAAAGAGTAGTACTCTGTAGTTCTGTGCCAAAAGTGTTGGGGCAACAAGCCATAGAGTTAATAACACCTCGGTTAGGTTTTCTAGTTGGGGGACTGGACCAGATATAGTGGTTGCAGTTCGTCAATCCACCGTAGAAGAAGGCACCTGACGGTGCTCTCCTAAATAGGTGCAGGGGTTTTTCCTGGACGCAGGAATAAGACTATAAGCCGATTCGAATCGCCATGGGCAATTTGAAGTCCATGCAAGGGAAGGAATGTGAGGCTTCCCAGAGTCAGACGGCTGCACAGTACATGAAATCTAGCTTTGGGGCAAAGGTCATGAAACCTCTAAAGGAATGGCATAGTTGGTCCAAGGATACTACTTGGGCTATTCCTCTAGAGGGGACATTTGATGCCTGGAGGTGGGAGAAATTCATAACTGAGTTTAAACCCAGGCTCTGGGCAGCAAAAACCTTAGATGTAGCTGAGCTGTGGCTTCAGAAGTCTATTATGGTAAGCAGGCAGGGTATACAGAAGGCAGTTTCAGTCCGGAAGAACCGCATTATGTACACCTGGCCTGAGGGGATAGCAGTGACTGGTGATCCAATGCTGGAAGCAGAAGAGGCTCTTTCTGGGCTAACTCTGCTGAGGCAGGCTGGATCCACCAACACTAGATCTGTTGTAGTTTCCTCTGATGCTTCTGCTCACCACTATACCACCAACGCAATTTTCTTCAGTGTTATTGATCTGACTAATGCATTTTTTTCGGTACCACTGGACCCCCAGTGCCAGTACCTTTTTGCTTTTTCATTCCAGGATTGACAACTGACTTGGACACGTCTCGTTCAGGGGTCTGTGACTAGTCCCTCGGAGTACAGTTGCAAACTTAAAATAGTGTTGGATCAATGGACCCCAACGAATCCAGAGGTGGTGCTGATCCAGTATGTTGATGACTTGCTGCTTTGTTGCCCTGCAAGGGATGTCTATCAGCATACTGTCTCATTGCTTAACCATCTGGCGTCCACGGGGAATAAAGCTAGCAAGGAGAAATTGCAGTTTTGTAGGGAGAAGGTCACCTTTTTAGGACATTGTATATCTCAGGGTACTCGACACCTGACAACCCAGAGAATTCAGACACTGAAAGACTTCCCGAAACCCCGAAACGCACGACAAACGAGAGCCATTCTCGGTCTTATCAACTACTGTAGAGACTGGGTCCCTAACATCTCTTCGACTTTAGGACCCCTTTACGAAATCCTATCCCAAACTCCCTTTCAACTGACTGATGACAACTGGTCAACCCTACAGGACTTGATCCAAGAACTCTCCAAAGCACCTGCTTTAGGTTTGCCCAACTATGACCTCCCCTTCTACCTTTTCTGCTATGAAAGCAAAGGCCACGCCACTGGAGTACTGACCCAACTACATGGGTCCAGGTACCGACCCATCATGTATCTATCAACTGCCCTAGATCCAGTCATTCGAGGTTCACCAGGTTATGTACAAGCCGTAGCCGCCTGCGCTGTATTGTTACAGAAGGTAGGTGACATAGTCTTGGACTCCTCACTGACCCTCTATACTCCCCATTCAGTGCAGGAAATCCTAAATCAAGTTCAGACAAAACACCTCTCTGCTGCCAGATTGACTAAGTACGAAGTGGCTCTCCTAACCCCTACTAACCTGACTTTAAGACGATGCACCATTTTAAACCCAGCCTCTCTTCTTCCTACTGAGGAGGAAGAGAAGGGGGGAGATAATGGTGTTAAAAATGATACTCAAACCTTCCAGACTAACAATACCAACCTCTCTACCTCTAACCAACTTGTTAATTTAGAAGGACAACATGCTGATGATCACCACGACTGTGTTTCTCTGATGGAACTCGAGTCAACAACCATCAGCCCGGTGAAGGAGACCCCCATCCCAAACGCTAAAAACCTTTTTGTCGATGGTTCCAGGTATTACACCCCAGATGGTAAGCCACACACAGGTTATGCAGTGACTACAGTCAGTGAAATTGTGGAAAAGGGTTCATTGAGTTCCAACATGTCTGCACAGGAAGTTGAGCTGTGGGCACTGGCAAGAGCCTGTGAGACCCAAGAGGGTCAAAGGATCAATATCTACATGGATTATAGGTATGCTTTTGGGATAGCCCATGATTTTGGTCCTATCTGGAAAGCAAGAAGTTTTCTGACTAGTTCAGGGAAGCCCGTGAAACATGCGCAGTTAATCAACAGGTTATTCGTTGCTTTCAACCTGCCGCGTGAGATAGCCATTCTAAAAGTTAAGGCCCACACGACTGATAGGACTTTGGAGGCCGATGGCAATGCCCTGGCAGATAGAGCTGCCAAAGAAGGTGCTCTGCACCCTCCTGGGAAAACCCTGATGCTAGCCATCCCCTCTGATGTGTCTCTGGAAGAGTTTAAGAGACTACAGTCACAAGCGGAATTACATGAAAAGAGGAGATGGACAGCACTAGGGGCCATGAGAGGTCCAGATGACATCTGGGGTCTTGGTAAAAAATGGTGTCTGCCAAGATCGCTTTTTCCAATGATGGCCCATTCGGCTCATTATCCAGGGCATCAGTCAAAGATGGTTATGTGTGCGCAGGTGGATGAGCATTGGATCGCCCCTGGATTTACTACCGCAGCTGCTAATTTTGCAGCAGCCTGCCTGGTTTGCGCATTGCACAATCCAGGTAGGACGGTACCAGTACCCAAACGACATTCCCCCCGACCAGAATATCCATTTCAGCGCATCCAGATAGACTACATTACGTTGCCAAGGAGTGGGCCGTACGGACACGTCTTAGTCTGTGTAGATATGTTTTCAGGTTGGCCGGAGGCATGGCCGGTTCAGAAAGCAAACGCCACAACCACAGCCAAAAAGATCCTGTCCGAAATAGTGTGTCGCTGGGGCCTACCTGAAACGATCGAGTCGGATCAAGGCTCCCACTTCACTGGTCAAATATTTGCAGAAGTGTGTAAAGCCCTCCATATCAATCAGGGATTACACACTCCTTATCACCCCCAAAGTAGTGGTAAGGTTGAAAGGTTAAACGGAACCCTTAAAAACAAAATCTCCAAAATAATAGCTGATACTGGGAAACCTTGGCCTGAATGTCTCCCCATAGCTCTCCACTCCATCAGAAATGCACCTAGACGACCTCACGGGTTATCTCCATATGAGGTTTTGTTCGGATGTCAACCAAAAACAGGGTTGTACTTTCCCCAGCAGCTGTCGTCTTTACATTCTCAGCTGACGGGGTATGTGCAGTCACTGCAACGTGAGCTAAAAAAAATCCACCACAGGGTTCATGAGTCCCTTCCAGACCCTGACTCAATAACCGGTTTACATTCTATCCAACCAGGTGACTGGGTCGTTGTAAAGAAATACCAGAGGACGGGACTAGAATCGAGATACGTCGGACCATTCCAGGTTCAGCTGACCACGCCGACCTCACTAAAGCTTGAAGAACGGGACAACTGGATCCACGCCAGCCACTGCAAGAAGCTGCTCAACTACATCAAAGAATGAGGAGTATCTTCTTTATTTATAGTTTTAGTTTAGTGTATTTTAGCAAGGGTAATGATGAAAAGCATCCCAATTTATTGTTTAAAATGCATCTCCAGCTGGCAAAAATGGCGAACAGGACCAACTGCTGGGTATGCTCCAAACCTCCACCAAGCCTTGATGCCCCGGCAATGGCAGCAGTACATGCGATATATGATGTCCGTATCGGTATGAGGAAACTAAAGACTCCAAACAGACACTTGTCAATAGAACTTAATGATACATTCCTAGAGGGTAAAATTAGTTATAGTTTTAACATTAGCTCTGGCTTTTGCCCCTCCCTCACAAAACCAGTATGGGTATCGGGACAACTAGGTAGCCCACAAGTGTGCTTCAACTTTAGTTTCGGTAGAGGGGATAACTTTGTTGGGTCCACCACCTGTAAAGAAGGTATAACAGTTAATCTAACCAACGAAACCCCCGTCTTCTTTAATAACACTAATAGACCAGATTACATCTGTTGGAAGGAAGGGTGTGACGTTCAGACCGAGGGAGCAATCCCCCAGTCTATCCTGTTACTACTCAATGCACGTAACCGTCAGAGTGGTTCCCCCTGTGCGACTCTGACTGGCCCCTACTACTTCTTATGCGGTACCTCAGCTTATAAGGTAATCCCCCCTAATGCAAGAGGTTCATGTGTCCTGGTTAAACTAGTCCCAGCATCTTACATCGCGGATGATCGAGAGGATCTGATGGCACGAGAGAAGGTAAGAACGTCAGGAAAAGCTAGAAGGGAATTGTTCACCAACTCTGACCAGGCCTGGGCATGGTTTCCTGCTTGGACGGGTTGGGGGATTGAACTTATGAAACGATTGAATAATTTCTCATCCATTGTGGATGGGATATTCAATGAAACCGTAGAGGCTGTAAGGGAAATCTCACAGGAACAACGGCAGATCAGGACCCTTCTTTTACAGGAAAAGATGGCCCTTGATTATCTGTTAGCATCCAAGGGGGGTTTCTGTGAATTCATAGGTGAAGATTGTTGTACCTGGATTGAGGATACCAATGACAAAGTTCAGGCCCATATGGATAAGGCTAGATCCCTGCAAGGCAAAGCCAGAGCTATAGCTAGTGAGGGTTGGAATCCTTTTAAGGGTTTGGGAAACTTTGGGGATTTTTTATTTTCCATTGGATCGTGGTTGAAGGAAGTAGGGGTGTATATACTCATGTCATTTTTGTTTCTGTTCCTTCTATATGTCGTGATGAGGTGCTCCTGTTGCCTGATTGGACGCGTGACCAGAGCCCGAGCAGATGACCACATTTTCCTCAATGAGATAAGACGCCCCGAAGCCCAACCAACGTATCAGATGCAGAGGATTCCAGACCGATCGGCGATTACTACAGCTCACCATTTCGTACCCTCCTTATAAGTCATGTCTCCTGAAGAACAGAATCTACATGTCAAGCCGCGTTTTCCTTTTTATGGATTGTAAGGACTGATTCATTTCCAGGTGTAAGAAGATCAAGTTTTGAGAGACACATGGGAGCATATGACAAAAAGGAGGGACTGTTGTGGAAATTTTATTATATAAGATTTATGTGGACATTTTATTCTAGGATGTGCGTTTTATAGATTGTCATCTGTCTCCCTGTGTCTGATGTTTAATCGAGGAGCGCTCTAGCAGAGCGCACTTGGGTTGAATCGAGACCAGCGGTAAAAACGGTCAGTATGAAAACCTTCTTATGGGATTGAAACGTGTTCTCTGCGTGTGTGGGCGTTTGTTGGTTTGTAGATATCAAGCGCAATGCGCTGGACTGCATGCTTTCCAATGGCTATACACTTTAGAGAAGCGAAGTCCGCATAATGAGAGAAACCTATTAATTCTCTCTTGCGGACTTCGTTATCCGCTTTATAGATACATATCTGTATTTATAAGAGAACATTGATATCTGCCTTGTCGGTGTACTTGTACCGTATATTGACAACAGCAGTAGCAATGTCCCCGCAGATTGTCCCAAAACTATAAGAACAAGTAGAATGATCTCACTAGATACTGTTTACTTTGAACAGTATTGTGTGGGCTCCATGCTGATTAAGATGGGGGGTGTGCACTTCCTCCCCTTTCCCTCCTGTGAGTGCCCTCCCCTTTACTGTTTGTCATTTCCTGTGATGTCATTTTGTATTAAGGGAAGTGATTGGCTGTTGGGGCCATCACTTCCTGTTTTGTTATCCTTTTGTTTCCGATGAATAAAAGAATCCGGGTGGCTGAGCTCTGCCCAGACGCTTGAGACTCCAGCTTGAAGCAGCATCGTTTCTGATTCTACCTGGTGCCATTGAAGTACTTCATATTCCTTGTACCAAAGAGCTTGATACAAACGTGCTTTTAAGCACGAAGGAATTGTTTTGTGCTTTGTGTGCATTTAGACGCTGGAAGTCCACATTTAGGCGCGGTGTGGATTTGCGTACAAAGCCCAAGGGAATTCTTCCACGACAGGGGGGGCGGTATTGTCGGATGTTTTTCCACCTTAATGCATAGGATGCATTAGGGTGAAAAAACCTGAACCTTTACAACCCCTTTTAAGGAAAAGTTTTTAATTTTATCAATTCAGAACAAATTACCAGGTTCTCGTCATACTGCACCTTTTCTACTACTAATACTTGCCTTACCTGAGCTCCCCCACCACATTGATCACCGGCTGGAGCCCTTGGGAAATCCCTGGTACTTTCTGGTATGGGGGAGAATGAAAGCCTCTCCCCCTCCTCTCATGATGTAGTGAGCATCCAATCACCAGGCCAGAGCTATGTCACATGGGAGTGGGAGTAAGGTCCTTTGCATAGTGCAAGCTCTGACATAGACCAACATAGAGCTTACCCAGGGCTGTATATATGGGTGTCTGGTATATGAATATGGCAGGACAGTGTGGGGAAGGTGAGTATCAGTAGCATTGAAGGATGGGCTCTTTATCTGAGGATAATCTGTTTCTGTGACTTCAATGCTATACGTCATGTTTTACTTTAGTCATATTATCGCTGTTATATCCTATGTTATTCTACCTTATCTTATCCTATTGTATCCTATCCTTTTCAATCATATCCTATCCTATGTTATCCTACCGTATCCTATTCTCTCTTATCCTATACTATCCAATATTATCCTATAATATCCTATCATATCCAATCTTATCCTATATTATCACATCACCCAGAAGGGGGCGTCAGGGATGTGGATAAACTCCTTCGGAAAGGTGATAGAGCGGTGTAGCACATCACCCAGAAGGGGGCGTCAAGGTCGTGGATAAACTCCTTTGGAAAGGTGATAGTGTGGTGTAGCACATCACCCAGAAGGGGGCGTCAGGGACGCAGATAGCGGGGGAAAGAAAATATTCTGTGTGGTCATTATAATTTAAACATACACATGTATTACAATTCGTGCAAATGTCATGTTATAATTGTGTTTATGGATTGATGTTCAGCATTTATTGAAGAGCATTGGGGATTGGTCAAAGTAGTTGAAGGAGGGTATAACAAGGAAAGTTGGGATTACAAAGATTGCTAGAGGAAGTGCCGGAAGGTGTCCTGAACAAGTGGGAGATTTAGAAGGAAACGTTATCTGTCTGTTAAATGTCTTGTTGAGGGAAGTGAGTGGTCACGCACTACCCGACCCGTATTCTGTGGCCGTCTCGGACGGGCAGACCCTGTGACTAAGTCTACGTTTTGGGAAGATGTACCCGGTGCAACCCAGGTGGCAGTCGAGCATTGTAGACTTATCCTCTCCTTGTTGAGGGAAGTGAGTGGTCACGCACTACCCGACCCCTATGCTGTGGCCGTCTCGGACGGGCAGACCCCGTGACTAAGTCTACGTTTTGGGAAGACGCGCCAGGGGCAACCCAGGTGGCAGTCGAGCACTGTAGACTAATCCTCTCCTTATCTTACTATCTGTTTTGTCCTCGTTAACTTGAGATTGGGATATAGTCTGAACTGGTACCAGGTGACGAATAGAGGAATTGCCAGACCCTTTCAGAATCCAAAAGGCAACCTCGTGACCCGTCTAAAATCCTGAGCAGACACATAAATATCCCAGTCATCAAGACAGAAATAAATGGGGCAGAAATTTAGCCAGAGAAAGGAAAACTCGCATGTGATTTAGTTACAGAGAGAGAGATGGGAAATATATGTCAAGAAAGAAAAAAATATTTGCAAAGATCTGTAGCATCACCATTCCTTCAGGGGGTAGATTGCAGATGGAGGAATGGTGGAAAATACTGAAGGAAAAACAGGGGGTGTTATCTGACAATGGTCTACTAGAAACTGCAGAGGCTTGGTTCAGTGGGGCAAGAGCAATCCAAAAGGAGAACTGGGTGGAACAGGAAACCCAGCAGGGGGGTAATGTTGTATATATGTACTATGAAGGAAAAAGTGTCCCTGATGCCCTACCTGACCCACCCCCATACGAGGGGAAGAGGGCTGAGCCCAACACCCCTGTACCCTGTGTTGAATGCTAACGGTTTGTATTTTAGCCCAAACACCCCCATAACTTTAATGCCAAGTTTGAACGGGTCTGTGACAGGGGGATCTGCAGCTGGCAGCAACCAAGCCACTGTGCCGCCTCCCATTGCCCTGCTCCCAGACAGCGCAATTCGTGTCTTGCCCACAACACAGAACCCGTTCATTTGCACGCCACCTGCTGCAAACATCCCCAACCAGCCAGGCCCCCTCCAGACACCTCCCCCGCCTGTCCTGATACCCCAACAGCTATTTCCCTATTTTCCAGGGCCTGGGCTGCCTTAAAATTGTAAAATCATGTGCAATGTGTAGTGATTTTGCACTGTGGTAAATTTAATATGGAAAGAAAACATAAAATATTATATTTGCTTATTCTAAAAGAAAAGTTAATCTAAAAACTGTGAGCTAAAAATCATTAATTGAAATACTTGCTGGGGTGGCCAATCATGTGGTCATTGGAGCCACACCCAATGCACTTAATAAAATAATTAAAGTAAAATGTTAAAAGATTAGTGACGTAAAAAAAAGCCTTTTTCACTGATGGTTAAAGTTTAAAAATAAGGAATGGTGTTTTATAGCTCAAGGAGCAACGACCCCCCTCCTTCTTTGACACAGGTTAAAGTGCATGTGTGTGTGAACAGCTGTATTGTCATAAACAATGAGTGAGTGAACTGTAAAAAAAAAGAAAAAGAAAAAGTAACACACCTTCTAATAATGTATATTTATATGTATGTGTGTGATTTAACGGTAATCTTTGTTTCCATAGAAGAAACAGTTTTTGAAGAGTTTTCCAATGTGCTTAGTATGGTGAAGTATAACTTTCTTGCAAGACAAAGGAGAACTTATAAAAAAAAATGTTTTTTTTTTTAGGGCTGCTCATTTTTTTACCATGGTGAATAATAGTTTTTTTTTTTTTGTTTATATAGTAATGGTATACCGTACATAAAAACCATGTGGTAGTAAAAGTTTGACGTCAAACTATTTTTGGTATTAGAAAAAGTGCACTGTTAAAATATCTAAGAAAGAAAATGTTTAAAATGCTTACTGTATGCTAAATATCTCTAACCTTTGGTTTATTTTTAGGAGGAAAATATAATGTGTTTTGTTACAAAAAAATTGATGCTTAGGCCTCATGCCCACGGACGTTTTTACAGCCGCGTTTTTGAGCGTTTTTTACAGCTTAAAAACGCCTGTCCATGTTAGTCTATAGCTTCATGCCCACCTAGACGTTTTTGAGCTGCAAATAGCATAGACGTTTTTAAGCTGTAAAAAAAACCCATGACCAGTGCGTTCCTCAGCGTCAGAATTAGGCAGAAAAAAACGCGAGCGTCAAAAAACGCGCACTAACGCGCAAAAACGCGCACTAACGCGCGGTCGCGTTTTTAGCTCCGACGTTTTTTGTTTTTTTCAAAAAAAAATAAAAAATAAATATTTACAATAACATGGACAGGCGTTTTTAAGCTGCAAAAAACGCAGCTGTAAAAACGCCAGTGGGCATGAGGCCTTATTCTTCAGATATGCCCTGGGTTGATTTATTTAAGGTCTTCAGAACAGAAGGAGACCGCAGCCTTCAAAGACAATTCCCCAATGGAAGTATTGTTCTAAGTGTTTCTATTTTCATATGTAAACATTTCTGGGTTTCACTCCCCCCACTAGCTAAATATTGGTGCAGCCATTTGAGTCTGTACTGCCCTTATCAGTTTCTTGTTCCTATTTACAGCATGAGGTGCTAAAAGTTTTGATGTTTTATGGTCTGACATGTATGAGCTTTGAAATTTAAAGCGTTTCGACGCCCCGGATAATTGCCTACTGTATAAGGCTAAGTTTCCACTATAGTGACCCCCCAAAGTCACGTGATTCAGAGACTCTGGAGTATGACTTTGGTCCAAACTTTACAGTCTCTAGATCAGAGTTGCATCGATATGCAGTTTTTGTATATTATTTTATGATGGAAAGTTTTATTAAGATTGAATTGAATAACTGTTGCTCTAGTGTTCACACCCAAAAAAAAAAGTAATGAATGTATTACTACATGTATGTCAGACTTTTGTCTCAGATCGTCAGCTTTTCTACAGATCTGTCTCCTCTATTCCCAAAGATCAGCAGGTATGCTGGTATTGTACTTGTTTTGGCATTTAGTTCCATTGCTTTAACTTATAAGGTCTGCGGTTGTATCTTGTCCCACAAAACATATTTTTAAGACTAGTTAAACCTCCTGTTATTAATTGAATTAGCTACATGCCCAGCCAGTACTGCCTTTTCGAGCTGAAGCACATTGCCTTAGGCTTTGCATAATAATGTCCCTTCTAATAATGTCCCAAGCAAGTCTGCCTTTGTGTCTCCAAGTGAATTTTAAGCCAGTTTCCTGTTCGGGGTCACAATGCAACTTCTCTACTCATTTCTAGCTGTATTATATGTCTTTGTGTATCTGTCCCCAGTGTCTGAGTGTGTCCAGGCACACACCTGTTAGCTCGAATTACTACTGTTTAGTGATCCCAGCACCCCAGTGCTACAAGAGGTTCTTACTAGCATTTTGTTTCCTTCCTGAACCCCAGTGCTGCACCATACTCCTGTCATTCTTGTAAACCCTGTATTCTGTGCTCTCTTGTCTCTGTATTTACATGTTCCTGTAGGATCACTGATCCAAGCCATACGTGAAAAAAGTCAAAGCTCAGTTTGCTATAACTGCAAAGAAGGTCTGCACACCTACCGGAAGTCTCTTGTCATGTGGACTGCGAAAGTCCTGAAGAAAAGAAGATTATGTATGAACATTGTATGCATTCTAAGGTGTTGCAGTGGAGTCTTATGGTGGACTAGCTGTCAAAGATACAGCAGAGGAATCAACTAAAAAGACTTGGCGTCCATACACTGTTAGACCAACGTATAATTTATTTAGACATTTTTTTGTATTTTTGTATTTTTTAGCCTTGACAAAGCAAAATTTGATTTTTCTGCAGAAGTAAATTGGGTACATGACTTAACAGGAATATGAACTAGAAAAATAAATATTTAAACTAAGATTAGACAGTTAGAGGGACATGTCGGAATTTAGGAGGGATTGATAGGAATTGTAATTTTATCTGCCTTTCTTTAAAATGCTGTTTATGTTAGGTTGTGTATATGTTATGAGACTTAGTTTGTTCCATTTTCCCCAATATCACTGCCTGTAATATTCACATGTAGTTAGGCCCTACACAGCTTTGACTGTAACCAAAATAATCTTTACACTGAATAGAACAGATAAGAATGGGAAATCCTTGTTAAAAAGGATGACCCTGTCAAAACCAGGTACATGCCTATCCACTGGGAGAACAGGCTACATTATGCCCCACCACATCCTCCCATATGACCCATGTTCCCCACACCCTGACCCGTTACCCAACCGTAGGAGAAAGAGGAGTGCTCCTGAAGGAAGTTTTTTTTTTTTTTATTCTTTATTTTATTTTATCGAAATTTCAGTTATGTTACATCAATACATTTCCATTTATCCAGCCGAGACAATGCATAGACAAAAATAACCATGAGTTCTAAGAAACTCCTGGCTCTTCTCCTTATAGTCACATTTCTAAAATCTCTATTTCACCCTCCCACCCCCCCCCCCTTTCCACTATATACCCCCCCCTCCCCCCTTCTACCTCTTATTTTCTACCGATTTTCTTCTATCTTCTCAGATTTTCTGCATAACTTCATGTTTTCTTTAATTCTTTCCAACATTCCCACTTGTTTTTAAATCCTTTTTTTTCCCTCCTCTACGCCATACTTCAATCCCTCCATACTGTATGTTTCTTCCACAGAGTCGATCCACCATACAGAAGGACTTTCCACTTCTCGCCATTTTTTTGGGATCGACCTTTTGGCCGCGTTTAGTAGATGTGGGATCAATGACTCGTTATACTGTTTTAGGCCTCCCTCTCCTCCATGGAATAGGACTATCCATGGATCTTTTTTAATCTCCTTCTCGGTAATTGCTTTTATTTTATCTTCAGGATGCTAATTCTTCCTATCCATGATATCGGGCAGTTTGTCATCTTTCTAATATCACTTTTTATTTCATCTAATAGAGGGATATAGTTTATCTTATATATTTTTTTTATTGAGTTGGCGAGTTTTACCCCTAAGTACTTGAGTTCCTTCTGCCAAGGAAAATCAAACTCTTTTCTTAGGCTCTGTTCTTCTACCTTTCCAATATTGACATTTAGAATCTCAGTTTTAGCTACATTAACTTTGAAGTTTGATATTTCGCCGTATTGTTTGAAAATTTTAAGTAAATTCGGAAATGTGGTCCTGGGATTACTAATATAGAACAAGATATCGTCCGCAAAGGCTGCGAGTTTATGTTCGTCTTCCTCTATTCTAATACCTTTAATGTCAGGGTTGTTTCGTACCGTCACGAGGAGAGATTCTAGGGACAGCACAAACAAAAGGGGGGACAGGGGGCAACCCTGTCTTGTCCCATTTTTCATCTCGAAAGCTGGAGACAGTGTGCCATTTATTTTAACCCTACCCATAGGGTGCTGATATAATGTTTTAATCCGTTGTATCATCCTGGCTCCCAGACCCATGATTTCAAGGGTTTGTATCATGAGTCCCCAGTCTACCCTGTCAAATGCCTTTTCTGCATCTACTGACAGGAGTAGACCTGGGGACCCATTCTCTTTTATTTTCTGGAGGAGGAGCAATGTTCTCACTCCATTGTCCCTCCCCTCCCTGCCTGGGATAAATCCAACCTTACTTGGGTGGACCAGTGTGGGCATCAATCCCTTCATTCTTTCTGCCAGGACTTTCGCGTATAGTTTTACATCCACGTTTAATAGCGAGATCGGCCTATACCCAGAGCATAACCTTTCATCTTTCCCCTCCTTTGGTATAACCGTTATTATAGCTACTGAGGCCCCCCTTCCGATTTCATAGTCTGTCCCTAATCCGTTCATATATTTGCATATCCTGGGTATCAAAATCTCCTTACATTTTTTAAAATATAACGCTGTAAACCCGTGGGGGCCGGGACTCTTCCCTGGGGCTGAGTCCCTCAGTGCATTACTTATTTCTTCCTTCGTTATTGATTTATCTAATGCCGTTCTCTCATTTTCATTGATCCTGTGCAATCCCGCCTTTCTTAGGAATTATTTTATTTTTAGTTGTTTCTCTCCTACCCGCCATCTCTTCTGCTTCACTGAATACAACCCCTCATAGTAGTTTTTAAATGTGTCTGCTATATCCTTAGTTGTGTGCACTACCTCTCCGTTTTTTTTTTGATCTTTTCTATAAAATTTTTGGTCTTTTTATTTTGTACCATTCTTGCTAGATGTTTACCAGACTTATTCCCCCACTTGTATCTTTCTTTTGCTATACGGTGTAATTTCATTTTAGTCTCTTGTTCGATTAATTCTTTGAGCTCGTCTCTTTTCATCACTAATTCATGATATAGCTCTTGTTGTTGCCCCTGTTGTTTTTTATGTTGTTGCTCGATTTTAAATATTTCTTCTATCAACAATTTAAGTTTTCTACTTCTCTATTTTTTCTTCCTTGCCCCTTCCGCAATCAAGATCCCCCTAATGTAGGCTTTGTGTGCCTCCCATAGGGTTGCCCCTGAAATCCCTTCCGTGTCATTTGTCTGGAAGTAATGTTCTAATTCCTTTTTCACCCTTTTTAATCCTTCTTCGCCCCGAAGCAGTTCTTCATTTAGTCGCCAATTATAGGGTTGTCTATGATATTCAGGTACTTTTAGTTTCATGCTTACAGGGGCATGGTCATGACCATGTCCAGCATTCTGTGTTCGATCATTATGTGGTCTATCCTTGAGTACGTCCCGTGTACAGGGGAAAGAAACGTATAATCCTTTGATTTTGGATGCATAGTCCTCCATATGTCAACCATCTGACTGCTATGCCTTTTTTGTTTTTTATCTTTGTTAGTTGTATGTTATTTGTCCCCTGTATCCGGGACGTACTATCCACTGCCGGATCCAAACAAAAGTTCATATCTCCCATCAAAATTATATATCCCACACCAAAATCCTTCAACTTCCCCAGAATTTCGATAAGATATTTAATGGGGTTCACATTAGGAGCATAGATATTTGCCAAGGTACTTTTAATTTCCCCCAGCTTTCCTTTTAGAAAAATATATCTACCATATTTGTCCGTCATTCTTTCCCCCAACGTGAACCTCATTTCCCTAGAGAACCCTATTGCAACCCCTCTTGCCCTTTTAGAGATAGTATCTCCGTAGAACCAGTTCGGGAAATTGGGTGAATATAATTTAATATTTGATTCAAGGGTCAGATGGGTCTCCTGTAAGAAGACCACATCTGCTCTATAATGCTTAAGCTCTCTTAAGACCTTATGTCTTTTGGTAGGTATATTAAGGCCTCTAACATTGTAGGACAGGACATTTATTGCTGACATCTATATTCATCACCTTTTCCCTTTCTTTTTTGTAGAGTCAAAGAGGTAGAATTCCCTCCTTTCTCCCCTTTACGAAACCCCTTTCCCTCCCCCTCCAGCACCTTCCTCTTTCCTACTTCCCCTTTACAGAACCCCCCTTTCCTCCAACCCTCCCCTCTCCACCCCCTCCCTCCCCCTCCCTTTTGGCCCATTATTGGCCTTAGAACCATTAATGATCTTTCCTCCTGGATCTCTCATTTTAGAGGTTCAGCTCAGACCCTGCCGCTCATCCTCCCTCCCCCTCTCCTTGAATTTGGGGAGGGTGAGGTAGCCCAGAGATACTACACGATGGCCCGGTCAGCCTTTTCCACCCCCTGAACCTCCCCCCTCCTCCCTCCCCCCGCCCCGCCCCCAACCCCCCCAGAAAACCCCCACCTCCTCCTCCCCCTCAAACTCTTAATATCCTTTGACCCAAGTCTCAGTTATCTTTCTCTATCCACCCCGGTAAGTCTGGGACCTGCAAGTCTAATTTATTACAGAATCCTACAAGTTCCTCAGGGAACCTTAATCTTGCTGATTTTCCTTCTTTCTGGCCTATAAGACAGGCCGGGAACCCCCAGTTATATTTGATATTCTGTGTCTTCATTTGCTCCAAAAGTGGCTTCAATAGTCGCCTCCTTGCCAATGTCTCAGGTGCTAAGTCTGTGAAGATCTGTAGCTCCTTTCCTTGAAATTGGATGGGAGGTTTTCCTCTTATTTTCATTGAGATATCCGCTTTTTCTTCATAAGGCCGGAACCTTACGGTAATATCTCTCGGCCAGTCAGCTTCTCCGTTCCTTAGTTTACCGACACGATGCACTCGCTCAATTTTAAGGGAGTGTTCTGCTTCCATATCCAATATGGGCTTAAATATTGTATTCATAGTCTTCCTCAGGTCTTCCCCTTTTTTCCTCTGGTAGAGAGTGGATTCTTAAGTTCTGTCTTCTGTTTCTGTTCTCTTGGTCTTCTAATCGGTATAATATATTTCTCTGATTTTGTTGTATTATTTTGTCCTGCTCCTTTAATTTGCTTAGTTCCCGATCCTGTTCATCTGCTCTTTCTTCCATCGCTTCTACTCTTGACAAGAGATGACCGAAATCTATTCTTAAAGTATTAATTTCTGCCTTTATAGCATTTTCCAATCTCATTAGCATCTCGTTCATTTCTCCCTTGGTAGGAATTTGTGCATCTGCCCATTGCTCTTCTGCTCTGCTTGTTTCTAGTTCACTCTCTGTTGTTTGGTCCCGTTTAGATCGATATGATGTCCCTCCTCCCTTCTTTTCCACACTCCTTGACCCCTTTTCTGTTGTCTTACCACTTTTGTCCTGCTTTTGTACTCCTGTTCCTGGGCTCTTTGAGCTTACCTCCTGGGTCATGTACTGTTTAATTGTACTATTTGCTGTACTATTCCTAAGAGTTTTGTGGGCCGTACCCCTCGTGGTTTTGCTCATCTTATTTTTGTTAATAGGTCTTATTCGTTTCCCCAGTTTTGCTCTTTGTTTATATGCTGTACCCTTCTTCTTTCTGGGATAGGTCTGTTATATTCTTTCCTAATGTTGCAGCCCAGCTAGGAGATGCCCGTGTATATCAGATTTTTGTTCCGGGCCGCTGAGCTCCTCATAGAAGAGCGATATAAAACCAAAAAGAAAAGAGAGGGGGGGAGGTGGAAGAAATATCACCAAGTATTTAGCGAAAAAAAAAGGAAAAAAAAAGAGGAAGGGAGGGGGGTAGCCCCCTATGCAGGTATACAGTCAGACCTGTATGCGGTCTAGTCTTTATGTGGCCCAGTATTTCTGGGCGTCTGTGCTCCCGTCCAGCACTTTTGGGTTTACTCAGAGTTCCTTCTAGTATTTTGTTTGTTGCATATTCAATATATATATCAAGTAGTTTCTAGATTGCTTGACCTCCCGTCTCTTCCCCACTCTGGATTTTAGATGTATTTTACCAGAAGCATCCGACATTAATTTTAACTGGATACATTTAACTGCGTTCACATGTACTCTCTTTCAGGGGCTTGCTTCGCTTAGGTATTATTCCTATGTAGCTGTGTATCCAATTACGTCACCTCTTTTTCCCCCCTTTCTTTCTCCTCTTCCCCTCCTAATTTTTTCACACGTTTATGTATGTTTTCTACGCAGGACTGCTTATTTCATGTACATTCCATTAGTTATAATGAGGTCGGCTACTTCCCTCCTTCTTTCCTCCCCCGCCTTGAGGTGCTTAGCTTCAAATCCCTGCGTCTCTACGTCCATGTGTCTCAAAAAAAAATTACCTTCAAGTCAGTGGGGACGCATCAAATGAAATTGAGCGCTCCCCTCTGTACAGTGTACAGTACAGTGTTCACAGTTCCCGGTACAATGTTTATATTTCCGGGTATGTTCACATTCCCGGTCTCACCCGGTTCCACTCAGCTATACCATAGGCAGAAGTAGTTATTTATTATTTACACTTATATTGGAGTTGGCATTAGCGTTAAGCAGTAGTTTTTGCAGCATAAATTAACATACATTGACAGGTCCGCTTGCTCCCGTTTACTTCTGTCTTCTAATAGGCACAGCACAGGCTTAGGCACTTTAAATCAGTTTTACCTTGTCTTCTTATGCTTTTCGTCTGGGGAGATCTCTCACCTTTCCCTGCACGCTGTCCTATCACTCCTGTGATTAAGCCTGTTGAATACAGGCTCCGGGGGGGAGGAGGTGAAGGAAGTGGAGGAGGGGGTGTCCGGGGGGGTCCACGAGGGACGACGGCGCTGGATTCAAGCCTTTACCGCTGTGCCTGCTACTTTCATCCACCGGCTTGTTGTCTGGGAGGAGGAGGGGGGAGCGGGGCTTCATCTGTGGAGAAGCAGCCTCTCACGCTCCAAGGGCTCCACGGCTCCTTCCCGGTCTCTCCATACACGCTCCTTCGGCAGCAGAGTCAGGCCACTCCCTCATAGTGAGAGCGTCACGTTCTCACGTCCATCCCGTCCTAACCCGTGCAGGGACAGTTCTAAACACGTGCTCCTGAAGGAAGTTTTGACCCATATGTGTATATAGATGCCACAGGTGTCCCAAGGGGGGTCCCGGATGAGTTTAAAGCCCGAGACCAAGTAAAGACAGGTTTTGAGTCTCTGATTTCCATAATCACTGTCAATAAAAATGTAGACTGGATAAATTACATATATTACAACCAGCAACGGTTTGTAAATTACACCAGAAATGCCCTACAGGGGATTGCTGACCAATCAGCCTCCACATCTTACATAACATTTCAGAATAGGATGGCCTTGGACATGATTTTAGCGGAGAAGGGGGGTGTTTGTCTGCTTGTTGCCCTGACCTTTTAGCTAATCTCCTGACTATCCTTCCTTGTCTCAGTCTGCTGCATTCACTCTACCTCCCTGTAGTCTACCGTGAGCGTTAGTTGGGAGACCCTGGGGGCCGCGACCTGGAGCCAGCTGCAGCATAACATCCTCACCACTAGAGGCTCTGGTGAACACCTGCTGGCTCTTAGACTCCGCGCCCTGGGGAATCTATGCTCTAGCTCCCAGTGGGATCCGTGCTGGTGCTCCAGTTCCTTCCTGAACCTCTTGCAGCAGTCAGTCCTAGGGTCCACTACCTTAGTGGTGCACTCCTGATTCCTATTGAGTGCATCTGTCACCTGGCCTCAGGTGACCTAAGACTGTGGCAAGAGGGGCGGTGGACCAGCCATCACTCGTCTAACGTACAGCAAGAAAAGAGTTTCTAGACACATGAGGACAGATGAGTTAGACTTCCTACTAGGGACAGAATAGGAAATAGACATTTCAAGGGGGGACTGTTATTGATTGTTTAATACTCAAATTAAATGGCTATTTCTATTATGTACCATATACATGCTAAAAATCTCCTTACTCGAAATGCTGACTAGACACCCCCTCCCATCAAGCAAAACAAGGATTGCTGAGACGTCCGAAAGACTGGATAGATCTGACCAGAAGACCCCAGATAAGAGATGACCAATACACGAATGACAACACAAAGCTACAGCTATGTTACTGCATTGTAAACAATGACTCATGCTTTACTATAAGAAGGGCTATATGTCCAGAGCAATAAACAGAGAAGATTCATTTAGCTGAACGAAATGTCACTGTGGTTTCTTCTCCTATGTGCACATATATTCACACTTCCAATTAGGCCAGGTGCAGATACTCAGCACAGACATTTGTCTGGATCCATA
This sequence comes from Rana muscosa, assembly GCA_029206835.1. Taxonomy (NCBI): domain Eukaryota; kingdom Metazoa; phylum Chordata; class Amphibia; order Anura; family Ranidae; genus Rana; species Rana muscosa. The sequence continues at coordinate 40,153,446 of JARGYO010000094.1, forward strand.
TCAATTCTCTTGTACACCGCTCCCTCAGTAAGAGCCGCCGCCTGAGGGAAGACTGATGTGAAGAGGACAGGCGGCTGGAAGGGCGCGCCGCAGCATGCTTATTTCGGTGGCAGATGGCAGTGCACAGCTTCAAGCAAGCAGTTGCACACAGTGACACTGACTGCTGTGGAAGGAAGGTACAGTCCCCAGGCTCCATCCCCACTGTGTACCTATGATCATCATTATAATCATAGCACAACAGATGCTCTTTTGCTCTGTCAGTGTCAAAAGTGACCAGCGACAGGGGACATGAACACAGAGAGGGGACAAGCAAGTCTGCAATCATTTTGTCTCCATAAAGGTACAGTGAGTAGAAAAACACCCCCTTCACACCTATGCCATGTCCCTGTTGCCCATGATTGATACAGCTAAATCTGATCATCATAATTATCATCTTAAAAAGTCACACAGTGCAGGTGCATTGAACCACAGCACCTGTATTGTGTGATTATCATCAGGGAAAATAATAATGAAAGGACAGTGAAAGGCATCCTTTGACCTCATTTAGGACCCATTCACACATGGCACTGCAGATATGCATCTCCTGTGCAGGGCCGTCTTTTACCAGCACAGAAATGCACAAAGTGTTGAATGCATCCCTGTGCCAGTTTCCCATCCATTTCTATTGGGACACAGCCACTGTATCCCAATATATAATGTGGGCGTGCCTGGGTCTCTTAATGCATACGAGTCAGTGGGTGGGGACAGGGGGCATGGTCAGTGGTGTGGAAGGGGTTAAGGGGCCCCCCCATCAGATAGAAATCATGGGGCCCCCTACAGCCTAACAGCGGCCCTGGGTGTGCTTAGAGATTGCACCCATGTATACCCCCCCCCCACACATTTTGAGATGGGAATAAGGGACACCTACTAACAAATGTATGTAGGCATAGGACACACCCCCTGCCACACCCCCTTATAGGAGAATAAAAAAAATAAGGTAATTAAATCCACAAGGACTTTTTTTTTTACCACTACTATTCCTTTATATTGGCTCTTAAAATGTACAAATGCAGCAATTTAGAAATTGTATGAAAGGTTTAGCACTGGGAAACACTTTTTTAAAAGATAAAAAGTGCATTTTATATACAACTATATAGATCAGACCAAAATGACGGACAGATGAGGGGAAAGAGGAACAGGACTTACAGGAATGCCAGGAGTACTGGGCTTACAGGCAGGCAGGAATACTTATAAAAGACACTTCCAGCACCAGGCTGCTGGGCTCACCAGGAGCACAGGAATATTGTAAAGCAGTGTGTAGGTGGGGTGCAGCATGGTGCGGTGGCAATAACACACAATACAATGCCAAGAACATGTATTGTAATAACTAATGCAAAAACAATTTACAGTAAACCCGGAGGGAAGACAGCCCAACCGGGGCCTCTCACAGATTCCAACAGCATGTAGAGAGCAGGTCCCAGCCGAACTGACAGCATCTGTTGGGGGGGGGGGCAGAATGTGGCCTGGCTGTTTCATGGGAAGATGTCCAGAGGAGTTGCAATCCCTATGCTTTTCCCCTTGTCAGGAACCTTTCCCAGTCACTAGTTCTGTCCCTAACAGACGGGGTACCTGTCCCTACTTTACCCACTCGCAAATGCATGCTAAGCCTGGTAGCCAGGCCTTAAATAGGCTTTGCCTGACTCAAGATGGTTGCCAGAGTCACATGGGGAAGCAGCATCCAATCGAATAGCTTCCACAGTGACCCAGGAAAGCATAGAGGAACCAGGTTCCTCTTGATTTCCTCTCCAACTGCAGTGCCATTGTGGACGAGTGCCACCCAGTGGAAGCCTGTCCATAAGGGGGCACACTGGCCTTTTTTTTAAAAGGGCCCTTTAAGAGGGTCCGGGTGCCGGACACACAGCGGTCTATGGGAAGCTTCCCAGCTTGCAATCAGCTGATTGCAAGCTGGGAAGCTGATTTGCACGTGTTAAGGGAGGGTTCGGGCGCTCTCAATTTGCCCGCAAACACTCACTCTTCACTAATTTGTATGTGGCTTCCTTTCCTATTTTTCAATTGACGGGGACCGGAGGACGACTGGGTGGTGCTTTTTGTGGCACTGCCATGTCACTTCTGGGTTCCCGGCTCACTTCTGTGTGGAGAGCAGTGGCGTTGCTACGGGGGTGCGGGGCAGTTCTTCCTCCTCCTCAGTTAGGCAGGTAATATGTGGTGCAAATTTCTTTCCTGCATCCACAGATTGCAGGAAAGAAACTTGCATGATTCCCCCATCAACACAGACAGTGCTGACAGGGGAATGTCCCTCCTGACCAGCAATTGTATTCTCCCAACAAGCAGTGATTATCACTAGTGGCTATAGGAACCACTAGTGATAATCATAAGAGAATCTGCTCATTAATGGTTCAAATCTCAGCCAGTTCCTGCTGAACCAGCTGAGATTTAAACTGTCTATGGCTGGTCTTAGCTCTTAGGCAGCCCATACATTGATCACTTTTTTTCATTTAACTATTAGGTTGAATGAAAAAAAAAAGAAATGATCCAATTCCCCCATCTACACATTATAGGTGGATGGGGAAATCCTCCCAGTGTGGACCAGTGCTGGAACAACCAGAGTTGCTGTCCTGTCCCAGATATTCACAGCGCTGGTGTCTCTGTCTCCATGGCAGCAGCAGCAGCACATTGGAACCCTGGTTACTTTATGGGGCTGATGTACAGGAGGGCCAGCACAATTTGTTGTTAGAGATGGGCTGGGCATGTTCAAAATTCCACATGCCAGAGCCTGCCAGGAAGCCCACACTGCACAGCGCTAATGACAGGCAGTGAGACATTTCCCGGTCCGCAGCTGTACAGATCAGGAAATGTCTCACTGGCTGTGATTAGCACTGTAGAGTGTCGGCTTCCTGTCGGGATCGGGCATGTGGGATTTCAAACACACCCGAGCTCATCCCTATTGGTTGTAGACAGTTGAGCTCCCTGCAGGTTGCTTAGCAGCAGTGGAGCCTTCTCTGATATGCTGATCGGGATGCAATCCAGGTGATGCTCCTAGTCGAATCCTAGTGTTAAATATCAGTGATTTTATTGATCAAAGCCCACACTTTACAGGCATAGTGCCCACATGGCTGCTGAACATACGGTTGATTATATATATGTGGTTGTACTCTTGATGCTAATAAATACTGTGTTTATTAGATCTGACTGGGAGCATCACCTGGATAACATCCGATCAGCATGTCAACAGAGAAGGTTATACAGCATTACTGCTGCTAGGTGACCAGCTGGGGGCTCGGCTCTCTATAACCAATAGTGCCAGCCTTCACCTGCATGCACCCATAATGTCACCAGCACCAAGTCCTAATAGACTGCCGCCGCTGCCAAAGGAGACAGATGCCAGACCAGTGCTGTCAATAGCAGGGACAGGACAGCTGGGGAACCCCACAGTGGCAGAACACCAGGGCCCAGTGGCAAGAAAAACCTTTGCAAGCCTGATAGTTCTTCCACTGCTTTGGACCCTTATATTTTCTTGGTGTGCTGGAGACATATATCTCTTGTTTTCTGCCACCCTGGGGGGCCACAGTATAGTAGTGTCGTGGAAATATGGGTTGCTTGCAGAGCACACAGCCCATAATTCCTGTGCTCTATAAGCACACACTTTAGATTCATCTTTTTGCAATAATGCTATCTTTAAGTTTGCTAAAATCCACTCACCGTTCATCCCATCATTCATCCAAGAAGCAAGGCTCACACATAGATCTTATCGTCAGGCCATCCCAGCATAGACTGTCCAGCCAAAGCCTACTCATAGGCTTTTATTAAACTCAAAAGATCTCAAGACAGGAGGTGATTGGTTGCAGCAACCAGTCACCTCCCCCCATGGGCGGGGACATCACAGGATGTTCCTTCCAAACAGGAGAATGACCATACAAGGACATCCTTCCAAACAGATACAATGTTCATTCAAATTGACTAACAGTGACATACACTGTTACCAAATGACGGAAACTACATAACAATTATGCCTCAAATGGACCACAATTATTTTATAGTTATGCTACTGTTCCTGTGGACACAGATATGTGCGCTCGGAGTCATCCAACGCCCCCCGCCAGGGGCTGGCCAGTTCCCCCAACGGGGCGCAAAACAACATCTCTAAATGCAGCAAACATCGCTGTTTCCATAGGAAGATTTTCCCGCCACCGATCTTCCACCAACGTCTGTATGTGCAAATACGCTCAGATGAGCGCATTACAGCAAAACTGACACTGGGGGGACATCTGACAACATACATTAATACATTTCCATAAAAATCTCCACAACAAGTAGGAAGAGAGCTCACTGCAGAACATGTGAAAGGGCCCGTTGTGGGATCGTAGTAAAGGGCCCCAGGATATATATATATAAAATTGCATTTTATAGTAGCCCCCCCCTACTTTTGATCCTGTTCCCCCATGTGCCCCCCCCTAAATATGAAAGCTGGAGACGCCACTGTGGGGGGGGGGTTAATATGTACAGGATGTGAAAATATGTACATGAAGGTGTAATATGTACAGGGTGTGGTAATATGTACAGGGGGGGGTGTTAATGTGTATAGGAGGGTGTAATATGTACATGACTATTGTATAACAGATGTACTCATGATCTGCATACCACATTCTACCCTCTAACCTTACTTATACCTAATACATGAGACCACACATTCAGTTTGGAGTAAAACATGGCCGTAGCAGCCTCATTTATTTGAACGTTACACCAGTTATCAAAAACATCAACCATCAAACATAATCTGAACCCATGTTCTCCTAACATTGCCTCCTAGCGTTGGTCTTTTCAGGGACCTCTAATTACCATAATAATAATCATAACAATAACAACCCACCTGACACTGCGGTACCTTCAACTGGTCATAGGCCTCAAGCCGACCAGCTGCTTAGAGACGACCACTGACCGCAGTGCCCCCATTATCAAACTATTCCACTGTTAGCTGGAATACACCCTCAGAACCCATACCACCGATAGGTCCTGACCACTTGCTTTTGAGGTATCTTCATTCCCCCGCTAAGACCAAACACCCGCCACAGCACCAAAGGGGAACTCCTTACCCTTTGGTGCCCCTCCAAACCCTCAGGGCTCGTTGAATGCCATCTTGGAGACCCAAGGCCCACATGTCCGTCCCCACCTCGTTCAAATGGACACCATCACCCCGCAAATATCGCCATGTGTCCACCTCCAGCTCCAAGTGCCTTACCACCAACCCTCCGTTCTTTACCACAAACCTCCCCACATCCCGATTAATTTTTCTGCGAGCCCTGTTGATGCCATCCACGGACTTCGCCCCTCTCCATGCAGTCCGAGCAACCATATCGGACCACACAATGATCATGTCCGGGAAGGACATCCGGAGGCGCAGAAAATCTAATTTTCTGTCTCTCGTCACATCTAACATGGACCTCATTCCCAGATCATTGCCACCTACGTGCAGTAATAAAATGTCAGGTGGCCTGTCCAACCGAGCAAAACCAGGAACTCCCAGCCAGCGGACGCATGCCTCATGTTTAGGGAACCCCAGCTGCCGACCTTCAGGCCTAATGTCAGCCCTCTTAGCCCCCCAGAACACAAACTAATGGCCCAGTTTCCAGACCAAACCTTGCATCCCGCCTGAAAATAGAAGAAAACAACAACTCCCATGAACCCCAGAACCAACATATCCATAGTCATAGACAACCACCCCAGGCATTTTCCCCTTCTATGCCAAGCCCACCAGCAACTGAGGGCGAACATACAGCCAGAATCGTCTAGACTCCCACCGGCCTATCTGCTTAACCAGCTCCTCATCCATTCCGCACCTGGCCGCCTCTGTAGCCGCCCCAATCCGGAAAGAGTGAGAGGAGAATTCCTTATCCTGGAGCCCCAATGCCCGCATGCACTTTCTAAATACAGCAATAAACTGATATCTGGAAAGAGGAGTCCCGTCCGCGTGTATCAAGAATGAACCCACGACAGCCGGGCGAAACTCCAAGTAACCCTTTACAGCCCCCAATGGGCACAACGGAGAACCTCGAACCGGGAAAACTTGCACCAACTTACCTCTTCCCATCTGGTCCGTCTTAGATTTCCTGAGCACCAACGACACCCCTTCCTCCGTCAACCCCACTTCACTGGCCAGCAAACCCCCGTGCACCGCTTTGGATGGGCTAACCAACTCACCTATCCGAAATGCTCCAAGAACGCTAAAGAAAACACCACCTTGAACAGCAAGACTTCATAACCAGACAAGCACAGGCCCGTCAACTGCCCCATGATCCCTGCCAATAGAGCAAACGAGATGGGCCGCCTGCCGTCCTTCTTCTGTCCCCCCCGACCATATCCCTTGAATGCCTGACAAACCCAAAAGTCCTTGGTAAAATCAGGACAACCCTGCCATTTAAACAGAAAAGCCAACCCTGCTAACTTCTTACTCAAACTCGACCTAGACACCCCATCTTCCATGTTCCTGGACAGAAAATACAACACCAATAACCTCACATCGGAACTCACCGGATCAGCTCCAGCCTCCCGCACCAACTCTTGCCACTCCAGCCACACCTTCTCATAAGCCGCCCATGTGCCTCTACTCACCGATTTCTTGATCCAACCTGACAATATTCCAACGGAGTCCTCCACAGCCAGCCTGGACAAGGGACCGCACGTTGCTCCGCCTCCGGTGCTAACTCTCGGAATCTGTCCCACTGAAAGCGAGACAGCGCGTCAGCTATGACATTGTCCACCCCCGGGAGGTTTTCCCGCATACATAAACACATTAAGTTGTAAGCATCTCAACACCAGGTGGCGCAGCAGCCGCACCACCGGGGGGAGGATGCCGACACCTTGTTAATCACCTGCACCACCCCTAGGTTGTCCCCGTGAAACTGCACCTTCAGATCCCTGAAACATGCACCCCATAGTTCCACCGCTAGTACCACCGGGAACAGTTCCAACAGGACCAAGTTCTTAGTGAAACCAGCATCAATCCACGACTGTGGCCAGGGGCCCGCACTCCACTTGCCTTGAAAGAAAGCCCCAAAACCTGACCCCCCAGCTGCATCCGTGTACAGTTCCAAATCAAAATTGCTAATCGGTCCGGACATCCACAAAGCCCTGCCATTGAAGGACTCCAGGAAGGAATGCAAAACCTGCAAGAGCTCCCTGTGTTCCCTGCCCAAACGCACAAAGTGTGTGGGTGACCTGGACCCCAGCCGTGCTGGCCGATAACCATCGGCAGAACACCCTGCCCATCGGAAGAATGCGGCACGCAAAGTTAAGCTTACCCAGCAGCGACTGCAGCGCCCGAAGCTGAACCTTTTTTAGACCCATCATGACCTCCAGCTCCCACTTAAGAGCCTCAAGCTTGTCCAACGGCAGGCGGCATTCCATGGCATCCGAATCCAGGACAATGCCCAAAAACGTGATAACCGTGCGAGGTCCCTTGTCGGGCGCCAATGGAATGCCAAAACGCTCTGCGATGTGTTCCAAGGTGGCCAGGAGCACCGCACAGATCCTGGACGAGGCCGGACCTACACAAAGGAAGTTGTCCAGGTAGTGAATAATGAAATTCACCCCCGACCACCCATTCGACAAATGAGCTGAAATGTTCAAACAACGCGCAGGATATGGAGCATCCCATCGGTAAACACATGTCAACATAAAACGCGTTATCCCAATGACAACCCAGGAGGTGAAAGCTATCCGGGTGCACCGGCAACAGCCTAAAAGCCACCTCAATGTCGGCTTTTTCCATCAACGCCCCCTGCCCATACCGGCTAACCCAACCTACTGCTGTATCAAAGGAAGTGTAACTCACTGTACACGCTTCTGGATCAATCCGGTCATTGACCGACCCACCCTTCGGAGAGGACAGATGGTAAATGAGACGGAACTTGTTGGGCTCCTTTTTGGGGACAACCCCGAGCGGTGAGACCACCAAATTCGCTAAGGGGTGGGGGAAGGGAAAGGACCGCCCATGCGGCCCAAACCAACCTCCTTGCGCAGTTTTTCGGCAACCCCATCAGCATGTTGCATGGCCGACCGCAAATTACGTGAAACCGGGGGGATAACCTGCAAGGAACATGGAATGTGAAACCCTTCTGAAAAACCCCTATGCAACAAGCGAGCCGCCCCCTTATCTGGATACCTACCTAGAAACAGCCGCATCCTTTCCACCTTCACCGGAGTCCTCCCTTTTTGCCCAGACTCTCCGGTACAACCTTTTCCCTGCTTAAAACATCTGGCCTGCGTGTGAGAACCTCCACAACCGGAGCACTCATGCTTGTATCGGCAGGACCCGCCAAACTTGCATGTGCCCTCATTATACTGCCAGCAAACCCCCTTTTTCTTACCGGCCGATTGTCCTGTGGAAGAAGTTCCACTGCCCCCCCCCCCCCCCCCGAAAAAACTGACCAGGTGCCCTCGGCAAGGTCATTAACCGCATCCATATACTGATGTCCTTATAATCCCACCACAGGTCTGTCCGCACAGCTCTCCTCTGCCTGAACTGTTCATCGTAACGGAGCCACCCCGGGCCCCTGTACACCCTGTAGGCCTCCCCAATAGCGTCCTGATAGCCAAAGAGTGCTGAACAGTGCTCAGGATTCTTTTGCCCTATCACACTCGCCATGATGGCGAACGCCTGCAGCCAATTTGTGAACATACGCGGAATGAGCCTGTACCTCCTCTTCTCCTCATCCTCTTTCTTTGAATCATCTGGCTTCATCCTATTCAGGTTAAACTTCTCCAATGGTAACAGTGAGAACATCTCCACATACTCACCTTTCCATATCTTCTCCCTCACTTCTGGTTCAGGTGCGCCCCTAGTGGTGCCTCATAACACACATAAACCTCACATTTCGCGGCGTCTGCCAAGCTAATGATATCCTGCCGTGCAGCCTGATCCACCGCACCACCAACCTTATCTGCCACCAGTGTCCCGCCAACCGCCCCTGCTGTGTCTCCCACCACATTAGTAGCAGGCGCCATAACAGCTGCAGAGGACCCCGCCGATCCTGCCAGCGGGACCCATGCCACTGCCGGGCTGACATTCCCGCTGTCCCCCTTTTCAAACTGGCTAAGTTCTTAATGCCCGCCAGAAACACCTGCAAACCATCTTGCCGTGTGCCACCCCCAGTGGAGACCGTACTCCCCCCAGCCTACCCACTCACCGGGTCCTGTACCAGCGCTACCGACCCCTCACCAACTGCAGGCCCACCACCCTGGCCACTACCCCCAGCAGGGCCCCAAGAATGAGTAAAGGAAGCTGACTTACCGGGCTGCCTGGAAGAAGTCCCACCAGCCGATCGACCAGACTCCACCGCCGCCACCGACCGTTCGGGTCTCCGATCTTCCTCCTAGCTGCACAGCTCCCCTTCGGATAGCACACCAAACTGCTCCTCTCCTCCGGATTAAAGCTCACCAGGCGACCTGTCCCTGGAAGCCGAGGGCCCAGCGCCCGATCGATCCGTCCTCCGCGCACCGGACCCGCACACCGATTTCCCCGCCGACTTCCGACCACACTGGAGCAGGCCAGCAGCACCGCCATCATCTCTCCCAGGCTCCACCAATCCTGGTCCAGACTGCACCTGCCCAGGATGACCGGCCGAGGAGGTAGGTGGCCCGGTCACCACGGCCCCCGACAACCCACGCTGAGGCTCCAATCCTGCCGGGGACCTCCGGGGGGCGGAGCCCGCACCATCAGACTCCATGCGCCGCGCAGGCCTATCAGCCGCACCAGAACTCCCGGCGCGGCCCCCCGCCGAGCTCCGATCATGTGGGGGATTCCTCCCGGTACCCCCCGCCCTAGGCAAGGCAGTGCGCTTGGCCGGGGGGCCCGAAGGGGCCCTAGGGGGACTCCCAGTCTGCTGCTGAGCTCTAGGGGAGGGGCCTGGTGAGTTGCGCTCCGGAGGTCTGGACTTGCGAGCTCGCCCAGTCTCTCTCCCCGCGGTACCTGATGATCTAGACGGACCCGACAGCATCAGCCCCAGGGTCTCCTGGAGCCAATCCTCGCCCCGTGTCGCGGCCTTTGCCCGCAGTTGGGCCAGAAGGTTTTCCACAGAGGACATGCTGCTGTTATCTGGAACTTTCCCCCGCGCTGTGTTGCCTTAGGGGGCGGGGGATTACCTTTTTGTCCAGACTTGTCCCCTCCCCCCTTTACACTTTTTAGCCAATCACTCCTACTTTTACATTTCCATACCCTGTTCACTCAGTCATGCCTGCCCTCCGCCTATTGCATTCTTTCTTTTTGCTCCGGGCTTTTCTGGTAGGGTGTAATATGTAAAGGAAGGGGGGTAATATGTACAGGAGGGTGTAATATATAGGGATGAGCTTCGTGTTCGAGTCGAACCCATGTTCGACTCGAACATCGGCTGTTCGATCGTTCAACGAAGATCGAACATTATGGGCCGTTCGCGCCAAATTCAAATGGCGCGTCACGGCCCATAATTTACTGCGGCATCGCAGTGCATTGCTGGCTGATGATTGGCCAAGCATGCACTATGACCCGCGTGCTTGGCCAATCACAGCGCCGTCTGTACAGAGAGCCGTAATTGGCCAAATCCAGGGTGGCTTTGGCCAATCATGGCTCAGAGGAGTAGGTACACGCCCCACACTATATAAGGCCGCCTGGAAGTCGGCCTTGTGTAGTGTGTTGGCGTTTGTGAAAGAGAGAGTTACAGAGAGAGAGACAGTGTCATTTATATTGAGTTAGATAGAGCAGGCAGGCAAGTCAGTTAGCTGCTGTTACAGTGTGTAGAGGATATATATGCATCCTAGGTGTTGTATATACTGTATATTTATACACTGTATTGAGTTTAGCTAGATCCGTTCCTGTTAGTCTCTATACTGTGACAGGCAGGCCGGTGATTGTGCTAGCTGCAAACAGTCAGTGTTTCACTTAGTGTACTACTGTGTGCTTTACATAGCGTTCACATAAAGCTCACCTGAATACACCTGGGTCTTGTATGGCTATGTAGCGATACCCCCAGTTAAGAGGGCTGCCTGTATGATTTTTGGGCCCTGTAATGCACCGCTGTCAACCCCTGGCAATCGGCTCTAACCTCCCTTGGCACAGTTAGTGGGGGTTGATAGGACTGTGAGGCCTGTAACTCACAGCGGCACAGTCCTATGACAAGAACACACAGCAATATATTAAAACTTTCTTTAGCTGTCTCTTCTGTAAAGTAAAGTAAAGGACACAGACTAGGGTTGCCACCTGTCCGGTTTTGACCCGGACAGTCCGGTTTTTGACACATGTGCCCGGGTTTCAACCCGCCTGAAACCCGGACACATATAGCAACAATTCAACAACTTTCCTGTGGCCCCGGCCGCAACATCTAGAGCGGGCGCATCGATTCCCGAGCCCGCCGCCATCATTATACACTGTAACATACACACACTGCCTGTGAGTGGCAGAATGAGTCACGTGCGTGTCGCGCTCCAGTCTGTGATTGGCCTGGTGGAGCTGGTAAATGGTCACATGTGGAGGCGGGGCTGGGCTGTGGGTGATCGCAGCCGCTCGGAGTCCCGCCTCCCTGCCTGGCGCGCTGTTTCTCTGAGGTGAGGTCTCTCTGCCATCCGCTCTCCAACCCGCCCGGCTGTAAGCCCCCACCTTCTGTCAGCCCGCCCCTCTATATAAGCCACCCCTCTGTCAGCTCGTCCTTCTCTGTAAGCCAGCCCCCCTCTCTATCAGCAACCCCCCCGTCCCCGTCAGCCCTCCTCTATCAGCAACCCCCCCGTCAGCAACTCCCCCCTCCGTGTCAGCAACCCCCCTTCTATCAGCAACCCCCCCTGTCAGCAACTCCCCCCTCTGTGTCAGCAACCCCCCTTCTATCAGCGCCCCCTTCTATCAGCAACCCCCCTTCTATCAGCGCCCCCCTCTATCAGCAACCCCCCCTGTCAGCAACCCCCCCCCCTCTGTGTCAGCAACCCCCCTTCTATCAGCGCCCCCTTCTATCAGCAACCCCCCCCGTCAGCAACTCCCCCTTCTATCAGCAACCCCCCTTCTATCAGCGCCCCCCTCTATCAGCAACCCTCCCTGTCAGCAACTCCCCCCTCTGTGTCAGCAACCCCCCTTCTATCAGCAAACCCCCCTGTCAGCAACTCCCCCCTCTGTGTCAGCAACCCCCCTTCTATCAGCAAACCACCCTGTCAGCAACTCCCCCCTCTGTGTCAGCAAACCCCCTTCTATCAGCAATCCCCCCTGTCAGCAACCCCCCCTTCTATCAGCAACCCCCCTGTCAGCCCCCCTGTATCAGCAACCCCCCCTGTCAGCCCCCTCTCTGTCAGAAACTCCCCCCTCTGTGTCAGCAACCCCCCTTCTGTCAGCAATCCCCCCCCCTGTCAGCAACCCTTCTTCTATCAGCAAGCCCCTTCTCTGTCAGCAACCCTCCTGTCAGCCCCCTCTCTGTCAGCAACCCCCCCTCCTGTCAGCCCCCCTCTATGTCAGCAAACCCCCCTGTCAGCCCACTCTATGTCAGCAACCCCTCCCTGTCAGCCCCTTCTATGTCCGCAACCCCCCCTGTCAGCCCCCTCTATGTCAGCAACCCCCCCTGTCAGCCCCCTCTATGTCAGCAACCCTTCCTGTCAGCCCCTCTATGTCAGCAACCCTCCCTGTCAGAACCCTCTATGTCAGCAACCCCTCCCTGTCAGACCCCTCTATGTCAGCAACCCCTCCCTGTCAGCCCCTTCTATGTCAGCAACCCCCCCTGTCAGGCCCCCTCTATGTCAGCAACCCTCCCTGTCAGCCCCCTCTATGTCAGCAACCCTCCCTGTCAGCAACCCTCCTTGTCAGCCCCCTCTATGTCAGCAACCCCCCTCCTCTGTCAGCCCCCTCTCTGTCAGCAACCCCCTCCTCTGTCAGCCTGCACCTCTCTGTAAGCCACCCCCCCAAACAGCATGCAAACCCCCCATTTCTTCCCCCGCTCCAGCGAGGCTAATGTCCTGCAGCCGAGTCATGCTGCACTGTCTGTCTGCGCTCTCTCTCACCAACCCAGCCGCCTGCGCCGATGCCACAGATGCCACCAGAGACAGTGAATGGAGGGCCACTGGACTGGTGTCCTAGCAACCAGGGATGCTTTTGCAGGAGAAAGCATGATATTACAGACTCTGTCCCCTAACAGGTTCACACACACATCTTTACAGCGGCTCCTGGAAGGTAAGGTTTTTTTTTTGCCTCGCTGTAATGGAGGTCTCTATTGGGGAGGCACAACATTTGTGCCTCCCCAATAGCTGATATTTAATCAGTTATTTTCTTCTCAATTTGTGGGTGCCTGTGGAATTGCTTTTGAATTTTTGGGATTTTTTTGTAATGAAAAAGGTGCTTGAAAGGGTTGTAGATTGTACAGTGCCACTTTGTGAACAGTTTGTATGGGGTTGGATTCAGTAGAGCTGATTCAGGTTTTTGGATTGAGGTACACTGCTCTACTGACACCTTCCACTGTTCTACTGACACCTTCCACTGCTCTACTGACACCTTCCACTGCTCTACTGACACCTTCCACTGTTCTACTGACACCTTCCACTGTTCTACTGACACCGTCCACTGCCCTACTGACACCGTCCACTGCCCTACTGACACCTTCCACTATTCTACTGACACCGTCCACTGTTCTACTGACACCGTCCACTGTTCTACTGACACCTTCCACTGCTCTACTGACACCTTTCACTGTTCTACTGACATCTTCCACTGTTCTACTGACACCTTCCACTGCTCTACTGACACCTTCCACTGCTCTACTGACACCTTCCACTACTCTACTGACACCTTCCACTGTTCTACTGACACCTTCCACTGTTCTACTGACACCTTCCACTATTCTACTGACACCTTCCACTGCTCTACTGACACCTTCCACTGCTCTACTGACACCTTCCACTGCTCTACTGACACCTTCCACTGCTCTACTGACACCTTCCACTGCTCTACTGACACCTTCCACTGTTCTACTGACACCTTCCACTGTTCTACTGACACCTTCCACTGTTCTACTGACACCGTCCACTGCCCTACTGACACCGTCCACTGCCCTACTGACACCTTCCACTATTCTACTGACACCGTCCACTGTTCTACTGACACCGTCCACTGTTCTACTGACACCTTCCACTGCTCTACTGACACCTTTCACTGTTCTACTGACATCTTCCACTGTTCTACTGACACCTTCCACTGCTCTACTGACACCTTCCACTACTCTACTGACACCTTCCACTGTTCTACTGACACCTTCCACTGTTCTACTGACACCTTCCACTGCTCTACTGACACCTTCCACTGCTCTACTGACACCTTCCACTGCTCTACTGACACCTTTCACTGTTCTACTGACACCTTTCACTGTTCTACTGACACCTTCCACTGTTCTACTGACACCTTCCACTGTTCTACTGACACCTTCCACTGTTCTACTGACACCTTCCACTGTTCTACTGACACCTTCCACTGCTCTACTGACACCTTCCACTGCTCTACTGACACCTTCCACTGCTCTACTGACACCTTTCACTGTTCTACTGACACCTTTCACTGTTCTACTGACACCTTTCACTGTTCTACTGACACCTTCCACTGTTCTACTGACACCTTCCACTGTTCTACTGACACCTTCCACTGTTCTACTGACACCTTCCACTGCTCTACTGACACCTTCCACTGCTCTACTGACACCTTCCACTGCTCTACTGACACCTTCCACTGCTCTACTGACACCTTTCACTGTTCTACTGACACCTTTCACTGTTCTACTGACACCTTCCACTGTTCTACTGACACCTTCCACTGTTCTACTGACACCTTCCACTGCTCTACTGACACCTTCCACTGTTCTACTGACACCTTCCACTGTTCTACTGACACCGTCCACTGCCCTACTGACACCGTCCACTGCCCTACTGACACCGTCCACTGCCCTACTGACACCTTCCACTGCTCTACTGACACCTTCCACTACTCTACTGACACCTTCCACTGTTCTACTGACACCTTCCACTATTCTACTGACACCTTCCACTGCTCTACTGACACCTTCCACTGCTCTACTGACACCTTCCACTGCTCTACTGACACCTTCCACTGCTCTACTGACACCTTCCACTGCTCTACTGACACCTTCCACTGTTCTACTGACACCTTCCACTGTTCTACTGACACCTTCCACTGTTCTACTGACACCGTCCACTGCCCTACTGACACCGTCCACTGCCCTACTGACACCTTCCACTATTCTACTGACACCGTCCACTGTTCTACTGACACCGTCCACTGTTCTACTGACACCTTCCACTGCTCTACTGACACCTTTCACTGTTCTACTGACATCTTCCACTGTTCTACTGACACCTTCCACTGCTCTACTGACACCTTCCACTACTCTACTGACACCTTCCACTGTTCTACTGACACCTTCCACTGTTCTACTGACACCTTCCACTGCTCTACTGACACCTTCCACTGCTCTACTGACACCTTCCACTGCTCTACTGACACCTTCCACTGCTCTACTGACACCTTTCACTGTTCTACTGACACCTTTCACTGTTCTACTGACACCTTCCACTGTTCTACTGACACCTTCCACTGTTCTACTGACACCTTCCACTGCTCTACTGACACCTTCCACTGTTCTACTGACACCTTCCACTGTTCTACTGACACCGTCCACTGCCCTACTGACACCGTCCACTGCCCTACTGACACCTTCCACTATTCTACTGACACCGTCCACTGTTCTACTGACACCGTCCACTGCTCTACTGGCTGACATTGTCCACTTTTAAGGTGGGTTAGTTTCATATTTTAACTGACATTTCTTTTATTAATTAAATCAAATTTTATGAGTACACGAATGCTTTAGTTTTATTTAACTAAGCCCCTTTAAGTCCCCCCACTGTTAATGCAATTTGGCCACAGCCACTGTTCATTGTCGCACACCTCATTACTACTCTGTTTGGGTAACTCAAAAGGTGTCCC
The DNA here is from genome assembly GCA_029206835.1 of Rana muscosa. NCBI lineage: Eukaryota > Metazoa > Chordata > Amphibia > Anura > Ranidae > Rana > Rana muscosa. Next base: position 40,169,431 of record JARGYO010000094.1, read on the forward strand.
AGGTATTTTACAATCCTATAGCGTGTACTACAAAAAAATTGCCGTGCACCGTGAAAATGTTCGGGTTTGGCTTGATGAAAAGGTGGCAACCCTAACACAGACACCAATATACTTAACCCTGGAATATTTTCTTAGACTAGTGGGTAAGCAATAAAACAGGAATGTACATGTCATGTGCAGAGCCCTGCAATAAACAGTGTTTAAATGGCAGACAAATATACAGTGCTACGCAACCCGAACAGTTCCCCTTGCAGCTATTTCCCCTCGTGGACAAGATGGCGTCCAGGAATGTCTACGCTACACAGTCAGGCCTGACTGAACTAAGTGGAAGTCTTATAGGGGAAATCTTCGCTAGCAACGGTGGTGCACTTGAAGAATAGAAATTATAATCCACAATGTAATGTGTCTGTCTCTGAGCAGGTGTTCTCTCACCCAACCGGACCAGTCCGTGTCCGTTTTCCTCCGCTGCTGTGTCTAGGTACACAGGTCTCTCGACATCTGGGTCTTCGGTCCTCCTGGCAACGATGCAGCAACAATGGAGAGACGTCCCTCTGGTTCCTCGGATGAAAGCGGAAGGCTCTTTGGAAAAAAAACAGGCTTTAGGCCTAAAGTCATGGCAACTCAACAGCAGTTCCACTTGCTGGGTGGGCGGTGTCCAAAGAGAAAGAACTGGGCTCCACCTCTCCCTTATAAAGTCCACCCCAGCAGTCCTTGCGTGGGGCAATGCACCCTGGGTGCCTTAAAGTGTACTGGGTAATGTAGTCTCTGAGGGATTAAAGGGCAATACCCCGCTACAGATATTAAGGGGAACCCTGCACCCAAAATAAAAAAAGGCCCTATATACTCTGAACAGCAGTATACAGGCGGTGCAAACAAGACAGGGACTGTAGGTTTGTTCTTAAGTACAATCTGTTTGTAATTTGGAACAGGTACATTTTTTAAGTGTAGCTTTAGCCAAAAAATAAAATTTTTAAGCTTTTTGGAGTACATAGGGAAGGGTTATCACCCCTGTAACATTTGTTTTGCTGTCTGTGCACCTGTTCAGAATATTTCACCTCACTTTCCATCCCAATGACAAATGTTTTTGGAAAATTTGGGGTTTTTATTGAAACAAGGATTGGTGATAAAGCATCAGTAGAGAGGAGACACCTTTTTCTCATATTAACTCTTACAGGAGAGAATTTCCCTTCCTAGGGGTAGATTTCCTCTCACTTCCTGTTGTCTCCTTCCGTTTGTAAGTAGGAGTCGTTTGTAAGTTGGATGTTTGAAAGTAGGGGCCTGCCGTATATACTCTGCTGAAATTTGCCCCTTAGATGTTGGTGTTGCCACAACACTGTAAGCCCTCACAGTTACTCTTGGTGGGCGCTGGAACACCCTGCTGTCAACTATTATATCAGGAATTGTAATTACATGCCATTGTTGAACAGTGGTAGGAAAAATTGGGCCTTTGGTGGTGGTGTCACAACACTGTCAGCCCTCACAGTTACTCTTGGTGGGCGCATGAATGGGCCCTGCTGTGAATTATTAGATCGAGAATTGTAATTACATGCCCCTGTTGAACAGGGGCAGAAAAATTTGTGCCTTTGGTGGTGGTGTTGCCACAACACTGTAGGCCCTCATGCCGCGTACACACAATAGATTTTCTCGACTGTGAAAACACCGTCGAGAAAATCGACGGGAAAAATGAGGAACGGCTTGGTCCCCTACACACGGCTGTTTTTCCCAACATTTTTTCTCTTGGTCGAGAAAAACAACTGTGTGTAGGCTCCCTGGCAGTGTTTCCCTATTGCGCGGAAAAAAATGCAGTGAATCACGACGAGAAAAATTAGAGCATGTTCTAATTTTTCTCGTCGTGATTAATGCTGTTTTTCTCGTCGGGAAAAATGACCAAAAGCCCACACACGGTCATTTTTCTCGTCAACGAGAAAATTTTTAATTTTTCCCGACGAGTAAAATGGTTGTGTGTACGCGGCATTACAGTTAATCTTGGTGGGTTCAGGAATGGGCCCAGCTGGGAATTATTAGATCAAGAATTGTAATTACATGCCCCTGTTGAACAGGGGCAGAAAAATTGGGCCTTAGCCACTGGTGCCACAACACTGCAACCCCTCACAGATACTGTACTTAGAGCGCAGCAATGAGCCCTGCTGCAAAGCATTGCAGCAAAAATTGTAAATACACGCCTCTGTTAAACAGGGGCTGAAAAATTGGGCCTTAGCCACTGGTGGCGGTGCCCAGAACCAAAAATTTTCTTTCAAGCTATCAGCATGATTATTGAGGAGGAAGAGGATAGTCACTCAGCATAACAGGATAGTCACTCAGCATCAGCATAGGCAGTCTTGAAGGGATCTGACATTTAAAAGAAAATTATTCTGTTACATCAGCATCAGGTGCTTGGTAGCTGGTGGTGATCCAAGACTGATTCATTTTTATGAAGGTCAGTCGATCGACTGAGTCGGTGGACAGGCGCACCCTGTGATCAGTTACAAATCCTCCAGCAGCACTGAATGTGCGTTCCGAAAGAACGCTGGATGCAGGACAGGCCAGTATCTCAATTGCATACTGTGCAAGCTCTGGCCAGTGATCCATCCTCAACACCCAGTAAGCCAGAGGATTTTCGGTGGAAAAGGTGTCCAAGTCTGATCTTGCACCATGTAAATCAGTCGCTGGCGATGGCTGGCGATCATACAGTTGGGAGCTATGCAACTGCAGGGTTTTACCAAGCCAAAACTTTATGCATGAATAAGCCCTAAGGATGCTGCTGCCTAATACAACTAAGGGCCCATTCACTAGTGCAGCAGGTACTGCTGCTCCTCTGAAAGTGATCCGAGTGTGTGACAGGTGGTGAGGATATGTTACCTCTTCTATACCATAACATTGCAGTCGCTACCTACGCAACTTGGTAAATCACAAATTTTTTTTTTTTTAAATGAATTAAAGGGGGGGGGGGGGGGGATTTTGTATATATTGGAAGGAACGTCCATAAAAAGTTGATGAGTATATACACTTATCGGTAGATATTAGCTCTATGCATTTCGGGCCTTTCAGGCCGCTCATCAGGAGCAAAAACCGAAGTGGTCATCTGGGGATGAAAAAGACAGATACATTTTAATAATCTAAAGGAATGCTAGAGAGCTAGTGGGAAAACATAGAATAGGAGAGAAATCCCCCACCCATACATTTAACCCACAGAACTTACGAATGCGTCTGCATAGGGGCGGTGTGTCCACGAAAGTCGCAGACCAGCCAGGGGGCATCACAACCGGGAGCTGGGGAGGCATGGCAGGGTGACAACGACCCACAGAGACAACGCCCCGTGAGGGTGGGAAAAATATTGTGAGGTATGTGGGGTAACCCCAATTGTGGGGACCTCTGTGAAAAAAGAGAAAATGAGAATGATAGCATGAAAAATGTCAAGTTGAAAAATGTTGTTACACTAAAGAGTTAAGTGTATCTGTATGTGAGAAGGTAGTGTGTGTGAGGGTGTGGGGAAGGATATTGTGAAGTGAGAGGACATTAATTAGGCAAGGAAAGAGAAAAGTAGGCAGAGAAAAGGCTGGAAAAAAAAGGAGCAACAAAAGAGATTGAAGATAAAAAAGCCAAATAGTGTGAGCATAGTGAAAAAACGAAAATGCTTGTTGCAGTGTGGAAAAAGACATAAAAATAGAAAAGCCAGATAGTGTGTGGATATTGGGAAGAAAGGAAATACCTGTTGTAAGGTGAAGAGGGCAAGTTGTGCAATGTGAATGCTGCTCCAAACTGGAAGGTGATGTGTATAATCCTGAGTGTAGGGCCCAGCAGAGGGAGAGGCTTATATGGGAAGTGCCGCCATAGCCACGCCCCCAACGTCACGCTGACACAGGCAAGTGGGGGAGAGAGGAGGGAAGGCGCCATCAACCAGGCCGTCAGACACCCGGTGAAATGCGCCCAGCCAGCCAATCGTTCCCCCCTGCGCGTCAGCTGTGGAACACACTAACATCGGTAGTGCAGCGCCCAAAGGGCACCGCATGCCCGGTGTGCTGTGCGTAACGTCGACGCGCAGTGGCTGAGCCCCCACTTACCCCAGGCCAAAACAAGGCGGAGGGAGAGGGGGGGACCCCAGTGCGCGTGGCAGCTCCCGGAAGCGACAGCTATGGTAAAGTCCAATGAGAGACATGCACAAAACCATCCACATGCACACGCCTAGCGTTGTAGGAAATGAAAATAAAGCAGGGTAGGATGTTGGAAAGGCCATATGCCAGTTTTAAGGGAACTAATCAACAAGTAGAGTATATGAAAGCTAGACGAGTCAGCTAACAAAAAAACCATATGTGGAAAATTCAAAGGTATATTAGTGCGATCGTGTGCCTCCATCCCTAATTAATTAATAAAAAGAAGAAGGGATTTTTGGGACTTTAAATGAGGTTCAGGGGCCGTTCAGATCCCCTCCTCCATCCCAGGTTTGGTATCCAAAAAAGAAGGTAGAAGGCGAGACTTTATATGAGGCACACGGACACAAAGAAATAGAAATAGAACATTTCTTTGTGTCCGTGTGCCTCATATAAAGTCCCGCCTTCTACCTTCTTTTTTGGATACCAAACCTGGGATGGAGGAGGGGATCTGAACGGCCCCTGTGCCTGGTGATCTTTGACTTCTCCAAATGTTGTTCAGATAGATCTCCACCTCTTTAATCTCCTCCCGCCCGCCGTATAGACAAATGACAGCAGGCAGAATCACCTCTTGTTCTGGGCCGAGGTCATATGACGTTGCCCAGTCTCTCCACGATCGCGTGCTGATCACAGCGTGAATCTGATCACATGTAAACAAGGAGATACCGTTTATCGGCTCTCCTCACCTCACACTGACAGAGTGGGGAGAGGAGAACTGATCAGCGGCATCTCCTTAAGGGGGGAGACTGTACAGATAATCAGTGCTCTGATTACAGTGCAGCCCCAACAGCACCCATCAGTGAGGCCAACTTGTGCCCATCAGTGAGACCCATCAGTGAAGGAGAAAAATTACTTATTGCCAAAATTTTCTGACAAACTAAGAAAAACTTTATTTTTTCCCCCCTCTTCAAAAAAAATGTTTCCCCCGCGATCGTCTCACAGAGGCATGAAGCGGGAAGATGTTAGTGTAAACACAACATCTCCCCGCTCCCCTACTGACAATGTCAGCGATCTCCGCTCTGTGTAATCAGAGCGGAGATCGGTGATGTGTCAGTCGTAGCCACGCCCCCACACAGTAATAAACACTTCCCTAGGCACACTTAACCCCTCCAGCGCCCCTAGTGGTTAACCCCTTCACTGCCAGTGTCATTTTCACAGTAATCGGTGCATTTTTATAGCACTGATCGCTGTGAAAATGACAATGGTCCCAAAAATGTGTCAAAAGTGTCCGATGAGTGCGCCATAATGTCGCAGTCACAAAAAAAAAAATCGCTGATCGCCGCCATTACTAGTAAAAAAAAAAAATTATAAAAATGCCATAAAACTACCCCCTATTTTGTAAACGCTATAACTTTTGCGCAAACCAATCAATAAACACAGATTGCGATTTTTTTTACCAAAAGTACGTATCGGCCTAAACTGAGGAAAAAAATGTTTTTTTTAATGTATTTTTTGGGGATATTTATTTAGCAAAAAGTAAAAAATATGTAATTTTTTTCCAAATTGTCGCTTTATTGTTGTTTATGGCGCAAAAAATAAAAACCGCAGAGGTGATCAAATACCACCAAAAGAAAGCTCTATTTGTGGGAAAAAAAGGACGTCAATTTTGTTTGGGAGCCACGTTGCACGACTGCGCAATTGTCAGTTAAAGCGACGCAGTGCCGAATCGCAAAAGGGGGCCTGGTCTTTATGCTGCGTATTGGTCTGGGGCTTAAGTGGTTAACCACTTGCCACCCAGGCCAATTCTGACATTTCGCTCCTACATGTAAAAATCATATTTTTTTTGCTAGAAAATTACATAGAACCCCCAAACAATATATATGTTTTTTTTTAGCAGAGACCCTAGAGAATACAATGGCGGTCATTGCAACGTTTTATGTTGCGCGGCATTTGCGCAATTTTTCAAACGCATATTTTTGGGGAAAAAAACATGCTTTCATGCTTTAAAAACAAAAACAAAAAAACATTATAGTTAGCCCAATGTTTTTGCATAATGTGAAAGATGAAGTTACGCCGAGTAAATAGATACCTAACATGTCACCCTTCAAAATTGCACACGCTCGTGGAATAGCACCAAACTTCGGTACTTAAAAATCCCCATAGGCGACGCTTTAAATTTTTTTACTGGTTACATATTTTGAGTTACAGAGGAGGTCTAGAATTATTGCTCATGCTCTAACGTTCGCGGCGATACCTCACATGTGTGGTTTGAACACCGGTTTTATATGTGGGCGGGACTTACGTGTGCGTTCACTTCTGCGTGCGAGTTACCGGGGACAGGGGAGCTTTAAAAATAAAAATAAAACATTTTTATTGTTAATTTTACTTACAATTTTTTAGTTTGACACTTTTTCAAAAAAGTTTTAGGTCACTTTTATTCCTATTACAAGGAATGTAAACATCTCTTGTAGTAGGAATATGACATGACAGGTCCCCTTAAGCCTTAGACCCCATGCACACGAGACGCCGGTGCAAACTTTGCTGAACACACGTTTTTAAAGGCTGAAACCGGCGTTTAGAAATGCCCATTTTGCAGCGATTGCAGCCGGGTTTAGCTGCGTTTTACCGCGTTTGCGTCTATTAGCGTTTAGTTAAGAAACATCATAAGACCCTCCCTAAGCCCAAAAAACAGTATTATTAACCATTTCAGCCATTTTGTGAGACCAGAGTGAGTAGCAGCAGCTGAGAGAGCAGCAGTGTACTTGTATTTAGCGTGTCACTTGCCACATCATCTGCCACAAGCTGTGGATTGTCCACTTGCCACGTCACCTGATACGTCACCTGGCTACGTCACCTGCCACAAGTTGTGGATTGTCCACTTGCCAGGTCACCTGGCCACGTCACCTGGCCACAAGTTGTGGATTGTTCACTTGCCACGTCACCTGCCACATTACCTGGCCACGTCACCTGGCCACAAGTTGTGCATTGTTCACTTGCCACGTCACCTGCCACGTCACCTGGCCACGTCACCTGTCACAATTTGTGGATTGTCCACCTGCCACGTCACCTGGCCACATCACCTGGCCACGTCACCTGCCACAATTTGTGGATTGTCCACCTGCCACGTCACCTGGCCACATCACCTGCCACAAGTTGTGGATTGTCCACTTGCCACGTCACCTGGCCACAATTTGTGGATTGTCCACCTGCCACGTCACCTGGCCACGTCACCTGCCACAAGTTGTGGATTGTCCACTTGCCACGTCACCTGGCCACGTCATCTGCCATGTCACCTGGCCACGTCACCTGACACAATTTGAGGATTTCCACCTGCCACATCACCTGGCAACATCACCTGCCACAAGTTGTGGATTGTCCACTAGCCACGTTACTGGTCACAAGTTGTGGATTGTCCACTTGCCACGTCACCTGCCATAAGTTGTGGATTGTCTACAGTGCAATGCAGGCAATTACATTTTTTTTATATTTTTTTTATGGTTTTTCATCATTTGCCATCATTTTTGAGATTTGTAATGTAAAAAAATAGGTCACCTTTAAAAACGCTTATAAACGAAAACGCGGCAAAATGCCGGTACCGCGTTTAGCCGTGTTTAGCATCTGAAACGTGGAAAACTTTTGCATCTGAACCCATTTTTTTAACAAGGTTAAATGCAACTGCCTAAAAACGTCAATAAATGAGAGTGTGTGTATGGTCACATAGGATAACATTGAATGGGTTCAGGGGCAGTTGAAAAAAGTGTCCAACTGCCTCTGAACGCGCGTTTAACAGCGTCTCGTGTGCATGGGGCCTTACAGTGAGATATGAGGTCATAAAGACCCCACATCTCACCTCTAGGCTGGGAAGCCTGAAATAAAAAAATGTAAAAATGATCACGGCTTCCCGAGGCGGCTCTGTTTGTTTGAATGCAGAGGCCGGGCGTGACGTCACAACATCGCGCCCGGCCTCCAACGATCATAGAGACTCCGGCGACCATCTGGTCCGCCGGAAATCTCTATGGTAAACATCCGGGGCCGGCGGATCCGTTCTCCGACTCACCGATCGCAGAGGTGAGTCGTAGAAGCACCGGAGGGCGGCGGGAGGGGAACGTCCCTTCTCACCGCCCGTAAGAACGATCAGGCGGCTGACCAGCCGCTATGATCATTCTTATGGTGTAGGAAATTGCCGGCTGAAAAAGCCGATATCTGAATGATTCCTGTAGCTGCAGCCGTCGGCAAGTGGTTAAAAAAAAAAAAAACATCTCTCCACTTCACCTTTGGGAAGATTTACCCCCCCCCCCCCCCCCTTTCCTGACAAGGACATTTTTTTGTGATACAGCACTGTGTTACTTTAACTGACAATTGCGTGGTCGTGCGACGCTGCGTCGTTTCCCCATAAATCAAGGTTTCTTTTGGTGGTATTTGGTCACCCCTGTTTTAATTTTTCGTGCTATAAACAAAGAACGACCAACAATTTTGAAGAAAAAAAAAAAAACAATATTTTTTACTTTCTGCTATAAAACATATCCAATAAGAAAATGTAAAAAAAATCTAAATTTCTTCATCAATTTAGGCCAATATGTATTCTTCTACATATTTTTGGTAAAAAAAAAAAAATCCCAATAAGCGTATATTGATTGGTTTTCGGAAAAGTTATAGCGTCTATAAAATAGGGGATATTTTTATACTAGTAATAGCGGCGAACAGCGACTTATTGCGATTTTGCAGTGGACAAATAAGAGGTGGCACTGATAGGTGGCACTGATGGGCACTGGTAGGTGACACTGATAGGCAGCACTGATAGGCAGGACTGATGAGGCAGTGATGGGCACTGGTTGGCAGCACTGACGGTCACTGATAGGTGGCACTGGCCACTTGTGGCATGCGACTTGTTCTCTAAGGATCTTGAAGGGGAACCCCCACGCCCAAAAAATCTGATAAATCGGACACTAACTGACACTTGACACTTTTTTGGGAACCAGTGACAGTAATACAGTGATCAAAAATATGCACTGTCACTGTACTGACACTGGCTGGGAAGGGGTTAACATCAGGGGCGATCAAAGGGTTAAATGTGTTTCTAGCTAATGTTTTAGTGTAGTGGGGGAGGTGCTGTTACTAGGGGAACGCATAAATCTGTGTTTCTGTTTTACAAGAACACAGGATCCATGCCTTTCCTACTGACAGAACAGCGACCTGCCTTGTTTACATAGGCAGATTGGCATTCTGTCAGTGTACAGAATGATCAGCGGGTGCAGGTGGACATCGGGTCCACGGGATCTGCTGATCAGCTCCCCCTGTGAAAAATCACAGCGGCCCGATACCCGGACGTGCAGGATCATGTATATATATGTGATTCTGCGCAGCGCGGCCACCCTATATGCTATGTGTGCTATGAGGCAGCTAGGAAGTGGTTAAAGCCAAAGAACAAGAAATGACGTTGAAGGATGTTCCGGTCCTCCAAGGGCATAGAGCTGAGTGGGAGCTATTTTGCCCTCACCAGGGCCAATGCTACCACTAGGCGCCTAGGGCACACTGCTGCCTAGGGCACAGCCACGGCCTGTCACTTCCCCAAACCCCCGGTAAATGTCACCTTTGGAGCCGCCGTCCCTCCCCCACACACGCTGGTGCACCTGCAGAAAGATTGTGACCACCTCTCGCTGCAGCTGAAGTCAGCCCAAAGCCCCAATTGCCGCTTGTCATTGCCCGCCAGCATGGAGCCTGTGGTGGAGGTGTCGTTTCGCCAGTCTGCAGGAGTGTTCCAGAGGAGGAAAGAGAATGTACACTATGGGGGACCATGCTGAGGCTTCAAGCCAAGATGGAGGAGTTCAGGCACATAGTGGAGTGGCAGCTGGATGACGTGCTGCTTCTGGTGTGGCCCACCCCCCCCATCACCGACCTGCAGTGCCAGAACCGAAGACTGCGGGAGCAGATGGACAAACTCAGCTGCCAGGTGGAACTGTGGAAATACTGACCCAGGTGGCGGGACTGAGCAGGGATGGACAGACCAGGTACTCCAGCCATGCACTGCTCGCTGTGTCCGACTCAGAACAGTCCAGTGAGGGGGCAACATACTGTACATCACAGGGGGTTATAGATAGGCCTGGTGCTAGACTGTTTTGTGCCCTTTTTACACCATATAGAAAATAAGTAGTTGGTTTAGCCTACGGCACAAAGTAGTCTAGCACCGGCCCTGGCCCTCACTTGACTTCCTTCCTAGCTATCAGCTGTATCAGATCAGTTCTGGGCTTACCAGCTCCGGTAAGCTCGGAAACAACCGAATAGCGTCGGGGGGGGGGTTTGGGGGCACCTCTCCGTCACCTCTAAAAGTGATCCTGAGGTAAATCCACCACCGGGATCACTTTTATTTGACGACAAATGGCACACAGAACAAAATGATACCGGGGTTATGGCTTTCCCAATCTGACAGCTAAAACCTTTGCCCTGTAACTTCATGTCTGACTTCCATACGACTTCAATGAACGGGATCCGACTTTGATCCAACCATACCAGGCTCTTTGAGTCTTGTATGATTCTTGAGGGGGGAACCCTGCGCCCCCAAAAAAAATGGCGTTGAGTCCCCCCCAAAACCTTACCAGACCCTTTGATCTGGTATGGATTTTAAGGGGAACCCCAAACCAAAATAAAAAAAATGGCGTGGCGTCCCCCCCAAGACCATACCAGACCCTTTGGTCTGGTATTGATTTTAAGGGGAACCCCACACCAAAATAAAAAAAATGGCATGGCGCCCCCCCCACAATCCATACAAGACCCTTATCCGAGCACGCAGCCCGGCAAGTCAGGAAAGGGGGGACAAGCTAGCGCCCCCCCTGGACCATACCAGGCCACATGCCCCCAACATGGGGGGTGGGTGCTTTGGGGTAGGGGGGGCTCTGCGTCCCCCACCCCAAAGCACCTTGTCCCCATGCTGATGGGGACAAGGGCCTCTTCCCGACAACCCTGGGCTGCGGCCAGGGGGCTTATCCGAATCTGGAAGCCCCCTTTAACAAGGGGGCCCCCAGATCCCGCCCTCCCATGTGAATGAGTAGGGGTACATTGTACCCCTACTCTTTCACCCAAAAACAAGTAAAAAAAAATACAGTACACAGATTTTTGACTTTATTAAAATAGCTCCAACGTGTCTTCTCCCTCTGCTGGTGTCTTCTTCCTCTGGTTCTTTATCCAGTTCTTCTCCCTCCGCTGATGTCTTCTCCTGACTCTAGCTTCTGCTGTTGTGTTAGCTCCCCGCCCCCTTGTGACATTACCGCACCATCATGCTGCGGGCGGACATGGGGACAAGGTGCTTTGGGAACCCCGCGCCCTGTCCCAAAGCACCACCCTCCATGTTGAGGGCATGTGGCCTGGTATGGTCAAGGAGGGGGGAGCTCACTTCTCCTCCCCTCTCCTGGCCTGCATGCTTGAATGAGGGTCTAGTATGGATTTTGGGGGACCCCACACCGTTTTTCTTTTGGCATAGGGTTCCCCTTCAAGATCCTTAGAGCACAAGTTGCATGCCACAAGTCGGATCAGTAAAGATGATGATCCGACTTGGATGCGACTTACATTCAAATCAATGGGCTGAAATCGTGCCCAAGTTGGACTAAAGTAGTGCAGAAATCTTTTTCAAAGTCGGACCGACACAAGTCGAACCAGCTAAGACAGCTCTCATAGGAAACCCCTGATTTATACACGTCATGCGACATGTGTTCCCAATGTTGGAGCGTAAGTCGCACCAGTGTGCGCCGGGCCTTAAACACAAGTCATTTGGTATAACAGGTAACAGCAGAACCTTGTGTAGCGGATACTTACTTTCCCGGGGAAACTTTTGAATTTTTTCGGTGACACAAGTGGTGTATCTCCGGCGGTCCACCGGGTGGCGCTGTCACTTTGGGCCGACGGACGAATCATTGCTTTGTCGAATCCCTTTTTGTCCTACTTCGGCAGCCGTGTGGTGGGGCGGGGAACCCGCTACGCATGCCGGGGGAGGGTATAAAGGGGGCCGGCCATTTTGTCACGGGGTTCGTTGTCCCTGGCACCTTTAGCCTGCGGACAGAGTTTGTGTTTGTCCTCTAGGCGGACTAGGCCTAGAGGACCACCGGAGGTCGTGTTCCACCTCAGGCAGAATGGATGGTAGGAAGGCACATCCATGCGGACAAAGTGGTGATCAGACGCAAAGAAGGCGAAGATGTGGAGTACCATCTAGAGACTATGGATCAGCATTTAAAACCACTAACTCTGCCGCACCCACGTTTCTACCTCTAGGAGAAAAAGACTCCATTGTTATCATGCTGCTGAACTTTCTGGGGCAATTGTGTTTTGGTATGCCCAAAAGAAAAGAGAAAATAACTGTTCCTGTTTGGTTCTTCCCGCAAAGAGATCACAGACTCTGGGGTAGATAGTGTTAGGGAAGAAAGAGAAGAGGTTCAACGGGTGCAGTTACCACGAGGCTGTCACCAGGTGGCAGTGTTGCGCAACGTTATAAACACTTTTCACGCACCCACTCTTTGGAGAAAGAGGGATTTCTTTTAGGAGAAATTTCTTTTACTCCCACACACGAATACATGTGTCAGGATTTTACATGTTGGTTTTTGTTTTTTTCCCTCTGCAGGAGAACATCCCAGCAAGATTTTAGACTCTGGGGAGGTCTTTAGTCAGGATGGGGAGGGAAAAAGTAAATGTTGAAAGTAATTGGAAAAAAAATGTTTGATGTTGTCTTTTACTCCTCTTTTGTTGCAGGGGGGCTCAGACACAACTTCACAGTAAGATAGTGTTTCCAAGTTTGGGTTTGTTTTTCAATTTGTAAACGGTTTCTGGCCCGAATCATGTCAGCCGTTGAGGATATGGTTTGCCCCAGACACTGGGGACCAGTGTCAAAAGACAGGGGGGAATATGTAGCGGTTACTTACTTTCCCGGGGAAACTTTAGAATTTTTTCGGTGACACCAGTGGTGTATCTCCGGCGGTCCACCGGGTGGCGCTGTCACTTTGGGCCGACGGACGAATCATTGCTGTGTCGATTCCCTTTTTGTCCTACTTCGGCAGCCGTGTGGTGGGGCGGGGAACCCGCTAGGCATGCCGGGGGAGGGTATAAAGGGGGCCGGCCATTTTGTCACGAGGTTCGTTGTCCCTGGCACCTTTAGCCTGCGAACGGAGTTCGTGTTTGTCCTCTAGGCGGACTAGGCCTAGAGGACCACCGGAGGTCGTGTTCCACCTCAGGCACCTTTAGCCTGAGGTGAGGTACTCGGTCGGCGGTCTGGAGCTCAGTGCCCAACACTGAGTTCCGCGAGATGGACGCCTGAATCCGAGGTGGACGTAATGGACCGGGAAGAGCTCCTCATCTGAAGACCCGGTGCAGCATACTGCCGGTGACAGGTGAGCCTCTTGTCGGAGACCGTCCGGAAGGTGAATTTCCCTCGTGCGGAGACCATAGCCCACTCTTTGGAGGAGAGTGGAGGAAAGAACTTGTGTCTGGGCCTATATACACATTCACACCTCCTGTTCTGTTTTTGTAAAGCAAGTAAGTCCATGCTATGTTCAAATAAAGGAGTGTTGGACTTGCAACGGTGTGAGGCTCGTTTCCTGGCAGATGACTCCTGAAGGGAGGATTCGATACACAATACAGACCCGAAGGTAAAGAACTTTTGCTAATACCACTTATACACCTGTGGTGGAAGCCTGGCGTAGCGGACCCACTCCCTTTCCTATCATACCCCTAGACCAGAGACATTGCGAGCGAGAACTTTAATAGAGGGGATTGGGAGTGTGGGACCCAATTGCCCGCTACACGTGGGGGCTCGGGTCAGGTATATGTATTGTGTATCACTTGGAAGAACGTGTCTGCCGGAAAGAGTCAAGTGTATAGGCCGAAGTGCAGCCCTACTCGAAAGTCGTGGACATGACCTCAGAAGAGGAAAGGCCCGCGCAGGCAGAGTGATGAAAGGGGGAAAGCCCAGCCGTGTGACGGACTACACGTGGGGGTTTTTAATTGCACTGCGCCATCAGACACAACCCCCACCGCTTAGTTCGTGGGCGTGCCTCAACCAACCAAGTGGAAAAAGCCCGCGAACTGGAGCAAAAGGGGAGGAGTCCAATACATGTGACGGACTACACGTGGGACGTTGGCGCGAAAACTCTGCAGTGTACGATGGAACAGCAACAGGTCGCCATGTTTGGACCCGCCTCGTGGATCCCGGTTCACCCGGCAACTACAACATTGACTGCTGCTGCTCCCATAATGGATACGGGGATCCGACTAAAGCCGAGGGGTCGATTCGCCCTATATTCCTGCATGGACGTGGAGGCCTTGGGCATGATTTGTCCCGGATGCTCGGGACTGGTATGTCTGTTAAAGCCCTTCGGACGATGTGACGCCTGTGGGGAATTCATGTTTGAGGTGGATCCGGCGGTGGAGAGGCCGAAAACCATCTACCCAGGCCGGGCTTCAGGCATCGCCCCACAGAAGGCAGGAACCACAGCTGTGAGAGTCGCCCCTGCGTACACTGCAACGACCGCGGAGGAGGTCGTGAAACACCAACGGGAGAAATCCGAGGATGCTGACTCGGTCACCACTGTCTCACAGCGTCCGCCACCGAAGAAGAGAACCAGCGTGGTAGCCCCGACCAGCGGTGGTGGTGGACCATCTCGCATGCCCACGCCAGGCCCGGATGGATCCATAGACGAGAGTTCCGGACATCCCAAGAAAGGCCAAGGTAAGCCGGCTGAGAAGACTTGGTGTGAGGGAGGATGTGTCGGGAAGGCATGGCCTAGCAAGTCTCCGGAGTGTGGATGTTCTGTTTCCACACAGGGCTACATACCCGCGGAGGATTGTGACACCTCTGACCTGGAATCTCTCTCGGATATGGGAGATGATGTCCTAATTGACGATCTGTTTGCCGAGAAGGGCTGGGACAAGGCACCGCTTGCTGCGTTCCGTGGGATTCGGAATTCGCCTATGTCCGTGGCAGAGAGCACACCAAGGGTGGAGGCGTCAGCGCCTGAAGGAGAATCTCTCCCTCAACTTGTTCCCGCATCCCCTGCACCATCTGCACCTGATGCTGGGGTAAGAAGATTGTTGTTGAGGCCTCCAATGCCCAGATTAGAGGTGGTCAAGGCACCTCGCCATCCAGATGCGGTCGTTCTGCCTGGTGAAGGGGACAGATCAACCATGCCTCCTTTGGCGAGACTACAGAGACTGTTTGGTCAAAAAGTTGCAGCACAATATGGATGGGAGTATCCTTACTTGCCGAAGGACCTGCTGTATGAGGTGGAGGTATGCAGGGAGCGTTGGTACAATGATTTTGTTTGGACCCATCTCAAAGTCCCGCACGCTCGCAGATACTTAGCGTGTTCTCCAAAGGCTTAACAGCGCTTTAAAGACTGCAAGGCAGAATGGATGGTAGGAAGGCACATCCATGCGGACAAAGTGGTGATCAGACGCAAAGAAGGCGAAGATGTGGAGTACCATCTAGAGACTATGGATCAGCATTTAAAACCACTAACTCTGCCGCACCCACGTTTCTACCTCTAGGAGAAAAAGACTCCATTGTTATCATGCTGCTGAACTTTCTGGGGCAATTGTGTTTTGGTATGCCCAAAAGAAAAGAGAAAATAACTGTTCCTGTTTGGTTCTTCCCGCAAAGAGATCACAGACTCTGGGGTAGATAGTGTTAGGGAAGAAAGAGAAGAGGTTCAACGGGTGCAGTTACCACGAGGCTGTCACCAGGTGGCAGTGTTGCGCAACGTTATAAACACTTTTCACGCACCCACTCTTTGGAGAAAGAGGGATTTCTTTTAGGAGAAATTTCTTTTACTCCCACACACGAATACATGTGTCAGGATTTTACATGTTGGTTTTTGTTTTTTTCCCTCTGCAGGAGAACATCCCAGCAAGATTTTAGACTCTGGGGAGGTCTTTAGTCAGGATGGGGAGGGAAAAAGTAAATGTTGAAAGTAAGTGGAAAAAAAATGTTTGATGTTGTCTTTTACTCCTCTTTTGTTGCAGGGGGGCTCAGACACAACTTCACAGTAAGATAGTGTTTCCAAGTTTGGGTTTGTTTTTCAATTTGTAAACGGTTTCTGGCCCGAATCATGTCAGCCGTTGAGGATATGGTTTGCTCCAGACACTGGGGACCAGTGTCAAAAGACAGGGGGGAATATGTAGCGGTTACTTACTTTCCCGGGGAAACTTTAGAATTTTTTCGGTGACACCAGTGGTGTATCTCCGGCGGTCCACCGGGTGGCGCTGTCACTTTGGGCCGACGGACGAATCATTGCTGTGTCGATTCCCTTTTTGTCCTACTTCGGCAGCCGTGTGGTGGGGCGGGGAACCCGCTAGGCATGCCGGGGGAGGGTATAAAGGGGGCCGGCCATTTTGTCACGAGGTTCGTTGTCCCTGGCACCTTTAGCCTGCGAACGGAGTTCGTGTTTGTCCTCTAGGCGGACTAGGCCTAGAGGACCACCGGAGGTCGTGTTCCACCTCAGGCACCTTTAGCCTGAGGTGAGGTACTTGGTCGGCGGTCTGGAGCTCAGTGCCCAACACTGAGTTCCGCGAGGGAAGGATCCTAGGGTGCTCCGGAGATGGACGCCTGAATCCGAGATGGACGTAATGGACCGGGAAGAGCTCCTCATCTGAAGACCCGGTGCAGCATACTGCCGGTGACAGGTGAGCCTCTTGTCGGAGACCGTCCGGAAGGTGAATTTCCCTCGTGCGGAGTCCATAGCCCACTCTTTGGAGGAGAGTGGAGGAAAGAACTTGTGTCTGGGCCTATATACACATTCATACCTCCTGTTCTGTTTTTTGTAAAGCAAGTTAAGTCCATGCTATGTTCAAATAAAGGAGTGTTGGACTTGCAACGGTGTGAGGCTCATTTCCTGGCAGATGACTCCTGAAGGGAGGATTCGATACACAATACAGGCCCGAAGGTAAAGAACTTTTGCTAATACCACTTATACACCTGTGGTGGAAGCCTGGCGTAGCGGACCCACTCCCTTTCCTATCATACCCCTAGACCAGAGACATTGCGAGCGAGAACTTTATTAGAGGGGATTGGGAGTGCGGGACCCAATTGCCCGCTACACGTGTAAAGAAAGCTATGGAGCTACATGGACCAATATGCTTGCGGGTCTTTGGGCAAAGCTGCATATCTGTGAAGCTGTCTGTAAGCAAGTTGTAGGCTGCTGCTTACAGTATGGGGCAAAATAAAAAAATATTTTGACAGACTTTGTACCAAGCTAATGGCTGTCACTGAGTCATGATTACTGTGACTTATGTGTATTGTCTATTAGCTAGCAGGCTGTTAACTAGGGGTTAAAGCGGAGTTCCACCCAGAAATGGAACTTCTGCTGATTTGGTTCCCCTCCCCTCCCCTCCGGTGTCACATTTGGCACCTTTCAGGGGGAGGGGGGGGGGGGAGAGCAGATACCTGTCTAATCCAGGTAATTGCTTCCACTTCCGGTGAAAGAGTGCCGAAAAAAACGCAGCGAACTACGCCATGTCCGGCCCCTCGTCTGTCCCCTCCCCCCGCTGTCTTCTGAGAGACACACCGGTCAAAGAAGACAGCAGGGACCATTCAGAACATGCAGCGTGACTCGCACATGCGCAGTAGGAAACCAAGCTGTGAAGCCACAAGGCTTCACTTCCTGAAGAACCCGGAGCCAAGGGCCGGGTCGGCTTCGGGTGAGGACATTGCGGTTGCCCTGGACAGGTAAGTGTCCTTATTTTAAAAGTCAGCAGCTGCAGTATTTGTATCTTCTGACTTTTCATTTTTATTTTGCAGGAGGAACTCTGCTTTAACATAGGTTCTTTGTTTATAGGCTCTGTGTTTTTCCGATCTTTTTGGGCTCTGCCTTCTACCCTGTGTTGATATAAAAAGGGGGAGGGCTCTGCTCTGAGGACTTCTGAGCACAAGGGAACGAGAGCAAGCTGGGCTATGGACTGATGTAGCTGCCACCTCTGGGGGAAAGCAACCCTTTTGTGGGTACCCACCGAATAACAAGTGGATTGCAGTTTTTTATTCAATCATGCGTTTACATATTTTTTATTTTTATTTAATGTATTATGTGCAATAATGGAATTTTCATTTTTGTCTACTATATGCCCATCAGCTCGTCATTTCTGTTATGTACCATATCCCATGTGTATTTATATGAATAAACTTCCTCATTATTGTACAATTTAGTTATTTTTGTCTCACATATCTCACTCAAAGTCCCAAATCACCCCCTTTTCATTACATAATAGGGATGGAGGCGCATGGTCTGGTTGGTCACGTACTTCATATAAAGCCCCCAAAAACCCCTTTTCTACTTATGAGTAAATAGATAACAAATCCCCCCACCAGGGTTGGGGAAAGGGGTGGGGGGCAGGATGACGTAGTGAACTAAAGGGAGGGGGGGATGTTGCATAGTAAGTTCCAGCTGATACAGGAGTGTTGATCTGAGAGCGTTCCTGTGTCATCTTCTCGATAGAGGGAGGAACTGGAGGGGAGAGAGCACAGCCAGCACCTTCTCCCAGTCTTTCCTCCTTTCTGCTGTGGTCGCTGCTTGCAAGTTCCCATCTGTAACTTTTAAGGAGGGGGGGGGGTGTAACAAACACTTGTGGTTGGGATGTTTTGTGTTAGGAGGAAGGATGAAGAGGGATTTACACTAGGCAGTGGGTTTGTGCTAAGAGGGGAAGGGGAGATTTGGTGAGAATATTATGCTAGCAGGAAGGATTTTAGGGGGAGGTTGAGGATTTATGCTAGGAGGGGAATTTTTTTTGGGGGGGGGGGATTTATGCTTGGAAGAAGCATTTGAGCAGAGGATTTGTATAGGAGGGGGTAAAGGGGGTAGAATTTGTTGGGAAGGATTTGTGCTAGGAGGGGGATTCATGCTGGAAATAAGAAGAATTCGAGCTAAGAGGTAAGAATGAGGAGCAAAGATTTGTGCTGGGACATGATGCTCACACATTACAGTATCCAAAATGATCAATAGGGGGCGCTTTAAATGCTTTTGCAGCTCATACAATTAGACTTAAACGAGGGGTCTAGAACCATTGCACTCACTCTGACATTTGCTGCAATAAATAACATGTGTGGCTGTGGCGCAATTGCTTTTTAAATACACGTGTGCCCTGTTTGCATTTTTGGGCGTGCACAGGGTTACTTTTAATTAATTTATTACATTTTTTGTGCTATTATTATTTTTTACATTAACCACTTAAGGACCGCCCCACAAACATATATCATCAACATATACAACATCACGTACCTGTACTGTGACTGGACACAGTGGGAGCCAATCAGCGGGCCCGGAGGACCCAATGTCTGCCGGAAACCCGGCGATCGTTGAGAGTAAACAAGATCGCTATTCTGCTAGTAAGAAAGACAGAGATCTTGTATTTCTGCTAAGCAGGGACACGGATCTCTGTTTTCCTTCAGTTAAACCATCCCCCACACAGTAAGCAAGCACTCCCAGGGAACACATTTAACCCCTTATTGCCCCTGATGTTAACCCCCTTCCCAGCCAGTGTCATTAGTGCAGTGACCGTGCGTATTTTTTTTAGCACTAATCACTGTATTGCTGTCACTGGTCCCCAAAAAAGTGTCAAATTTGTCCGCCGCAATGTCACAGTCCCGCTAAAAATCGCTAATCGCATCCATTAATAGTTAATAAAACAAACAAGTCCATAAATCTATCCAATAGTGTGTAGATGCTATACCTTTTGCGCAAACCAATATACACTTCTTGGGATTTTTTTTTAACAAGTGTATCGGGTATGTACTTTCCCGGGTGTAATTTGAACTTGGCAGAGACATCAGTGATGAGTAATTCCCTGCGACCCAGTGGGTATGGCTGTCGCCCTGGGTTGGGGTTGAATCATTGCTGTGCCGTGCCTCCTTTTTATCCTCCCTCGGCAGCGGTATGGTGGGGCGGGGAGCCCGCCGTGCTTGCTGGGAGAGGGTATAAAGGGGCCGGCCATCTTTGTCATGGGGTCGAAGTCCCAGGCACCTTCAGCTTGCGGACGGTGGGTCGCGTCGCCCCTCTGGGTGGCTTAGGCCTAGAGGATAGCGGAGATCGTGTTCCATCCCAGGCACCTTTAGCCTGGGGTGAGGTACTTGGATGGAGGTCCGGAGCTCAGTGCCGAACACTGAGTTCCGCGAGGGAAAGAGATCCTAGGGAACCCCGGGAGTGGGTACCCTAATCCGGAAGGCGCAATGGACCGGGGGGAGCTCCTCATTTGAAGACCCGGTGAAGCATATTGCCGGTGACAAGTGAGTCTCTCGTCGGAGACCGCCTGGAAGGAAATCCCCCCTCGTGCGGAGACCAGGACACACTTCTAGGAAGGGAAGTGGCAAACTACATTGTGTCTGGGCCTGTTCGCATCCACACCTCCTTTCCTGTTCTGTTTCTACCAAGGGAGTTCCACTGTTTGTGTTCATTCTCAGAAAAATAAAAGGAGTGTTGGACTTTAATGGTGTGGGGCTCATTTCCTGACAGACATGGTTCAAGGTGACTCTTGGAGGGAGGATCCAGGTGCACAGCACTGACCCGAAGGTAATACAAAAAAAACGTTGCTTATACCGCACTAACACCTGTGGTGGAAGCCAGGCGTGGTGTCCCCGCTCCCTCCCCTCTAAGATACCCCTAGACAAGAGAAGAGAGAAAGAGGGGAGTGGAGGAGGCCGCTACACAAAAATATGTAGCAGGCCTAAATTGATGAAGACATTAAATATTTAAAAAAAAAATGTTGGATATGTTTTATAGCAAAAAGTAAAAAATATTGTTTGTTTTTTTTTTCAAAATTCTCTGTCTTTTTTTTGTTTATAGCACAAAAAATTAAAACCACACAGGTGATCAAATACCACCAAAAGAAAACTCTATTTGTGGGGGGAAAAAAAAAAAGGACATCAATTTTATTTCGGTGCAGCGTCACACGACCATGGAATTGTCAGTTAAAGCAACGCAGTGCTGTATCGCAGAAAATAACCTGGTCAGGAAGGGGGGGGGGTTATTTTTTCAGAGCTGAAGTAGTTAAACATTATTACTATGACATGGAACATAGCAAGCCCTCTGTATGATAGTATTATACGTGTGCAGTGTGGTGCCATTCAGAAAAATTCTAAAGAGATAAATTCTAAATGAATGGCACCACAATATGCCATACAGAATGCCTCAGGTTACTGTTGCGGTAAAATGCAGATTATTGCAGCACATAGGTCTCACTCAAGGGGAGGCCTAGAGGCAACTACAGTAGAATTTCAAATAACTTCATCCTAATGACCTCCCTCCCCTTGTATAGGTTAGGGTGACCAGACATCCCCGGTTTCAGGGGACAGTCCCCGGATTGAGGACACTGTCCCCGGACCAAGTCTGTCCCCAGTTTTGTCCCCGGATTGGATTTGAACAGGGGCTGGGGCAATTTCAAAGACAGTGCAGAATAAAAAAAAAATCTGACTTACACACCCCCGCTCCGCCACTCCTACTAGCTTAGGGGGTGTATTTTTTCCATTATCTGTGCCCCTTTCTGATGATCATGTGCTGGTCGGAGCGGAGGGAATATTTCTTCAGTTTCGGGTGCATGCCCATTCCGCTCTGCCTTGGCTCAAGTCCTGGCCAGCCGCCTGCCTATCTCCTTGCCTTCCCTGGCGGAGTGATCTTCCTCCGCTCCCCACCCAGTAGTAGCCAGGGCCCGGAGAGTAAGACTTAAAGTGATTGTAAAGGATTGTTTTTTTTTGTTTTTTTTTAACAAACATATCATACTTACCTCCAATGTGCAGCTCGTTTTGCAGAGTGGCCCCGAACACCGACTTCTGGGGTGCCTCGGCGGCTCTCGCGGCTCCTCCCCGCATTAGATAACCCCCAGGGGGGAAACGCTCTCCAAAGGGGGGTTCCTTGTGGGTGTGCTCCCGAGTCATTAATTAGGCGTCCATAGCCGCCGAATGTATGACTCGGCTCCGCCCCCCGGTGCCCATGTTATAGGATGCATTAAGGTGAAAAAACAAGGTTTTACAACCCCTTTAACAGGCTGTGAGGTGGGCGGTGGCGGCGACGGACAGAGAGTCACTGAAAAAAAAATGTCCCCGGATTTCATTTTAAAAATCTGGTCACCTTAGCTTAGGTAGCCTCTATACACTTACCTTAGATCAGTGGGCAATGCGATCTACAGAGGAGCCTCCCTGTAGACTAATAAATAGAACGTTTTTGTATGAAGAACTCAGCACCCCTGGTGTTCTGCACCCTGACATATTCCTGTCACACAGCACCCACAACACCCAGTACCCTAGGTGCTACACCACAGACACTACATTCCAGCATCCCAAAACCCTACACACTGCACCCCTACACCCGTGACACTGCACCCTTACACCCGTGACACTGCACCCCAATACTGCGGACATTGATCTTCCACCACCAGACGCTGCACCCCACCACCAGACGCTGCCCCCCACCACCACCAGACACTGC
This sequence comes from Rana muscosa, assembly GCA_029206835.1. Taxonomy (NCBI): domain Eukaryota; kingdom Metazoa; phylum Chordata; class Amphibia; order Anura; family Ranidae; genus Rana; species Rana muscosa. The sequence continues at coordinate 40,191,959 of JARGYO010000094.1, forward strand.
CCCCCACCACCACCAGACACTGCCCCCCCACCACCAGACACTGCCCACCACCACCACCAGACGCTGCCCACCACCACCACTGTACCCCATTGCCCCAAGCATCGCACCCCAAAAACAACAGAAATTTCACCCCAACACCCCAGATGCTGCACCCAAATACCCCAGACATTGCACTTCAACACCATAGACACTGTATCCCAATACTTTAGACAACGCGCCCCAACACCACAGACACTGCACCTCAATGCCCTAGATGCTGCACCCCTACACCACAGGCATGGAACCTTTCTGCAAGCTAGCAATTCTTTTGATGCATACTTTGCTCTCCCTTGCCATGTTTGCAGGGACATGCAGAGAGGAGGAGAGGCTGAACCAGGAGTTCCTGGGCTCCCTGTCCACTTCCTCCTCCCTCTGAGGACATCACCTTCTGCCCAAAGCAGCTTGCAGAGGCCAGTCAGTCCTCCAACTTCTTGGGGGCGCTGTGCAAACTGCATGTGTTACTGCAGAAAGAAGGGGGATCTGCACACTTCTGGACTAAAAGGAAGCCAAACACTGTGCTGCCCACCACCTCCATTATTACCAATGCCTTCCAAGGCGGTGGCCAATTTCTAGAAGTCCAGATTTATTCTTGTTTCTTTTACATTAAATGTAAGCATTTTATTTAAAATACAACACCGCTATTCCTCACTCCTTCCTCCCAGAATGTTCAAGTGATTATATTAATATTATTATTATTATTATGAACATGAAATCTTTATATTAGACCAAAACTAATACTCTATTTGCTTCCTGTATTCTCCTTTTACCATATGAAAAGAATAGGAAAAATATAGGATAGAATAAGATATTGTATGATACGATAAGATAGGATAGGGGAGAATAACATAGGATAAGATAGAATATGGTACAATAAAAAAGGATAGGATAAGATATGATAAGATAGGATATTATAGGATAAGACTGGATAGTATAGAATACGAAAGGATAAGATAGGTTAGGATAGGACAGGATAAGTTAGGATAGGATAAGGTAGGGTAGGATAGGATATGGTAGAATAACATAGGTTAGGAGAGAATATGATAGGATAATACAGAATAAGTTTGGATAGGATACAGTAGAAGAACATAGGATACACCGCTCTATCACCTTTCCGAAGGAGTTTGCCCACATCAGCTGGGTCCCTGTCTGTCAATCTCTTTCAATATTACACATCATGTATCACAGACCCATACAACACAAATACAACACAAATACAACACAAAGGTTTTTACAGGCTGCAGATAATCAGAATACAGGTTCATGTAATTGACTCCGGGCAAGTATTACCTGCTTTGGTGACCTTTGGCAGCCGTCACGGACACAAAGATGGACCCACACGGGGAACAGGATATACTAAGCAAGATATGAAAGTGATATCTTACCGTATTTTCAGAGGTGATCAATCTCTCTGTCCTGCCCGTGATGGTTCCTTCTCAGTGGCCTCTTGGTCGGCTCTCCTCTGGTTCACAGCCCGAAGCCCCACAATTGGGCTGCCAGTTTGATCTGGATCCAGACAAATGTCTGTGCTGAGTATCTGCACCGGGCCTAATTGGAAGTGTGAATATATGTGCACATGGGAGAAGAAACCACAGTGACACTTCGTTCAGCTAAATCAATCTTCTCTGTTTATTGCTCTGGACATATAGCCCTTCTTATAGTAAAGCATGAGTCATTGTTTACAATGCAGTAACATAGCCGTAGCTTTGTGTTTGTCATTCATGTATTGGTCATCTCTTATCTGGGGTCTTCTAGACAGATCTATCCAGTCTTTCGGACGTTTTAGCAATCCTTGTTTTCCTTGATGGGAGGGGGTGTCTAGTCAGCATTTTGAGTAAGGAGATATTTAGCATGTACAGTATATGGTACATAATAGAAATAGCCAATTAATTTGAGTATTAAACAATCAATAACAGAATCACTCTGCCAGGTAAGGCATAAGCAGCGGGCACCGCAGCCGGAACTATGACAGAGTCAGCACAATATGCGACGCGGTCCTGTCTGCCTGCGCCCGAAAAAGGAAAGAGAGTCCCTTCTCTGCGGTCACCTCCTGGACCCCTCTGTTGACCTGGTGGGGCCCGGGAAATTATTATTCCCTGGTAAGCAGGGAGTGGAGGGGGAGTGTAGCTTAGCAAAATCCTTTGCATTTATACATGCAGAAATGATTGCCCGGGCCCACTGTTGAGCTGGTTGTACTGCCCTATCAGCGGCCCTGAGCACACCTCTATCAAGCATGCAGGCTGCACAGCGGGTTCGCGATTCCAACCATTTAGAATATCCCTATGCATGACAAACAGATCAGCAGGAAAGCTGTATAGCTGTAAAATCATGGACAGTGTGGTCACCAGATCTCTCCCCTCCCTTCACTCCCTCTTGTTCTGCACACAGAGATACAGTATATCAATAAATCCTCCTCTTTCCCCCTCCCTCCAACTGACACGCATCTACTTAGTTTCGTTTCTCTCTTCTTCTGTCCCTCTGACTCCCTCCCTTATTTAGTTTCCTTTCTCTCTTCTGCAGTCAGCGATGGCGTTCTCTGATGCAAGGAAGGAGCTGGACTGTTCCATCTGTCTGAACATTTATACCAATCCTGTGACACTGAGATGTGGACACAACTTCTGCCGGGACTGTATAGAAGGTGTTCTGGATACACAGGATGGGTCTGGTGTTTATTGCTGTCCTGAATGCCGAGGAGAGTCCCAGGAGCGGCCTGAACTTATTAGGAACATTACACTGTGCAACATAATGGAGAGTTTCCGATCTACCGAGCCAGAGAAGGAGGAGAAGGAGAGCCAGATCCTCTGTACACACTGTATTCACTCCCCTGTACTTGCTGTTAAATCTTGTCTGCATTGTGAAGCTTCTCTGGGTGACGACCATCTGAGAGTCCACAGCAAGTCACCCCAACATGTCCTATCTGACCTCACCACACCCCAGAAGAACAGGAAATGCTCCGTCCATGAGAAGATCCTGGAGTATTACTGTACCGAGGACTCGGCCTGTCTCTGTGGGTCCTGCAGGCTGCATGGAGACCATCAGGAACACCAGGTGGAGGCACTGGGGGAGGCCTCTGAGAAGAGGAAGGAGAACCTGACCAATGCTCTGCAGAAGTTGGTGAAAAAGAGAGAGGAGATGGAGGAAAGCATCAAGAGTCTGCAGAAGTACAAGAGAAAAGTACAAGATGGTGCAGACGGTGTAACCAAGAGAGTTGCCGCCCTATTTAGAGACATCAGGAGACAACTGGACATCCTGGAGAGGAGAATTCTTAAAGAGATAACTAGGAAGGCAGAGAGAGTCTCATTCCCAGCCTCTGATTTAATCCAGGATCTGGAAATAAAGAAGGACGAGCTGTCCAGGAAGATACATCACATTGAGGAGATATGTAACATGACCGATCCACTGAGTGTTTTACAAGAATCAGACACAGGTGACTTGTGTGATACTGAGGATGGAGATGAGGAGGACAAAGAGAGACGCGATAAACTCCTTCATGGTGGGGGGGATCTGGATGTGACTGGGATTTCACACCTATTATATACAGGATTATGTGATATAATTACAGGGTTATACAGGGGGATCTATATACCAGAACCTGCAGATATATCACTGGATGCAGACACGGCTCATAATTACCTAAATATCTCAATGATAGGAAGACCGCACACAGGATGAATAAAAAGTTTAATCATCCTAATACACCAGAGAGATTTCAGGTCTACCAAATAATAACTAATACTCGTTATGATCGTTTTCTAGGGAAGTACATTCCAACCGGATACAGGGAAGTGATATCTCCTCAGGTGTTGAGCAGTCAGAGTTTCTCCTCAGGGAGACATTACTGGGATGTGGATGTTGGGGGATCATCACACTGGAGAGTTGGAATGTGTTACCCCAGTATAGACAGGACAGGAAAGCATTCAGAGATTGGATGTAATAAGTCCTGGTGTCTGGAGAGGAATGGTGATAAGTTATTTGTGACACACAACAATCAGTCAACCAATATATTGGCCAACATCCCAATACATAGAGTCAGGGTGTATCTGGATTATGAGGCGGGGCGTCTCTCTTTTTACAAGTTGGATATTCCAATCAAACACCTCCACACCTTCACTGACCTCTTCACTGAGCCCCTCCGTGCTGCGGTATATGTGGGAGCAGGTTATATAAAGATAGGTGGGGGGGACGACAGGACATGTGACAAATCTGCCTAGAGACTGGTGACATCACAGGAAGGTTGATTATGATTGGTGGGATCTTCCATCGTCTTAAGTGGTGGATTTAGCCCAGGTTTCCACTATTGCGTCCTGAAAGTCGCGTGATTTTGATGTGACTTGAAGCAATGCCTGTGTAGTCTTGAGATCTATGGACCTCAAGTCGCATCAAAGTGGGACCAAAGTAGTACAGGGACTACTTTGAAGTCGCACAGATATAAATGGTACTCATTGAAAATTATGGGGTACGACTTGTCATATGACTTCACAGTCCTAAGTCACATGACAAGTCGTACTAATGGAAACATAGCCTTATGCTGCGTACACGCGATCGGAAATTCCGACAAGAAAACCGTGGATTTTTTCTGACAAAATGTTGGCTCAAACTTGTGTTGCATACACACAGTCACACAAATCTTAGTTCAATAGGCAGTTCGGCTATTCTGCTTGATTCTGAGCATGCGTGTTTTTTTGCGAGTCGGAATTGCATGCAGACGAGCGGATTTTCCGATAGAAACTTTTTCGCTCGGAAAAATAGAGAACCTGCTCTCAATCTTTTGTTGGCGGAAATTCCGACCGAAAAAGTCAGATGGAGCCTACACATGGTCGGAATGTCTGACAAAAAGCTCACATCGGACTTTTCTTGTCAGAATTTCCGATCGTGTGTACGCTGCATTATGCTCCTGCTGGGTCGCCTATTATTCAAACATCCATAAAATTCCTGATATGTATGGTCGAGACTAAATTTCCCAGCATGCCTCAGAACACGGCTGTGCAAATTGTTGATTCAAACGTGTTTAGTAAAAATGTACTTATAACCACAACTATCCATGCCACTGAGGTATTTACAGTATATAGTGTTATCATTCCATGCACCACTCAGTGGGGAGCTTCTGTCTTATGGAAGGACCCCTTTTTCATTTATTGGCAATATGCTTTATGTGTAATACCAAAATCGTAATGCATTATGGGAACACTCAGTTTAGATTATTTTACTTGTAAGTACTGATTTATGTATTGCAGATATTCTTAAGAAGATAGACCCCCCCCCCCCCTCCCTACTATGATGTCATTTCATACCGGTGGTTCCATATTTATTTTTAAGGTAATCTTTGGGACCCCCACATATGTTTGTGCCCTTGTGTCAACCTCCAGACTTGTTGCCCGGTACATGCTGTACAGCCATACTGATGTGAGCCTACAATCTATATGTTGGATATAATATGTGATACAATTAAAATGATGTAGTTTGTTTCATCTAGCGTTTAATAGCGATACCGTCAAGCGGAAGTAAACCCATCCATAAAACCAGTTTTATTTCTGGCACCTGCCAGAAATGTAACACTCTCATTGGTTGTGCTCTCAACCAAACTGTCAAACCATCCAATGGCTGGTGTCATAACTGATCACATGTGCAGCATCATGGCAGTTGTAGAATAAACAGAAGCAAAGATGGCAGCTTCCTTGGCTGAAAACGATAGGGGGGTTTACTTACACTTTCATACCCCACAGTCCTGGGGAAGCTACACTGTGTGTGCGAAACAAGTTGACCTTTTGGATTTGGACAAATATATATATTTCTTAAAATTTGGTCCTTATTAGGTTTGCGTTATCGATACTATGCATTTGCACAAGTATCGTTACTCATGCAAATGCTCCAATACCTGAAACCAATACTTTTAGGCTCGGCTCTTTCATCTGTCAGTGGGATTCCCTCACTGACAGCTGAAATGTAAAAAAAGCAGCTGGTAATGTTTATCAACAACATTACTTAGCCAAAACAAATGAATAAGACGAAACAATGTTTCTTCTCATCTATCTTTCCGTTTATTCATTTACAGATCAAAGGGATGAACTTTGGTCTGCAGATGAAGTCAGTTTAAAGCAACCTGTCTAGTAAAAAAAAAAACGTTTCTTATTAGCCACTTCAGCCCCGGACCATTTGGCTGCCCAAAGACCAGAGCACTTTTTGTGATTCGGCACTGCGTCACTTTAACTGACAATTGCGCGGTCGTGCGACGTGGCTCCCAAACAAAATTGACGTCCTTTTTTTCCCCACAAATAGAGCTTTCTTTTGGTGGTATCTGATCACCTCTGCGGTTTTTATTTTTTGCTCTATAAACAAAAAATAGCGACAATTTTGAAGAAAAATCAATATTTTTTACTTTTTGCTATATTAAATATCCCCCAAAAAAATATAAACAAACTTTTTTTTTTCCCTCAGTTTAGGCCGATACGTATTCTTCTACATATTTGTGGTAACAAAAAGAAGTTATAGCGTCTACAAAATAGGGGATAGTTTTATGGCATTTTTATTAATAATTTTTTTTTTTTACTAGTTATGGCGGCGATCAGCAATTTTTATCGTGACTGCGACATTATGGCGGACACATCGGACACTATTGATGCATTTTGGGACCATTGTCATTTATACAGTGATCAGTGCTATAAAAATGCACTGATTACTGTGTAAATGACATTGGCAGTCAAGGGGTTAACCAGTAGGGGGCGCTGAAGGGGTTAAGTGTGTCCTAGGGAGTGATTCTAACTGTAGGGGGGATGGGCTACATGTGACACGACACTGATCCCTGCTACCGATCACAGGGAGCAGTGATCAGTGTCCTGTCACTAGGAAGAATGGGGAAATTCCCTGTTTACATCAGCATTTCCCCGCTCCTTCTCTCCGTGAGACCATTGCGGGTCACCCGGCGGACATCGAGTCCGCGGGACCCGCGGTCACACTCACGGAGCTCGTGGCGGGGCGCGTGTGCCCACAATGCTGCGTCTTAAAGGGGACGTACCCATACATCCATTTGCGCAGCCGTGCCATTCTGCCGACGTATATCGTCGTGCAGCGGTCGGCAATTGGTTAAATTGTTCCTCTGTTTAACTCCTTAATTTACTCAAATTATCCTTAATTCCTTATTCTCCTCCATTTAATTATTATTTTCATGTTGATTTTTTTATTTATTTTTTCACTTCTATTTTATAAACTAGTAACTTTTTTTTTTTTTTTGTTTGCTTTGTTCGTTAACAATTTTACACCTTTATCACATTTGCATGTTTTGCATTGAAAATAAATAAATATATTTTGGTTTGTAAATAACTTTTCAATGCTTTGTACCATTGCTGACAGTGTAAACAACAGTTGTGGTAGGTATCAGTAATTGGTATTGGTGAGTACTAAAAAAAAAGAAAAAAGAAAATAAATATCGGTACTTGTAAAATGGTATTGGTGCATTCCTAGTCGCAATATTTTTTTTTTTCTTAAGGTGTTTTGGTTCCAATCCTATGCTGGGTATTGTACAATTGGGCCCCTCCATCAGAGGGTGGCCTCCTTCTCCCCACCCCCCTTTTTTTTTTTTTTTTTTTGAGCTTTGTATTGATTTTAATGTTTGCAATAAAATGTATGAATTTTATGATGTTTGAAGGGTCTCATGTTTTCAAAGCACATTTTCTTTACGCATAGCCCCCTTATTGTATTATAATATTAAACTATACTGCATTTTTTTTTAGGATAAATTGCACCTTCATATAGTCCCCATTCCCGTTTTACTTTATTTGGTGGTAAATGTTAGTGGATATCTACTTCTTTTTTTTTTTTTTTTTTTAACCACTTAAGCTCAGGGCCATTTTGGCTGGTTAAAGACCAGGCCCCTTTTTGCGATTCGGCACTGCGTTGCTTTACCTGACAATTGCATGGTCGTGCGACGTGGCTCCCAAACAAAATTGACGTCCTTTTTTTTCCCCCCCCCACAAATAGAGCTTTCTTTTGTTGGTATTTGATCACCTCTGCGGTTTTTATTTTTTGCGCTATAAACAAAAATAGAGCGACAATTTTGAAAAAAATGCAATATTTTTTACTTTTTGCTATAATAAATATCCCCAAAAAATATATAAAAAAACTTTTTTTTCCTCAGTTTAGGCCGATACGTATTCTTCTACATATTTTTGGTAAAAAAAAAAATCGCAGTCAGCGTTTATTGATTGGTTTGCGCAAAAGTTATAGCGTTTACAAAATGGGGGATAGTTTTATGTCATTTTTAATAATTTTTTTTTTTTACTAGGAATGGCGGCGATCAGTGATTTTTTTTCTTCATTATGGCGGACACATTTTTGGGACCATTGTCATTTTTATAGCGATCAGTGCTATAAAAATGCACTGATTACTGTGAAAATGACACTGGCAGTGAAGGGGTTAACCACTAGGTGGCGCTGTAGGGGTTAAGTGTGCCCTGCATAGTGTTTCTAACTGTAGGGGGGATTGGCTGTGTGTCACATGACACTGATCTCTGCTCCGAGTACACGGAGCCGAGATCCGTGTCATTGTCACTAGGCAGAGCCGGGAGATGCTTGTTTACGCAAGCATCTCCCTGCTCTATACCTCTGTGAGATGATCGCGGGGATCCCCGCGGCGATCGAGTCCGCGGGACCCGTGGTCCGACTCACGGGGAGGCACTTCAAGGGACGTACAGGTACGTTGATGTGCCTGTCCGTGCCATTCTGCCGACGTAAATGTACAGGAGGCGGTCGGCAAGTGGTTAATCATACAGTATGTGTCTATTTGTTGCTTGTACCCATAGCAGGGCCAAGAAACAGTGTGCATTTAAAAAAATGTATGTAATTTTTTTATATCCTACCTAACACACACTGACCTTTGACCCTTGGCCCAGGCCTAGATCGAGCCCTGAACTTTTGTACACTGTATCTTTATTTATTATCATTTATTTATTTTGTTTACATTTTTCTCCTCTGGCTAGGATATGATGCTTCCTTTTCCCCACTCAGAAGAAGCAGGGTACAGGAGAAAAACGTAAAAAAAAAAAGTAAAAAAAAATTGTTTTTTTTCTTGTCATTGCAATGACCCACCAGCAAAAAAAAAAAATGCAAATTAAATTATTATATTGCGGACATTTATGGCAATACTACATACTGTATGTGAGTGTGTGTGTGTGTGTGTGTATAACATTTGTTGCTTGTACCTGTAGTAGGGCCAGGCAACTAAAGAACACTTTTTTTTTTTTTTTTAGTTTTATTTTATCTACAGACATTGATAGTAACAAGAAAAAACACAAGGTAGTGAGTGGCACATAGCCGTAGTATACAATGTGAAAAAACTATTCCATATAAGTTCTTTGAGCTATATAGCTCTAGTGTGAGATAACAGTTTTTTGCACCCAAGGCAGCCTTGCAAGGGGAGCTGAAGCAGAACTCCAAACCTGTGTAAAGAGAGGGAACAGAGAACGGGTGCCACTTGAGTAAAACTGTATGATTTTAATAGACAATAGCATTAAAACACTCACATGGAAGTTTCTTTATGAAGGCATAGTAGTGTCCGCTGAGGTGACAATCTCCGCTCGGGTCAGCCATCTCAAAAGGTCCCTGTGGTGCTGTGAAGCCCTGTGGAGAAAACACGGTGTCCTGTCCACCGGGTATCTTCCGACTCTCGGGCGGCAACCAGAACGAGGTCTGGGACGCAATCTGCAGGTCTCGGATGAGGGCTGAAGCGCAACGTGAGGCGGGATGACGTCACGGACCGAGATTGCAACGCGTTTCGTGACATGCGCAGTAATCGATAGTATGGCTGCATTCACACCCAAGGGGCGTGTGAGCATTTTTAAAGTGTTTTTGAGCTTTGCCATTTTGTTAATTGGCCATTAGAGAGAAATATCATCTTTTATCATGTTTTGCTCTGTTTTTCAGCATTTTATGTCTTTTTTTTTTCCGGGGGGGGGGGGGGGTTAAATGTGTCAAACTGGTGGACCTCCAGGTGTTGCAGAACTACAAATCCCATCATGACTCTGCCTGTGGGAGTCATGCTTATAACTGTCAGCTTTGCAATGCCCCAAGGGACTTGTAGTTCTGCAACAGCTGGAGGGCCACCAGTTTGACACCTGTAGGTTAAAGGGTAGGTCTATTCTATTAACTTTCTATTTTATTTTATTCTGTTCTATTGTTTCTCTATTCTATTATTTCTATTCTAATCCATTATCTTTTCTATTCAATTTCATTCTATTCTAAATTGGAATTCATTTGAATTTCAGAAAATGGTTATATATTATATTTCATTCTATTCTATTGTTTTTCTATTCTATTCTTTTATTTTCTATTCTAATTAATTCTATACGAAATTTGAATTTCAGAAGATGGTGAGATATAATATAATATAATATAAATATAAATATATATATATATATTTATATTATATTATATTATCACCATCTTTCGAATTTCGTATATAATTCATTTACATTTGAATAGAGAAGATTAGAATATAAAAAATAAGAGAATACAATAGAATATAAAAACAATAGAAAGAATATAATATATCACCATCTTTCGAATTTTGTATAAAATGAATTTGAATAGAAAATAATAGAATAAAATAGAATATAATCAACTTCCAAAATTCCAATAGAATGAATTCCAATTTCGAATAGAATAACAATAGAACAGAATAGATATAAATATAATCTAATATATATTTTATTCTATTCTCTTCTATTCAAATTCATTGTATTCAAAATTGCATTCGGACAGTAAGGATGACTCCAAGTCCAGGTCAGTACGCGAGACGGCTTTGGTATCTGACCTTATTACTGCAGTGTTGGATACGTTAAAATTGGAAAATACTGCAGAAGCAGCAGAGACTCCGGTCCCCTTTGGGTTTCGTAAACCTGACCGCACTGCTAAGGTGTTCCCTTGTGTGTCTTATTTTGATAAACACTTATACAAGGAATGGGAGAACCCACTGAGGGTCTTTACAACCCCAAAGAGGTTTGCGGTACGGTACCCGTTTGAGGAGAGTTTTCTGAAGAAATGGACCTTTCCCCCTATAGTGGACCCTCCGGTGTCCAGACTTAATAGAGCTACCACAATTCCAGTAGAAGGGGCTCCTGTTTTCAAGGACCCTGTGGATAAGAAGGCTGAAACACTCGCTTGCTACCTATACTCAGTGGTAGGCTCGGCAGTACGCCCGAGATTGGCGGGGGCCCTAGTGTCTCAGACTGTTACTGAATGGGCAAAATTGCTACTCCAGGGGTTAAAGGAGCGAGATGCTCCTCCTGATGAGATAACTTTGGCTGACCAGTTGGTCCAGGGCCTTAAGTTTGTATGCGAGTCAGACATGGATGCTATTCCCCTGCTGTCAAAAGATTTGGTTTATGCAGTAGCAATACGCCGCCTGATCTGGCTAAAGGGCTGGTCTGCGGACCAGACTTCCAAGAAAGCCCTGTTGGATCTGCCTTTTAAGGGCGACAGACTTTTTGGGGCCTCTCTGGATGACATCATCAAGGATGCCACAGGAGGTAAAGGCACTTTGCTTCCTCAAACTAGCAAGGGTAAGGGGCCACGCCAAGGGCAAGGGCCCTCCTTTATTGCACGCATGCATTTTTTTTCGTCCCCCTAGGACGACAGGGAAAAGACCCCAGGCCGACAAGGCACCTGCCCAAGAACAAAAGCGTCCTTGGTCCCGCAGATCCAACAAGCCTGCGGACAAATCTGCGTCCGCATGAAGGTCCGCCCCCACCCAGCTCTCGGGTGGGGGGACGTCTTTGCAAATGCGCGACTCAGTGGACAGCTCTAGTCTCCGACAGGTGGGTTTGCGAAGTAATCTCCTCAAGCTACAAGATAGAATTTCTCTCTTGTCCACCGGACAGATTCGTCACCTCCAATCTCCAGCTACTACTGACCCGTCAGGAGGCCCTGTATGGGGCGGTCCAGGGTCTGCTGGAACGCGGGGTAGTTATTCCAGTTCCAGAACAGGAACGGGGTCAGGGTTTTTACTCAAATCTGTTCATTGTGCCGAAGAAGGATGGGGTTCGTCCAATCTTGGATCTCAGGGCCCTCAATTGCTTTGTGAAGGTACAAAGATTTTGGATGGAGTCGGTTCGATCTGTAGTCACGGCGCTCCATCCGGTGGACTTTCTGGCCTCCTTGGACATCAAGGACGCATACCTGCATGTCCCCATATACTCCAGACACCAGAGGTTTCTGCGATTTGCAATTGGGAAGAACCACTATCAGTTTGTGGCCCTCCTGTTTGGCCTTGCTTCAGCACCCAGGACATTCACCAAAGGTGCTCACTCCGATTCTGGCACTTCTAAGACAGCGGGGTATCGCTATCGCGGGCTACTTGGACGACCTTCTTCTGAAGGCCCCTTCAAGCTCAGAATTGGAGGTAAGCATGTCCATTACCTGTCAGACTCTTTGAGACTGTAGTTGGATACTAAACACGCAAAAGTCAGTATTGGTGACGTCTAGTGTACCTGGGGTTGATTCTAGATTTCTCAGAGGCAAAGGTATTCCTCCCTGTGGAGAAGTTGCAGACCCTTCGAGCTGCAGTACGGCAGCTGACTTCCAGGAATTGGTTGACACTCCATTTTTGCATGCGAGTGTTAGGCCTCATGGTAGCCTCCTTCGAGGCGGTCCCATATGCTCAATACCACACGAGTGTTACAGATGGAACAGATGTCCATCAGCTTTGGATTATCAAATCCGAGTGAGCCACCTAGTCAGGAGATCCCTGGTATGGTGGCTGAGAGCACCGGCTCTTCTGGCCGGGAAGTCATTTACTGGATAGTGATCACGACGGACGCCAGCCTTACAGGTTGGGGGGGAGTCTGGGGTGTTCAGTCGGCACAAGGTCGCTGGACCCCAGAGGAATCCCACCTGCCGATCGATGTCCTGGAGATCCGGGCGATCAGGCTGTGCCTCTTCAGATGGCCTCAGAGGCTACAAGGGGGGCCAGTCAGGATCCAGTCCGACAACGCCACAGCAGTGGCATATGTCAATCATCAAGGAGGAACAAGAAGCTCAGCTGCAGCATCGGAGGTCGCTCGCATCCTGAAGTGGGCAGAGAGGAGTGTACCGGCACTGACGGCCGTGTACATTCCGGGTGTGGAGAACTGGCAGGCGGACTACCTGAGCCGCCAGATGCTGGACCAGGGAGAATGGTCCTTACACCGGGAGGTGTTCCAACTCCTCTGCCAAAGATGGGGCACACCAGACGTAGATCTTCTGGCTTCCCGACTCAATCGGAAGGTATTGAGGTTTGTGGCCCGGTCAAGAGACCCATGGGCAGACGCAACGGATGCGTTGGTGGCATCGTGGGGTCAGTATCGGCTAATCTATGCCTTCCCTCCCTTAAGGCTTCTTCCTCTTCTGCTCCGTAGAGTGGAGGAAGAGGGAATTCCAATGATCCTAATCGCTCCAGATTGGCCTCAGCGTCATTGGTACGCTGATCTAGTACATCTGGTAACAGACGTCCCTTGGCGCCTACCACTACAGAAGGACCTGCTATCGCAAGGTCCCATACTCCATCCTGCTTTACGGTCACTGGCTTTAACGGCATGGCTGTTGAGAACCAGGTACTGAGAGACCGGGGCCTGTCAGATTCAGTAATCTCTACTATAAGAAGTGCTCGGAAACCGTCCTCTAGGAAGGTTTATCACCGCACTTTGAAGGCCCACATCTCCATGTGTGAGGAAATGAAATGGCATCCGCGTACTTATTTGGTTTCCAGAATCCTGCTGTTTTTACAGCATGGGGTGGACCAAAGGCTTGCTTTAAGTACAATTAAGGGACAGATATCTGCCCTGGCTGTCTTTCCAGCGACCCCTGGCGACTCACTCTCTCGTGAGTACATTTGTGCAGGGGGTTCGACATGTGGCTCCTCCGGTCCGTCCCCCGCTACCTCCGTGGGACTTGAACCTGGTCCTCTCGGTGCTTCAGAAGGCACCGTTTGAGAATATCAGAGATATTCCCCTGTTGACCATTTCTCAGAAAGTGGTCTTTTTGGTGGCTGCTACGTCAGTTAGACGAGTCTCTGAGCTGGCAGCCTTGTCCTGCAAGGCTCCCTATTTGATTTTCCACAAGGATAAGGTGGTGCTGCGGCCGCAGCCTTCCTTTCTTCCGAAAGTCGTTTCGGCTTTTCATCTCGACAAAGACATTGTACTTCCATCCTTGTGTCCTCATCCGTTGAATCCTAAGGAGTCCGCGTTGCATTCCTTGGACGTTGTCCGAGCTTTGAGAGTATACATAGCTGCTACTTCCCTGTTCCGGAAGTCAGACTCACTGTTTGTTTCGGTGGCTGGTCCCAAGAAGGGCCAAGCAGTCTCGTCGGCCACCATCTCTAGGTGGATCCGACAGATCGTAATCCAGGCTTATGCCTTAAAGGGTCAAGCGCCCCCCTTTCCGGTCACGGCGCATTCGACCAGGGCAATAGGTGCCTCCTTGGGCTTTCCGACATCAAGCGTCGGTTTCCCAATTATGTAAAGCGGCGACTTGGTCGTCCGCTCACACTTTCACAAAATTCTACAAAGTTGGTGTAGGTGCATCTTCGGATGCCTCTTTCGGCCGCAAAGTTTTGCAGGCGGCTGTTTAGAGTTGCAACGCCTCCGTTAGAGGAGTGCTGTTTTGTGTTTGGGGTGAAGTTTTTATTTTTATGCTGTTACCACCCCTCCTTTTTTTTCTCTGACACTGCTTTGGGGCGTCCCACTATGTCAATAGAGAAGCTGTGTCGGTCCATGGACGAAAGAGTAAATAGGATTTTTTACTCACCGTAAAATCCTTTTCTCTGAGTTCATGGACCGACACAGCACCCACCCCTCCTTTTTAAGTTTGTACTGCTTTTTGATGAACTGATCTGTGAGATGCAGATTGAGGGGATATACCCAGAGGGTCCGCCCCCTGGGCGGTACTGTAGAAGGTGGGATGCAACACTTTTTACAAGTTTTTCTGCCTAGTCACTCCTAATTAACGGATAATACCTGCACATGTCTAGAAGAAGCAGAGCACAGTGGCAGGTCATGACTGTGATAACCAATCATAGGCGATCACACGATCGGGAGCTGCTAATGTGAACAAGCCCTAAAGCCCTGTACACACGATTGGATATCCTACGGATTCTAATCCGATGGTTTTGTCCATCGGCAATCCGATTTCCATCAGTCTTGCCTACACACCATCAGTCAAAAAACCGACCACACCAAACACCGTGACGTAAAACACTCAGATGAGCCGAGAAAAATGAAGTTCGATGCTTCTGAGCATGCGTCGACTTGATTCTGAGCATGCGTGGGTTTTTTTATCCGATGGAGTTCCCCACAGACTATCGGAATATGCTATCGTTTTTTTCTCAAGTCGTCTTCCAGGACGGCACAATGAGAGATGACTGGCTCCACCTGACAGGAAACACAATCAATTCAAAGAGGTTAAAGCACCCGCCCCTCCCCGTGCTCCTCAGTTCTTGATTGTGTTTCCCCACAGCGAAACCGTTTATTTTTTTCCCACAGACTGAAGGCCTGGGGCTGGAAGTCCCCCCCCCCCCCGGGAGCTGAGCCGAATGCCTGGGAAGCCTCTGGGCCTAGCAGGACTCTATTGTCCGTCCTGGGGGGTATCCCATTTCTCTTCTCAGGGAGGGCAGTAGAAGAGCCTCCCTTAGCACTGAAGGACCCTAGGTGCTGGGCTGTACCTGGGACTTCAGGGGCCATCTATCCTCCTTCCTCCCCCCTACCTGTCTGGGCGTCCTTTCTGGAGGGGGGGGCTGGCAGGTCCCTCCGGAACCCCCGCTCGCGCGGGCCGTTCATTCTATGGTGCCGCTCTATGCAGGAGCGTATGATTGCGGCGCCATCTTCCCGGAGTCTGGGACATTCGTCCTCTAGCGTCAGGGATGACGCCATCACGCGTCGCGTCATTTCCGGTTCCGGTCTCCGGCAAAATGGCGACGGCCGGCGTCTGCTTACCTGCATTAACAGCGGAGGAACGCCAGGAAGAGAGGCGCCCTTTTTCACTCCTCCAGTGCCTCTGCAGTGACTTGCTCATCACACCTAAGCGGCATGGAACATGAGGAGAGGCCGACCACGGCCGCGGCTACAGAGGAGACCACAGGGGGTGAGTCAACCCAGCCAGCAGGGGTCATGATGGGGGAGGGTACCCCGACTCTTTCCCCTTGCCTGTCACAGGGTTCTTTCTAAATGCATTCCTGTGTACTCTTACATTGCAGGTGAGGACGTCACTGCCCAAGGGGTTGCCAGTCGTTCCTCTAGAGCCCCTGCCCGCTCCAAAAGATGCGGCAACTGTAATGAGAAATTACCTTCAACCCATTCCAAGCCCTTCTGCTTCAAGTGTATCCAGAAGCTGGCGGGGAAGGAAACATCTCAGGTTATGAGAGACTTTCTCTCTGTCCAAACCCAGATGCTTGCCACCCTTAAGGATTTTCAAGCCTCCCTTAAAGCTAAGGAACCAGAGCCCCAGACAAGCAGGGAGGGCCCTTCCTCACAGGAGAGTTCCTCCTCAACCAGATTAGGGAGAGGACACCCAGAATCCCTGAGATCCCTCCCGTCTCAGAGGCAGAAGAAGACTCGGAGATCCCTGATCAGGGACTTTCCGATGAGGGCCTGGTAGATAGTCAGGCTGAGGAGGAGGAAGAGGGCTCTAGGTCAGGAAGACACATCTTCTCAGCTGACGACATGGAAGGCCTCCTTGGTGCAATCTACGCCTCTGAAGAAATTCAGAAGCCGACGGAGCAGGTATCCGCACAGGATAGATTGTACCGAGGCCTGGTAAGGGCCCAACCCAGAGCCATTCCGGTTCATCAGACTCTCAAAGATGTGATCCTTAGAGAGTGGAAGGAACCTGAGAGGAAGCTTCTGAAATATAAAACTTGGAAGCGTAGGTGTCCTTTTAAGGGGGAGGATGAGGAGAAATTCTTTAAAGTTCCCAGATTGGACGCCTCTTTGGCACAGGTGTCAAAGCAATCCGACCTCTCCTTTGAGGACGCGGGTAATATCAAGGATCTTATGGATCGCCGTACTGAGACGACCTTGCGTAGAGCCTGGGAAGCCAATGCGGCAGCAATGAGCCCCGCGTTGGCTTCAGCTTGTATAGCTAGGAACGCGAATACATGGATAGCCAAGCTAATAGAACATGTTTCCCGTGTGTCCAAGTCCAGGGAAGTCCTAGACTCTCTACAGGTGATAGGTAGCGCAGTGGCATACCTAGCAGATGCTGCAGTAGAGACCGTGCGGGCCACCGCAAAAACAGGGGCCCTCGTGAACTCAGCTCGTAGAGCCGTATGGGTCAAAACATGGGACGGTGATAACGCATCCAGGACCCGCTTATGTGGACTCCCATTTGAGGGCTCCCTCCTTTTTGGTACAGGGCTTGATCAAGCTCTGTCAAGATCTACTGAAAGGGGCAAGAAGTTTCCCACCAAACCTAAAAGGGACCAAAAAAGATTTTTTCGAGGCCCCCAGGGTAGAAACCGCTTCTCAAGCAAGAAGCCTGCCGGTAATAGGAAGTGGGGCGTTGGGAAGGATAAGCCGAAAGGAAGTATCCTCTTTTCCAACCAAAAATCAAATGAAAAAGACTTTAAGTGACGTGAAGGTAGGGGGAAGACTTTCCCAATTCCTTTCCAGGTGGGAGAGTATTACTCAGAGCCCTCATATTCTCAACATTATAAGAGAGGGTTACAGGCTGGAGTTTCTTCACCCCCCCCTCAAAGTTCCTATTAACATTTCTCCCCAGGGACCCCCTCAAGAAGGCAGGTCTTCTGCAAAACATCTCAGACCTAGCAGAACAGGGAGTGGTAGTTCCAGGACCTGCGGGTCAACGAGGAATGGGGGTCTACTCTCATATCTTCGTTGTCCCAAAATCCTCAGGAAAATACCGTTTGATAATAAACCTGAGACCCCTGAATACCTCTCTGCGTCGCAAGAAATTTCGCATGGAGAGCATATACACCCTCAGAAGACTCCTTCTGAAGGAGGTATACATGGTAATGATCGACTTAAAGGATGCCTACCTACATGTCCCGATCTTTCCAGGACATCAGGCCTTCCTCAGATTTGCAGTCGAGTCTCCTCAAGGGATTCAACACTGGCAGTTTGCTGCCCTCCCTTTTTGGACTGGCTTCCAGCCCAAAGGTGTTTACAAAAATTGTAGCAGAGGTGGTCGCCTTCCTACACTTGCAGGGTATATCAATAGTCCCTTATCTCGACGATCTTCTACTCTACAACCAGAGTCGAGATCTCCTCCTCGCAGACCTGGCCAAGGTTGTGAGTACCCTGGAATCCCTAGGTTGGATCATAAACAGGGAGAAGTCCTCGATGATCCCGGACCAAAGAAAAGTTTACCTGGGTTTCCTGATAGACTCCCTACAGAGGAGGCTCTTCTTACCCCAGGAGAAGGCCCAGGGCCTCATGGCAGCGGTCTGGTCTCTGTTGGAGCCAGGAGAGTTCTCTTTCAGAGACATCATGAGGGTACTGGGTCTAATGACCTCTTGTATTCCTGCGGTCCCGTGGGCTCAGCTCCACTCCAGACCTCTCCAACAATTCCTCTTATCCTCCTGGGACGGAACAAGAGGGACATTAGACCACAGAATCTCCATACCAGAGGTAGTAAAGGACTCTCTGAGCTGGTGGCTTCTTCCTCAGAATTTGCAGGTGGGTCATCTTTGGACTCAGACAGAACCCCTCAGGATAATGACAGACGCAAGTTCCTGGGGTTGGGGGGCCCACTTAGGCGAGCTCCGAGCCCAGGGTTCCTGGAATCAGGATCAGAGGCGCGCCTCCTCAAACTTCTGGGAATTATTGGCGGTCGGGGAGGCCCTAAAAGTGTTCGAGGAAAGGATCCGAGACCGGGAGGTCCAGATCCTTTCCGACAATGCGACCACGGTGGCCTTCATAAATCATCAGGGGGGAACCAGGTCTCCCTCCCTGCTGGCCTTGTCTCTAGGAATTCTGAGCTGGGCAGAGCTTCGGATTACCTCTATTACGGCAGTACATATAAGGGGACTGTACAACATAGAGGCGGACTATCTAAGCCGCCATCCAATTCTCCAGGGGGAATGGGAGCTGAACCCAGAGGTGTTCAACCTGGTGTGCCAACAGTTTGGAAGGCCAGAAATAGACCTCTTTGCCCACAAAGAGAACAGGAGAGTAGGAAGATTCTTTTCCCTGTCCCGGGAGTGGGGCTCGGAGGGGGTGGATGCATTAGCTCAGGTATGGAGTTTTCACCTGGCTTATGCTTTTCCCCCTCTGAGTCTCATTCCAAGAGTCCTACAAAAACTAGGTCTCTCAGAAACCAGACTCATTCTAATTGCCCCTTGGTGGCCCAAGAGAGCCTGGTTCCCCGCTCTACAGAACTGGTCCGTAGCACCTCCCCTCCATTTACCAGTTCGGGTGGACCTTCTTCGGCAGGGACCGGTCTTTCACCCAGATCCCAGCTTCTTCAAGCTGACGGCCTGGTACTTGAGAGGCAGAACCTGCGGGAGAGGGGATGTTCCGAGAGAGTGATTAACACTCTCCTTTCAAGTAGAAAAGAAGTCACCAGACGTATCTACAGGAAAGTGTGGGGAGTCTTCTCTCACTGGTGTCTAGTGAGAAAGGTATCCCAGCAAAAAACCTCGGTCATCCTGGACTTTCTCCAGGATGGCGCTGATTTAGGTCTCGCCACCAAGA
This sequence comes from Rana muscosa, assembly GCA_029206835.1. Classification (NCBI taxonomy): domain Eukaryota; kingdom Metazoa; phylum Chordata; class Amphibia; order Anura; family Ranidae; genus Rana; species Rana muscosa. The sequence goes on from JARGYO010000094.1 coordinate 40,211,667, forward strand.
CTCTAAGAGTGCAGGTAGCAGCCTTATCTTATTTTTTGGACAAGAAGTTATCACTGGACCCTCTAGTTAAAAGATTTCTGATGGCCAGGGATAGATTGTCCCCGGTGCGGATCTCTAGAGTTCCGCCCTGGGACCTTACGTTAGTTTTGGAACAATTACCGTATTTATCGGCGTATAACACGCGCCGGCGTATAACACGCACCCCAAGTTTAGCAGGGAATTTTAGGGAAAAAAACTTTTAGGAGGGAAGTTTAAATGCAGCCTTACCAGTGTCATTTGCAGCCTTGTCACAGTGCAGCCTTGCCAGTGTCCATTGCAGCCTTGCCCAGTGTCCAGTGCAGCCTTGCCAGCGTCCAGTGCAGCCTTGCCAGTGTCCAGTGCAGCCTTGCCCAGTGTCCAGTGCAGCATTGCCAGTGTCTAGTGCAGCCTTGCCAGTGTCCATTGCAGCATTGCCCAGTGTCCAGTGCAGCCTTGCCAGTGTCCAGTGCAGCCTTGCCAGTGTCCAGTGCAGCCTTGCCAGTGTCCAGTGCAGCATTGCCCAGTGTCCAGTGCAGCATTGCCAGTGTCTAGTGCAGCATTGCCCAGTGTCCATTGCAGCATTGCCCAGTGTCCAGTGCAGCATTGCCAGTGTCCAGTGCAGCCTTGCCAGTGTCCAGTGCAGCCTTGAATTTAAATTTGGCGCCGCCGAGATCGCCGCTGATACAGGGCGGAGCGCGGCGAACGCCGCTGAGAACGCAGGGAGCCGAGATACACATAGCCGAGTGTATTCGACTATACTCGGCTTTTCTCGGCTTCGCTCACAGTCACGCCGAGTCCCGCCCTATGATGGACATATCACAGGTCCAATGGCGGGACTGGGCGTGACTGTGAGAGGAGCCGAGAAAAGCCGAGTATAGCCGAATACACTCGGCTATGTGTATCTCGGCGGCGATCGCTCCGCTCCGCTCACAGTCAGCGGAGATCGCCGGGGATAGGTGAGTATCGGCGTATAACACGCACCCACGATTTTCCCCTGATTTTAAGGGGAAAAAAGTGCGTGTTATACGCCGATAAATACGGTAACTAAAGCTCCGTTTGAGCCACTAGAAGATATTTCAGTTCGATTACTGACGTTTAAGTTTGCCTTTCTTCTGGCAATTACTACAGCCAGAAGAATAGGCGATATGCAGGCTCTGACGATTAAAGAGCCTTTCCTTAGTTTATTCGAGGACAGAGTTATTCTCAGGCAGGACCCCCTGTACCTTCCTAAGGTAGTGTCGAAGTTTCATAGATCACAAGAAATTATTCTCCCTTCTTTTTGTTCAAATCCACAGAATGAAAGAGAGGCCTCCTTTCATTGTCTGGATGTCAGACGGTGTCTGCTAGCTTATTTGGATAGGGTGGGTGAATTTAGGAAATCCAGCCATTTACTAGTTAATTTTTTTGGACAGAAAAAGGGCCAACAGGCATCTAGAGCATCCATATCTAGATGGATCAGACAGACAATCTCCATAGCTTATGACCAGGCTGGTAAGACAGCCCCGAAAGTTAAAGCTCATTCCACTCGCTCTCTGGCAACCTCCTGGGCAGAAAGAGCCGGAGCTTCGGTGGAACAGATCTGTAAAGCTGCGACTTGGTCAAGCCAGAATACATTCCTAAGGCATTATAGAGTGGAGTTGCTGTCACCTCAGGACCTGGCCTTTGGTAGAAAGGTCCTGCAAGCAGTCGTCCCCCCCCCTAAGGTAGGCCTGAAGCTACTTGCTTCTCTCTCATTGTGCCGTTCTGGAAGACGACTTGAGAAAGTGACCAGTTACACTTACCGGTAACGGTGTTTCTGGGAAGTCTTCCAGGACCGCAGGCCTACTTCCCACCACTTTTTGGTAAATACATTGGTTTGTATAGAGTTATTTTGGTGTGTGTTTTCTCTCTCGTGCACTGGTGTGGGTCTGTACTTCCTCATAACTGAGGAGCACGGGGAGGGGCGGGTGCTTTAACCTCTTTGAATTGATTGTGTTTCCTGTCAGGTGGAGCCAGTCATCTCTCATTGTGCCGTCCTGGAAGACTTCCCAGAAACACCGTTACCGGTAAGTGTAACTGGTCACTTTTTCCATCGGAAAAATTTAAAACTTGTTCTATTTTTTAAAACCGATGGAAAAAAGACAGATGGGTCCCATACACGATCAGTTTGTCCGATTGAAAAAAGTTCATCGGACTGTTTTCACCGGTAAAACCGATCGTGTGTACAGGGCTTTAGTCTTCTGGGTTGAGTGACACTGAGCATCATCCAACCCAGAAGACAGGACATTTTTTGGCCAAAATCAGATGCTGTAGGGGACATCTTCAGATTGAGCTAGATATCCCCTTTAACCACTTGCCTACACTTTTTTTCCCCTTTCCTGCCCAGGCCAATTTTCAGCGCTGTCACACGTTGAATGACAATTGCGCGGTCATGCAACACTGTACCCATATGACATTTTTTTTATAGTTTTTTTTTGCACACAGTAGAGCTTTCTTTTGGTGGTATTTAATCACGGCTGGGGTTTTTTTTTTTTTTTTTTTTTGCTATACAAACGAAAAAAGACCAAAATGTTTGGGAAAAAATAAATAAAAATCATAGTTTGTTATAAAATATTGCAAACGGGTAATTTTTCCCCTTCACTGATAAGCACTGATGAGGTGGCACTGAAAGGCATGAAAGGTGACACTGATGGGCACTGTTAGGACTGCATTGATAATCCGTGTCTTATGTCCCTTTAACACAAGCCAGTTATTGGCTTTCTTCTTCTCTACTCACACTGTCAGCGTGAGGAGAGAAAAGCCGATAACTGGCTTGTTTGCATATCGTTATTAGCTGTCATTGGACACAGCTGATCACATGGTAAAGGGCTGCTGTAATTGGCTCTTTACCCCGAACTGAAGGATTCAGCAGCGATCACAGAGCGCAGTGCGATCACGGGAGGACGTCCATGGATGCCCTCCTGGCATTGTAAGCCCGTGCTGTAGCCGTATTTTGACTATAGCGCAAGTGGTTTAAAGCGGTAGTAAACCTGTGAAGAAAAATCTTCTCCCTGCAAGGTAAAGGCATAATGTACTAGCACATTATGAAAGACTTGCCTAAAAATGCATCCCTCTTCACCTGGTCTTCCTTCCAGGTTCGCGAGCTGCAGCCATCTGTATGGCTGAAGCGCGATGTCGTCACTACCGCGTATGCGTGCAGTAGACACAACTGCGCCACGGCTCTCTTAATGGAATGCACCCCTCCATTGAGATTGCACTGTGCACGCGTCAGTGACATCACAGGCGCTGCTTAGGTGAATATCTCCTAAACTTTACAAGTTTAGGAGAAATTTACTGTATCTACAGGTAAGCCTTATTATAGGCTTACCTGTAGGTACAAGTAAGCCATGGGTAATTTACTACCACTTTAAGACTTTTCCCTACCCCAACAGAGGCTGCTTCACCAGCTGCTGTAAAAACATCTGCTGGGGTTTGCCACCAGTCCAGAGAATTATGGGTTTATCAAAGCCATCGACCACCCCATACACACAGGAGGTGCTCCGCCCATCCGGGAGTGGTAATGTCACATTCCCCCAGCACTGTACTAAGAGGTCAAGGGATTACTCCGCAACATGCTTCAGAGTGGAGTGGTCAAGGAAAGTCGCAGTCCATGGGCAGCTCCTATTATCCTGGTGCAAAAGGATGGTAGTGTACGGTTCTGTGTGGACTACTGCAAACTCAAAGCATGTACCCAGCAGGATGCCTACCCACTTCCTCAGGTTGAGTAATCCCTAATGGCCCTTGGACAAGCCAAGTTCTTCTCCACCTTAGATCTGGCCAGTAGCTGCTGGCAAGTCCTGGTGGGGGACGAGGACCAAGAGGATACTGCCTTCATCACGCACTTAGGACTCCGTAATGCCCCCAGAACCTTCAAGTGCCTAATGAAGAGACGTCTCAAGACTTACATTTTGAGACTGTGTTCGTTTACCTTGATGATATCATCATCTTCTCCAAGACATTTGAAGAACACGCCAAACAATGGCACCAGGTGTTGGTAAAGAATGCTAAACATACCAGAGCAAACAAGCTGGAGTCCAAGTGGGAGCACACCCCATACTGGGTGGTGGGGCAGCCTTAACCACCTACGCTTGCCTATGATCTTGTCTCAAAGGTGCCGGTGTCCTATCATTCTGGGTCCCCCATCAGATAGTGCCCGGGTCAGACTGCGCATGCGCCCGGTCGGACTGCTCATGCGCAGTCACATCTCACGGAAATGCCCGAAAGTAAACATCTGTTCTGCTCTGTTACATCAGCGCTTCCTGCAGCCCGCTCCCGCCACTTGTTCTATCAGATGGGGACCCATCTCGATAGATACAATAGCGCTGGCAAATAAAAGGGGCGGATGTATTGTAGAGCACACATTTTTTATAACATGCATTTTACAATAAACTACACGTCTGCGAGGCGTCTTTACAGAACTAGCGCGGGTTTTTCAATGTTGATGGGCGGGTTCTCAAACGGCTATTTAACTAAGTGTAGCGGGTATTTGAATTCTGTAAGGACACTGGTGGTGTGAGGTTCCTTGGGGTCCCTGGGTGGCGCTGTTGCCTTGGGCCGGAGTGAACTAACACCGCGAACTGTGCCTTTTTGTCCTCCCCTGGAGTTGGTACAGCGGGGCGGGGAACCCGCTGTGATGCAAAGGGAGAGGTCATAAAAGGGGCGGAGGCCCTGATTTTAGGGAGAGAGTCGGAGGACGTGGCTGCGCCCAGGCACCTTCAGCTTGGGTGCTGGCGTTCTGGTGTTCCAGGCTTAGGCGCCCTTGGCCTAGCTGGAGCGGAGATGGAGTCCATCTCAGGCACCTTTAGCCTGGGGTGAGGTACTATGGCGGATGCCTGGGGCTCAGTACCTTCGACTGAGTTCCGCGAGGGTGGAGGAATCCGAGGGGGCCCTAACATTTTGGGTGCCCGTGTCTGAGTTCGTGAGGACTGGTACGCAGTAACTTCTCCGAAGAGTCCGGCGCAGCATCGCTGGTGACGGAGAGGCCCCCACTTCTCCCTTGGATGGATTTCTTCCTCTGACAGAGGCAAAGTGAGCGAAGGTAATTCACGTTCTATATTACCTAGTCAGTGGCAGTGACTATTCACCACTGGTGACAGCACAGTGGGCAGCAGCAAGGAGGGAAAGGGATTGTGCCTCGATCTGTTCCCCATTATTCCAAAGGAGAAAGACTGTTTTATTGCTTGGCAAGAAGAATAAAACTGAGTTGTACCTATTCACGGTGTGGAACTTGGGTTACTAAGCAAAGGAGTCAGGGACGAAGGACTGGACTTGACTCTAGGACACCTACACAAAAGCCCAATCTCTGGCCTTCACCTCTTAGTTATGGAGGACATGGGCCGTGATGTGTATCATCTCTTTCTCCCAGGTACCCCTAGACAACAGCCAACATAACCGATAAAGCAAGGGAGAGAGGTGAGGCCGCTACATAAGAAACACAAGTTATTTTGCACAGTATTAGTGCGAATTTTGATGTTTTCTTACAGATTCGTTGCATACATTTCCTGTACTCTGTGTTTTATATAGAGTGCGGCCAGCACTCTTCTATCTAGATGGGTCCTACATCTGATAGAACGAGCGGCGGGAGCGAGCGCCGTGTTAACTGCGCATGCTCCAACTACAGCTGATGGAACAGCTGTTTAGTCTCGGATATCTCCGTGATCTCGGATTGCGCATGCGCAGTCTTACCCGGGCACTATCTGATGGGGGGACCCAGGATGTTAGAACACCTGCCCCCGTAAAGAAGCGGCTGCATCGAAACATGCTGAAACCTTTTGTGCTGGGTGGTGACTGCTCCAAGAAACCTGGCAATGACTGGTTGGTGTTTGATGCTGCAGATCTTCCCCTAGTACATGAAGCTCCAGCTAACTGGTCCCTGCCACCCCTCGTACTTAATCCTCCAACTTCTCCTAACTCAGACTGACGATGTTGGAGTCAGGAACCCGGTGTGCCCATCCACCCCTTCCAGTACCAGTCTGTAATGACCTATCCGTGGATTTGACCTTGGGCCCGGGTGAAGAGAAAGTGGAAGACCCATCTGATCCCTTGCCACCCGAGGCCCCCAAGCCACTATCTGCAGATGATCCTGTGACAAGTGACTCTACAGAGAATCAAGAGAGCAGGCGCCCTTTGCAGTTTAACCACGGACAGGTCCCTGCAAGATATGCTGACTTTGTTGTTTGAACTTTGTTTACTGCCCTGCCTTAAACTTCTGTAGCGGGGTCTCCTTTAAGGCCCCGGGACTACGTTACCCAGAACCCCGTTCGGCACCCAGGGTGCATTTAGCCACCGCAGAGACTCATGGGAGGGGCTATATAAGAGAAGGGCGAGGCCGAGCTCGGTCTCTTTGGACACCGCGCTGCAATCAACAGGTCTTCCTGTGCGGATCTGCTGCAGTGCAGGGCCTGAAGCGTGGGGCCTTGCACAAACTTCCAGAGAGCCTTCCACCCCACTGCGGAGCCTGGGTGGCACCTGACTTGTCGAGTTTGGACATCAGTTGGACCGGGGACCCGGCCGTTGCAGACACTGTGTGCGGAAACACAGTAGGTGGAAGTCCCGGACTGGGATCGCGTCCGGAGGGGTGAGCGAGCACCTGCTCATTCATATAGACTGTACTTTGTTTAGGCCCAGAGACTGCCTTGGCCCTCCTGGTTCTATTTACTGTCCCACAGAAGACTCGTGGCGGAACTGAGTTGAGTAGTCTCCTGTGAGTGGTTCATTCTCCATTTATTTTTCCTCCCTTTGGATTACAATTTACTGTTCCTGTTGTGCACCACCAGTAAAGTTGCATGCAAAGAAATTGATCTCCTAAAAGACTGAGTCTAAAGTTGGGTCAGGCCTGATCCGTAGGTAGAACTTTATTGCTGCGCCATAAGGGCGCATAGATAGAAATAGCTGTAGTTGGCGGGTAATCGCCTGTATTGTATTTGCTGCTGCAGGGCTCTGCAGACATATATGTGGTGTGTGTTAACATTGTGCCTTTTACCCAAAGTAAAGAAACGTTATCTTTCATCACTTGCTATCAGTGTGTTATCTTTATGGATAGAGGTTACCCTTGCAATACTGTTAGATTGTGATACCAGAACACTCCCTAGACTAGCTGTGCCAGAGTGGGTCGAGTAGATTGCCGGGGGTTGGTGGTGCTGTACGCAGGGCCCAAAACAGATCCAGCGGCTCTCTTAATTGGGGGTAGCGCTACACTTCCTTTAGTTATGCTTTTACCACTGTTAGTATTGTTTCCACGTTGCGATGCCAAGGACAACATCTGTTAAAGAGGGCGGGAGTGTAGACAGGTTGTAAGGGTATGTACTTACCGAGGCCGAGATGCCGAGAGTGGTTCACCTTTGCGACTTGACGCACTCCGCCCCCTGGAGTTGAGACAGGGAGTGGATGGCGAGAAGCGGCACCGGCTACCGGCAGGTGGTGGGTACTTGTAGACGGTCCGGTAGTGCTGAGTAGACTGAAGAACAGGCTTCAAGCAGGAACTAGCCGGATTGGTAAAGTTCAAACAGCAGGAGACAATTGAAGCCGGTGCAGGTTGAGTCCGGGTTGCAATTGCAAAGGTAACAGTCCCGGCTGGGGGTCTAGCACAGCAAAAGGTAACAAGTCCAGAGAATACCGGGAACCAGGCAGGATTTCAAAGGAAACGCGGAAGTCCAAAGGTACAAGCAGGAGGTCAAGGATTGTAGACAGGCAGCAGATCCGAGTCGTCACAGGCCGAGGGTCAAAACACAGGGGAAGGCAGAAGTGTGTATAACAAGCCGAGGGTCAGGTCCAGGAGGGAGATCAGAGGAATCAAGCCAGTCCGGGTCACAAGGAGATTTTCAAGATAGTTTTCCAGAGTCTTGGGTACACAGGAAAGCTGACAAACCAGCAACTTGTCAGTGCAACTGGGTCTCTTTAAATAGGCCCACCTGGATTCCTATTGGTGCGCCGGCGCGCGCACCCGAGAATGTAGAAGCGCCTTCCCGCGCACGCGCCGAAGCATCATTCCGGCACGCGTGCGCATTGTGCGCTGATTGGTGCTGTTGGACGGATTTCCCTGACAGTGCCCCCCTCCTAGGGGCGGACTCTGGACGCCCAGACTAGACATCAACTCGGGATGTTCCTGGTGAAAGACTCTAATTAGACGGGGAGCGTGTAGGTTCCTGGATGGTTCCCAAGAGTTGTCCTCTAGGGGATACCCCTTCCATTTGATTAAATACTGTAATTGCCTGCCTCTTTTCCTGCAGCCCAAGATAGATTCCACCACGTACTCGTTTTCACCATCAACCTCCACAGGTGGAGGAGGTGGCTCATCCCTTCCTGGGAAGGAGCTGGAGACTACCGGTTTCAACAGAGACGTGTGGAAGACCGGGTGTATCCTGTAGGAGTCGGGCAGTGCCAATTCAAAGGCCACAGGGTTGATTACTCGCTTGATTTTAAAAGGGCCTATGAATCTTGGTCCCAATTTCCGTGAAGGGATCGGCAATTTGAGGTTGGTGGCGGAGAGCCATACTTCCTCCCCAACTTTGAAGACTGGATTTTCCTTCCTACCCTTGTCATAGTGTCTTTTGTAAGACTCCTGGGCATTTTGCATCATTTCCTGGAGTGTCAGAAAATTAGATTGAACAAAGGCTATCCGATCTTGAACAGCAGGAACAGAGCTCTCCGGAATGTCATCAGGGAGGAAGGAAGGATGGAAGCCAAAGTTGGTCCAAAAAGGAGTTTGACTGGTGGCTGAATGCACCGAGTTGTTATATGCAAATTCAGCATAGGATAATAGGGAGGACCAATCGTCTTGTGAGGCTGAGCAAAAACAACGGAGATATTGTTCTAGGGTTTGATTGGTTCTCTGTCTGTCCGTTGCTCTGGGGGTGATATGCCGATGATAGGCAAATCTTGACTTCTAAAGATTTGCAAAGTTCCTTCCAGAATTTCGACGTGAATTGAACGCCTCTGTCAGAGGTGATGCTCTTAGGCACCCCATGGAGCCTGATTATCTCCTGAAAAAAGGCTTTGGCTGTATCTGCAGCAGAGGGGGTACCGATCATGGGCACGAAGTGTGCCATTTTTTAGAGACGGTCAATTACGACCAGAATCGTGGTAAAACCTCCAGAGGGCGGTAGATCTACAATGAAGTCCATGGACACATCTGCCCACGGACGTTCAGGGATAGGCAGAGGTTTAAGTAGTCCCCAACTCTTGGTTTTGGGTCCCTTATTCCGTTGGCAACGGGTACAGGAGGCAACATAGGACTTGCAATCTTGTCTCCAACCAGGCCACCAGAAGGAGCGAGAGATTAGTTCCATGTTTTTTTTGGCTCCAAAGTGTCCAGCTAGTTTGTGGTCGTGGAAAGTTTTCAGAATCAGTTGCCTTGTTTCCAGAGGGACGAAGACTTTACCTTGGGACCAGAGCAAGTCATTACGCTTCTCCAGGGAAGGGGTTACTTGGTCAGGACAATGCTTAGAGGCAGCTTTTATGGAGGTTAGTAGATCAGCCTGTGGGATGAGCAGAAAGTTTTGTGCTGATAGGATGGTACTTGGTTCCTCTGCTTGAGGGGTCTCGGGAAACATCCTAGAGAGTGCATCCGCCTTCACGTTCTTGGAACCGGGCCTATAAGAGATATGAAAGTTAAACCTAGTGAAGAAGAGGGCCCATCGGGCTTGTCTGGGTCGAAGACGTTTTGCTGTTCTCAGATATTCTAGATTTTTATGATCCGTGAATATCATGACAGGGTGAGGGGCTCCCTCCAGAAGGTATCGCCATTCTTCCAGGGCGAATTTGATAGCCAATAGTTCCCGGTCTCCAACGTCATAATTACGTTCTGGAGAAGTTAGTTTACGAGAGGCAAAGGCTACTGGATGAAGAAGGGATTTGGGGCCCTGCCTTTTGAGAGAGGATGGCCCCAGTGGCTGACTCTGAAGCATCTACTTCCAGAGTAAACGGCAGTAGCGGATCTGGATGCTTCAATACAGGTGCCGATGTGAATGCATTTTTTAGTTTATCAAAGGCATCCTGAGCTTCCTGTGACCAGTGAAAGCGGTAGCCCTGGCGTGTCAGTTGGGTTATAGGTGCCACAATAGAGGAGAACCCCACAATGAACCTCCTGTAGAAGTTGGCGAAACCTATAAACCGTTGTACCCCTTTCTTGTCTGTTGGGGCTGGCCATTCCTGGATAGCTTTGACTTTCTGCGGGTCCATTGCGACCCCATTGGTAGGAATAATAAATCCCAGAAATTGCACAGTGGTTTTTTCAAAGTCACATTTCTCGGCCTTGAGGTAAAGTCTATGTTCTCGGAGAATAGTGAGGACCTTGATGACATGGATTCGGTGCAGTTCAAGGGAGGACGAAAAAATAAGAATATCGTCTAAGTAGACTACTAGGAAGTCGTCCAGGTGTTCACGGAAAATGTCATTGACCAGGTGCTGGAAAGTAGCTGGGGCGTTGCAAAGCCCGAATGGCATGACCAAGTATTCAAAATGACCGAACCTAGATCTAACAGCCGTCTTCCATTCGTCTCCAGCCCTGATCCGGATGAGGTTGTAGGCCCCTCGAAGGTCCAGTTTAGAGAAGATCCGAGCTGATCGGAATCATTGGAACAACTCCGGGATGAGAGGAAGCGGGTATCTATTTTTAATAGTAATTTTATTTAATTCCCTATAGTCGATGCAGGGCCTCAGAGTCCCGTCTTTTTTTTCAACGAAAAAGATTCCGGCACCTGCTGGGGAAGAAGAGGGGCGAATGAATTTCTTTTCCAGATTTTCCTCAATGTAAGACTTGAGGGCCTTCAACTCAGATTCGGACAAGGGAAAGATGCGGCCGAATGGAATTTTGGAGCCAGGCAGAAGGTCAATGGGACAATCGTAGGGACGATGTGGTGGTAGGCGGTCGGCCTGCTGTTTGTCGAAGACGTCCTGGAATTCCAAGTATGCTGATGGAACATGTGGTAGGTTATCCGGTTGAGGGGTTAAAGTAGCACAGACAGTTGGGAGTGCAGAAAGACAGTGTTGGGAACAATACGAAGAAGTGAAGTTAACTTCCCTTTTGGCCCAGTTTATATGAGGCTCATGTGCTTGCAGCCAAGGGAGGCCCAGGATGATGGGGAACATGGGAGATGGGATGAGGTCAAATCGGAGGTATTCTTGGTGGCCTGAATCCGTGATAGCAAGGACGGGTTTTGTTTCTTGCGTAATTACCCCTGAACGAGGCAGGGATCCATCCGCCAGACGAACCTGAAGATAACGGTCCTTGGTTTGCAGAGGAAAGTGAAGTTGGGAAGCAAGTGAAGAGTCCAGAAAGCAGCTGCAGGCTCCTGAATCAATAATCGCCGGTAGGCGGGTTGCTCCTGTTGGTAGCTGTAGAGAAATAGAAAGAACAACATAAGTCTGTGGTAAGCCAGAAACTTGGTAGTTCAAAGTGTCTTTGAGGGTACACTTACTAGGTCTTACTGGGCAGCTCCGAAGGAAATGGCCAGTACCCCCGCAGTAAAGACACAGATTGGCCTGACGCCTGCGCTGCTTTTCCTCAGGAGAAAGGGGAGGACGAACCAGACCAAGCTGCATGGGTTCAGGCTCGGGAGGAGAAGATGCTGTAGGAACTTGGATGGGTGGATAGGCAGAAGCTGATCGGGGCAAAGTGCAGTTTGGACGGGTAGTCTGGAAACGCTCAGAACGCCGCTCCCGCAGGCATCTGTCAAGCTGAGTGACAGACTGGATCAAATCTTCCAGAGTAGTTGGAACACCAATCCTGGCCAGCTCGTCATTAAGAGCCTCAGACAGTCCTTGGCGATATTGGTATTTAAGGGCCGTCTCATTCCAGCCAGTGTCAGCTGACCATTTCCGGAATTCTGCCGTGTAGTCCTCCACCGGCCTTCTTCCCTGGGTTAAACTGTGGAGAACAGACTCAGCTGTGGCTGATCGCTGAGGATCGTCATACAGCTGCGCCATACTCTCAAAGAAGGTGTCCATGGAATCTAGTATGGGGCTGCTTTGCTCCATCAGGCCATGGGCCCAGGCCTGAGGTTCGTCGGTTAGAAGGGAGATGACGAACCCCACCTTTACCACTTCCGAAGAGAAAGTCCTGGGTTGAAGGGCGAGGTAAAGAGAACATGCGTTTTTGAAAGCCCGATATTTCTTACGGACGCCAGAAAATCGTTCAGGCAGGGGGACCCTGGGTTCAGGGGTAGCCATTACTACGGTGGGGTTTGCCTGATTTTGAGACGTGGAGGCAACATTGGCAGCGGTGGCAGCTGGTGATGCTGGTCCTGTAGCTCCAGTAAGTAGCTGAAAGCGGCCATCCATTTGGACATAACCTTCTTGTAATTTCTGAACCGCATCGGTTAGTGCAGTGACTTGCTGACATAGGGTCTCGAACGGTGAACGCACCCTGTCGGCCTCAGACATCTGGCTGGTTTGTACTGTAAGGGTATGTACTTACCGAGGCCGAGATGCCGAGAGTGGTTCACCTTTGCGACTTGACGCACTCCGCCCCCTGGAGTTGAGACAGGGAGTGGATGGCGAGAAGCGGCACCGGCTACCGGCAGGTGGTGGGTACTTGTAGACGGTCCGGTAGTGCTGAGTAGACTGAAGAACAGGCTTCAAGCAGGAACTAGCCGGATTGGTAAAGTTCAAACAGCAGGAGACAATTGAAGCCGGTGCAGGTTGAGTCCGGGTTGCAATTGCAAAGGTAACAGTCCCGGCTGGGGGTCTAGCACAGCAAAAGGTAACAAGTCCAGAGAATACCGGGAACCAGGCAGGATTTCAAAGGAAACGCGGAAGTCCAAAGGTACAAGCAGGAGGTCAAGGATTGTAGACAGGCAGCAGATCCGAGTCACAGGCCGAGGGTCAAAACACAGGAGAAGGCAGAAGTCCGTATAACAAGCCGAGGGTCAGGTTCCAGGAGGGAGATCAGAGGAATCAAGCCAGTCCGGGTCACAAGGAGATTTTCAAGATAGTTTTCCAGAGTCTTGGGTACACAGGAAAGCTGACAAACCAGCAACTTGTCAGTGCAACTGGGTCTCTTTAAATAGGCCCGCCTGGATTCCTATTGGTGCGCCACCGGCGCCGCTGCGTCGGCGCGCGCACCCGAGAACGTAGAAGCGCCGTCCCGCGCCGAAGCATCATTCCGCCGCGCGTGCGCATTGGGCGGTGATTGGCGCTGTTGGACGGATTTCCCTGACACAGGTGCAGTCTACTTTATTCACTGAAGGTGGCACTTGTCCACAGCAGTACTGCAGTTGGAGAGGAAGTCAAGGGGGAGATGGTTCCTCTCTGGTTTCTTGGGTCACTGGGGAAGCTATATGATTGAATGCTGCTGCCCCATGTGACTCTGGCAGCCATCTTGAGTCAGGCAAAGCTTATTTAAGGCCCTGGCTACCAGGCTTGGTGTGCATTTGCGAGTGGGTAGTGTAGGGACAGGTACCCCATCTGTTAGGGACAGAACTAGTGACAGGAAAAGGTTCCTGACAAGGGGGGAAAGCATAGGGATTGCAACTTCTCTGGGCATCTTCCCACTTGGGCTTTAAACATTCAGGTCGCTTTCTCTCTCCCCCCCCCCCACCCTAACAGGTGCTGTCAGTTCGGCTGGGACCTGCTCTCTCTACATGCTGTTGGAATCCGTAAGGTTTACTGTGAACTGTTTTTGCATGACTTATTACAATTACAAGTTTTTTGTATCGTATTGTGTGTTCTTGCCACCGCACCATGCTGCACCCCACCTACACACTGCTTTACAATATTCCTGTTCTCCTGGTGTTCTCAGCAGCCTGGTGCTGGAAGTGTCTTTTACAAGTATTCTTGCCTGCCTGTAAGCCAGTACCCCCGTGCTGCACAAAACTCCTGACATTCCTGTATTCCATCCTTTTCGAGATCTTTGTCTCCAGTGTGTTCCTGTACTTGGTCAGGCTGTACCATGCATGGGTGCAATCTCTAAGCACACCTCTATCAAGCATGCAGGCTGCACAGAGGGTTCATGATTCCAATCATTTAGAATATCCCTATGCATGACAAACAGATCAGCAGGAAAGCTGCATAGCTGTAAAATCTTGCACAGTATGGTCAGCAGATCTCTCCCCTCCCTTCACTCCCTCTTTTTCTGCACACAGAGCTATATCAATAAATCCTCCTCTGACCCCCTCCCTCCGACTCCCTCCCTCTGACACTCATCTATTTAGTTTTGTTTCTCTTCCTCCCTCCCTCCCTCCGACCCCCTCCCTCTGACACACATCTATTTAGTTTTGTTTCTCTCTCCTGCAGTCAGCGATGGCGTTCTCTGATGCGAGGAAGGAGCTGGACTGTTCCATCTGTCTGCACATTTATACCAATCCTGTGACACTGAGATGTGGACACAACTTCTGCCAGGACTGTATAGAAGGTGTTCTGGATACACAGGAGGAGTCTGGCGTTTATAGCTGTCCTGAATGCAGAGATGAGTTCGAGGAGCGACCAGAACTCGGCAGGAACACAACACTGCGCAACATAGTGGAGAGCGTACGATCTACCGAGCCAGAGAAGGAGAAGAAGAACCAAAAACAGATCTGTACATACTGTATTCACTCTCCTCTACCCGCTGTTAAATCTTGTCTGCTGTGTGAAGCTTCTCTGTGTGACGACCATCTGAGAGTCCACAGCAAGTCATCCCAACATGTCCTATCTGACCTCACCACTCCCCAGAAGAACAGGAAATGCTCTGTCCATGAGAAGATCCTGGAGTATTACTGTACCGAGGACTCGGCCTGTCTCTGTGGGTCCTGCAGGCTGCATGGAGACCATCAGGAACACCAGGTAGAGACACTGGAGGAGGCCTCTGAGGATAGGAAGGAAAACCTGACCAATGCTTTGCAGAAGTTGGTGGAAAAGAGAGAAGAGATGGAGGAAAGCATCAAGAGTCTGCAGAAGTATAAGAGAAAAGTACAAGATGGTGCAGACAGTGTAACCAAGAGAGTCACCAACCTATTCAGAGACATCAGGAGACAACTGGACAATCTGCAAAGAGGAGTTCATATTGAGATAACCAGGAAGGCTGATAATGTTTCTTTTCCCATCTCTGATTTAATTAAGGATCTGGAGATAAAGAAGGACGAGCTGTCCAGGAAGATTAGTCACATTGAGGAGATATGTAAAATGACCGATCCACTGAGTGTTTTACAGGAATCAGACACAGTTGACTTGTGTGATACTGAGGATGGAGATGAGAAGGACAAAGAGAGATGTGATAAACTCCTTCATGGTGGGGGGGATCTGAATGTGACTGAGATCTTGCCCCTATTACATACAGGATTATTTGATATAATAACAGGCGTAAATCAAGGGATAAATATACCAGAACCTGCAGGTATAACACTGGATGAAGACACGGCTCATAATAATCTATATATTTCAGATAATGGGAAGACCGCACGCAGGGTGGTTGATAACCTAAATCGTTCTCAATCACCAGAGAGATTCAGGGGAGCGTCAGAACCTCAGGTGATGAGCAGTCAGAGTATCTCCTCAGGGAGACATTACTGGGATGTGGATGTTGGGGGATCATCAGACTGGAGAGTTGGGATGTGTTACTCCAGTATAGACAGGACATCAAATCGTGCAGGGATTGGAGAGAATTCCATGTCCTGGTGTCTGGAGTTTAAGTCTAATAAATTATCAGTAAAACATAACTACAAATCCACCACTTTAGATTATAATTCTTTAATAACCAAAGTCAGAATAAATCTGGATTACGAGGCTGGGAAAATCTCATTTTATGAGTTGGGTATCCCAATCCGACACCTCCACACCTTCATCTGCGCCTTCAGTGACTCCCTCTATGCTGCATTATATGTAAAGGAAGGTTGTATAAAGATATGTAAAGAAAATCAGAAGGTGTGACACATTTAACCCCAAGACTGGCGACATCACTGGCATTCTAGAAAAGAATTCAATCCATAGTAATGAGTAAGCACCAGTAGTTACGGTGTGAAACATGTCAGCTGTTGATGCCATCTTTTGCTGTATGGTTTTTAACCAATAAAGAAATCGTTGTTGGAGTGCGGCCATCCGGATTGAATTCTTTTCTATATGCTATTTTGCATACGGAGCCAGCACCATCATTTTGAGGAGGAAAAGATTTTTTGTGACCCAGACACCTAGAGTGGGTTATTTTCCCTGTTTGATCACTGGCATTCGGATTGGTGGACTTAGGACTAGACATGTGCAATTAGTTTAGTTACGAATTAGTTATTCGTCAAAATTCGTTATATTCGTTGATTCGTAAACATACGAATTAGAGCCCATTCACACAGGGGCGGCACGACTTGTCCAGCGACTGTGCTGGGCATCTTCAAGATGACTTCAAAGGTGACTTCAAAAATGACTTCTGTATTGAAGTCAATAGAAGTCGCCCTGAAGTCGTCTTGAAGTAGTACAGGAACGTTTTTCTAAGTCGGAGCGACTTCAGTCGCTCCGATTAGAACGGTTCCATTGTACAGAATGGGACGCGACTTGTCAGACGGCTGAGACGCCTGACGAGTCTCTCCTGTGTGAATGGGGTCTAAACGAACGGTTTGATGAAATTACAAACGAACAACGAATTATCGAATAGAAAGAATATGGAAAACAACGAAAATACGAATTTAGTAAATTTGAAACAGCCAAAATACGAAAAAGTAAAAAAGCGAAAACATAAAAACAACGAAAATACCGAACAAAGATCAAAAAATAACGAAAATCAAAATGAACGAAAACGCGAAATTACGAATATTCGAAAAACGTAAAACAAAACAACGAAAATAACGAACAAAGATCCATATTAACGAAAATCAAAATGAACGAAAAAAAAAATTATGAATCTTCGGAAAACGGAAATCAAAACAACGAAAATTCGAAAAAATTTAAATTCTATTTCGTTAGTTCTGGACTTTGGCCAATGGCCAATAAGCTTGTCCCTTCCCCTGAAGAGGTTGTCTCTTCCCCCAATGAGCTTGTTTCTTATTCCCTTGTGTGTTTTTCTGTGTTAAGCCTCGTACACACGACCGAGTTTCTCGGCAAGAACCAGCAAGAAACTTGCTGGCAGAGCTTTCTTGCCGAGTAAATCGGTCGTGTGTACGTGGCTTTCAGTTTTCTCGTCAAGAAAACCGACAAGAATATCGACGAGAAAAATAGAGAACCTGCTCTCTATTTTCTCGTCGGCATGTTTCTCGACGAGAAAAGTGTGTGTGTACACTTACCTGTCACCGTGGAAACCCGCGCATGCTCAAAATGACGTTGACGCATGCGTGGTAGCTTCCTAGGCATAGGTAGGGTGTAGCAAGATGGCGGCGACGGCATCGAATGTGACGAACGCACGCTCGTCGTAGTCGATGACGTCATCGCGTTCGCTCCATTCATAGAACCGCGGGTTCTTTGAATCGAGCGTGTGTACACTCGGCCGGGACAAGTTTCTTGTCCAAGAATCTCGTCAAGAAAAACGACAAGTTTTTTCCTGACGAGATTCTCGGCTGTCTGTACGAGGCTTTAGACTGCAGTGCATTCCATCCAGAGTCCAGATAGGTTGTGGTTGGGTAGGTTGCATTGTGCTGATGGATTTGTGAGTTAAGTTGTGACTTGTGAGAGAAATTCTTTGTTTCTTAAGCATACTCTGTCTAGGTTCTAATTTCTATATTTGTATTTTGGAATATCTGACATATTTTTGTTTTCTCTAATTCTGACACATTATGTAAAATTACGAATTATGCCCCGATTACTAATCTACAAAAACAATGTTACGAAAGTACGAATTACAAAATTACGACGAGTAGTGTTTTGAATAAAAGGAAAATGTATTCTAACGAAAGTACGAATGTAATTAAATCTACAAAAGTAAGATTTTTCAATCAACGGAAATTAGACACGAAAATACGAATCATTGCAAATTAACGAAAATATAGTTCTTACGAAAATACGAACGCGGCCGAATATAAAGTAAATATGAATTTCAAATCAACGAAAATTAGACTAACGGAAAAACGAATCAACAGAAAAATAACCCTTACGGAAATACGAAAGAGGCCGAATACGATAACCCACGTCCTTACGAAATTACGAATCGTTACGAATCAACGGAAACGCATAGAAACGAAACTAAACTAATTTTTATGTTGTGCACATGTCTACCTAGGACCATATATAATGCATATATAATCCATACATATGTAAAGTTTGTCC
The DNA here is from genome assembly GCA_029206835.1 of Rana muscosa. NCBI lineage: Eukaryota > Metazoa > Chordata > Amphibia > Anura > Ranidae > Rana > Rana muscosa. The sequence goes on from JARGYO010000094.1 coordinate 40,229,859, forward strand.
TCCTAGCAGGTGCTGTGCTCACCAATAAGGTTGCATCGATAATTTTTTTTTTTTTTTTTTTTTACCAGTGCAATTTGAGCCCATACAAAATGAATGGGCTCAAATCGCACTGCTAAGAATCACATGCAATTTGTCTGAATCGCATGTGGTTCCCCCCACCACTCCTATGTGAACCCAGTAAACAAAGATAGAGAAGCGCCAGCTATGTTCAGTAATTGGCAAACAGTTTATTTAATAACTATAACAACTCGCATGTTAAAAGTACATATCTGTAATATGTCAAATCCAAATCTGCATGGTCATAATGTCTGCTGATGATGGGAAAACCACGGCTGCTTGTGGTGCTCACAGGGCTGGAAGAGATGCATAGGTGGTCCCCCCCAAGCTGACGTCACTCCCACCCTATACCCATGTGTGCGCTCCAAGCTGCTTTCCAGGGGTCCCGGGAACTTCCTACATCTCCTCCAGCACTGTGAGCACCACAAACGGCTGTGGTTTTCCATCATTGGTGAACACTATAACCATGTATCATTGTTATAACCTAAATGTTTCCACTATTGAAAAACTTGGTGCTGGTTGCCAACATCCTGGTGTAAGTAGAGGAAGAAAGAAATTCCCCTAAGCAAATGGGACTTTAACCACTTCAGCCCACGGAGGATTTGGCTGCCCAATGACCGGGCCATTTTTTGCGATTCGGCACTGCATCGCTTTAACTGACAATTGCACAGTCGTGCCGCGTTGTACCCAAAAAAAATTAACATCCTATTTTTCCCACAAATAGAGCTTTCTTTTGGTGGTATTCGATCACCTCCTGCGTTTTATTTTTTATTTTTTGCGCTATAAACAAAAAAAGAGCGACAATTTAAAAAAAAAGCAATATTTTTTACTATAATAAATATCCCCCAAAAAATCTATATTAAAAAAAATTCTTTATCAGTTTCGGCCGATATGTATTCTTCTACATATTTTTGGTAAACAAAATCACAATCAGCGTATATTGATTGGTTTGCGCAAAAGTTATAGCGTCTAAAAAATAGAGGCTAGTTTTATGGCATTTTTAGTATTATAATTTTTTTCATTAGTAATAGCGGCGATCTACGAATTTTTATCGTGACTGCGACATTATGGCGGACACGTCAGACACTTTTGACGCTATTTTGGGACCATTCACACTTATACAGCGATCAGTGCTATAAAAATGCACCGATTTACTGTATAAATGCGACTGGCAGGGAAGGGGTTAACCAGTAGGGGGCTAGGAAGGGGTTAAGTGTGTCCTAGGGAGTTATTCTAACTGTGGGGGGGACTGGGCTTACTGTGACACAACACTGCTTCCTCTCATCGGGAGCAGTTATCAGACCATCAGTGTCCTGTCACTAGGCAGAACAGGGAAATGCCTTGTTTACACAGGCATCCCCCTGTCCTGCAGCTCCGTGACACGATCGCGGGACACCGGCGGACATCGAGTCCACGGGTCCTGCGGGCACGGTTACGGAGCTCGCGGCAGGGGCGCGCGCACGGCGCGAAATTCGAAGTAACGTAAATATACGTTGCTTTGCGCAGCCGTACCATTCTGCCAACGTAAATCTACATGGCACAGTCGGCAATCGGTTAAGAGGCAACTTGACCACCAATAATCAATATTAAAAAATTGTTTATTGATACTAATATCAGTGAATTCTTTTTTTTATACTGATTATTGGTGGTTGAGTTGCCTCTTAAAGTCCCATTTCCTTAGCGGGATTCCTTTCTTTCCCATGTATCATTGTTATATAAACTATTCTGTTACAATGTATCATTATTATGAACAATTACTCCTCTGCTGTATCACTATGAATTAGGAAAGTTATTCGAATGCATCTTTTTTATTCATCACTAATGTATCTATATTAATATGTAAACTGTATTCCAATGTATCACTATTATTATCAATAATCTAATATATATGAACAAGTGGAGAAATTTCAGTAAAATTTAGGATTTTGATTTTGTATTTGCATAATGTTTTGATAAATTAGCCCATAATTCTCTATTTTCATTTAAGCTACAGTTAGCTTCAGAAAATATTTACTGTATGCATTGTATGTGCATGTTGTGTTGTAAAGTGTGCGTTTTTAATTTTTGGTATTAAAAAAAAAAAAATGTGTAAAGTGATAGTGAATTGTAGTAAATTGCTCAGTGCTGTATTAGGCAGTGTAGGGTGGGGGTGTGTAGTATTGGTTTGTAGTACAGGGCTGTATCAGGCAGTGTAGGGTGGGGTATGTAGTATTGGATTGTAGTACAGCGCTGTATCAGGCAGTATATGGTAGGGGGAGGGGGGTGTAGTATTGGATTGTAGTACAGGGCTGTATCAGGCAGTGTAGGGTGGGGGTGTAGTATTGGATTGTAGTACAGTGCTGTATCAGGCAGTGTAGGGTGGGGGGTATGTAGTATTGGATTGTAGTACAGTGCTGTATCAGGCAGTGTAGGGTGGGGGAGTATGTAGTATTGGATTGTAGTACAGTGCTGTATCAGGCAGTGTAGGGTGGGTGGTGTAGTATTGGATTGTAGTTCAGTGCTTTATTAGGCAGTGTAGGGTGGGGGGGGGTGTAGTATTGGATTGTAGTACAGTATCAGGCAGTGTAGGATGGGAGGTGTAGTATTGGCTTGTAGTACAGTGCAGTATCAGGCAGTGTAGGGTGGGGGGTGTGTAGTATTGGATTGTAGTACAGTGCTGTAACAGGCAGTGTAGGGTGGGGGGTGTGTAGTATTGGATTGTAGTACAGTGCTGTAACAGACAGTGTAGGGTGGGGGTGTGTAGTATGGGATTGTAGTACAGTGCTATATCAGGCAGTGTAGGGTGGGGTATGTAGTATTGGATTGTAGTACAGTGCTGTAGCAGGCACGACAGCGCAATTGTCATTCAAAATGTTACACCGCTGAAAGCTGAAAATTGGCCTGGGCAGGAAGGGGGTGAAAATGCCCTGTATTGAAGTGGTTAACAAAGGATTTGTCAAAAACTGTTTACTGTGTTTCTTAGTTTTTGACACTTTTTTGGTGAATGGGTAGGGGTAGATGTACCCGATACCCATTCACATAGGGTGGTGTGATCTGGCGGCCCCCTTGTAAAAGCGGGGTTCCAGATTCCCGCAGACCTTGTCAACCACAGCCCAAGGTTGTCGGGAAGAGGCCCTTGTCCCCATCAACATGGGGACAATGTGCTTTGAGGGGAACCCCAAAGTACACTCCCCATGTTGAGGGCAAGCTTGATATGGTTCAGGAGGGGGGGGTGCTTGCCAGGCTGCATGCTCGGCTAAGGGTCGGGTATGGATTTTGGGGGAGGACTCCACGACATTTTTATTTTTTTTTGCCGTGGAGTTCCCTTTTAAAAATCTATAGGAGACCCAAAGGGCCTGGTATGGATTGGGGGGGCATGGTTTGGCGTGGAGTTCCCCTTAACCACTTCAATACAGGACACTTTCATGGCAATTTTTTCACACAAATAGAGATTTCTTTTGGTAGTATTTAATCATCACTGGTGTTTTTCAAATTTACATTCTTATTTTTACAATATTTTTTTTTTAAATTTAGCTCTCAGCAGGGAAGTCTTAACAACATATTGACTGTGCACTCGGTGGGCGAACATCACACTAAGTGCCCAGAAAATGTGGGTGTTAGGCGAGTACCTGAATGGGCGATATTCAGGCCAAACCTTTGCACGAGCCAAACCTTTGCACGAGCCAAACCTTTGCACATCACTAGTTGTGCCGGAACACTGGTCCCCCCTCACAGTTACTCTTGTTGGGTGCAGGAATGGGCCCTGCCGCAGGTCGCCCCCCTGCCCCAAAGCACCAAACCCCCCATGTTAAGGGCATGCGGCCTGGTACAGTTCAGGAGGGAGGCGTGCCGCTCTCTCATCCCCCCCTCTTTTCCTGCAGCCTGCGTGCTCGGATAAGGGTCTGGTTTGGATTTTAAGGGGGACCCCCACGCCGTTTTTTTGGCTTAGGGGTTCCCCTTAAAATCCATACCAGACCAAAGGGCCTGGTATGCTCTTGGAGGGGGAACCCATGGCAGTTTTTTATTTAAAATTTGGCGTGAAGTTCCCCCTCAAGATCACCAGAGCACAAGTCGCATGCCAAAGTCGGATCATGCAAGACTGCGGTCCGACTTTGATCCGACTTCAATGATAGTCAATGGGCTGAAGTAGGATCAAAGTCGGACCAAAGTAGTACAGGGAGCATCTTCAAAGTCGGACCGACATGTGTCGGACCAGTTAAGATGGCTCCCATAGGGAAACATTGATTTTCACACGTCATGCGACATGAGCTCCCAATGTCGGAGCGTTTGTCGGACAAGTGTGAACCCGGCCTCAGATACGATTTTTGACATCCGACATGGTGATTACAGCAGCAGTAAAAGGAATTTATCTCACACTGGGATTGTTTTGATTGGTCAAAGTACAAGTCAGACTATCACAAAGTCGCATCAAAGTAGTATCCTGTTCATTCAAGTCGGATGGATGTAGGACCGATGCAGGACTGGAGCAAAGTAGGATGAAAGCTGTATGACTGTCGTGTAGTGTCAGTGTGAACCCAGCCTGAACCAAAAAAATTGTTGGAAGCTAGCATAATCAAGACTCAGGAATAGGGATGAGCCGAACACCCCCCCCCCCCCCCCCCCCCCGTTCGGTTCGCATCCAGAAGACACGAACGGACCGATAGTTCGCGCAAACTTTCAAACCCTGTTAAAGTCTATGGGACTCGAACTTCAAAAATCAAGTGCGAATTTTAAAGGCTAATATGCAAGTTATTGTCCTAAAAAGGGTTTGGGGACCCGGGTCCAACCCCAGGGTACATGTATCAATGCAAAAAACAGCTTTAAAAATTGATGTTTTTTCAGGAGCTGTGATTTTAATGATGCTTAAAGTGAAAAAATAAAAGTGAAATATTCCTTTAAATATCGTGCCTGGGGGGGGGGGGTGTCTATAGTATGCATGTAAAGTGGCGTGTGTTTCCCCGTGTTTATAACTATCCCTGCACAAAATGAAATTTCGAAAGGAATAAAAGTAATTTAAAACTGCTTGCGGCTTTAATATAATGTCTGGTCCCGGCAATATGGATGAAAATCATTGAGAAAAACGGTATGGGTACAGCTGATGAGGCGCAAAGAGAGGTCCGCTTTGTTCTTTGGTGTGGGTCTTTTATGTATGCTTGCCAACAGACTGCATGGCAGGTCGATATATGTCTGGTCAAGCATGTGGTGCCCAAGCGGCTGATGTTTTGGCCACGCGAGATACGCTTCAGACATATGTTGCAAATAGCAACGGTGCGATCTGATGCACACGTCTCAAAAAAGGCCCACACCAAAGAACTTTTGGAATAACGTGCAGAGACAGCAGCGCCCTGCACATGCGGAGCTCTGCGGTGTGATGCAGTCGGTTGGCTGCCCTTAAGCTGGCCCCTAGAGGGCATCCTGCCTCGTTGGAGATGTGCCTCCTCCTCCTCTCTCCTATCATGCACCCACGTAGAGTCAGTGACCTCATCATCCCCTCCCTCCTCGTCACTGTAGCAAACCTGGCAACATGCTGCAGCTGGGGGAACATGACTGCCAGTTTGCTGTCCTTCTTGGGCACCCCCTCTCTCTGGGCTCACATTACTGCTTTCCTCAAGCTGGGTACCATCATCGGAGCCTTCAAAACGCTGCGCATCCCCCTGCAGCATGTACCCAACACTGTGGTCAAACAGTTCAGGGAACTCCTCAGGACATGGTGGGGCTAGGGAAGGAGTGACTGATGCCATTGAGCCGAGGGAAGAAGCCGCTTTGGCAGACAAAGTAGCCTGAGCCTGGGTGAGAGATGACGAGGAGGATGAGGACGGCTTGGTCATCCACTCTACTAACTCTTCGGCATGTTGCGGCTCAACACGGCCAGCTGACGAAAAAAAGGACAAGTGTGCCCACGGCAACATGCTGATGAGGATGCACTGTGTCCACGACCAGCACTGTTGCCTCTAGACACAGAGCCTGCTTGCCCTCTTTTATTGGCCTGTGTGTGTCTGCCTCGCCTTGTTGGCCTTCCAGACATACTTTATTTGATGTATTGGAATAGGCACACAAGGAATTGTCTGCAGTCAGCTTTAGCTGCACACTGTGCCCAGTATACAGTACACTGACTTAATAAACTGCAGGTTAGCTCAATCAACTGCCTGTATTATTAGGAATAGAACAGGAATAGTCTGCAGTCAGCATTACCTGCACACTGAGCCCAATATACAGTACATTGACTTAATAAACTGCAGCTTAGCTCAATCAACTGCCAGCCTATATTATTAGGAAGAGAACAGGGATGGTCTGCAGTCAGCTTTACGTGCACACTGAGCCCAGTATACAGTACACTGACTTTATATACTGCAGCGAGAATAACCGGAACACTCTGAAGTGAGATCTAGCTAAACTGAATACAGTGTATCTATATATATATATATATATATATATATATATATATATATATATATATATATATACTCCTGGGATGCATATATATACTAAATACACTGACTGCAGCTACCTGAATCGCCTGCCTGCTCTATCTAACTGAAATGAAATGACACTCTGACTCTCTCTCTCTCTCTCTCTCTCTCTATCTCTCTCACACCCTTCCTTTGGCCAATTATGGCTCTCTGTGCTGACGGCGCTGTGATTGGCCAACGCATGCGGGTCATAGTGCATGCTTGGCCAATCATCAGCCAGCAATGAAGTGCGACGCCGCAATGAAGTGCGATGCCGCAGTGAATTATGGGCCGTGACGCGCCACTCGAATTTTGCGCGAACGACCCATAATGTTCGAAATTCGGCGAACGGCCGAACAGACAATGTTCGAGTCGAACATGAGTTCGACTCGAACACGAAACTCATTCCTATTCAGGAATAGGATAGGCAGCATAGGCAGTCTTCCATGGGATACCAGATCACTAGCAAATTATATCCGTTACATCAGCATCAGGGGCTTGACAGCTGCTGTTGATCCAAGACTGATTCATTTTAATAAATGTCAGCCTGTTAACGGAGTCTGTGGACAGGCGCACTCTTTTATCCATCACAAAGCCTCAAGCAGCACTGAATGTCGGTTCGGAAAGCATGCTGGATGCAGGACAGGCCAGTAGCTCGATTTCATATTGAGCAAGTTATGGCCAGTGGTCCATCCTCAAGACCCAGTAGCCCAGAGGATGCTCAGTTGGAAAGGTCTCCAAGTCTGCTCTTGCCCCTAGATAATCCTGCACCATATGATGCAAATGCTGCCGATGGTTGCTTAAACCTAACAGTCCTGGGAGCTGAGGACTAAAGAATTGTTTAAAGACATTGGTCAGCCAGCTGCCTTCTCCACCGCTCTTCCTCTGACTGAAAAAAGCCTCAGAAACACATTGCCCAGGAAATGATAACCTTCCAGTGTCTGGAAAGTTGTTACACACATTTTTCTTCAAGGCGTCCTGAAAATGATTCATCCTCTGCTCCCTTTGCGAAGGCAGGATGAGCTCTGCAAATTTACCCTTGTAACGTGGATCAAGAAGGGTTGCCAGTCAGTAATGATCCCTCTCCTTGATACCACGAATCCTTGGGTCTGTGACGAACGCGCCCGCCTACGGCGACTAGCTAACTGCGACGGGCGTTCCGTGACTGGAGTATATGAGGAACTAAAGGAAAAGGGGGATTTCTACTGAGTATGTAAGACTGGCTGTGGTAATTTCCAGCCTGCACTACCTTTGGCCACCACTAGAGGGAGACTCCACTCCCATCCAGCTAGCTGACCACACACAGGCAGATACGAATCTTACATACAATCTGGTGCACTCTAAGGGTTGGGGAACAGTCTAGCAATTACTACACACTTCTAGAGCTCCTCTAGCTATCCTGCAAGCTTGAACCCCAGTGTTAATAACTCTTCCCGCTGTCCCCACACCCACACACCAGATACAAAATAAACGATAGCCTGCCACCACCCAACAGTTTGTCCGCAGACTGGTCTGCTGAGCCACCACACACACACAGATCTCTGTCTGGTAGATCCGTCAGCTTACAATCTGCATGCAATCTGCCAACACACAGTGCAATTGCATACAGACTGGCACGTAACTTAGACTGAGCATTTAGGCACTAAAATAACAACCTCTCCAGAGATATGAGTCCTAGCTTAGTACACAGAAGTCACTTATTAATTTTATCATTTAATATCCCGAAAGTGGGCAGCGCATACAAAGAAAAAGAGTTACCAAAAAAGATACAAAAAATACAGAAAGACACATAATTGGCAATTTGCTATGAAAGTAAAAAGGGATAAAAAACAGAAATAAAACTTTACCGAAGTCTTTCCGTTAGTAGAAGCATACTGGAACATGCGGGAACTCCCCAGTCTCAAACTGGCTTCGTGGAAGAACCATGTCCATATCTCATGCTACCCAATTTATTGAAAAATGGACGTGGGCTAGACTTTAGCCCTTTGCCAATCAACCCTGGGGGGGTGTTCCTGTCTCAGCCCACAAGCGGTTTTGTGCTCTGAAATTACTAGAGTTGAATTGGCCCAGAATGGCGCTGATTGCTGGGTCATGGATATGATTTCCGATACCAGCGCATAAGCCCGATCACGACAATACCAATCACCGCCTGCCTGTCGCAGTCCGGCGCAATATAACAGTTTTGTGTATTTTTCTAGGATTCTACACACGCTACAAATACAGATTTACATGTACACGTAACCCATCACGTGTACGATCAAACGGGATTATTTTCATCTCTCTGCAGTAAATATTTTAGCTTTTATGAGACATAAAATATATTCCTCAGATCTGGTGATATAAATCACAGTTTTTAGACCAGCCGGGGCCTTGTGTATGCCTCCTGTGGATCGGTGTTGCCACTCTGGCTAGGATTCACTTTGAAGGTTTCAGAAAGGTGGCAACCTATGTTTACTTGTAAATGGAACTTTTATTGGCATCTAGGTGTCAACTCTGGCCTGGAAGATGGTCCTGTCATTTCAAATGCTAATGACAGACCATCTGTGCATGACTGCTGTTGAATGCAATATTTTTAGTAACCAAAAATTAACTACATCTACAATTACCTCACATCTTGCTAAGAAAAAACTATCATATTCTTTCCATGAATGTCACATCTCCCCCTTCCAGATGACGCACAGCTGAGCCTACACGGGTCAGCTAACGCGTCTACAGGGAAGGTTACCTAGGTTGGGGTTGAAGGTTCCCCCAACTGATGTTTGGCACCACTGACATTTCAGCCTGTCGTTGTGTGCTGTCATCATTCTCAGCCATGGGTCCTGGCCATCTGGTGGTACAATCTTAGCCACCACACCCAGATGTTGAAGCCTGGCATAAGGCCATCCCTGGGTGGCCTGGGCCTGGTCCCATGGTCTGGGTACCAGGGCCCCCACCCTCTGGCCTGTCTCCCACACTTCTGCTTTTTCTGCCTCAATAGGAGGCCTACCAGCACGACCCCTGAATTCCCCCAGGCTGACAACAAACCTATCAGCCTGTAGGAACGCAGTGCCATCAGCTGCAGCCTCTGAGAGACCAGATTCAGATGGGGTCAGTTTTCCCCCCATCATCCTGTGGTTATTCCCCTGTTACGCACAGCAACGAATCCTCAATCATGATACTCGTAGCTGTGGGGACAGAGGATAAAGCCACAAAAGACTCTATTCTGCCAGGGGTTACCCCTTGACCCGTGTCCCACTCTCCTACTCTGTCCTCCTCAGCAGGAGGCCTGCCAGCACAACACCTGAGTTCCTCTGGGCAAACATCAAACTTATCAGCCAGAAAGTACTCAGCGCTGTCAGCTGCAGCTGCTGAGGGGATAGGCCCTGATTGGGCCAGATTTCCCCCATCACTCTGTAGTATTCCCTCTGCGACACACAGCAACGAATCCGCAATGGCAGTACTCGCAACGGTGGTGACAGAGGAGAAAGTCACAGAAGACTGAATTACACCAGGGGTTGTCCTCTGACCCACATCACATATTCCTACTCCGTCCTCAGCAGAGCACCCGTCGGCACAACACCTGAGTTCCTCTGGGCTGACAACAAAGGTATCAGCCCCTAAGAACTCAGTGCTGTCAGATGCAACTGCAAAGGGAGTAGAGTCAGACTGGGTCAGATATGCCCTGTCACTCTGTGGTCCTTCCTCTGCTATGCACAGCCCAGAATCCACAATGGAAGTACTGGTAGCTGCCACAGCAGAGGAGCAGACCACAGAAGACTTTGCCTCACATAAGGTTACAAGCATATCTTGCTTGTCCTTACTAGGAGCTGCTGAAACACAATTTGCCTTATCATCAGGTACTTCAAAACATTCCTTTTCTTCAAAAACAGTTACAGTATCACAATCCTGTTCCCAGGACACCCTCATCTCACCATCCCTAGCTGACGGCCTGTCAGCCAGACCCCTAAACTCCTCCAGGCTGATGTCAATTTTAACAGCCTGAGGGGACTCAGAGCGATCTGCCACAGATGCCAGGGAGACAACAGTATGAGGGGACCTCAGGCCTGCTTGGCCACGTTCACATGGGTCAGACCCAATTGGATCGGGCCCTTCCACAGACAGTTCCTCTGTAGCAGTGGGCAGTGACCAGTTCAGGGTAGACTGGTAGGCATCACGAGTCACCACTGCAGCAGAGGGACGGTCTGCACGGCACAGATCATGACATTTTACATCATACAAAACATTATCAATTTCAGAGTTCATTGTGACTTTAGGTTGCTCTCGGTGCCCTGGCTCCAGAAACCCATACGGGCCAGGACCTGGCACACAGTCACTAATCCTTTGACCCTCCCCAGAGTTCCCAACTTGCACTGAGTCACCCAAAAGTACTTTACTTGAATCCGGGGCTTCAGGTGGAGCTGCAGGTTCCAGGGGGGCAGACTTTGGCTCATAGTGGGATACCAACTGTCCTTGGTCAGTACCCGATAGTACATTAGTGGCGTCTGCTATGTCCACTTCTCTCACTTTGCTTGTTGATCCTCTGGGCAAAGCAGCAAAAGCTGTATGTAACACAGGGATGACTCCTCCAACCCCTGTGATAACTTGGGCTTTCTTTGGGACCACCTCCTCATGGCTCCTTGATCCTAGGACATCCGTGGATCCCGTATCTCTGAGTCTAACTAAAACGCTGTTACCTGCGGCAACCAGCTGCAGGCGGCCCGCACGGCCTTCTACATTCGTGGGATCTGCTCTGCCCACTTCTTTGGCTTCCAGATTCCTGGCTCAACAAAACATGAGCCATGGGCGAGGCAGGGTTGGCACCTCCACCTCCGGTGACAGCCATGGCTTCCCCTGGGATCCCATGCTCACAGCTCCTCAATCCTAGAAGAGCTAGGACATCCTCTGACCCCATAGCTGGGAGTCCAATGGTAACACTGTCACTTGCGGTAACTGGCTGCAGGCTATCTGCATGCCCTCCTACATTTGTGGGATCTGCTCTGCCCACTTCTTTCACTTGGTTGTCAGCTTCCTGGTTCAAGGAAACACAAGCCAGAGGCACGTCCGGGATGGCTTCTCCACCTCCTGTGACAGCCATGGCTTCACCTGAGATCACATCTTCACAGCTCCTCAATCCTGGACGAGCTAGGATATCCTCTGATCCCATATCTCAGAGTCCAACTGTAACACTGTCACTTGCGGTAAATGGCTGCAGGCTATCTGCATGCCCTCCTTCATTTTCCCCAACAAGCAACACAGTAGGGGGTGCACTTTTCACACTTGCTGGTGGGCTAGGCACCCTCAGCTTTTGACAAAGGCTTGAGCAATGTCCACTTTGGTTACAGACAAAACACTTCAAGGTTTGCACAGATGTAAGTCTGCCTCTTGTAGGTTTTGATGCAGATGGAGGTGATGTTGCATTTCCATGCTGGATTGATTTATTCCGCTGAGAGGGTTTTAAAACAGAGTCACGCTGTCTCTCGCAGTCATCTGGGCTGGCACTTTTTCTGGGTTTAGATGCCATGGTGAGCTGTTCTCTGTCATCCTCTATCAACGCACATAAAAGCTGGGTCCTCGTCTTGCCAACCGTATTGATGCCTCTTAGATCACAGAGGTCAATTGCGGTCTCTTCGGATTGCCTCTTGTACCAGCAAATCATCTCGTGGGTTACCATCTCCAAGTTTTTTGCCAAATAAAAGATAGAAAAGAAAAACAAGAGGGGATGGGGAGCAAATAGCCAAGTATGTCTTCCACAAAACAAAAATTATGCACTGAGTGAACTTCTGTAGGTCAGTTGCTTCTAACAAGCTTCCAACCTTTAGCACACAGGTTAAATGAATAAACCATGTGCTAATGTACTAAGCTAATTCCGCTCGCTGCCGCCAATCTGTCACGAACGCGCCCGCCTACGGCGACTAGCTAACCACGACGGGCATTCCGTGACTGGGGTATATGAGGAACTAAAGGAAAAAGGGGGGATTTCTACTGAGTATGTAAGACTGGCTGTGGTAATTTCCAGCCTGCACTACCTTTGGCCACCACTAGAGGGAGACTCCACTCCCATCCAGCTAGCTGACCACACACAGGCAGATACGAATCTTACATACAATCTGGTGCACTCTAAGGGTTGGGGAACAGTCTAGCAATTACTACACACTTCTAGAGCTCCTCTAGCTATCCTGCAAGCTTGAACCCCAGTGTTAATAACTCTTCCCGCTGTCCCCACACCCACACACCAGATACAAAATAAACGATAGCCTGCCACCACCCAACAGTTTGTCCGCAGACTGGTCTGCTGAGCCACCACACACACACAGATCTCTGTCTGGTAGATCTGTCAGCTTACAATCTGCATGCAATCTGCCAACACACAGTGCAATTGCATACAGACTGGCACGTAACTTAGACTGAGCATTTAGGCACTAAAACAACAACCTCTCCAGAGATATGAGTCCTAGCTTAGTACACAGAAGTCACTTATTAATTTTATCATTTAATATCCCGAAAGTGGGCAGCGCATACAAAGAAAAAGAGTTACCAAAAAAGATACAAAAAATACAGAAAGACACATAATTGGCAATTTGCTATGAAAGTAAAAAGGGATAAAAAACAGAAATAAAACTTTACCGAAGTCTTTCCCTTAGTAGAAGCATACTGGAACATGCGGGAACTCCCCAGTCTCAAACTGGCTTTGTGGAAGAACCATGTCCATATCTCATGCTACCCAATTTATTGAAAAATGGACGTGGGCTAGACTTTAGCCCTTGGCCAATCAACCCTGGGGGGTGTGTTCCTGTCTCAGCCCACAAGCGGTTTTGTGCTCTGAAATTACTAGAGTTGAATTGGCCCAGAATGGTGTTGATTGCTGGGTCATGGATATGATTTCCGATACCAGCGCATAAGCCCGATCACGACAATACCAATCACCGCCTGCCTGTCGCAGTCCGGCGCAAAATAACAGTTTTGTGTATTTTTCTAGGATTCTACACACGCTACAAATACAGATTTACATGTACACGTAACCCATCACGTGTACGATCAAACGGGATTATTTTCATCTCTCTGCAGTAAATATTTTAGCTTTTATGAGACATAAAATATATTCCTCAGATCTGGTGATATAAATCACAGTTTTTAGACCAGCCGGGGCCTTGTGTATGCCTCCTGTGGATCGGTGTTGCCACTCTGGCTAGGATTCCCTTTGAAGGTTTCAGAAAGGTGGCAACCTATGTTTACTTGTAAATGGAACTTTTATTGGCATCTAGGTGTCAACTCTGGCCCGGAAGATGGTCCTGTCCTTTCAAATGCTAATGACAGACCATCTGTGCATGACTGCTGTTGAATGCAATATTTTTAGTAACCAAAAATTAACTACATCTACAATTACCTCACATCTTGCTAAGACAAAACTATCATATTCTTTACATGAATGTCACAGGGTCCTTTTGCAGGCTTTGCAGAATCAGGGAGCCCATGTAGTGTAAGTTTGAGGAGGCATGAGATTCTGAGTCCTCTGGGTCAGGAACATTGTCAGGAACTACCTCCTCCCAGCCATGTACAACTCCATGGGTTTCTGCGGACTGAAAACCACCCCTTGAAGACTGCTGTATGTTATCCTCTACATCTGTCAGGTACCTGACAGGTGAGCCTGACGTGCAGCAGGAAGGCTTCGTGTACAACCCCGGCTCAGGGACCACCACTGCTATGAACAGTGGCTACAAGAGCTGAGTGGTGTAAGAGTGCCTGTATCATCTCTTATTCAGCTGATGATCTCCCAGAGTAGGCAAGCAGGTGTAGTCAGCTCAGCAGACAGGAAGCGAGTTAATGCAGAGCTGTGGAGACTCTGGATGCATGGTCAGACAAGCCGGGTTCGGTAACAGATGATCAAGCAGACACAAACAGTAGGCAGAGAATCGTCAGGATACAGGCAAAGGTTTGGAAACAGGATATCAGTCAATATAAGATATATAAGAGATAAGCTTGGTTACAAGGCAAGCCGGGGTCAGGATAACAGACATCAATCGTAGTCAAACAAGCCGGGTCCAACACAGGAAACAGATCGGATCTCGGGGAACAGGTAGTCACAGGAACAGGTATGAGCTGCAGATCAGACAGCAAAGTCTCTGTGCAGCTGAGGTGCTTAAATAATCACTGAAATCAGTTTGCACTGATGTTAACCCTTAGGTGACTCCTGCGCCGGGTGGCAGATCCATGACAACATCCATGCTGACACAATCCTCCTCCTCCTCCTCCTCTTCCGTGTTTGGCAGCCCCGCAGGAATGGTATCTGCATAAAGAGGACCTTGAGAAAAAAGGAAGTTCTCTTCCTTCCGCTGTTCTGCCTCAAGTGCCATGTCCATGATTCCACGAAGCATGTGCTCCAACAGGAAGACTAGAGAGACAGTGTCACTGATGCATTGTCGCGGCTCACCATTCTTGTGGCCTCCTCAAATGGTGACAGGACAGTGCATGCATCTGTAGCGGGTATGTACTTTCCTGGGTGTAAATTTGAACTTGGCAGAGACATCAGTGATGTGTAATTCCCTGCAGCCCGGTGGGTGGCGCTGTCGACCTGGGTTGGGGTTGAATCATTGCTGTGTGCTGTGCCTCCTTTTTGTCCTCCCTCGGCAGCGGTATGGTGGGGAACCCGCCATGCTTGCTGGGAGAGGGTATAAAGGGGCCAGGCCATCTTTGTCACGGGGTCGAAGTCCCAGGCACCTTCAGCTTGTGGACGGTGGTTCGTGTCGGTCCTCTGGGTGGCCTAGGCCTAGAGGACAACTGGAGGTCATGTTCCATCCCAGGCACCTTTAGCCTGGGGTGAGGTACTCGGATGGAGGTCCGGAGCTCAGTGCCCGACACTGAGTTCCGCGAGGGAAAGAGATCCTAGGGAACCCCGGGAGTGGGTACCCGAATCCGGAAGGCGCAATGGACCGGGGGGAGCTCCTCACTTGAAGACCCGGTGCAGCATATTGCCGGTGACAGGTGAGCCTCTCGTCGGAGACCGCCTGGAAGGAAATTCCCCCTCGTGCGGAGACCGTAACCCACTTTCAGGAAGGAAAGTGGAGAACACATTGTGTCTGGGCCTATTCGCATCCACACCTCCTTTCCTGTTCTGTTTCTATCAAGGGAGTTCAACTGATTGTGTTAATTCGCAGAAGAATAAAGGAGTGTTGAACTTTAATGGTGTGGGGCTCATTTCCTGACAGACATTGTTCAAGGTGACTCTTGGAGGGAGGATCCAGGTGCACAGCACTGACCCGAAGGTAATACAAGAACGTTGCTTATACCACACTGACGCATGTGGTGGAAGCCAGGCGTGGTGTCCCCGCTACCTCCCCTCTAAGATACCCATAGACAAAAAGACGAGACAAGAGAAAGAGGGGAGTGAGGAGGGTGCAACATATCCTTTATCAGTAGCCATTGGCGTGGCGAAAAGAAGCCAAGCTCCCCTAAAACTTGTCCTTCTGCCATACTCACACAGGTACTTATTGATGTGTGTGCAGCTGCTGCAGCATTGCCAATGTTGAGTTCCACCTGGTGGGCATGTTACAAATTAGGCGGTTGGTGGGCAGGCTGAATTCCCATTGAATGTCAGCCAGCCGAGCACTGACATTGTATTCTGGCCTGCCTCAGAAGATCTTGTAAGCCTGTTATTCACACTGCACTACACTGTGTTATATACACTTCACTACACTGTGTTATATACACTGCACTACACTGTGTTATATACACTGCACTACACTGTGTTATATACACTGCACTACACTGTGTTATATACACCGCACTACACTGTGTCATATACACTGCACTACACTGTGTCATATACACTGCACTACACTGTGTCATATACACTGCACTACACTGTATTATTCACACTGCACTACACTGTATTATTCACACCGCACTACACTGTATTATTCACACTGCACTACACTGTGTCATATACACTGCACTACACTGTGTCATATACACTGCACTACACTGTATTATTCACACTGCACTACACTGTATTATTCACACCGCACTACACTGTATTATTCACACTGCACTACACTGTGTCATATACACTGCACTACACTGTGTCAAATACATTGCACTACACTGTGTCATATACACTGTACTACACTGTATTATACACTGCACTACACTGTATTATTCACACTGCACTACACTGTATTATTCACACTGCACTACACTGTGTTATTCACACTGCACTACACTGTGTCATATACACTGCACTACACTGTGTCATATACACTGCACTAGACTGTATTATACACTGCACTACACTGTATTATTCACACTGCACTACACTGTATTATTCACACTGCACTACACTGTGTTATTCACACTGCACTACACTGTGTTATATACACTGGCTGCACTGCACTGTAGTATACACCGCACTACACTGTGTTATATACACTGAACTACACTTTGTTATATACACTGACTGCACTACACTGTGTTATTCACACCGCACTACACTGTGTTATATACACTGAACTACACTTTGTTATATACACTGACTGCACTACACTGTAGTAGACACCGCAGTACACTGTGTTATATACACCACACTACACTGTGTTATATACACCGCACTACACTGTGTTATATACACCGCACTACACTGTGTTATATACACCACACTACACTGTGTTATATACACTGACTGCACTACACTGTGTTATATACACTGCACTACACTGTGTTATATACACTGCACTATACTGTTATTCACACCGCACTACACTGTATTATACACTGCACTACACTGTGTTATAGACACTGACTTCACTACGCTGTGTTAAATATACTGACTGCACTACACTGTATGATACACTGCACTACACTGACTGAATGCACAATACACTAGCTAACCTGCCTAACCTCTCTCCACTAATACATTAAACACTACATAAGGTCGCTGTGTAAGTACCTTATATAGTGTGTGGATTTAGCCCCTGAGCCATGATTGGCCAAAGGCACCCTGCCTTTGGCCAACCATGGCTCTGACAGCACATTGTGCTGTGATTGGCCAAAGCATACAGGTCAGGTGCATGCTTTGGCCAATCAGCAGATTTCATTGCACTGCGATCTTGCAGTGCATTATAAGGTCGCTTGTTGGCGGGCGAATGTCATGTCGTTGTTTGTTCTATTACTAACCTACACCTTCCTTCTCCTCCTCAGACCACCCCACTCCTCCCTTCTCCTCCTCAGACCACCCCACTCCTCCCTTCTCCTCCTTAGACCACCCCACACCTCCCTTCTCCTCAGATCACCCCAAATCTCCCTTCTCCTCAGACCACCCCACACATCATCTCTCCTCCTCAGACCACCCCCACCTCCCTTCTCATCTACAGGATACCCCCACCTCCCTTCTCTCCTCAGACCATCCCAGGCCTCCCTTCGCATCCTCAGACCACCCCACATCTCACCTTTCCTCCTCAGACCACCCCACACCTCCCTTCTCCTCAGACCACCCAACACCTCCCTTCTCCTTCTCAGACCAACCCAAGCTTCATCTCTCCTTCTCAGACAAACCTACACCTCATCCCTCCTCCTCAAACCACCCCACACCTCATCTCTCCTTCTCCGACCATCCTACACCTCCCTTCTCCTCAGACCACATCACACGTCACCTTTCCTCCCCAGACCACTCCACACCTTCCCTGAGGTCACCCACACCAGAAGTCAGGAGGCCCGTCATGGTTTCCTAGCCCAAGGCCCTGAAAGTTCTAGTTATATTTCTGCTCTGAATCCCTCCCTCTAACACACATCTACTAAGTTTCGTTTCTCTCATCTTCTCTTCTATTCCAGTATATCCTCCTCTGACACCCTCCTTCTGACTCCCTCCCTCTGACACCCTCCCTCTAATTCCCTCCCTCTGACTCCCTCCCTTTGAGAAACATCTACTTTGCTTTATTTCTCACTTAGTCTCTTCTATTCTTGGTAAATCCACCTCTGACCCCCTCCCTTTTAACTCCCTCCCTCTGACCCCCTCCCTCTGTCACACATCTATTTAGTTTCGTTTCTCTCTCCTGCAGTCAGCGATGGCGTTCTCTGATGCGAGGAAGGAGCTGGACTGTTCCATCTGTCTGCACATTTATACCAATCCTGTGACTCTGAGATGTGGACACAACTTCTGCCAGGACTGTATAGAAGGTGTTCTGGATAGACAGGGAAGGTCTGGAGTTTATTTCTGTCCTGAATGCAGAGAAGAATTCCAGGTGCGGCCTCAACTTAGTAGGAACATAACACTGCGCAACATAGTGGAGAGCTTCCGATCTACTGAGCCGGAGAAGGAGGAGAAAAAGGAGAGCCAGATCTTCTGTACACAATGTTTTCACTCTCCTGTACCTGCTGTTAAATCTTGTCTGCATTGTGAAGCTTCTCTATGTGATGACCATCTGAGAGTCCACAGCAAGTCATCCCAACATGTCCTATCTGACCTCACCACTCCCCAGAAGAACAAGAAATGCTCCGTCCATGAGAAGATCCTGGAGTATTACTGCACTGAGGACTCGGCCTGTCTCTGTGGGTCCTGCAGGCTGCATGGAGACCATCAGGAACACCAGGTGGAGGCACTGGGGGAGGCCTTTGAAAAGAGGAAGGAGAACCTGACCAATGCTGTGCAGAAGTTGGTGAAAAAGAGAGAGGAGATGGAGGAAAGCATCAAGAGTCTGCAGAATTTCAAAAAAAAGGTACAAGACGGCGCAGACGGTGTAAACAAGAGAATCACCGCCATATTTAGAGACATCAGGAGACAACTGGACATCCTGGAGAGGAGAGTTCTTAATAAGATATCTAGACAAGCGGAGAAAGCCTCATTCCCAGCCTCTGATTTAATCCAGGATCTGGAGATAAAGAAGGAAGAGCTGTCCAGGAAGATTTGTCACATCGAGGAGATATGTAACATGGCGGATCCACTGACTTTCCTACAGGAATCAGACACAGGTGACTTGTGTGATACTGAGGATGGAGATGAGAAGGACAAAAAGAGATGCAATAAACTTCTTCATGGTGGGGGGGATCTGATTGCGACTGAGATCTTGCCCCTATTACATACAGGATTATACGATATAGTAACAGGGGTAAATAAAGGGATAAACATACCAGAATCTGCAGAAATAACATTGGATGAAGACACGGCTAATAATAATGTATATCTTTTAGATGACGGAAAGACGGCACGCTGGATAACCAGAAACCTAAATCGCCCTCAGTTACCAAACAGATTTACAATATTGCCTCAGGTGTTGAGCAGTCAGAGTTTCTCCTCAGGGAGACATTACTGGGATGTGGATGTTGGGGGATCAGTGAACTGGAGAGTCGGGATGTGCTTCCCCAGTATAGACAAGGTACAATACTATGCAGACCTTGGAAATAATCCTGTGTCCTGGTGTCTGGAGAGGAACGCTAATCAGTTGTTACTGAAGCATGGCTACAATTCTGCAACCCCTTTAGCTGGTAATGTCTCAGTAACCAAAGTCAGAATAAGTCTGGATTATGAGGCCGGGCAGATCTCATTTTTTGAATTAGGTATCCCGATTCGACACCTCCACACCTTCACCGCTACCTTCACTGAACCGATGCATGCTGCATTATATGTCGGTGAAGGTTGTATAAAGATATGTAGAGAGAATCAGGAGGTGTGACACATTTACCCCAAGACTGGCGACATCACCGGCATTCTGATTGGTGCACCTGGGATCATATATAATCCATACAGATGGATTATACAGTGGAACCTTGGATTATGAGCATAATCCGTTCTAGGAGAACGCGCGTAAACCAAAGTACATGCATATCAAAGCGAGTTTCCCCATTGAAGTCAATGGAAACGGAAATAATTTGTTCCGCATTGACTTCAATGGCATGCAATACTGCATGTGGCCAGAGGTGGGGGGGGGCGCCGGAGAGCCTCGTAAACACTCGGAAAGGGCCGAGGACACCTCGGCTGAACTCGGAAAGGCTCGGGAACGGAGTATTTCCGAGATTTTCCAAGCATTTCCGAACGGCGCCGTTCGGCTCTGCTCGGCTTCGGCGCAACCCCACCCCAGGCCAAACGCGGTATTGCACACCACTTTGGCTTGACTCCTGCTCGTTTTGCGAGACAACACTGAGTCAGGATTTTTTAAAATACAGTGCTCGTATTGCGCAACGCTCGTTACCGCGTTACTCGCAATCCCAGGTTCCACTGTATATGATCCCAGGTCCGCCTATTGTCCGCCTTCTCCTACTGGCAGATGCTGTGGTCACTGACAACTCAGATTTCAGACAACAACTCCCAGCGTGCCTCAGAACATGGCTGCACAAGTCTTACCAAGCAGTGCAACATTAAAAGAAAACTACATTTTTTTTTTAAACACATAGATAAGGTAACTGATATTTAATCCATATAATAGTTTATTGGTATTAAAATTGAATGGAGCACCTAGGACTGCCTCTATCCAAAATCCCAACCGTCTCTTCCTTGTGGTTATGGCAGCAGTATTGTGTTATTACACAGAATTATACTGAGCTCTCATACTAGTTCTTTTTAACCACTTAAGGACCGAGCCTCTTTCTGAGATTTGGTGTTTACAAGTTAAAAATCATTTTTTTTTTGCTAGAAAATTACTTAGAACCCCCAAACATTATATATTGTTTTTTTTTTCTAACACGCTAGAGAAGAAAATGGCGGTCATTGCAATACTTTCTGTCACACCGTATTTGCGCAGCGTTTTTAAAAGCGCACTTTTTTGGGAAAAAATACACTTTTTTCAATTAAAAATAAAACAGCATTAAAGTTAGGCCATTTTTTGGGAAAGATGATGTTACACAGAGTAAATTGATACTCAACATGTCACGCCTTTAAAATTGCCCCCGCTCGCGGAATGGCGACAAACTTATACCCTTAAAAATCTCCATAGGTGATGTTTAAAATTTCTACAGGTTGCGTGTTTTAAGTTACAGAGGAGGTCTTGGGCTAGAATTATTGCTCTCGTTCTAACGATCGTGGCGATACCTCACATGTGTGGTTTAAACACTGTTTTCATATGTGGGTGCTACTCACGTATGCGTTCAGCTTCTGCACACGAGCTCGCGTTAACATTTTTTATTTTATTTTTCTTATTTATTTTACTTTTTATTTTTAATTTTTACACTGTTGTGTCACTTTTTTCCTATTACAAGGAATGTAAATATCCCTTGTAATAGAAAAAAAGCATGACAGGTCCTCTTAAATATGAGATCTGGGGTCAAAATGACCTCAGATCTCATTATTACACTAAAATGCAATGAAAAAAAATAAAAAAAAGGAAAAAAAAAAAAATAAAATAAAAATTCCCTTTAAGAGCTTTGGGCGGAAGTGGCATCTTGACGTCGCTTCTGCCCTGCAATGGTATGGAGCCGAGCAGGGACCATCTTCCCCTCACTCAGCTCCATACCACACAGGGAGAAGGACCCGATCGCCTCCGCCGCTCCCAGCGGCGGAGGTAAGCAGTGGAGGGCACCGGAGCGAGGGGAGGAGGCCTCTCTCCTGCCACAGATAAAAGTGATCTCACTGGGAATCCGCCGCAGAGACCACTTTTATCTGAAACCGGACCGCTCACTGAAGAAGAGGATACGGGGGCTATAGTAGCTAGCTGCTGCCATAACAACGATATCCCTCTTCAAAGTGCCGACGTATATCGGCGTGAATATGGTTGGCAGACCCTTTAAATTACCACTCAACTTTACAGAAAGCACAGCCATCCATTCCCTTATCTATATCTACAGAACAGAAGCAGATAAGAATCTCAGATAACACTTCATAAAATGATTTTATTGTATAGAGATGACCTAGATGAGATAGTTCCCTATTCTAATGTATATGTAGCACACAAACCCTTTACCTGCCTTTGGCTCCTTGCAGGAAAAGGAACACCGTGCTACATGCCCGTACCCTCCTGTGTGAAGAGGTTGAGCGGCGTTATGAAACGGGTCTCCACAGCGAGGTTCTCCAGAAAATGGTTCTCATCTCTATATTCAATAAAGACAAGTCTCTATTTCCCCCAATAACTCCAAGGTCCACACCAGCCGTAACTCCAACGTAGAGTTTATTTCTCTTAAAGCACAGTCTCTGATAGGAAAGGTTGGAGGGAGAACAGGACAGCATAAGGTGTGGAAGAGGTCCAGGCACAAACGTAATACACTTCACTGCTCGGCTTCTCAAGCAGACTTCGCCCATTAGGATAGTCTCCCTTAGAGAGGGAACTACCTGCCAGAATGGTACTCGAACTAGATGCATGGTCTCTGCCACAGACCTGGTGAATTTGGTCTCTGCCACAGACCTGGTGAACTTGGTTTCAAAGCTTAACCTCTCCGAAGGAGATGACATCCCTCCAGAGAGCCACCAGGCCCCCTCCCCCACTGTGACCTCTCACCAGTCCTTTGGAACAGTCCTCCCCCGGCCTCCCCATCCAAGACACGGGTCCCCCTGGCAAGGCGGCACCCTGGGATTCCTCGATCCTCTGTGGGCTTTAGTCAAAGGTGCTGGGCCCAAGGCCTTTAGCTGCAGCCCCAGGGCTGAAGGTGCCTGGGACTGATTCACTGACCACCACCCCTGGGCCAAGGGTTCCTGGGGCAGACAGAGAACACACACACTCCCCGGAAGCAGGACCCCCGGGAATCGAACCCCCAACTGGCAGTGTCTGCCAGGGGACACACAAGGCACAGCACTATACCAGCGGTTCAACCCTGGCCCACTATGGCAGCGCCACCCACAGGCTACAGGGAACTATACACTGGTACTCCACCTGCGGACAAAATGGTTGATGAGATCCTATCAATCAAGGTGTTTGAGCATAAATGTAGCGGGTGTCAAATTTATAGGGGCGAATCTGGGCAATAGATGGCCCAGATACATTGATTTTTAGAGATTTATGGACACTTTGGAGTGTGGGAGGTATGAATGGTGTCATGTTCCTTGCGGTCCCTAGGTGGCGCTGTCACCTGGAACAGGGGTTGAACTGCCATTCTAGAGCCGTGCCCTTTGTGTCCTCTCGCGGCAGTAGTACGGCGGGGCGGGGAACCCGCTGTGCCTGCTGGGAGAGGATATAAGGGGGCGGACATCTTGCGCAAGAGGTCCATTCCCCAGGCAACTTCGGCCTGGGGGCTGCTGCTGTTCGTCTGTGCCCAGGCGCCCCTGGCCTGGGCGCGTGGAGTCGAGTTCCATCCCAGGCACCTTCAGCCTGGGGTGAGGTACTATACAAGAAGGCCTGGGGCTAGGGTGACCACATTTCCAACCTGCCATTCAGGGACAGCCCCCCTCTCTAACCTTCCCCCCCAAAAAAAGATGAGGGGGCGGGGGGGAAATATAGTCTTGGGGGTTGATGGGGAATTTGGCGGCGGGTTATTTGTCAGGTGAATGTGCCACTTGCCACCAGATGCAGTGCCGCTTGCCACCCATAGCCTGCCACCAGATGCAGTGCTGCTGTCATTCCCTCTGCATGAGCCACGTGCATTGAAGGAAAGGAGTGGCGTCACTATCTGGAGAGTGAAGATCACACCAGTCCCTGCCGATGGGTGCTGGAGAAGGAGAAGGTGCCGAGGTGGGTGGGGACAGCAGTGCTGCACTAGGCGGAGGCCTCGCTCCTGGTCTCACTGTCTGAGAGTAAATTGTCACTGGTTGCAAGATGCCAGGCAGCGCTGGCCCTAGCAACCAGTTCCGGAAATGTAGTTATTTGTTAGTAGGGGGTGGCTGTGTCCTCTATTTCATTCCGGGACATTGTATTGTCCCGGAATGAAGGTGCCCGGGACCAAGGACAGACATGTCAATTGCGGGACAGTCCCCACGCAAACCGGGACACGTGGGCACCCTACCTGGGGCCCAGTACCTTCGACTGGGTCCCGCGAGGGCAAAGCTTTTCTTAAGGTGCCCCCGGTATTGGGTGCCTGAATCCAGGGCGTAAGGGACCAGAGAGGTGACCCTCCCGTATGCAGCATTTTGCCGGTGCCGGTGAGGGCCTCTGGTGACCGTCCGGATGGATGTCTTCCCCTGACAGGGGTCGTTTGTCCTAACAGAGGTATTTCATGTTCTCATGCACTGTGGCAGAGACCCATCTTCATCAAGTCAGTGGCAGGCCTCATCTAAGGCCTGTGGCAGGGGCCTCAACGTTCACCCAGGTCAGTGGCAGGGACCAAATTCACAGTCGGTGGCAGCGACTGTGCGCCAAGCCTGTTTGCACTAAACGGAACAGGAGAGACTTTAATCATTAAGTTGTGCCTGGACCTACTCTTTCCCAAACCCTGCCTGTTCTTTTAAAGTTCAACCAGCCTACCTATTGATCAAAGCAAATAAAACAGTGTTGGACTTTTTATTGGTGTGGAACTCGTGTTACTGGAAGCTAAGTGTCCCTGTCAGAGACAGTGACAATCATCCTCCACAGGAGAAGCTGAGGCTCCGGCCTAAAACGCAGACCCGAAGGTAAACGGTTAGCTCATATCTCTGCATCCTACATCAGAGAGCCGAGCTGGTGATGTGCATCTTTCCCCCTTCTCCCAGATACCCCTAGACGAGTCATACAGCCATAAAGAGAGGGGAGAAGGGGGGCGAGACCACTACATAAATACCACTCAAACACTACCCCTAAATTTAAGGACCCCGCTACATATGTTATTATATAAAGAGAACCTGTCATTTCCCCATTCAGGACAAAGTGATAGGTTTTCTTGTAACTTACCTTTTCTGCTACTAAGACCCCGTTCACATCTGAGCAATTTGGAATTGCAGGCAGAAACAGTATAATATTGCCCGTGTTTCCAGATAGCGTCAAAATTGCGACAAAATGTGCAACATGCTTTTGTGTGCCATTCATTCTGAATGACACTCCAAACGTGATGCAATTTTGCCGCAGTTGATGCTAGAAAAAGTTGTGCGTAAATCACAGCAAACCGCACGTGAAAAGACGCGCCTGGCTTAGTGCCAAATTTTGGTATCACTTCAAGTATGACTATTCTAATATATCACCAGCATTCTGTGATAGTGTATCATTATCATAAACATCCATACGCCACTATATTCCTCTTCTAATTTATCATTGTTACAATCTATTCTGTTCCAATGTATCATTATTATGAACAATTACTGCTCTGCTGGATCACTATTATAATCTATCACTATTAATAAGAACAGGTATTCCGATGTATTACTATTATTATCACTAATCTAATCTATCGCTATTAATAGGAACAAGTATTCCAATGTATCACTATTATTATCACTAATCTATTGCTATTAATAAGAACAGGTATTACAATGGATCATTATTATTATCACTAATCTATCACTATTAATAGGAACAGATATTGCAATGTATCACTATTATTACCTTTCATCTAATGTATCACTATTAATAAGAATAGGTATTCCCAAGGCCGGGACAAGGGGTGGGCAGAGGGGAAGCTTGCCCCAGGCACAGCAGTATACTATAGAGATTGGGGCGCTGTGTGGGGAGCTCATTTTGGTTAGAAGGCTGTCAGGAGGAGTGACAGTGACATCACCACTCCTGTCAGCCCAGTTCTGAAAGCGGCAAGGAGAGGAAGAGAGAGCCGGGAGGAGGCATGGGCTGTGCTCTCTCTCCCCCTCCTCCTTCCTGTCAGGGCAGCGCTCCTGGATTCAGAAGCCGACAGCGGTGGCCACAGGAATACAGGAGCTGCATTGGAAGGAGGGAGGAGGAGGAGGAGGACAGCGCATGTGGTTGCAGGGCATTTGCCATGCTTCCCCATTCGCCAAAATGTGTCACGTTTGGCAGACTGATTACTACAGGTATTTATTGCCATGGCATGATGCAAAGCACATGATCACAGCATGTAAATTCCCCATTCACTGCCTATTGCAGTTTAAGAGTTTGGGTGGGAGGAGGTAAAAATGCAGCTCAATCACACATTGTAGCGTGGGGTTTATAGTATGGGATTGTTCCGGTGTCCACCAGTGGGTGTTTCCCAGTACGAAAGAGAAAAGCGTGGCCCCTGGAAGTCTCACATCCAAGATGTCCTAGAGAGGTGAAGAGAGTTACAACCTCAGCCTTGACTCCAACCAGGCCAGGTCCCCAACGCGTTTCACTTCGCCCCCGGAGCTTAGTCATGGGGATCCCCATGACTAAGCTCCGGGGGGCCGAGTGAAACATGTTGGGGGCGTGGCCTGGATAGAGTCCAGGCTGATGTTGCCACTCTCTTCACCTCTCTAGGACATCTTGGATGTGCAACTTCCAAGGGCCACCCTTTTCTCTTTCGTACCCTTGCAGGAACCAGGATGGGCTCCATCACCTGGCTGTCAGCACTCCAAACAGCAGCTCTGGATGCACCATCTGTATACCCCTTTTTTGCCTAGCCTGAGCGGAAAACATCCTTTTTTTTAAGGTCAAAGGGTGTCTCCCAGTAGCAAGCAAATCACCTGATTCTGGCTGCTGGGAAGATATATAAACCCTCCCATAGTTTCCCTTACTAGCTCAGTATTTTGCCTGTGTGCCATTTACAGTAGCTGGTTATTCATGTGCTGCTCCTGACCTTTATCCTGGTTCCTGCTGTGATCCTGTTCCAGTACCGGCATCCTGTACCCTGCTACTTCATATCTGCTCTCCTTGTTCCTGAACCCAGTTCTGGCCCCCTTCCTGATCACTTTACCCTGTTTATCCGTGTTCCCCCTTTTGTATACAGTATATGGTATTATAGTTATGTATTGTGTCCCTTCGTTTACTGTTCCTGTATATTGTCACTTTGCCTTGTATTGTGTTTGCTGGTGTTGGTTGGGTTTTGCTTCATTAATAAATCTTCCTTTAATCACACAAAGTCTGGTTTCCGTTCCTTATGTACAGCTCCCCTGATCTGGTCAGCCTTGCTGTTGCCGGATCCCTGCACTAAGTATCCTAACACTCTGTAACCAGAGCAGTTAAACCGATTATTTTTGCATTTATTTATTTTACAGGCTAGATTAGGTCTCCATTCGAATTGACGCATCTCTAAAGTCGCACAATTTCCAGCGCAACTTTGATCCGACTTTACACTCAATGGATCTAAGTTGCATCAAAAGTCGCACCAAAGTAGTGCAGGCACATTTTCAAAGTCCCACCAATTGAATGAGTGCCATTGAAAAGAATGGAGTGTGCCTTGTCGTGCGACTTTGATGTCCAAAGTTGCATGACAAATCACACAAGTGTGATTGAAGCCTAAATGTGTGCTGAGGACCCCTTTTGCACAGTTATGTATATCACACCTTTGCCTTTTTTTGCTAGTCAGAACAGCTGCCATGTTTATTGTCATGTAATACTGACTTCTGTTATCAGTATAATTGCACCTCCGTGCTTTGGCTGTAAGCTTAGTTTATACAAACCTCTAAGGCAGGGCGAGGCAACCTCAGCACTCCGGCTGTTGTGGAACCACAATTCCTACGAGGCATTGCAAGACTGACAACTATAGGTATAATCCCCAGAGGTAGAGGCTTGATTGGATTTGTAGTCTTACTACAGAGATGGAATGCTGAGGTTGCCTCGCCCTGCCTTAGAGGTTTATATGAACTGCACTTTCACACAGTTGCAGTTAGACCGATACAGAAGTGAGGATTACATGACAAAAAGCATGTCAGCTGCTCTGACTGGTTAGAACTTCCGGTAGGAAAAAGGCAAAGGTGCCATAATGCCGGTATGGTGCACTCACTGCCCGGGATAAGGGTCTGATATGGATCATGAGGGACACCCAACATTGTTTTTTTTTAACTTAAGAAAGGCTTTATTGGGAAGGAAAATAAGAAATACAGCAGTTACAGAACAGATCATCTTCCATAGCCAAAATTAACAGTTCTATGTACATGTAGCGGGGTCCCAAAATTCAACCCCCGCTATATCTAAATTTAGGGGCAACCAGAGCAATAGTTGGCTCGGGTCTTCTGATTATTTGGACTCTGCCTTACTGCTGTGTCACCTGGCGTGCAGTTCCCCTTTCTGGTGTATAGATGGTGTTATCACTTATGCCCGGGGTTGAACCACAGGTGATGGAGTAGGTATTGGATGTCCTCTCTCGGCTGCCGTTGGTGGGCGGTTCCGGCGCATGCCGGGAGAGGGTATATAAGGGGCAGACGCCATTGGTCTAGGGGAGATACCCGGGGCCCATGCCCGAAAGGTGACTACCCCTCAGAGGGGGGTGCGCCCAATCTTGATCGAGGAGTCTCAGGCACCTTCAGCCCGAGGCTGCAGCGTTCCAGGTAGGCCCGGTACCTTTAACTGGGTCTACAACCCAAGAGAAGTCCCAAGGAACCTGCGTGAGGGTGACTGCTCTGACACAGAGGAAGCCAGGGGAGGATCGGTCCCATAACAGGAGGCGAGTAATAAGGTATTGCTGTCTCCGAAAAGGCCTGGTGACCTGTCGGAGGGAAGGATTCCTTGCTTCGCAGACTGCCTCTGTGGAGTATTGCAAGTTGAAGAGGGATCTCCTTGACTTGGTCCTTGGAGGGGACTGAGTCATTGTTCCAGCTTCATTCCGGCTGCTAGTGCTATTGAGTGACTATCCGGATGAGCTGTACCCACTCGGGATCGAGTTGCGACGAAGCCAAGAGTGTGCCTGAATCCATTTCTATCTGCTAACCCTTTTCTCAATTCAACTCTCTGGTTTCTGAAAAGCAAGATAAAATAAACTCTCCTTGGAGTTGATGTGTTGTGTGGACATTGACCTCAATTGGGAAAGGTAAAGACTCGCCTCTATAACCTAGAGGGGAGAACCAGAAGAAGGAAGCAACTCGCTGCGGGACCCAAGTATGTAACACCGCCTGACCTTTATAATATAGAGGACACGGGCATGTGGCATGGTGTGTTTAATCTCCCTGCTTGAGAAGGTAAGAGGGAGAAAAAGATCCGTGTGCTACATGCATAATCAAGAGAAGGCAATGACACATACCGGGCATATCATAACTAAGACCAGCAAGTATAACAAAAAGCAAAACAGCAGCACAGTAAATAAAACATATTATACATCATAGGTAACTTCCTCGGTCTTCTAACCACTCAAGTATTGTAAATTAAATAGCCATTGGTGTACACCAAGGGTCAGTAAACTTTTTCCACTTAAGAGATTCAATGTACAGTTGTGTGAAAAAGTATTTGCCCCCTTTCTGATTTTTTTTTTGCCTATTTGTCACACTTAAATGACTCAGATCATCTAACAAATTTTATTATTATACAAAGATAACACAAGTAAAGACAAAATGCAGTTTTTAAATGATGGTTTCATTTATAAAGACAAAAAAGCTGTCCAAACCTGCCTGGCTTTATGTGAAAAAGTAATTGCCCCCTAAACCTAATAACTGGTTGTGCCATCCTTGGCGGCAACAACTGCAATCAAGCGTTTGCGATAACTGGCAATGAGTCTTTCACATTGCTGGGGAGCAATTTTGTCCCACTCTTCTTGGCAAAATAGTTTTAATTCAGCCACATTGGAGGGTTTTCCAGCATAAACGGCCTGTGTAAGGTCATGATACAGCATCTCTATTGGATTTAAGTCCAGGCTTTGACTAGGCCACTCCAAAACCTAAATTTTGCTTTGTTTGAACCATTTGGAGGTGGACTTGCTGTTGTGTTTCGGATCATTGTCCTGCTGCATAACCCAAGTGCACTTGAGCTTGAGGTCACAAACTGATGGCTGGACATTCTCCTTTAGGATTTTCTGGTAGAGCTCAGAATTCATGGTTCCATCAATTATGGTAAGTCATCTAGGTCCTGAAGCTGCAAAGCAGCCCCAGACCATCATGCTACCACCACCATGTCTGACTGTTGGTATGATGTTCTTGTTATGAAATGCTGTATTCATTTTATGCCAGATGTAACCTTCCAAAAAGTGAATTTTTTGTCTCATCAGTCCACAGAATATTTGTCTAAAAGGTGTCCTTTTATGAAACTAAGATCAGAGGAGATCCCGAGTCTCACCGCTGATCTCAGGTCATTAGCAGTGTATGAAACTGAGGTAATCAGCTGAGAACATGTTCTCCACTGATTATCTCAGCACAGTGAGAATCTGTAACTGACTGTCACAGAAACGGCCAGTGTATGAAGGTGCGATCTCGGCATCTCACTGGTGATCTCATACAGAATTCTCACTTTCTGATTCACCATCTCAGAGGTTGAGAATCAGAGAGAGGAGCGCAAATCTGGCTGAGTATTCTGGAGGAAGAAGGAAGTCTTTTGACTTCCTTCTTTCATCCACTAGCAGCCATACAGTCAGAGCACATCTTCCCCACCATTACACACCCCAAAATGAGCAGGTTCGCAATCTATACTGTATATATATGTATATATATATATATATAGCATATAGCATATATATATATGTGTGTGTGTGTGTTTATTTCAATGTGTATGTGTGTGTGTATATATATATATATATATATATATACAGATATATATATATCTATATATAAATAGATATATAGGTATATATCTATCTATATATATATATAGATAGATATATAAATATTTATGGTCGGAGCCCTCTGTATGAAGAGATATGGATCACATAAACACGCCACAAGACTAACAACACAAATAGACCTGAAGTCTGGCCTGGCCTGCTGTATGGTATGCCGAAGAAGGGGCCATACCTGAGATAGAGGTTGTGGGAATTCTGTTGAGAATTGTATGTAGAGGAGTGCCCTATAAAGGGGGATATGGGTGGGAGGGTTCCGCGCACTAGAGCCGACACTGACCGTCGTGGACGGTCTGTTTAAGTACCCTTCGAACTCCTCCCATAACTTCAGGCTAGCTTCGCCAGCCTTCCTATTTATGGTCGGAGCCCTCTGTATGAAGAGATATGGATCACATAAACACGCCACAAGACTAATAACACAAATAGACCTGAAGTGTGGCCTGGCCTGCTGTATGGTATGCCGAAGAAGGGGCCAAAAGTCACACGAGGTTTAGGGAGAAATAGTTTTATTATGACAAGAAATAATTACATGGCGAGACTGTTAAAGGCTCGTGCTACTTCTGCCTGTGGATCGGGCACGTATCGTGCGAAGCACGAAGATTTCCACCTGCCCATGGTTTTGATGATGTGGTCCGGGACGCCGTTTCGTGATGCAGCTGAGGCTGCTCCTATGCGAAAGGAATGCCCTGAGTATCTTCCCGGGTCATGTCCTAAAGTGTTCAAAAGTGTCCTGACGTGACTGACGAACTGGTTCCCAGATAGGGGCTCGATGGGAAAAGGTAACAGTGGGCTGTCTCCGGGTAGGCCGGATAGTGTTGATACTAAACGGTCTAGTACGTCCACGGGGCACCAGATATTACGGGTCTGGAAGATTTTAATCTCTACCCCGGGACCGCTTTGTTGGGTTTTCGATACTGCTAGGTGCAGGACGAAATAACTCTGGTGGCGAGTCAGGTGGTGCTTCCGTAGAACCTGGCCATTAGGGCCGGAGACCGTGAATTCGCTGGGGCGGAGGAAGCCGTAGAAGGCTAAATACATGGCTGCCTGGATAACCAGGCTAGGTCGTACACCGAAAGGGGAACGTGCGAGGATAGTGGACATGCCCCGGAACATGGCGCTGGTAATAGGTAAGCGCTTAGTGCAGGTATGCGGTTGCTGCTTGTGGACGCCCCGTAAAATTGCTTTGACTGCATGGGCGGCGAACAAGGATGGTGTGGTAGGATCTTGCAGGGACGTGAAGTGCTGGATACCAGCTAGGTACAGCCTGATGGTGTTGGGTGACAGTTTGAGATGGGTGTGGCAGTGCGAAACGAAGGCCAGGACGTGGCTGAGGTTACCTGGGAGTGCCCCAGGGTTGGTGGCTAGAAATCTGTTATAGCTTTTCCAGGCGGATCGGTAGGCTTTTAGCGTGTTGGGAGCCAAAGATGAATTGATGAGGGCGGAAGCCCCCTGGAGGTGCTGTTTTAACCCAGGGTTAGCTGCGACCAGTGCGGGATGTGTGACATGGTCGGGTCGGCTCCAGGCTCCTGCGAAAAGAACGTATGAAAATTAAATCGAGACAGAGCGTCGGCTGAAGTATTGCAATGACCGGGGATGTGGACACAGAGAACATTAAATTGATGGTGAAGGGAGAGAAGCACCAGCCTGCGGAGGAAGGACATGATGGCCAACGATTTGGACCTACCCTTGTTGATAATAGCGGCCGTGGCTTGATTGTCGGTGACAAAGGTGACGGTTTGACCCGCCCAGGCGCTGCCCCAAACTTGGGCTGCGGCAAGTATGGGGTAGATCTCGAACAGAGAGGAGGACTGGCTGAACCCGGGGATGGCGAGTATCTCCGGCAGCCATGGTCCCGCAAACCAGTGATGGCCAAAAATAGCCGCGAAGCCTGTGGAGGCTGCTGCGTCAGTGATTACTTGTGGGGAAGAAGGGGACGCTGCGGGAATGAACATGGACCTGCCGTTCCAGTCCTCGAGGAACTGGTCCCACATATTCAAATCTGCGATGGTGGCTGCGTCAAGTCTGACGGGTTGGTCGGGATCTTGTGCCTGGGAGAGGAACACTAGAAGACGAGAAATGAAAGAACGCCCTTGGGGGATGATCCTCATCGCGAAGTTCAGCATCCCTAACAGGGATTGCAGCTGTCTTTTGGTGCACCCTTGTGTGAGAGTGAACGTGTGAACGACTGACCTAATGCGGTCCAATTTATCGAGTGGCAGACTAGCCTGCATGGTGCGGGTGTCGAGGTTGATACCCAGGAACGTGATAAGTTGTGCCGGACCTTCTACTTTGCTCTCTGCTATGGGCACATTGAGGTTCTTGAAGACCTCTCTTAGACTTCCTAGGTCTACGGGGGGCTTGCTGGGTGACTCAATGAGTAGGAAGTCATCTAAATAATGGATAACTTCCTGGCAGTGTGCGTGGTGCACGAGGATCCAGGATAGGGATTGGGCGAACGTGTTGAAGAGCCAGGGGCTGCTTTTGGAGCCGAAGGTCAGTTTAGTTGCGAAGTAGTAGAGACCCTTCCACTTTATCCCGTGCCACCTCCATAGGTATGGTTCAATGGGCAGTAGTTTGAAAGCATCGGAGATGTCGGCTTTGGAAAGCCAGGCCCCAACCCCTGTTCTTATGATGGATTGGACAGCCAGGTCGACGGAGGAGTACTTGAGGGAGAACTCCTCTGAGGGTATGAGTGAGTTTAGGCTGGGTGTGGTGGAGGAATGAGGCGCGGACAAGTCATAGATCAACCTAAGTTTATTGGAGAATTTGCCCTTGACAAGCCCAATAGGGCTGACTCTCCATACAGAAAATGGGGACTGTGAAAAGGGGCCGATCATATATCCGCGGTCTAACTCAATTTGCAGAAGGGAGGAGATGGCTTCCTCGTCGGCGGCAGCCGAGAGTAGGTTTCTGCACTCGTACGTGGAGTCGGGTATCGTGATAAGTCCGGTGTGAAACCCTGTGCTGAACCC
Organism: Rana muscosa; assembly: GCA_029206835.1. Lineage (NCBI taxonomy): Eukaryota > Metazoa > Chordata > Amphibia > Anura > Ranidae > Rana > Rana muscosa. The sequence continues at coordinate 40,263,727 of JARGYO010000094.1, forward strand.
TTGTACCAGGAAGGCTGCTAGGGATGGGGTCGGGTGTGTGGAAAGGTAGAAGCCAAGCCACCCGACGTGCACCTGGCCTAGTCAGGACGGGCCCGGTTGTTTGAGGTTGCAGGTGGTCTTCGGATGAGCCTTCTGGCATAGGAGGCAGATGTGCAGTAGTCTGCATTGGGAGAAGAAGCAACCTTTGGTATTAAAATTGTTGCAGATGGCTGCGCCCCCTAACGCCCGGACGGGACGTCCTAACCTGTCAGACTGGGACGACTGTATGGCTGTTGGCCAATTCTGGGGTGTGTAGGAGGTGGAAGGGAAGGTAGGGGGGCGTCTGCCGCTAGTCTCGGAGCACCAATTTGCCGTGTGGGAGGCCGATTGGCAGGTGGAACACAGAGGGGAGCGGAGGCCCGCAAAGTGGCGGCAAAACAGCTCGGTGTCCATAGCACTGCAGTTGGTGGAGAGCTGGAACTGGGCCAGCCTGGCTGCGGCTTTTGCCGAAAAGGAGCGATGGTAATCGTAGAACGAGCACCCGCCGTACTTGTGTCCTAGATCTACTAGCGCGTGGAGGTAGAGGTCCAGTTCTTCCCTCCTGTCGGGGTTGGCTGAGCACACCACGTCTCTGAACAGGCCGAAGGCCAAGACGAACTCCGCGATCGAAAGTTTGCGGTTAAGCCTAGGGTCTTTGGCCTTCAGGATGACGGAGACGTCCCCCCAAGAATAGGACCTGTTTTCTGCCCCATCGTGGACGGAGATGAGTAAGGACGCCAGGTTTACGTCCTTACCATCTAGGATGTCCTTCCTAATGCCCGCTGGGACGAAGTGGGCGGGAAAGATGGGGGTGGTGGCGTCGGGCATACCTGAGGTTGTTGGGGGTATGGCGACGAGCGTGGCGATTGGGGTTGCTGGTGGCACGGCTGGGCGTGTTTCCAGCGCCCCTACTCTGGACTGGACGTCCGTAATGGAAGTAGCCAGTGAAGCCACTATGTCGTGCAGCTGAGTAATGGCAGATGATATAGACTGCAGGGATGCCTGGGGTTCTGGAGGAGTTGCTGGTGGTGTTGGAAACAGAAGGCGGAAGAGTTCGGCTTTCCTGGCCGTGGCCGGGTAGGGGATATCCCTACGGCGAAGTTCGGCCGTAAGCCTGGGGATGGTCCAAGCCCTGAGGGACTGTGTGGAGTCGTCCGCTGAACCCGAACGGGGTGATGGAGGGACGAAGGTGAAGTCATCACCATCGATTTGCGACATGTTGGGGGCTGGAGAAAAACGAGAAAGAAAAAGAGGGGGGGGGGAATGTATGTTTATAGAGTGAGATGCCAGGTATGGAGGGGATAGAGGAGGTACGAAGTGGGTAGAGAGAAGGAAGGGAGAATGGACAGAGTAAGGAATGACAGGCACAGAGGATAGCCAAGTTTTGCGTACGAGCGCTTGTTGAGTGAAATTTAGAAAACTCAAAAGAGTGCGTGGCAACCGAGGTGAGCCAGGAGGTGACTGGCTAGGTAACCGATAGCTCGGGTGCCGTCTGTGCTTGGCACGGACTGACGAACCAGAGCCCCCAGGGCGTACTGGGGCGGGTAGCTGGAGTCTGGTATACTAAGTAGGAATGTTTCGATCTGTAGTTCAATGACGTGTGGTCGGTCTGCCAACTCCTGCACTGCCAGCAAGGTGATGTTGGCGACCTTGTCTGCGTAGTGAAGGATCTCGGATCGGCTTCGAAAACAGAGTGTCGTGCGTAGAGGTATGTGACAGTTGCTAGCGCCTGGTGAGCGGTCGAATTGTGTATGTGAAGACAAATATATCGTGAAAGAGTGCGGAGAGAAAGCAAGGAGGGGCCTTGCGTTTACGCACCTGTCTTTAGCCCTGGTAGCTGAAGTCTAGGTTGAGGTCGAGACGGGGGTCGACCGGGACCTGTGAGGAGGGTGACATAGATACACGTGTGTATATTATTTATTTATTTATATATATATATATATATTTTTTTTTTTTAGGTAAGTGTGAGGAGTTGAAGGAGCGGTAGGTAGCTCCCAGGTGAAGAAGTGTGTAAGACCCCGTTTCCCCATTTTTTTTTTTTTTTTTTTTTTACCTGTGGAAAATATCGTCCGACCTGGATTGCAGGGTGGACGGGGTGGAAACTTGATCTGACCTGACCTGCGTGGGGGAAAGGGATAGAGAAATCGGTGAGTAGCCGTGTTGACTACTGGAGGTGGTGAGTGGCTGGTGTGCAACCACTCGTCGAACGCTCGCAGCGCTTGCGAGGAACAAATGCCTCAAGAAGGCGAAAGAAGAAGAGTTTGTGACTTTCGAGTGTGTGGGGATGGCCGATTCGTAGTGAAACGGGAGTGGTGGTAAGGCGTGTGTGTAGCGACTTGGTCCGAATCACTGTGGCCGATGTTACGGCTGGTTCGTGACTTCTGAGATATTCGTCGTTGTATTGGAGGTGCGGGTCGAAGCTGCTGGAGCCGGGTATGCGACTGCGTACGGATTGGTTGTTGCGACCAAGGATCCGAATCTTGGAGCCGATGCTACGACTGGATTCGGATGGTGTAGATGTGGTGTGGTTTATGGGGTTATTGATGCGCCGGGATCCGAATCACGTCACCGGAGCTGCGGCTGGACTCGGATCGACTGTCTGGTGTTTCGAAGGTGAGGGGACTTGTGATTGCCGAGGGTCCGAACTGTAGTGCCGCTGTTTCTGCGACCAGTTTCGGGCCGGACTGTTCGGTGTATGGTGTGTGTAGTAGGAGGTGTGAGGCATCAGTTGGGTGAAGGGAGAGTATCGTAGGAGGTGTAGGGCATCAGTGTGGATTGTCAGGAACGAATACTGCAACATGCGGAAACAGGTAACTACTTCGCAAACTAGAAACGAATGCCGGCGCTACGATTCGTTCGAATGGTAACGCCGGTCCTACCTGCGACAGCGAGTGACGACGAGAACCAACGAACGACTGCGAGCGACCTGGAACCCTCGATTCAAACTTCGCGGATCGTTGTGGGTTGGGAAGCGTCGGACAGTGACGACGTAATTCCGCGCACTAGAGCCGACACTGACCGTCGTGGACGGTCTGTTTAAGTACCCTTCGAACTCCTCCCATAACTTCAGGCTAGCTTCGCCAGCCTTCCTATATATATATATATAGATATATATATATAGATATATTATATATATATTTTTTATTTACATGTTCACGTCTCTGGCTGGGTTCACACTTGTGCGATGCGGGAACCAGCGTGATCCTGTGCGGTTTCCACATCGCATCTGTATTGACATCTGCGCACTGCTGCGGCTGTCAATGTAAAGTTAATGACACCCCCAGATCATTTCACAGATCGCAGTGTGAACTATGAAATGGTGCAGCAATCGGATCGCATGGGTGTGAACACCCATGCGATTCGTTTCAGTGCGGGCCACATAAAGGGTCCTGTATCATTTTGGTGCAAATGCAATATGATTTAAATTAATATCGCACAAACATTGCATGTGATATGCACAGCAATGCGTCCCGCGGGAGTCAGAACCCGGAAGTGGTGCAAATACCTGTATTAGACAGGTATCTGCACCCCCTCCCCCCTGAAAGGTGCCAAATGTGACACCGGAAGGGGGGGGGGGTTCCAAAAAGCGGAGGTTCACTTTTTGTGTGAACCTCCGCTTTAATGTCAAAACCGCTGGCAACAAAAGTGAGTACACCCCTAAGTAAAAATGTCCAAATTGGGCACAATTAGGCATTTTCCCTCCCCAGTGTCATGTGACTTGTTAGTGTTACAAGGTCTCAGGTGTGAATGGGGATCAGGTGTGTTAAATTTGGTGTTATCGCTCTCAGTCTCTCATGCTAGGAGATATTTACTACAAACCGATGCGCCGATGACGTCACACGCATGCGCACTAGCGGGCCGGCTTCATTGACGGTTTTCTGAAAGGGTTCTTGCAGGCCCGAGCACGCATGCATGTGACGTCATCGCTGCTCCGGCCAATCACAGCGCCGGAGCGGCAATACACTGACGGCAGTGACGGGACATCGAGGCAAGATGGCGGCGGGGGCGGAGGTGACCGAGGACTGCTGCGGGGGCTTCGATCTCAGGTAAGTCATTCATAATGAGCTAGTATGCTATACATACTAGCTCATTATGCCTTTCTTTTGCAGGGTTTTTTAAAAAAAATGGCTTTACTTCCTCTTTAACTTTTCTTTATATATATATATATATATATATATATATATATATATATTATTCTACCTGCATTAAAATGCTATTATTAAAGTAATTTGTATATAATTTTTTATTTTTTAGTAAAAAAAATTGTAAACCCTAAAAGTATATTTGTATACTTTATTAAAAAAAATTTATAATATTTATAAATGTATTTTTCATTTATATGAATGGTGCATTACATATGTGGATTCCATTCATTTACTATACACCATTCAAATTTAAATAAGCACATGTATGATCTTTAAATATTGATAAAAAACAATGTTTTTTAATAATTAGGTTAATGTATATTGTGTAGGGGGAATGTAACTTTATTATTTTATTAATACGTCGTGTATAATGTGTCCTGGTTCGTGATCAACTTTTGTATTTTACATTTCCTCATACTGTAATCCCGCTACATCGCGCGAGATTACAGTGAGAGAGGAGCCGTTCTCAGGAGTTCCCGGCGTTTGTAGCTCGCTTCTCAACTCAACATGAGAAGCGAGCTACAGAGCTTCATACACAGGCACTCAGAGGAGAGCAATCTCCTCTGAGAATGCCTGAGAATACAATAGCGGTATTTTACCGCAGTTTCATAAAAGGACACCAAAGTCTTGGGGATAATCAAGATGTTTTTTGGTAAATGTGAGATGAGCCTTTGTGTTCTTTTTGGTCAGCAGTGGCTTTGGCCTTGGAACTCTCCCATGGATGCCCTTTTTGCCCAGTCTCTTTCTTATTGTTGAATCATGAACACCGACCTTACCTGAGGGAAGTGAGGCCTGCAGTTCTTTAGATGTTGTTGTTTTTTTTATGACCTCCTGGATGAGTCGTCGCCATGCTCTTGAAGTAATTTTTGTAGGCCGGCCACTCCTGGGAAGGTTCACCAATGTTCCAAATTATCTCCATTTGTGGATAATGGCTCTTTCCGTGGTTCACTGGAGTTCCAAAGCCTTAGAAATGGCTTTGAAACCCTTCCTGGACCGATACATTTACATTACTTTGTTTCTAATCTGTACTTGAATTTTCTTAGATTGGAGCATGATCTGTGGCTTTTTGTGATCTGTTAGCGTGCTTAACTTTGTCAGACAGCTTCTATTTGTGTGATTTCTTGATTCAACAGGTCTGGCAGTAATCAGGCGTGGGTGTGGCAAGTGAAATTTAAGTCAGCTTTTCAAAAAATTGTGGTTAATTACAGTTCATTCACGATTCAGCATGGGAGGGGCAATTACTTTTCACAGCACTGTATGTGAATGCATGGAGGGTCGCATTCACCTGCTAATAAATTAAGTTGGGGGGTACAGGGGGGATATAGAAGTGGCTGTGCACAGGGGGATACAGAGGTGGGTGTGGATGGGGGGGCAAAGGTGGCTGTGGACAGGGGGGATACAGAATTGGCTGTGGACAGGGGGATACAGAGGTGGCTGTGGACAGGGGGGATACAGAGGTGGCTGTGGATGGGGGGGATACAGAGGTGGCTGTGGACGGGGGGATACAGAGGTGGCTGTGGACGGGGGGATACAGAGGTGGCTGTGGACAGGGGGTACATAGGTGGCTGTGGACAGGGGGGACATAGGTGGCTGTGGACAGGGGGGATACAGAGGTGGCTGTGGACTGGGGGGTACAGAGGTGGCTGTGGACAGGGGGATGGGGGGTTACAGAGGTGGCTGTGGACAGGGGGGGTACAGAGGTGGCTGTAGGCAGGAGGGGTAAAGAGGTGGCTGTGGACAGGGGGGATACAGAGGTGGCTGTGGACAGGGGGATACAGAGATGGCTGTGGACAGGGGGGTACAGTGGTGGCTGTGGACTGGGGGGTACAGAGGTGGCTGTGGACAGCGGGTGGGGGGTTACAGAGGTGGCTATGGACAGGGGTGGTACAGAGGTGGCTGTGGTCTGGGAGGTACAGAGGTGGCTGTGGACAAGGGGGTACAAGTGGTGGCTGTGGACTGGGGGGTACAGAGGTGGCTGTGGACAGGGGTGATACAGAGGTGACCGTGGACAGGGGGGGTACGGTGGTGGCTGTGGACTGGGGGGTAAAGTGGTTTACTGTGGACTGGGGGGTACAGTGGTGGCTGTGGACGGGGTCCAAACAACATTAAAGATGTTTAATAATGTTATCTGCAAAAGTGTTTGCGTTATATAATAAAACTGCAGCTATATACCTCATTAAGAGCACCACTTGGTGCTCAGATTACTCGCCGCCTCCCTCTTCTCCTCTTCTGACAATTCAGCAGGCGGGGCCGAGAATGACATCAGTCAGGAGTCGGGGAGGAGAGAAGCAATCACTTGTCTGTGGGCTGGGTGCCCGTGAATTAATCACGAGCACTGACAGGCCGAGATTTAGCGGTCTGGGTTGCCGACCCCCTGGTGTACACATTAACCCATCAGGAGTCTATCCATGACTAGGTCTAGTGGGCTTAAGCTCGGGTGTCCAACCATGGGCCCCAAAAGTTTATCATATTTACGAGGGCATCCCTTGTGTTTGTATTTGCACTTCTTCAACCTGAGAGTTTCTCCCATACACTGTAACCATTCTTTGCGGAAGGGGGATCAGGTGATTTCCAAGGCAGTAAAATTACTCTCCAGGCTTGAAAAAGGGCTCTAGCCACTGCTTCTCTGGTGGGGGCTGGTAACTGGAGGTTATCCAGTATGCCCAATAGGCAAGGTTTAGGGTTGAGTGGAATAGAGATTTAAAAAACGGTATCTACAAGTGAGTCAAATTCACGAAAAGCAATAGAGTGGTGAATCAATACATTCACACCTCTGGAATAAGAGGTGTGAGTGGAGTGATAAGTCAACCCAGTCATAGTGCAAACATGACACATCGTCTTTAGTGAGGTGAGTCTCTTGGAAACCATAAATAGCCGGCTGGTACTTGCATATACTGGTAGTGATAATAGTTCTCTTTAATGGACCAGGAATCCCTCGGATATTCCACGAAACAATAGGTACCCCATTCATGTAAAAACAAAAAGATCTGTAAACAGCCAGGATCATGGTGTGAGCACGGGTATCTGCAGTTGTATCAGTGGAGGAAATCTCAAAGCCAAACCAGGTGGACCACATAGATCCGGCATGTGCCACTTAGTAAGGACCAAATGACAGTGGAAGTCAGTGTTACATGATCTGTGGTGGGCCCAGACCCATATTCTGAAATACAAGAGACCTTTCTGGAACGCTGTCATGATAAGCTGAACATAAAACGGTGGCGCAACGGCGCCCGTTGAGAACAACAACATATGCAGGCTCTTTGTATAGAGCGAGGGTAGAAATACGCTATAGTGGACTAGGTAGCAACAGGCATACCCTCTTCCAAAAATTATCCCAAATAGGTTGGGAAACCAGTCCAGGTAATACTGATCAACAAGTTCCATAGAGGTTATAAGCAAAAGTAATTCACATAAAAAGATTGCTCACATGGTACACTATAGGGACATTCCCCCCCTGGTCTCCTGGGGGTAGCTCCAAACTCGTAGTGTAGGCTAGATGCGTTCCTGGAGAACAAAACTTTTAAAAAAACTACACAAAGGAGATTAGATGGATCAATCCTCCTGTGTTCCAGCTTGACAGTGGGGAAGAGTGACCTCATTCTCATTAATCCAATCTAATGCCTCTGTAGCAGAGTCAAAGAAGTGGGCCTAACCACCAGACGTTATGCGGAGCCTTGCATGGTATAGTATAGGAGACTTGGAGCCGCTGCAGACATTTCACAACTTCTGTGAATTCTACTCGGTGATCTGCCAAGCTGGTTCCGCCTATCGGTATAGTTCCGAGCTCGACTGCGCAGGCGCAATCCGAGTCGACGGAAATCTCCGAGCTTTAACAGCTGTTCGGCAGCGCCTGCGCAGTCAAGGGGGGAAACATATCGATAGGACGCGCTCTCTCCCGTTGCTTAGATACACACGCCGCTTTCCTCTTCATACAGCAAGGGGCTGTATAGAGCGTCTTGTATAAACAAACAAATCACACTTCTCAATATCACATCTGAGCCGCCCCTTGCTGTATGAAGAGGAAAGCGGTGTGTGTAATGAAGCATCGGGGGCGAGCGCGTCCACAGCTGGCGAGCCTATGGTTCCTCCTATCGATCTGGTTCCCTCTTGACTGCGCAGGCGCAAGCCAAGCCGACGGAAATCTCCAAGCTTTAACAGCTGTTCGACTGCGCCTGCGCAGTTGAGCTCGGAACCATATCGTTAGGGGAACTAGGTCGACAAGACACCAGCTTTGCTGGAAATCAGCCAAGCAGTCTGGGTAGAATGAGACTCTCACACCATTATATTGGATATCGCTGCATTTATGTGCCAGGTTTAGCGCTGTTTTTCTGTCCTGGCAGTTGAGCAGTCGAGCCAGCATAGGTCTGGGCGGATGCCCAGGTTGAAGGGGTCTGGTAGGGGTCCGATGAGCTAGTTCCACCGAAAAATGCAGCCTGAATGCATCTTTACCAAAAGTTTCCAGGAGCCAGAGCTCGACAAAATCCGTTGGGTCTGTCCCCTCAACTTTTTTTGGGAGGCCCACGATACAGACATTGTTGCTCCGCAGGCGATTTTCTAGGTCATCAGCCCGTAGATTATTCACCCTGGCTAGTTGTTTGGTGGTCTGGTAATCAAAGAAGGAGCTTGTCCTCCAGTACACTAATATGGCCCTCCACAGCCATGCTGCTTTCTCATATTTTTGGAGGTCCTGATGGAGCTAACAGGCGTACCTTGATTATTAAATGATGCTGTGCATTTTTTAACTGTGCTCAGGATTTCTCTGAGGGTAGGCTGTTCTTGGTCTGGAGGGCCCTCTTCCAGCTCATCTTGGGACATATCCTCTGGTTCAGCCAATATGGCTGCAGACCCCAATACCTGGCTCTACTCTTTACCTCCCTGTATATCCTGTATAATCTCATCAGGGCAAGTGGTTTGACTAGTGGTGGCAGGGAGCATAGGGACATAATAAAGCATGTCTCTAGTGGAGTCCTTGCCTGGGGTGTAGAGTTTTTGGGCTTAGTACCCAGTCTTCTTTTCCTTTGTTTTGTCAGCCCCACGTGGAGTAGTTCAAGGCAGGGCTGCAGCAGACCAATGCGAGTCCGAGTCCGCACCTTTATCCCTATTCTTCCTCGTCATCTCGGCTGTACAGGCGGGTAAAAAACAGATCAGCTGGCACAGCAGATGCTGTAGAACACTCTGTTGAGCCAAGCAGCCAGTAAGCAGGTGTAGAGGACCAGGGAGAGGATCGATTATAGGATCGGCAGCAGGAGCGATGAGAAGTGTGTCTTCTCACATGCCGCGCTCGGCTCCACCTCCCAACATTGTTTTTTGTAAATTAGGGGGACAGCAGTCTTATGCCCCATACACACGATCGTTTTTCATGCCGTTAAAAATGCCATTAAAAAAAATGGCCATTAAAAATGATCGTGTGTAGGCTCCAGAGCATTTTTAACGACGTGAAAAACGGCCATTAAAAATTTCGAACATGCTCTCTTTTTTCACGTCGTTTTTCATGTCGTTTTTTTTAACGACGTGAAAAACAATAGTGTGTATGCTTTAACGACGTGAAAAAAAACGCGCATGCTCAGAATCAAGTATGAGACAGGAGCGCTCGTTCTGGTAAAACTAGCGTTCGTAATGGAGATAGCACATTCGTCACGCAGTCACGGACTGAAAAGCACAAGACTGAAAAGAGCGAATCGTCGCTCAACAAACTTTACTAACATGAAGGGTGGCGCCATTCGAACGGAACTTCCCCTTTATAGTGCCGTCGTACGTGTTGTACGTCACTGCGCTTTGCTTGATCGTTTTTTAAAATGATCGTGTGTACGCAAGACAGGCTTGAGAGGAAACATGAAAAAAAACGACGTGAAAAACGGCAAGAAAAAAAATGGCAAGAAAAACGATCGTGTGTATGGGGCATAAGCCTCATTTCACATTGCTGCAACCTCATTGCTGAGTGATTTCCAGTGTGACTTGCTTGCGACTTTCATGTGACATTAGAGCCTACGGGACTCAAATTCACATCGAAGTCGCATCAAAATAGTGCAGGAACCTTTTTAAACGTTACTGCATCTTGAGTCGTATTGATTGGAACGGCCACCATTGAAAAAAATGTGTTTTCACTTGTCATGTCACTTTATGTGTTTTTAAGTTGCATAGCAAGTTGCAGCAGTGTGAACCGGGGCTGAGGGAAATTGCTCTCACTTTCTGTTGTGTATCTGGGAAAAGAGGTAAAGGAAATTTTCTCCCATGGTACCAAGATACCAGAAGAAATGGACCAGGGTTTAGCCCTTTCCCTACTCTATTCAAAAACTACAAAAAAAATGCCTATATGTACATTTTAAAGAGCAACTTCAGTCCCCCAAAATGTTGGCCAGTGGTACCATTTTTGATAATCTGGCTCATGTGTAGATGTGCGAAAGCATTCAGCCTGGACTTTGGATCCTACACATGTGCAGAAACACTGAGATCTGGGACCTCCATACCGGCTACATCTATGTGCATGTGTGGGAAAGTCCCTGTGTGTGGTGTGCAGATGTGCTGGAGGACTCTACCGGGACCCGAAGCCCTATGGCACATCTCCACACACATGAAATCCGGAGTCCAGCTACCTGTCAGTGAAACTGCCTGCTAGAATACGTATATGATGTGGACATCCCATGTGGTCACCAGATCCATTTTATCATTTAATGCACACATGCTAAAGGCACATTTTAGGCTTGAAGATAACTTAAAAACCACCAAACGTTCTATATTTTCTGAAAGTAGAGGCTGAGTAGAATTTAATATTGGCAGGTTTATGTCACAGGATATTTGCCCTATACACACACAGTAATTTTAGTGCACCCATACACAATATAATTCCTTGATAAAATATAAAAGATAGGGTTGCATTGAGTAAATAGATACCAAATAAGTCTTACCTAGCTGAGAAAGAGGTTGGTGCTTGTTGGAGGAGGAAGGGGGGGGGGGTGGGGTGGCGAGATGAAAATAAGTTATCAAATACATGGCCTGGGGGCCAAATTTATCCCATAAAGCCATTTCATGTGGCCTTCGTACCTGTGGCACACCCCTCACCGCCTTGCATCAGCAGGTAGCAACAGAGAGGAGGACGGAGCCCCTCCACCAGATCCTGTGCTTCTCATTGCAGCTGTGGAGAGGTGGAGAGCCCTGCTACCCCCCCCCCCCCCCTGGTCTCAGCAGGCAGCAGTAGAGAGGAGGACAAAACTCCTCCAACAGACCTGGCGCCTCTCTGTGCAGCTGCGGCACCCCCTCATCTCCACCTCCCCTGGCATCAGCATTCAGCAGACTCCAGGAGCTCACTCTAGCCCTCCTCTAGACCCTGCATGTTCTGCTTTCCATCTCTGCTGCAGCTTCTTCAGAAGCAGCATAATGCACTGTTATGCAAGGGAGGGTGTGGGGGACTCTTGATTTCTGAGGGGGGGGGAGGTGTCTCTTCACACTTGAAAAAGTATTCATGCCCCTTGGAATTTGCCAATTTTTTGCATGTTACAACCAAACATTTAAGTGTATTTTATCGGGATTTTATGTGATAGACCAACACACAGTGGCACATAATTGTGAAGTGGAATTACAACTGCAAATCTTTTTGGGGATGTCTCTACCAGCTTTGCACATATAGAGAGTGACATTTTTGCCCATTGTACTTTGCAAAATATCTCAAGCTCTGTCAGATTGGATGGAGAGCGTCTGTGAACAGCAATTTTTAAGTCTTGCAACAGATTCTCAATTGGATTTAGGTCTGGACTTTGACTGGGCCATTCTAACACATGTATATTCTTTGATATAAACCATTCCATTGTAGCTTTGGCTGTATGTTTAGGGTCGTTGTCCTGCTGGAAGGTGAACCTCCACCCCAGTCTCAAGTATTTTGCAGACTCTAACAGGTTTTCTTCTAAGATTGCCCTGTATTTGGCTCCATCCATCTTCCCATTAACTTCTGACCAGCTTCCCTGTCCCTGCTAAAGAAAAGCATCCCCACATCAAGATGCTGCCACCACCATGTTTCACAGTGGGGATGGCGTGTTCAGGGTGATGTGCAGTCTTAGTTTTCCGCCACACATAGCGTTTTGCTTTTAGGCCAAAAAGTTCAATGCTGGCCTCATCTGACCAGAGCACCTTCTTCCACAAGTTTGCTGTGTCCCCTCACATGGCTTCTCGCAAACTGCAAATGGGACTTCCTATGGCTTTCTTTTAATAATGTCTTTCTTCTTGCCACTCTTCGATAAAGGCCAGATTTGTGGAGCAGCACGACTAATAGTTGTCCTGGGGACAGATTCTCACACCTGAGCTGTGGATCTCTGCAGCTCCTCCAGAGTTACCATGGGCCTCTTGTCTGTATCTCTGATTAATGCTCTCCTTGTCCGGCCTGTCAGTTTAGGTAGACGGTCATGTCTTGGTAGGTTTGCAGTTGTGCCATACTCTTTCCATTGTCAGAAGATGTTCAAAGCTTTAGGATATTTTTTATAACTTAACCCTGCTTTAAACTTCTTCAAAACTTTATCTCTGACCTGTCTGGTGTGTTTATTGGCGTTCATGATGCTGTTTGTTCACTAAGGTTCTTTAACAAACCTCTGAGGGCTTCACAGAACATCTGTATTTATACTGAGATTAAATTACACACAGGTCAACTCTATTTACTAATTAGGTGACTTCTGAAGGCAATTGGTTCTACTATATTTTAGTTAGGGGTATCAGAGTAAAAGAGGCTGAATACAAATGCACCCCTCATTTTTCAGATATTTATTTGTAAAAAAATGTTAAAAACCATTTATAATTTTCCTTCCACTTCACCATTATGCGCCACTTTGTGTTGGTCTATCACATAAAATCCCAATAAAATACATTTACGTATTTGGTTGTAACATGACAAATTGTGGAAAATTTCAAGGGGTATGAATTCTTTTTCAAGGCACTGTATAAGTTGAAGGGGGGCTTTGGACATCTGCTTATAATTATTATGAGAATAATACAATTTTGTGCCAATTAAAAAGGAGAGTCGCACACCACTGGTATCATCCACAAGAAACTTTATTGGAAACTGCTCAGACAGAACACCGTGGCAGAACCACGTTCTGTCTGAGCAGTCTCCAATAAAAGTTTCCTGTGGATGATACCAGTGGTGTGCGACCCTCCTTTTCAGACTTTCATCATCTGCTACAGTACTGTGAGTGGGCTACATGCCGGTGTACACCTGCCCTTCATAGCCTAAGGCCCCTTTCACACGGGGCGGATCCGTGCAGATCCGCCCCGTGAAGCTCCGCTTGCTCAGCGGGGATCGCTCCGTTGATCCCCGCTGAGCCGACGGATGACTGGGCGGTCCCCGCACACTGTGCAGGGACCGCCCTGTCAGAGCGCCGCTCTCCCCCATGGGGAATCGGATGACGACGGACCGTAGAGTCCGTCGTCATCTGATCCGCTCCGCCGACGGAAGGAAAAATAGGGTTTTCCTCCGTCACACTTTGGCGGAGCGGATGTCAGCGGACATGTCTCCGCTGACATCCGTGCTTCCATAGGGCTGCATGGAGGATCAGTTTTAGGTCCGCCTAAAAAACTGACAGGCGGACCTGAACGGACCTCCGTGTGAAAGAGCCCTAAGTCTTACGGTATAAGTAAAACCAGTAATAATCAAATGCAGGGGCAATTATTTAATATGATAACGAATAGATTTGTTTATTTAGTCTTACAGATACAACCGGCCCTTTGAGGGCAACCCTAATGCTGTCACTGGTCACTGTATTGGGGACCAGTGACACCAATACAGTGATCAGTGTTAAAAAAAAATGCACTGTTACCGTATAAATTACTCTGGGTAGGGAAGGGGATAACATCAGGGGCGATCAAAAGGTTAAGTGTGCTCTTAGGGAGTGCTTTCTAACTGTGTGGGGGATGGACTGACCGGAGGAAGAGAGACATCGGTGTTCCTGATTAGCAAGAACACAAGATCTCTAAATCTCCCTCTGTGACAGAACAGCGGTCTGCTTTGTTTACATAGGCAGACCGCCGTTCTGTCTCTCCTACAAACGATCGCGGGTGGCCGGCGGGTGAATTGCTGATTGGCTCCCGCTGTGTCCAATCACAGCGGGAGTGGGTCTCCAGCAGCGCGCGTGCGCGCCCCAGACCCAGGAAGAGGAAACAACGTACAGGTATGTTGTTTCGCACAGCTGGGCCGCCCTGCATAATAAATGTACGGCGGGCGGTCCGTAAATGGTTAAATGACATTTTTTCCTTTAGAGATTTCATTTTTGCTGCAGCAGGTTCTAAACATCATACAGAAGTGCCACTTTACAGGCAGACTATAGGGAAACCCCCAGGCACAATATGTAAAGGAATTTTTCATATTTATTGTTTCACTTTAAGCATTATTAAAATCATCATTAAAATCACTGATCCTCTAAAAATTATTGTTTTTAAAAGAAAAAATTTGCATTGATACATGTCCCCTGGGGCAGGACCCTGTTCCCCATACACTTTTTATGGCAATAACTTGCATATAAGCCCAGTGTCATCACTAGGGTTGGTGTCACCTGGTGCGGTAAAATTTGGTGTCAACCCCCCCCCCCCCCGGGTCAATGTTCAATCCGGGGCACCGAGCAGGCTAGAACATAAGCACAGCTCTCCCCCTGTGTAATCCCCCTAATGGAACCCCGTGTAATCCCCCTAATGGAATGGAACCCCCCGTGTAATCCCCCTAATGGAACCCCCCGTGTAATCCCCCTAATGGAACCCCTGTGTAATCCCCATAATGGAACCCCCCTGCAATCCCCCTAATGGAACCCCCCTGCAATCTCCCTAATGTAACCCCCCTGCAATCCCCCTAATGGAACCCCCCTGCAATCTCCCTAATGGAACCCCCCTGCAATCTCCCTAATGTAACCCCCCCTGCAATCTCCCCAATGTAACCCCCCTCTGTACAATCCCCCTAATGGAACCCCTCCTGTGCAATCCCCCAAATGTAACCCCCTCTGTGCAATTCCCCTAATGTAACCCCCCCTCTCTGTACAACCCCCCAATGTAACACCCCCCTCTCTGTATAATCCCCCTAATGTAACCCCCCTCTCTGTACAATCCCCCTAATGTAACCCCCCTCTCTGTACAATCCCCCTAATGTAACCCCCCCTCTGTACAATCTCCCTAATGTAACCCCCCTCTCTGTAAAATCCCCCTAATGTAACCCCCCCCTCTGTACAATCCCCCTAATGTAACCAGGGTTGCCAACTTTCAATAAATTTACAACCAGTTTGTAAAATCCATAATTGTTGCATCTGTCCATGAATGTCAGTTACAGACATGCAACCTACATGTCCGAAATTGCATTCGTCCGAAAATCTGAATTAATTAAGGTTGAATCTGTCATTGAAGGCTTATGGTGTCTGTCGAATGTTCAAAGAAGATTCGACGGAGCAGCGAAACTGTACGACGCAGCAATCATACATTTCCAGGTGAATGTTCCGCCTACAAGCTAGCTATAGTAGAATTCTAATGTTGTATGACTAGTAATAATTATATTTATTAATTATTATTACTAGTCAACCAACATTAGAATTTTTTTTATAGCCTATGGGCGGAGCATTTGACCGGAAATGTACGATTGCAGCGTCGTACAGTTTAGCTGCTCCGTCGAATCTTCTTAGAACTTTCGACAGACACCATAAGCCTTCAATGACAGATTTGACGTTTGTATGTTTTTCGATGCTTTGTCGAATCTTCATCGTTTATGTTGAATTGTCAAGTTAGTTCTAGCTATTTTACTGCTCCTCCTCTTTAGTTACAATCAGCCAATAACATTCATCATCATCATTATTTAAATTTTACTTCCCCCACCCAATTCCAGCAGCGATCTTTTCTCTCTATGTCAAATCTTTTCTCTCTATAATGTTGAATCTTTTCTCTCTATGTCAAATCTTTTCTCTCTATGTAGAATAATCTTGGACTACATTCGACCGCAGGTTCGATGGACACAGATTGTTATTGTCAGCGTCATGTCGAATCTCCTATCTATATCGAACTGTTGTTGCAACGAAAACAAAGCATTTTTTTTATGTCGGATCTTTCGATTTTCGGATTCTGCGCTTTCGTTTTCGTTTGTTAAAATGATAATGAAAATACCTAAAATTCGGACGAAAATGCATTCGGACGAAAACGAATGCACATGTCTACTGCGTTTCCACTGGCGCAACTCCAATGTTGCATGATTCAGAATGGGACTTTGAGATGCAGCTGTAGGGCGACTGTGGTGTGGCTTTGAACGCAATTTTGATACAGAGTCACTGCAGCTTTGAGTCACATAGATTGGAACGGGTGCTATTGAAATCAATGGGCAGCGATTTGTAATGCGACTTTGTGTCCAAAGTCGCATGGCGAATTGCATCAGTGGAAACGGAGACCAAATCACATTGAATTATCTGGAGGTATGTGAATCTATCTTTCTGTGTAAACTACTAACGGGGGATTGTAAGCTTTGTAATTAGATCTGTAAACACTGGCTATATTGTAACTGCTAAAAATCATGTTGCAATTAGGTGGGCATCAGTTAAACTGCCTCCTGCACTACAAGCAATCATAGGGTCTAATCAAGCTTAATGCTTGGGAAGCCCTGTGATACAGTCATTTATTTTAGAATACTTTGGAAAAGTCCACGGGGGGGGATTAAACTATTTAGTTTGGAAAATCTCCAGGCTAATTTTTTGAAGGACTATAGTCAGAGCAGAGATTGTTCTGGCAAGTAGTGAGAAAAAATCAGCAACAGTGGCGGTACCTGTCAACCCAATCATTGTCCGGAGCGTAGCTAACTTTGGGAAAAATCAACCTGCAAGAGGTTGGGGAATCAGTTCAAGGTCCTTTGTATATGGGCCTTGGGTTGGGAAATATGCAATATTGGGGATCGCTGGACTGGGAAACTGTATTTTAAAAGAAAAGGTACTGTCAAGCCAAATGCTTGGGAAAGAGATGCTTGGAGTGTATGGATGGTAGAATACAACTGATATTTTTAATAGGGACAAGCAGGGACAGCCACTAAAGACGGTGGTAGTCCACATCCCCAGTAGTGACAGTGATGAACAGGGGGACGAGGAGGAAGCTTACCAAACCGATGTTATGGGTTTAAGAAGCAGTACAGGTTATGATAGTGTAGCGGGTATGTACTTTTCAGGGTGTTTAAATCTGGTGAAGACATCAGTGATGACCAGTTCCCTGCAGCCCAGCAGGTGGCGCTGTCACTTCGGACTGGGGTTGAACCGTCACTGCAGTGCCGTACTCTTTGTGACCTCTCGCAGCAGTTGTGAGGCGGGGCGGGGAACCCGCTGTGCTTGCTGGGAGAGGGTATAAAGGGGGCGGACATCTTTGCCACGAGGTTCGAGTCCCAGGCACCTTCAGCCTGAGGGCTGCTGTTCACGGTCGGTGTCCAGGCGGCCTAGGCCTGGACACTTGGAGTTCGTGTTCCATCCCAGGTACCTTCAGTCTGGGGTGAGGTACTCTGCCGGAGGCCTGGGGCCCAGTACCTTCCGCTGGGTCCCGCTGGGGAGGGACTGTCCTAGGGTGCCCCAGGTGTTGGGCACCCGAATCCAGAGGCGTAAGGGACCGGAGGAGGGATTCATCCGAAGACCTGGTGCAGCATATTGCCAGTGACGGGTGAACCTCTGGAGACCGCCCGGAGGGATGTCTTTCTCGAACAGGGGCCAAGTTCATAGAGGAAGGTGGTTCATGTTCAATGACCGGTGGCAGCGGTCCAACTAGTCAGCATAGGTCAGTGGCAGAGACCTGCTATTAGGCCTGTGGCAGGGGCCTCAACGGTTCACCCGGTCGGTGGCAGCGACCAATCTCACGGTCGGTGGCAGAGACCGTGCGTCAGGCCTATTCGCTTGCAAAGGAATAGGAGAGTTCATTTGTGCCTGGGCCTACTCGTATCCACACCCCTGTCTGTCTGTTACAGAAAGTCCAACTGATATGTTCACCCTGCAATAGAGAAATAAAAGCGTGTTGGACTTTTAATTGATGTGGGGCTCTGTTACTGGCAGACACATCTCCACGGAACAAGTGGAAGCTTCGTATGCAGTGAGCAGACCCGGAGGTAATTTAGGTGACTTTGCTCAACCCTCATACGAGGTGAGAGCTTGGCGTAGTGTCCCTGCACTCTCCTCTCCCAGGTACCCCTAGACCACACCAGCCAATAACCAGGAGAAGCGGAGAGGGAGAGTGAGGCTCCGCTACAATAGGAAAAAAAAACATGCTGATTTGTTTGATGTCTAGAGTTCATCTTTGACCTAGTTAAGTGTGTGAAAGTGTGTGTGGAGTATGCAATATACAGTATATCATGTCGTGTGATGTGTGTTCTCAGTTGCCCAAATGACCCCCCTTCTTTAAAACCAGATCTGTGAGAATGTAAAACGGATTGTATTGACTTGCAAATGACCTGAGCCAAGATAATTATCTGTAAGGCCCCATGCACACGAGACGCTGTTATTTGCTTTTAAACGCGCGTTCAGAGGCAGTTGGACACTTTTTTTAACTGCTCCTGAACCCATTCAATGTTATCCTATGTGTCCATGCACACACTCTCGTTTATTGCCGTTTTTAGGCAGTTGCGTTGAACCTCGTTTTTCCAGAAGCAAAAAAATGGGTTCAGACGCAAAAGTTTTCCACGTTTCAGACGCAAAACGCGGCTAAACGCCGCTAAACGCGGCAAAACGCGGGTACCGGCGTTTTGCCGCGATTTCGTTTATTAGCGTTTTTAAAGGTGACCTATTTTTTTACATTAGAAATCTCAAAAATGATGGCAAATGATGAAAAACCATCAAAAAAATATGAAAAAAAACTGTAATTGCTTGCATTGCACTGTAGACAATCCACAACTTGTGGCAGGTGACGTGGCAAGTGGACAATCCACAACTTGTGGCAGGTGATGTTGCCAGGTGACGTGGCCAGGTGACATGGCAGGTGACGTGGCAGGTGGACAATCCACAAATTGTGGCAGGTGGCGTGGCCAGGTGACGTGGCAAGTGGACAATCCACAACTTGTGGCAGGTAACGTGGCCAGGTGACGTGGCAGGTGGACAATCCACAAATTGTGGCAGGTGACGTGGCAAGTGGACAATCCAAAACTTGTGGCAGGTGACGTGGCCAGGTGATGTGGCAGGTGACGTGGCAGGTGGACAATCCACAAATTGTGGCAGGTGACGTGGCCAGGTGACATGGCAGGTGATGTGGCAGGTGACGTGGCAAGTGGACAATCCACAACTTGTGGCAGGTGACGTGGTCAGGTGACGTGGCATGTGACGTGGCCAGGTGACATGGCAGGGGATGTGGCAGGTGACGTGGCAAGTGGACAATCCACAACTTGTGCCAGGTGACGTGGCCAGGTGACGTGGCAGGTGGAAAGCCACAAATTGTGGCAGGTGACGTGGCATGTGACGTGGCAGGTGACGTGGCAGGTGACGTGGCAAGTGGACAATCCACAACTTGTGGCAGGTGACGTGGCCAGGTGACGTGGCATGTGACGTGGCCAGGTGACATGGCAGGTGATGTGGCAGGTGACGTGGCAAGTGGACAATCCACAACTTGTGGCCAGGTGACGTGGCAGGTGGAAATCCACAAATTGTGGCAGGTGACGTGGCCAGGTGACGTGGCAGGTGATGTGGCCAGGTGACGTGGCAAGTGGACAATGCACAACTTGTGGCAGGTGACGTGGCCAGGTGACGTGGCCAGGTGACGTGGCAGGTGACGTGGCAGGTGAACATTCCACAACTTATGGCAGGTGACGTGGCAGGTGACATGGCCAGGTGACGTGGCCAGGTGATGTGGCAAGTGGACAATCCACAACTTGTGGCCAGGTGACGTGGCAGGTGACGTGGCAAGTGGACAATGCACAACTTGTGGCAGGTGACGTGGCCAGGTGATGTGGCAGGTGACGTGGCAAGTGAACATTCCACAACTTGTGGCAGGTGACGTGGCAGGTGACATGGCCAGGTGACGTGGCCAGGTGATGTGGCAAGTGGACAATCCACAACTTGTGGCCAGGTGACGTGGCAGGTGACATGGCAAGTGGACAATTCACAACTTGTGGCAGGTGACGTGGCCAGGTGACGTATCAGGTGACGTGGCAAGTGGACAATCCACAGCTTGTGGCAGATGATGTGGCAAGTGATACGCTAAATACAAGTACACTGCTGCTCTCTCAGCTGCTGGTCTCCCAAAATGGCTGAAATGGTTAAATAATACTGTTTTTTGAGCTTAGGGAGGGTCTTATGATGTTTCTTAACTAAACGCCTATAGACGCAAACGCGGTAAAACGCCGCTAAAATCGCGGCAAAACGGGCGTTTTTAAACGCCGGTTTTAGCCTTTAAAAACGTGTGTTCAGCAGAGTTTGCACCGGCGTCTCGTGTGCATGGGGCCTTACAGAGACAGTTCTGCGAAGGGTTTTGTGGTGAAATATTACGATTGGTTGATAAATGGTACCATTAAAAGGTTTATGGCAAGTTGCTAATTTTTTCTCACCATGGTGAATAATTTTTTTTTTTTTTGGGGGGAATTATTGGTATACCATAAAACAAAAATCCACGTGAATTAATATGTATTAAGTAATACATATTAATAAAAAGTTGAGCTCAACAATTTTTGGTATTTTAAAAAAGTGCACGGTTTATGTAATGTAATGTAAGGTATATTTGTGTTTTATATGCTAATGTCTTGTTACAGGTATATACAGTAACCCTTGTTTTTGTTTCCAGGCAAAAAGATGGAATGTTTATTACTAACTTTTATTGGTGTTTTATCCCTCAGGCCTCGTACACACGACCGAGTTTCTCGGCAAGAACCAGCAAGAAACTTGCTGGCAGAGATGTCTTGCCGAGAAATTCGTTCATGTGTATGGTTTCTCGTCAAGAAAACCGACAAGTAATCTCGACGAGAAAATAGAGAACCTGCTCTCTATTTTCTTGTCGAGATTCTCGTCGGCATGTTTCTCGACGAGAAAAGTGAGTGTGTGTACACTTACCTGTCCTCCCGGAAGCCCGCGCATGTTCGAAATGAATTTGACGCATGCGCGGTAGCTTCCTAGGCATAGGTAGGGTATACCAAGATGGCAGCGACGGCATCGAATGTGACGAGTGCATGCTCGTCGTAGTCGATGACGTCACGCGTACGCTCCATTCAAAGAACCGCGGGTTCTTTGAATCGAGCGTGTGTACACTCGGCCGGGACAAGTTTCTTGTCCAAGAATCTCGTCGAAAAAAACGACATGTTTTTTTTGACGAGAATCTCGGCCGTGTGTACGAGGCTTCAGATTCGATAATTGGGTTTTCTGGCTTTCAGAACAAGAGGAAATCATAGCCTCCATAGGCAACTTTATAAAAAAAAATGTTTTTCTTTCACCTGGTTTTTCGGGGTTATGTGGTCTGTTTTATACTATTTGTCAGTCCATTCGGTTGTGTTTTGGACCACCTAGTGTGTGTTGTATGTTCTGATCCACTGAGTAGCAGGAACCAACTAACTGAAGTCCGCGTATTATTTTTTTTAATAAAAAGTTGAGTAAGACTGCAGGGGATAATTGGCACTCTAACACATATCCAAGAAAAAATGGGGAAGTCCGGCTTGGTGGTAGAGACACCCAAAGAGAATGCACCTCATCCCAGAATATGTATATTGTGAGGGGGTTAGCTCGGCAGCGGGTATGTGTGACCCCCGGGATGGGCTCCCCACCCAAAAACAGGCCCAGCAGACGGAGGTTGTGGTTTTCAAAATCAAAAAGGTGCGGTTTATTTTCTATTTACAGTGACAAAAACACAGCAAGGCAAAAAAAACATAAACAAAATAAATCCTGGTCAACTTGACCTCTGACTAAACATACAGGTTTCCTAACTAACAACTGGGATCAGCCTAGTGCTGTCCTAGTCCCTAAGTCCCTGGTTTTAAATGTCCAAGCAAAATATAGCCACACAGGCTTTCTCTCACCGCACAGGGGTTCACTCTCCCTAGACAGTCCACACAGGTCTGGTTCCAGGCATGAGCTAACATCTAATGAAGCTGGGCTTTCTTATAGAGGCCTAAATGAGCTGACAAGGTTCAGCTGGTCTCATCAACTCCCTGTCTGCACGACGCCCAGCCCTCTCCCTAGAGGTATGAGTCATCCATGAGCACACTAGCCTTATACAACTCTCCACCTAGTTGTACAAATCGGCGTAAAGCCTGAATCTGGGCGAAATATATCTACCCCCCTGGATGCAACCAGGTGACTTTACCTTCCTGCTGTCACATACCCCCCCCTCTTGTTTTAACCTCGGGGTTGGAACACCAGCAATCAGGCATTCATGTACTCGAGACAAAGCATCCACATTCCCCATTTGAACGCCAGGGCGATGCTTTACTGTGAAGTTGAATTCCTGGAGGGCCAGGAACCACCTATTCACTCTTCTATTTGTTTCCTTGTTTTGAGCCATCCACTTTAACGGAGCGTGATCCGTAACCATGTCAAAGTGCCTACCTAGCAGGTAGTACCGAAGGGAATCTAGAGCCCACTTCACCGCTAAACACTCCTTTTCAACGGTGGCGTAATTTACCTCATGGGACTTCAACTTCCTGCTGAGGTAAATGACTGGGTGCTCTTCCCCGTTCCAGACCTGGGACAATACTGCTCCTAACCCCACATCTGACGCATCACTTTGTACGACAAAGTCTCTAGAGAAGTCGGGTGAGTACAACACTGGCTGGCTACATAAGGCTTGTTTCAAGAATTGGAATGCTGCCTCAGCCTCGGGGGTCCATTTAATCATGACCGACCCTTTCCCCTTCGTCAGGTTGGTTAGGGGCACAGCCTTAGAAGCAAAGTGGGGAATGAATCGCCGATAATACCCAGCGATTCCCAGAAAGGCTCGTACCTGCTTCTTGCTGTTGGGACGTGGCCAACTCTGGATGGCCTCGACTTTGTTGAGTTGGGGTTTTATTACTCCCCTCCCAATGGTGTACCCAAGATATTTGGCCTCCTCCTGCCCAATGGTACACTTCTTGGGGTTAGCCGTAAACCCTGCTTCCCGAACAGAGTCCAGGACTGCTTGCACTTTTGGCAGATGTGAGGCCCAATCTGTGCTATGGACAATTATGTCATCCAGGTAAGCCGCAGCATACTTCCGATGGGGCCTCAGCATCTGGTCCATTTTCCGCTGGAATGTGGCCGGCGCATTCTGTAACCCGAACGGCATTCTTTTATATTGGAACGCCCCGTCTGGGGTTACAAATGCGGTTTTCTCTTTGGCCGACTTGGCCAGGGGGATTTGCCAATACCCTTTTGTGAGGTCAAGAGTCGTCATGTATCGGGCTGTTCCCAGCCGGTCGATCAACTCATCTATACGTGGCATGGGGTAGGTGTCAAATTTTGTAACTTTGTTCAACTGACGAAAATCGTTACAAAATCGCCAGCTCCCATCCGGTTTAGGCACCAACACGATGGGACTAGACCAATCACTTTGGGACTCCTCTATCACCCCTAAGTTCAGCATTTTCTGTACTTCCTCCCGTATTGCCTCCCGTCGGGCCTCTGGGATCCGATAGGGTTTTAACTTCACCCTTTCACCGGGCGGGGTAATAATGTCATGCTCTACCCCAGATGTTTGTCCCGGCAGCTCAGAGAATACCTCCTTGTTGCGAAGCACAAACTCCTTAACCTCCTGTTGTTGGGGTTGTGACAAGGTGGCTGCGATTCCAACCTCAGGAATCACGCAACCAGTTTGAGCTGGTGACCAAGTGTCTGCGACTAGGGACTCTCTATCCCTCCAGGCTTTCAACAGATTAACGTGATAGATCTGTTCGGGCTTTCGCCTTCCTGGTTGTCTGACCTTGTAATTCACTTCGCTCACTTTTTCCATTATCTCGTAGGGGCCTTGCCATTTGGCAAGGAATTTACTTTCAACCGTAGGGACAAGTACCAATATCCTATCCCCCGGGGAAAAGGTACGGGTCTTGGCTCCACGGTTGTACACTCTCTGCTGTGCCAACTGCGCTTGGGCCAAATGTTCCTTCACGATGGGCATTACCTGTGCAATTCGATCTTGCATCAGGGCGACATGCTCAATCACACTCCTGTGGGGAGAACTCTCACTTTCCCAAGTTTCCTTGGCAATATCCAACAGCCCTCTTGGGTGTCTCCCATACAGTAACTCAAAGGGGGAGAATCCCGTAGAGGATTGGGGCACCTCCCTAATAGCAAACATCAAATAAGGAAGTAGACAGTCCCAATCCCTTCCATCTCTATCCACCACTTTCTTCAACATTTGTTTTAGGGTTTTGTTGAATCTTTCAACCAGCCCATCGGTTTGGGGGTGATACACAGATGTACGCAATTGCGTCACTTTGAACAATTTACACAGCTCTTTCATAACCCGGGACATAAAGGGTGTACCTTGGTCCGTAAGCAGTTCTTTACAAATACCCACCCGGCTAAAAACAAGAGATAGCTCTTTGGCTATGGTTTTGGCCGAGGTATTTCTGAGAGGGATCGCTTCTGGATAACGGGTGGCATAGTCCATTATAACCAATATGTACTGGTGCCCCCTAGCGGACTTGATTATAGGACCTACCAAATCCATTGCGATTCTCTCAAACGGGACCTCAATGATGGGTAGAGGGACCAGCGGGCTACGGAAATGTGGCATCGGGGCCGACCTCTGACACACAGGGCAGGAGGAACAATAATTTTCTATGTCCTTCATCACCCCAGGCCAATAGAATCTCTGTAATACCCTCTCTCGGGTTTTCTCTGTCCCCAGATGACCTCCAAGAATGTGCCCATGGGCCAACTCCAACACCAACTTCCTGTAAGGTTTGGGCACCACAAGCTGCTCAACGGTTTCTTCTGCCCTTTTTGCCACCCGATACAGTAGGTCCTTCTCTACGCTGAAGTATGGGTAAGTGCCGGTATTATCTGGGTTCACTAACTCGCCATCTATTTTCACTACGTTTTCCCGTGCCTTTATTAGGGCGGGGTCTTTCAACTGTTCTGTGGCAAAGTTTTCCCTGTGAACCTCAAGATCAGAAAACTCCACAGACGGTAGGTTTTCGTCTGAGGAGGTGGGCTCCTCTCCAGTTTCTTGAGTCTCCCCTGCCAATACTGACAAGGGAAATTCCGGAGAGTCCTCACCACTCTCAGGGGAGTTCTGGCTATCACATTCCTGGTACATAGGGGCACCAGTGGGGGGCTCAGGATCATCCCACAGTTCCCAGAACTTCGGAAAATCCCTTCCCACAATGGCGTCATGCGGTAACTGAGATACTAAGCCCACTGGATGAGAGAGGGTACCTTTGGGGGTCTCGAAACACACTGTAGTCACTGGATACTCTCGGGTGTCCCCATGCACACAAATAACGGCTACCTTGCTATTCCCAGAGACCTCTGTTTTAACTAACTCAGCCTTTATCAGGGTCACAAGGCTACCTGAATCCAGCAATACCACAACATTTCTACCATTAATACACATTTTGCATAAATGTTTCTCAGTTCCCCGAATGGCAGTGCATGCGACTGTCGCACACAGCGACTGACGTCTGCCCGTCAGAAAGTCACACTGCATGGGTTCCTCCACAACCGGGCAATTTGCTGCAATATGTCCCGCTTGCCGGCAGCGGTAGCAAACGATCCTTCTTGCGGCCTCTTGAGCCGCTGATTTCCCAGGCTGTTCTCGCCAAACTTGGGGTAGAGCTCCCACCCTCTCACTCTCTCCACCCTCACCCCTTGGAATCCTCTTATCCGCCCCTGGGGATGGTCTGGTCTTAGGGTGGAAAGTCCGAGTGTCTCTGGAAGAGGCCGTCAGGTTCTCTGTAGCCAAGTATTTCTCCACACGATCCACAAGACCATCGGCCGTCTCTGGGTCTCCATGGCTTACCCACTTTTGGATGGCAGTAGGAAGAGCTCTCAAAAACCGATCCATTACAACACGTTCCACAATCTTTGGTGCGGACAAAGTCTCTGGCTGTAGCCACTTTCTGCTCAGGTGAATGAGATCATACATTTGAGACCTGGGGGGTTTTCCAAGCTGGAAAGTCCAGTTATGCACACGCTGAGCCCGGACAGCCAGGGTGACACCCAGCCTTGCCAATATTTCAGCTTTTAGCATCACATAGTCTTTTGCTTGGTTAGGCTCTAGGTCATAGTAAGCTTTCTGCGATTCACCAGTTAACAGAGGAGCCACTAGTCCAGCCCACTGCTCCTCAGGCCACTTTTCTCTTTCAGCGGTCCTTTCAAATGTGGTCAAAAATACCTCTGGATCATCCTCTCCAGTCATTTTTGTCAATAAACGACTCACCCCAAAGGACGCGGTATTAGTGGGACGGCTTTCCTCACTGGTCTGCGGACGTTGCTGCATTACTGCTTCCATCTGTTGTTGTAGTCTCTGCTCTTGCTTCTGCAACAGGTCTATGAAGCGGGCCTCAGATTGCTGTTGGGCTTGTTGCTGAGCCTCCAGACTCTGTTGTAAAGTTGCAAGGCTCTGTTGATGAGCTTGCTGCTGGGCTGCAAGGCTCCTTTGCAAACCTGCATTTGTCTGCTGTTGATTGGCATTTGCTAGAGCCAGCTGTTTCAGTATCTCCTCCATGCTGGCTTAAAAAAAAACTGCCACTGGTTCTCCACCAACTGTGAGGGGGTTAGCTCGGCAGCGGGTATGTGTGACCCCCGGGATGGGCTCCCCACCCAAAAACATGCCCAACAGACGGAGGTTGTGGTTTTCAAAATCAAAAAGGTGCGGTTTATTTTCTATTTACAGTGACAAAAACACAGCAAGGCAAAAAAAACATAAACAAAATAAATCCTGGTCAACTTGACCTCTGACTAAACATACAGGTTTCCTAACTAACAACTGGGATCAGCCTAGTGCTGTCCTAGTCCCTAAGTCCCTGGTTTTAAATGTCCAAGCAAAATATAGCCACACAGGCTTTCTCTCACCGCACAGGGGTTCACTCTCCCTAGACAGTCCACACAGGTCTGGTTCCAGGCATGAGCTAACATCTAATGAAGCTGGGCTTTCTTATAGAGGCCTAAATGAGCTGACAAGGTTCAGCTGGTCTCATCAACTCCCTGTCTGCACGACGCCCAGCCCTCTCCCTAGAGGTATGAGTCATCCATGAGCACACTAGCCTTATACAACTCTCCACCTAGTTGTACAAATCGGCGTAAAGCCTGAATCTGGGCGAAATATATCTACCCCCCTGGATGCAACCAGGTGACTTTACCTTCCTGCTGTCACAATATACATAATAGGAAGAGGGGAATGAAGGGATTTTCACGGTGCTAGTAGTGGTAGTAAGAAATTCAATGACATTCAACATAAAAATTTAGATATTTTAATGCGGTTAGTTTAAAAGGTGCATATACAGCCACACGCAGGTGGTTGTTAATGAAAAAAACAATATACAGACAAATGGATGGTCAAGAAAAGGAGGAAACAAAAATTGAAGCTGGTTATTCAAAAGTACAAGGTTACTCGTGACGTCCTGACATGTTTCGCAATTCTAGCTTCATCGGGGGACATACGGGTATATGCAGAAACTTGTACAGTACTAAACATAGATAAGAGATGAATAAATTAGAGGGATAACATAAATTACGTAGAAACATATGTAATATCAAACAAGCCAAATTGTGCCATTCCTCTCATGACATCCGCCCCCTCCCCTCCATGTATGTATGGGCAAACACATACCCAGCCAAGAACACCTCCAGGAGCAGACCAAAATCCAACAAATGGCACCCGGGGACCCCCTGATACGGGGCTAGTGTGCAGCCGAAAGGAGCATCCGCAGGTCCGGCTAAGGACAAAAAGCATGCATGGTTGGAGTAACAAAGTGAAAAATAAATTACAGAGGGTGGTAGGGGAGGGGGGGGGAAAAGGAAGGGGGCGGGGGCAAAAATGGGGGAGGGAAGGAGGGAAGAAATAGCTGCAGAAACAGCTCATTAATTTATAAAGCCAAAAAATATTTTTTTATTATAATATTGTGAAATGCTTTGGGGAAAATGAATAAGTTACAAATAAGTAGAAATATACCTACTTAAAATAAAAGTAGAGAAACGCATAAAGCGAATGCTGATCAGGAATCCAATCATGCAACAGGACTAGCTGATGAACAAAACAGAAGCAGCATAAATAAGAGAGTGTTTAAAAATGGGGAGAACAAGATAAAGCATCAGGCGCTGAAATATGATAGTAAGTCGGGAGAAGGAATAAGGAAAAGCAAAAGTGGCTACAGACTCATATTGGAGTCTGATATAGACAATGTCTCACGGTATAATAGATATATAATGAAAAATATTGAATATGGTAAAGTATATAGAATCTTTGAACAACCTGAAATAACAGGCATTAGGTTTAACAACCAGACATGAAAGCGCATGACAAGGAAAGACAATAGAAGAAATAATAGAGATTTAAACAGAGGGAAGGATACTTACTTAGCTGGAGTATGAGACAGAGCTCAGGTCAGCCTTTCACTTCAGACAATCAACCAGACTGAAGCACCGGCCTGATATACTCCCCATTCAATCAACGTCTGGCGTGATTGACTGAGAGCGGGCGCGATGACGTCATCACATATGGTCTCGTCCCGCACCTCAACTCACAACAAAGATGGAAACTCGGTTGCCCAAGATGCAGTGCGCATTGAGTGGGAGGGGTAAAGTGTGTCAGCGCTGAACTAGGGAAGTATCAGTGCTGATCACAGCAAGGGGAAGTCTCAGATTGCTAGAGACGCCCCCAGACCATCCCACGACAGATGAGCAAAGGTGTCATTGGCCAAAGGGGTGGAAGGAGGAGAATAGAGATGTAATTACTAAACTGGGGGAGTAGAAACTAACAGGTGAATGACGAAAGAGTGGGCACAAAAGGCTAAGAGAAGCCCTTGTACCCTGGGGCGCCCGTAAGGCTGCTCAGCACCCAGATTGGGGATCCAACGGGGACAAAGCGGGACCGCAGCCAGAATCCCAAAGTATGATCACGGCGGGACATGCAGCCCGGCCATCACGCCCGCATGAATGGACCATACATTGGTGCAGACCTAGAAGGGGAGAAGGGGCGTAGGGGCGGAGGTGAGGAGGAGGCACAAGGGCAAATATACAATAGTACATAATGTTAATTAGGATGTAATATAAATAGAAAAATGGATTAAAGAACAAATAAAGACATAGATTAAATAATAATGATGAGAATAAAGTATATTAAATAAATGGGAATAAAAAAGTG
This sequence comes from Rana muscosa, assembly GCA_029206835.1. Classification (NCBI taxonomy): domain Eukaryota; kingdom Metazoa; phylum Chordata; class Amphibia; order Anura; family Ranidae; genus Rana; species Rana muscosa. The sequence continues at coordinate 40,293,105 of JARGYO010000094.1, forward strand.
AATACATTGAAAACATGGTAAAATGACATAACAGTAAAGTTACATAAAGAACTTCCCTGAAATTACCTACAAACGCGCTCCCTCTCTAAGGGATCGCCTTGTACGTAGTCATTTTTTCAACATCAAACCAATAGAGGCAAGAAACCATGATGGTACTTTTGCATGTGGCCATTGTGACATGTGCCCTTATATGAGTAATCATTCTGACATTTTACTCCCTAATGGGCGTTCCCATTTCATCAAGCATAGAGTGTCATGCCAATCTCCAGGTATCGTATATCTGGCTCAATGCTCCTGTGGAGGATTCTATGTGGGCAAAACCAAGCGCCTTTTTTGCATACGCATCAAAGACCACATGAAACCCATCTTCAAAAAAAAGATGATGGCAACTGCTATCAGTAAACATGTAGGTAGCCTTCATAACTTTAATGCTAGCTGCATCAAATTTTCCGCCTTGGAACACGTCCCACTGGATGAAAGGGGTGGCAGCGTTGACCACACGCTGCTTCAACTCGAAGCTAGATGGACTTATGCTCTCAAGGCTACTGTTTTTCCAGGCTTTAACGAACATCTTAGCTTTAAACCTTTTTTGTAACTAATATCCTGTTGCTCTTCCCCTCTCCTCCCCTCTCCTCTCTTTGCTATACCATCGCACTCATTATCTCTCCTTTTTTCCTTCCTCCTCTTATTCTCCTTTTCTAAATAATAAAAAAAAAAAACCCTCTCTTTTTTTCCCTTTCCCTTTTTCCCCCTCTTCCCCTTTTTTCCTTCTCCCTCCCTTCCCTTCTTCCCCCCCCCTTTTTCTTCCCCCCTGTCTTTTCCACTCTCTTTTCTTTTTCTTTACTTTTATGTCATTTTACCATGTTTTCAATGTATTCACTTTTTTGTTACCATTTATTTAATATACTTTATTCTCATCATTATTATTTAATCTATGTCTTTATTTGTTCTTTAATCCATTTTTCTATTTATATTACATCCTAATTAACATTAGGTACTATTGTATATTTGCCCTTGTGCCTCCTCCTCACCTCCGCCCCTTCTCCCCTTCTAGGTCTGCACCAATGTATGGTCCATTCGTGCGGGCGTGATGGCCGGGCTGCATCTCCCGCCGTGATCATACTTTGGGATTCTGGCTGCGGTCCCGCTTTGGTCCCCGTTGGATCCCCAATCGGGGGGTGCTGAGCAGCCTTACGGGCGCCCCAGGGTACAAGGGCTTCTCTTAGCCTTTTGTGCCCACCCTTTCGTCATTCACCTGTTAGTTTCTACTCCCCCAGTTTAGTAATTACATCTCTATTCTCCTCCTTCCACCCCTTTGGCCAATGACACCTTTGCTCATCTGTCGTGGGATGGTCTGGGGGCGTCTCTAGCAATCTGAGACTTCCCCTTGCTGTGATCATCACTGATACTTCCCTAGTTCAGCGCTGACACACTTTACCCCTCCCACTCAATGCGCACTGCATCTTGGGCAACCGAGTTTCCATCTTTGGTGTGAGTTGAGGTGCGGGACGAGACCATATGTGATGACGTCATCGCGCCCGCTCTCAGTCAATCACGCCAGACGTTGATTGAATGGGGAGTATATCAGGCCGGTGCTTCAGTCTGGTTGATTGACTGAAGTGAAAGGCTGACCTGAGCTCTGTCTCATACTCCAGCTAAGTAAGTATCCTTCGCTCTGTTTAAATCTCTATTATTTCTTCTATTGTCTTTCCTTGTCATGCGCTTTCATGTCTGGTTGTTAAACCTAATGCCTGTTATTTCAGGTTGTTCATAGATTCTATATACTTTACCATATTCAATATTTTTCATTATATATCTATTATACCGTGAGACATTGTCTATATAAGACTCCAATATGAGTCTGTAGCCACTTTTGCTTTTCCTTATTCCTTCTTCCGACTTACTATCATATTTCAGCGCCTGATGCTTTATCTTGTTCTCCCCATTTTTAAACACTCTCTTATTTATGCTGCTTCTGTTTTGTTCATCAGCTAGTCCTGTTGCATGATTGGATTCCTGATCAGCATTCGCTTTATGCGTTTCTCTACTTTGATTTTAAGTAGGTATATTTCTACTTATTTGTAACTTATTCATTTTCCCCAAAGCATTTCACAATATTATAATAAAAAAATCTTTTTTGGCTTTATAAATTAATGAGCTGTTTCTGCAGCTATTTCTTCCCTCCTTCCCTCCCCCATTTTTGCCCCCGCCCCCTTCCTTTTCCCCCCCCTTCCCCCCCCCCCTCCCCTACCACCCTCTGTAATTTATTTTTCACTTTGTTACTCCAACCATGCATGCTTTTTGTCCTTAGCCGGACCTGCGGATGCTCCTTTCGGCTGCACACTAGCCCCGTAACAGGGGGTCCCCGGGTGCCATTTGTTGGATTTTGGTCTGCTCCTGGAGGTGTTCTTGGCTGGGTATGTGTTTGCCCATACATACATGGAGGGGAGGGGGCGGATGTCATGAGAGGAATGGCACAATTTGGCTTGTTTGATATTACATATGTTTCTACGTAATTTATGTTATCCCTCTAATTTATTCATCTCTTATCTATGTTTAGTACTGTACAAGTTTCTGCATATACTCGCATGTCCCCCGATGAAGCTAGAATTGCGAAACATGTCGGGACGTCACGAGTAACCTTGTACTTTTGAATAACCAGCTTCAATTTTTGTTTCCTCCTTTTATTGACCATCCATTTGTCTGTATATTGTTTTTTCATTAATAACCACCTGCGTGTGGCTGTATATGCACCTTTTAAACAAACCGCATTAAAATATCTAAATTTTTATGTTGAATGTCATTGAATTTCTTACTACCACTACTAGCACCGTGAAAATCCCTTCATTCCCCTCTTGCTATTATGTATATACTCTAAAACATATGTTAGGCTAAGAAGCGTTATAAATCTCGGCCAGGGGTACTGCACTTAGTGGTAAAAGGGTTTTGGGGTTTTCTCCAGAGTTTGAAATGGATCGGCCAAAGACCTGTGGCATATCTGTTTCCTATTACCAAAGATCAGCCATGCTGATACGTGTAGTTCTATGGTTCTCAAGGGTAATAGTCTGATGTTACTGTGGGCGGACTTGTGTTTAGGACTGCTTAAAACCCCCCCTGCTGTTATTGTAATTAGTTCCACGCCCAACCATGCCTGACTGTACAAGGTTGCATTGCCTTGGGCTAAGGTATGCTAATGTCCCTAGCTATCTGTATGTCCCCAAAATGTAGTTCACACCTGTTTCCTTCCGTGTCATCAGGCAATGCTATTTTCTCCTAGAGTTTCCTGTTTGTCTGTTTGTATGTGGCTATTTGTTACTAATTGCTTAATGAATATCTGTGTGTTTCGAGGCACACGGGTCGGCTGTGTCTACTGATCAGTGATTCCGGCGCCTCAGTACTGAAAGGAATTATTCTTAGTCTATTGGTCAGTTGTGTCTGGTAGCAGCAGTTCCTCAAGCTGGATACACATTATGCAATTTTTGTTTTCCAATTTATTTTAGATTTACCTGCAGATGTGTGGTATGAGGGCCTGCCTGATTGCATACAAGATTGAGAGTGTATAGGTCTGGCCTCGAATTGTATAGTTTTGGTTGAGTCTGGAGAAAAGTTGTGCAGGAAGATTGTATGGGGTGTTACCAGCTCTTGGCTGTTCCAAGGGCCCTCACGTCCGATATATGTGTGGGCATGCCGGATTCTCCTCAGTTAATACCCATAGGTGTCCTTCCTGTCCTAGATTCCTTGTGTACCTTAACTGGTTGTCTGTGTCTTGCATGCCAAGAAGACCAGTGCCCCAGTGATACACTATGCCCCTGTCATTCATGTGAGTCCTGTCTGAATAGTGTAGACAGTTTATGTTGTAGGGGTGAAGGATAACATTGTCTGATTACCGAATTTATAGAGGAGGGAGAAGGTGTGCAGCCTCTATCAGGGATCTGGTGTACCTGGGGGCAGGTGGTTTTCAATCCGGGTATCAAGACTATTTTTCATACTTAGGAAAAAGAGAGGCTTAATGGAGACTGTCTTTGGAGCGGGAGACGGGTCACTGGGTACCGTAAACACTATGGAGCTGGAGATAATCAGGAACACATTGGGAGGTCCTGGGCTACATATCAGGGAAGGGTTAGGAAATCCAACTTGCTCTGGCCAGTATCCAAAACCTCTGAGAGGTGACTGACTCTTACTCAGTGGGACAAGTTCCACTTTGCAAAGACAGGCAGGTAGTATCTGAATTGACTATGAGTCCTATGGAGTGGTGGAGGACTCATTTCCAGGGTTGTCAAATCTAACTTGTACTATTCTCATCCCTAATGGCAGGGACAGAACATTGGGCATATATCATGGTCAATTTGGGTACTATCCTATCAGACTCTACTGGGTTACACCCTGGAGTCCATCTTGTTCTGAGGGTTTTGAGACCACACAGGAACTGAAAGAGGGAAATGTTTTTTAATGGGGGACATGTGGGATACTGAATATGGTGCAGGTATCTAGGAGACTGGCACCTAAGCATAATAAGGTGTCTGTTGACCAGACTAGAGGGTACCAGGCGACACATCAATGGGGGGAAAACTTTCTCATAGGGGTGGTGTCTCAATCTTAGCAGTCCTATAGAGAAGCTCTCGGTTAGTGGACATGGGGGACACCAGAACTGGTCATGTGGGAGATACACCTAATTGATGTCTCGCCTGAGAGGTTTGAATCCCTGCACAGGTAATGCCAGTGACTACACACAGGAACATGCCCTGTTAAAATAAGGGAATAAACGCTGGCTACCAGGGTACAGTATTCCGTCACCACATGGCGCTTCAGCATCTCATAGTGGTTGATAAAAACCTATTACCCTATATGTGCTGAATACACACTGAATCAAGTGTGGTCATGGTACCAGTGGCTTGCTCCCAGAGATGTGCGGACACAGAGTGAGGTTCATGCAGGACGCTTATCTCTGAGGAGTAACCGGAAGAGGAGGGATGTATTCAGCACTATATTGGGGGGAATAGGACCCAGTGTAAAGTGGCTCAAGATTTTGTCAACCATGGTGAGAGGTTGGTAGAGAGTGTGAGATGGTACAGGGCAGATATATGTCATTGGCTCTGGCGTGCACACAGGGGCAGGTGGAGTTATCAACCAACATCAAGCTGATTATACAAATCTCTCTATGAGGGGCAGTGGCCTGATGAGTTAGCATCACCACACAGTAAGATTGTGCCAAAACACGTCACCTACACTAATCCAAAGTGGTGGTTGAATGCCTGGATGGGCTGTACTTGTTTGGATTGTGAAAGGTGTTACAGAAATGCAGACTCGGTCTGTAGATTTAATGGCACCAGTGGCTTACTGACTGGGGATTCTATCTTGTTGCATTTATGGCTAAGTGACCCACATGTGATCAGAGGGTACGGAAGCTGGGGGCAGGTTGATATTTCCCTCTGTCAGAAGTGTGACCACAATGTCCCTTGCATGGCCAATACACGGTGGTGAATGAGAAATGTTGGGAAGGTATTTCCCTCTGCGTTCTGGATGGGGAGATTATTGCTGGGAAGGAAGCACCTGGGTATTATTTCGGACATAGGCGAGTTTGGTTCTTTGACCTAGAGAATACCGATGTGGCATTAGTCATGGAACTAGGGTGTTTCTTGAACCTAACAGTAGGTAGGGGTGCATGATATACCCTGGGCATGGTCACTGAAATCCAGGCACAGGGATAGAATTTTGTGGGTTTTGTCATTGCTTCAATTGTGTAGGTGTTAGACTCAATACCGGATGTCGGGGTACTGGTGCTGGTATCACATGTCCAATTATGCACTGTTTTCAGAATCAGGTTGAATTGTACTCAGCGGGGTACACTACCTATGGGAGTCTATTGTACCTATACTCTTGTCCTTGGGAGGGACATAGAAGGAACCCCGGGTTGCACCCCGATAGCCCCTGAAGAAAGGTTTTATAGCAAACCTGACATTCCCTTACACTTACTGAAACTTCAGTTGGGATTCGGGGAGAAGTTAAAAGTTTGGTAGTTAAACTTTGGGCAACAGGATTTAAAGGGTGCCAACAGTTTGGGCAAGGCTTGAATAAAAAGGCCCTTCTCTAGGGGTTGATAATCTAAGGATATGGGGTGGAAAAAAAATAATAGCTGCTGGGAATTATCTGATATGGAGCTGGCTGAGGTAACATTTTAGGTGGAGGTGGGGTAGGCTTCCCGGAATAAAAGAGTGTTTAGGGACACCTAGGTGTGGAAATGGTAGGGACTGGCTGGACATATGGGGGTGGGGAGTTCCAGAGGTTCTGGAGCAGTCCTGAGGTTGAGCATGGGAGGAGATAACAAGGGAGATGGAAATCAGGATGTTTTAGGGCCAAAACTATAGTAAACTCCACCCTGTTGCGGTCCCAATGTGGGTCGCTATTAAGAGACCGATTTAGAGTATTTTGCGCATATAAGAGAGGACCCTACAACTATATTCTTCTTGTTTTTTGTTCTAGGGATATGCCTCCTCAATCTGTAATAGTCGGGTTTGACTAAATTCTAAAAAGTTTTTTGGCAACCATTGTTTTAGCCTCTCCTTTTTAACATTTTTTTTGTTTTGTACCCGACTTGTAAATTGTTAGTGACAGTGATCCTGTTCACCTGTTGATCACTAATAGGGGAGAAGAGTTATCTATTTGTATTTTTTGTTCCTCCTTTATTTATTTATTTATTTTATTTTTTATTTTGTACTTTTTTGCCAAGTTGCTGCTGCAACAGCTGCAATGTATTATTTTTCGAGGCACTGTTTCAGGACAGTTATATATTGTTTGTTTGTTTTTATGAATGCAGATTCAGTGCTCTTTGACAAAGTGAAATGTGTGACAAACGGTCTGGGTCGAAGCACCATTGAACCTGTATGTTTTGTTGCTTATTTTATTTTTTTCTCTTTTTTCTCTTTCCTACTTTCTATGGTTCATATTCTTATCTTTAACCACTTAATGACCGCTCACTGTATATATACGTCGGCAGAATGGCACCGACAAGCAAAGTCACATACCGGTACGTGACTGCCTTTGTATAGTTGGGGGGTCTTATCGGACCCCCCTTCTATACAGTGAGCGGTCGTTAGTTGTTCGGGAGCGATCCGGGATGAGGGACGGCCGTTCGATTCCGGCCACTCCCTCGCGTTCGCTCCCGGCGATTGAGAAAGCTTCCTTTGCCTGTGTAATGTAAAAACAGGCAGAGGAAGTGATGTCATCTCTCATGCGGCGCTCACATATACCGAGCGTCGTACGAGAGAAGACACACAGGTTAGTGCACTAACACTACACTGACACCAGGACACATAGGCACATAAATCGCCCCCCCCCCCAGATCACCCCCCAGTCCCCAGTCATTGTGTCACTGATTGCAGTGACCATTTATTTACTGATCACTGCAATCAGTGACATTTGTGACTATAAAAGTGTCAGGGCAGAGTGTTTTAGGTCCAGTGTAGCCCCCTAACCCCCCCTAATAAAGGTTTAACCCCTTGATCGCCCCCCAGGTAACCTTTCACCCCCTAGCACCGCTGTCACTAATCAATCGTTTTTCTGATCGCTGTATTGGTGTCGGTGATGCCGATCGGTAGCCAGTTATTTTTTTTAGGTTTGCCGCAGGTTTTTATAGCATCAGGTACCCCCATATATTACCTAATAAAGGTTTAACCCCTTGATCGCCCCCCAGGTAACTCTTTCACCCCCTAGCACCGCTGTCACTAATCGATCGTTTCTCTGATCGCTGTATTAGTGTCGGTGATGCCGATAGGTAGCCAGTTATTTTTTTTAGGTTCGCCGCAGGTTTTTATAGCGTCAGGTACCCCCATATATTACCTAATAAGGGGTTAAACCTTTGATTGCCCTCCAGGTAACCCTTTCACCCCCTTTTGCCAGTGTCACTAAGCGATCGTTTTTCTGATCGCTGTATTAGTTATGCTGGTGCCGATAGGTAGCCAGTTATTTTTTTTAGGTTCACCGCAGGTTTTTATAGCGTCAGGTACCCCCATATATTACCTAATAAAGGTTTAACCCCTTGATCGCCCCCCAGGTAACCCCTTCACCCCCTTTTGCCAGTGTCACTAAGCGATCGTTTTTCTGATCGCTGTATTAGTTATGCTGGTGCCGATAGGTAGCCAGTTATTTTTTTTAGGTTCACCGCAGGTTTTTATAGTGTCAGGTACCCCCATATATTATCTAATAAAGGTTTAACCCTCTAATTGCCCCTAGTTAACCCTTTCACCAGTGATCACCATATAAGTGTTACTGGTGACACTGGTTAGCCTGTTAGTTATTTTGTTATTTAGGTTCCCCGTCCGGTTTTTATATAGCGTCAGGTACCCCCAAATTACCTAATAAAGGTTTAACCCCCTGATTGCCCCTAGTTAACCCTTTCACCAGTGATCACCATATAAGTGTTACGGGTGACGCTAGTTAGTTAGTTTGCTTTTTATAGTGTTAGGGCACCCGCCGTATATAACCCAATAAAGGTTTAACCCCCTGATCGCCCGGCGGGTGATATCAATTAGGTTTTAGCGTCAGAGAGGGTCTGCGCCACACCCCAGGCAGCGTCAGGTTAGTGCCAGTAACGCTAACACCCACGCGTGAAGCATACACCCCCCTTAGTGGTATAGTATCTGAACAGATCAATATCTGATCTGATCAGATCTATACTAGCGTCCCCAGCAGTTTAGGGTTCCCAAAAACGCAGTGTTAGCGGGATCAGCCCAGATACCTACTAGCACCTGCGTTTTGCACCTCCGTCCAGCCCAGGCCACCCAAGTGCAGTATCGTTCGATCACTGTCACTTACACAAAACACATAACTGCAGCGTTCGCAGAGACAGGCCTGATCCCTGTGACTCCAGTGCTGTAGGAGGTGATTTCACCATCACAGTTAAAAAAAAAAGCATATATGCCGAAGCATGGGGGCAGCAGGGGCGGAGGAGTGATTTTGCTCCTAATGCCGCGTACATACGGTCAAAATTCCGACGGAGGCTTGCCCGTGGAAAAGTCCGACCATGTGTGTGCGGCATAACTTTTGCGGGAAGATGCCCCCATGCTTCGGCATATATAAATGGTGCATGTATGCCCATCATTAGAAGTGGGTAAATGAAGGGCGGTATTCTAATGGTGGGCATACCCACCGATCAATCTCTTTTTTTCGTTCAGCCAACAGGCTGCATGAAAAAAAAGATTACAATACATGTCCAACAAGGACCAGCAACGTACTGGTATGTTGCTGGACTTTGAATGGTTATACCAGATTGATGCCTGCGGGTTTAGGTATCATCTTGGTATCATTCTTTTCAGCCAGCGGCCGGATTTCATGTAAAAGCAATCCTAGTGGCTAATTAGCCTCTGGACTGCTTTTACAAGCAGTGGGAGGGAATGTCCCCCCCCCTGGATATAAAAAGCGCCATTGGGAAATTGGGAAAGCATTTTATCACACCGATCTTGGTGTGGTCAGATGCTTTGAGGGCAGAGGAAAGATCTAGGGTCCAATAGACCCCAGTTTTTTTTTTAAAAGAGTACCTGTCACTACCTATTGCTATCAAAGGGGATATTTACATTCCCTGAGATAACAATAAAAATTATAATAAAAAAAAATATGGAAGGAACAGTTTAAAAAGAAAAGAAAAAAGAAAAATGAATAATAAAAAGAAAAAAAAAAGCACCCCTGTCCCGCCCTGCTCTTGCGCAATGGCGAACGCAAGCGTCAGTCTGGCGTCATATGTAAACAGCAATTGCACCATGCATGTGAGGTATCACCGCGAAGGTCAGATCGAGGGCAGTCATTTTAGCAGTAGACCTCCTCTGTAAATCTAACATGGTAACCTGTAAAGGCTTTTAAAGGCTTTTAAAAATGTATGTAGTTTGTCGCCACTGCGCGTTTGTGCGAAATTTTAAATCATGTCGTGTTTGGTATCTATGTACTCGGCCTAAGATCATCTTTTTTATTTCATCAAACATTTGGGCAATATAGTGTGTTTTAGTGCATTAAAATAAAAAAAGTGTATTTTTTCCCCAAAAAATGCGTTTGAAAAATCGCTGCGCAATTACTGTGTGGAAAAAAAAATGCAACACCCACTATTTTAATCTGTAGGGCCTTTGCTTTAAAAAAATATATAATGTTTGGGGGTTCAACATAATTTTCTTGCAAAAAAAAAAAAATGTTTTCATGTAAACAAAAAGTGTCAGAAAGGACTTTATCTTCAAGTGGTTAAAAGAGTGGATGTAAGCTTCGTAATGTTGTGTATAAAATGCTAGGACTGTTCAAAAACCCCCCCCAAATGACCCCATTTTGGAAAGTAGACACCCCAAGCTATTTACTGAGAGGCATGTCGAGTCCATGGAATATTTTATATGTTGACACAAGTTGCGGAAAAAAGACAATTTATTTTTTTTGCACAAAGTTGTCACTAAATGATATATTGCTCAAACATGCCATGGGCATATGTGGAATTACACCCCAAAATACATTCTGTTGCTTCTCCTGAGTACGGGGATACCACATGTGTGAGACTTTTTGGGAGCCTAGCCGCGTACGGGACCCCAAAAACCAAGCACCGCCTTCAGGCTTTCTAAGGGTGTAAATTTTTGATTTCACTCCTCACTGCCTATCACAGTTGTGGAGGCCATGGAATGCCCAGGTGGCACAAACACGCCCAAATGACCCCATTTTGGAAAGTAGACACCCCAAGCTATTTGCTGAGAGGTATGGTGAGTATTTTGCAGATCTCGCTTTTTGTCACAAAGTTTTGAAAAGTGAAAAAAAAAAATTCTTCTTTCTTCATTTTCAAAAACAAATGAGAGCTGTAAAATACTCACCATGCCTCTCAGCAAATAGCTTGGGGTGTCTACTTTCCAAAATAGGGTCATTTGGGGGGGTTTTGTGCTATTTTGGCATTTTATGGCCTTCGAAACTGTGATAGGTAGTGAGGAGTGAAATCAAAAATTTGCGCCCTTAGAAATCCTGAAGGCGGTGCTTGGTTTTCGGGGTCCCGTACGCGGCTAGGCTCCTAAAAAGTCCCACACATGTGGTATCCCCGTACTCAGGAGAAGCAGAATTTATTTTGGGGTGCAATTTCACATATAACCATGGCATGTGTGAGCAATATATCATTTAGTGACAACTTTTTGTAATTTTTTTTTTTTTTTTTTAGTCATTATTCAATCACTTGAGACAAAAAAAAAATATTCAATGGGCTCAACATGCCTCTCAGCAATTTCCTTGGGGTGTCTTCTTTCCAAAATGGGGTCATTTTGGGGGTTTTGTGCTGCCCTGCCATTTTAGCACCTCAAGAAATGAGATAGGCAGTCATAAATTAAAAGTTGTGTAAATTCCAGAAAATGTACCCTAGTTTGTAGACGCTATAACTTTTGCGCAAACCAATAAATATACGCTTATTGACATTTTTTTACTAAAGACATGTGGCTGAATACATTTTGGCCTAAATGTATGACTAAAATTTAGTTTATTCGATTTTTCTTATAACAAAAAGTAGAAAATATCATTTTTTTTCAAAATTTTCAGTCTTTTTCCGTTTATATCGCAAAAAAAAAAAAATCGCAGAGGCAATCAAATACCATTAAAAGAAAGCTCTATTTGTGGGAAGAAAAGGACACAAATTTCGTTTGGGTACAACATTGCATGTCCGCACAATTTCCAGTTAAAGCAGCGCAGTGCCAAATTCTGAAAACACCTCTGGTCCTTTAGCTACAAAATGGTCCGGGGCTTAAGTGGTTAATCACTTTAAGTGATGGTACCAGTCCATTAGCTGATAATGTTCTGCTATATCTTTAAAAATAAATGTATTCATCTTCTGGAACTTTTGTTTGAATATCAGAGATGAGTTGTGAATTGTAAGGGTTTACCATCTCTGCCTGACTCCATTTTTCAGAGTCCAGTGGGTCCTATAGAATGGGGTCCTGAAACATACAAGTACCATTTTTCACAAAGTATCCCTGGACATCCAGGTCTTATGTCTTAATGTAATTCTACCTCCCAAATGTAATTGTACCTCCCCTATTCTGTCTACTGCTTTAACCTGAGCCCAGTGAACAGGTGTGGTGAACCCAGGGACCTGGCAATAGCAGGCAGTGTTGACGATCCCTACCATGGATGATACTGGCCAAGGCTCGGACTCTGTACCCTGTGGGGATCCCAAAAACAAGAAAAACAGTCTCCTGTGCTCAGAAGTTTGGTCTCTTGGTGACACAACCAGAGTGTTCTGTTCAAGGGAAATGCCCAGAGATCTTGCTGCCCTCCTCAGAATATTTGGTATTCTTAGGACTGGAAAGTAAAATAAAAAAGAGAGGACGCACCGACCTCGTGCATTACCAATGGCTGGTTTATTAAAAATAAGTCACTATTACTTTTAGGCTCTGAAGAAGGGGGCTCGCCCCCGCAACGCGTCAGCCGTAGCTGTAAATATTTGTCATTGTGACTCTTTGGTCATCTGCTCATTTGGTTCCAGGAAGAGGCTACCTCCTTGGATGGAATGTTATGTGCCTATTATTTGCCTTTGTTTGTGAGTATCCATGATCTTTTAATTTATTTTTAATAAACCAGCCATTGGTAATGCACGAGGTCGGTGCGCCCTCTCTTTTTTCTTTTACTTCCCTGTGGGGATCCCACATTACGCATCCACATTACACCCCTCATAAGTATTTAGTCTTAATGACCACGCCACTGCTCTTGTCTGACATTCCACCAATAACTCCTGTCTGACGTTCTCCTTTTTTTGTTTTTGTATTCATGCACGACTGTCCGGAGGCCCGCCCAACCACCACCTGAAGAAGCAACGACAACCAAGTCATTTCTTGAGAAAAACGTGCCACGAATAAGACTCTCCTGAACTTTCCTTCACCATGCTGAAAAGTGCTGTCTCGCGGTCCGATCCAATCGTGACAATCATAACACCATATTTCCAAGTTACAGGACTACATATGCAAGGATCCTGCCATCAATGTTGGAGTTCCGCTCTTCCAATGCAGAGGGGCGATGAAACATTGCAGTACAGACTCTCATGGTTCGGATGTGAAGTCTCAAAGGCACCAGGACTGTCTCAAGTCTACCCTAATGGGTTACGGCGGGTTCAAGAAAGGAAGAGGCCGCAGTGGTGGTGGGGGAAGGGTCGGGGCTTCTGGGCCATTGTGGGTGGGTACAAGATCATTGAAGGAGGACATAAGTTCAATAATGAACTTGAGGGGGTACTGTGGTGGATATTTTGTACATTTCATATTTATACCATGGACATATATGTGTGTATATGTATCTGTATAGGATTTTACAGGAATATATATATTTTGTGAGATGATGCCAACATATATTCTAAAAGGACCTTCTTACTGTCTACTGGGAAGATAAGTGGAATGTCGTCGGGTGATAATTAAATTATTTAAATTATCCTTTTGTTTTGAAGAGAGCCAGGACAGACGGAAAGGCTCCATCACAGCAGGGGCCCTTAGCATGCTAATGTGAGAATTGGGTGGGCTGTAGATCAAAGGATTGCTTGACACACCATAGACTTAGAGGCACCAAGGTTTTTAAATTTGGGCATGCTAGGCAAAATGGCTTGAGATTCAACCAATCAGGATTGGAGGGAACTTTGAACCAATGAATATCTAGGCTTGAGGTCCAACCAATCAATTTGTAAGGCAGCTTTAAACCAATGAGACCGCGGGGATTTTGAAACCTGTATGATGGGATAGGGGGGTATAAAGGTATCTCTCTCTCTCTCTTTTTCTCTCTTTCCTCTTATTTTTCTACAACTTGTCCTGATATACTGCTGTGTCCATTATAGCAATATTCTTATTGGTGTTGTTGTGTATCATTTATGTTATAGCAATATTCCTATTGGTATTGTTGTGTATCATGTATGTTATAGCAATATTCCTATTTGTATTGTTGTGTATCATCTTGGTTTTAAAGGTGGTATCATTTATGGTATAGTCACGAATATCGAATTATCACAAGTTTCTTTTCTTTATAAATAAATGTAAGTGTTTTCTCTTTTCCCACCGTTATCGTTTGATTTAATTTTATATAGACAAAAGGTTTTAATCACTTATTTTAATTTTTTAAGTGAGGTATGAATATGTCCGTAACAAGTGCTGGTTCCCGGAGGACATGCGGGGGCAGTGCACTATGGCACTCCGGAGCTGTCTGCCTCACAACACAATTCTTACTTCTCCTCCCTCCCCGAACATCGCGGGAAGGGAGGAGATACCAGAGCGGGAGTGCACAGGGGAAGGAGGAAGAGGAGAGAGCCGCGGCGCCTCTCTCGATCAAGCGCCGTGACGGGTGTCACCCCCCCCCCCTGCTCCCCCCTGGCAACGCCTCTGTATAAGCCTTTAAAATTAGGACTTTTTTTTATGTTCGTGTCCCATAGATTTTAATAGGGTTCGCATGTTCGGTAGAACTTTTTCTCTGGTGCGATCCAAACCGGGGAGTGTTCGGCCTATCTCTACTCTGGAGAAATACAGACTGCTCTGGAAAAAGACGGTGTGGTTGTTTCAAGGAGCACAATATGACGATACTTGAACAAAAATTAGTTGTCAGAAAGAAGCCTTTTCAAATCTTTGATGGTGTGATCAGCAGACTTCTCCCCTCTCTCAACTCCTTCTTGTTCTGCACCCAGAGATATCTCAGTAAATGCTCCTCTGACTCCCTCCCTCTGATACATCTACTAAGTTTTGTTTCTCTCTTCCTCCCTCCCTCCGACTCCCTCCCTCTGACACATCTATTTAGTTTTGTTTCTCTCTTCCTCCCTCCCTCCCTCTGACACACATCTACTTAGTTTCGTTTCTCTCTCCTGCAGTCAGCGATGGCGTTCTCTGATGCGAGGAAGGAGCTGGACTGTTCCATCTGTCTGAACATTTATACCAATCCTGTGACGCTGAGATGTGGACATAACTTCTGTCGGGACTGTATAGAAGGTGTTCTGGATACACATAGGGAGTCCGGAGTTTATTGCTGTCCTGAATGCAGAGGAGAGTTCCAGGAGCGACCTGAACTTATCAGGAACACAACACTGTGCAACATAGTGGAAAGTTTTCGATCTACCGAGCCAGAGAAGGAGGAGGAAAAGGAGAGCCAAATCCTCTGTATGCAATGTATTCACTCCCCTGTACCTGCTGTTAAATCTTGTCTGCATTGTGAAGCTTCTCTGTGTGACGACCATCTGAGAGTCCACAGCAAGTCACCCCAACATGTCCTATCTGACCTCACCACTCCCCAGAAGAACAGGAAATGCTCCGTCCATGAGAAGATCCTGGAGTATTACTGCACCGAGGACTCCGCCTGTCTCTGTGGGTCCTGCAGGCTGCATGGAGACCATCAGGAACACCAGGTGGAGACACTGGAGGAGGCCTCTGAGAAGAGGAAGGAGAACCTGACCAATGCTCTGCAGAAGTTGGTGAAAAAGAGAGAAGAGATGGAGGAAAGCATCAAGAGTCTGCAGAAGTACAAGAGAAAAGTACAAGACGGTGCAGACGGTGTAACCAAGAGAGTCACCAACCTATTCAGAGACATCAGAAGACAACTGGACATCCTGGAGAGGAGAGTTCTTAAAGAGATAACTATGAAGGCAGAGAGAGTCTCATTCCCAGCCTCTGATTTATTCCAGGATCTGCAGATAAAGAAGGATGAGCTGTCCAGGAAGATACGTCACATCGAGGAGATATGTAACATGACTGATCCACTGACTTTCTTACAGGAATCAGACACAGGTGACTTGTGTTGTGATACCGAGGATGGAGATGAGGAGGACAAGAAGAGACGTGATAAACTCCTTCATGGTGGGGGGGATCTGGATGTGGCTGGGATTTCACACCTATTATATACAGGATTATCTGATATAATAACAGGGGTAAATAAAGGGATAATTACAACAAAACCTGCAGATATAACACTGGATGAAGACACAGCTAATGATTATTTATATATTTTAGATGACGGGAAAACTGCACGCAGGATACCCAGAAAACTAAATCGTCCTCAGTCATCAAACAGATTTATGATGATACCTCAAGTGTTCAGCAGTCAGCGTTTCTCCTCAGGGAGACATTACTGGGATGAATATGTTGGGGGATCATCACACTGGAGAGTTGGGATTTGTTACTCCAATATAGACAGGACACAAAGCACTAATGTAGACATTGGAAGTAATTCCATGTCCTGGTGCCTAGAGGGAAAGTCTAATCAGTTATCAGTAAAACACGGCAACAACTCCATCACTTTAGCTCCGAATTTCTTAGTAACCAAAGTTAGGCTATATCTGGATTACGAGGCTGGGCAGATCTCATTTTATGAGTTGGGTATCCCAATCCGACACCTCCACACCTTCACCACCACCTTCACCACCACCATCACCAAGAAGATCCATGCTGCATTATATGTGGGTGAAGGTTGTATAAAGATATGTACAGAGAATCAGGAGGTGTGACACATTTATCCCAAGACTGGTGATATCACTGGCGTTCTGATTGGTGCACCTAGGATCATATATAATCCATACAAATGTATTATATATGATCCCGGGTCCGCCTATTGTCCACCTTCTTCTACTGGCAGATGCTGTGGTCACTGACAACTTGGATTTTGGACAACAGCTCCCAGCATGCCTCAGAACATGGCTGCACAAGTCTTACCAAGCAGTGCAACATGGGTTTATGAAAAGAAAACTACATTTTTTATTAAACACATATTGTAGATAAGGCAACTGATATATAATCCATATACCGTTTATACTTGAGTATAAGCCGAGGTACCTAATAATATTACCCCAATAAACTGGGAAAACGTATTGACTCGAGTATAAGCCTGGGGGGGGGGGGAAATTCAGCAGCTACTGTAAGCGGAAAAGAGGGTCAACAATGCCCATTTGCACGCCTCACTGTGCCCATTGCAACCTCACTGTGCCCATTGCCAGCTTACTGTGCCCATTACCACCTCACTGTGCCCACTGCAACCTCACTGTGCCCATTGCCACCTCACTGTGCCCATTTCCACCTCACTGTGCCCAACCTTACTGTGCCCATTGCCAGCTCACTGTGCCCATTGCCACCTCACTGTGCCCAACCTCACTGTGTCCATTGCAACCTCCCTGTGCCCGAGTCAGTGTACCTGAATATCTTCTTAGACGGCGAGCGGTGTCCATTGTTTAAATATCGTGGCTTTCTCCTGGTCCCTTCCGTGTTAGGCATTTCCAGCAAACACTGTGTTGAGTGTTCCGCCTATCACGGAGGTCCTCTCATTCTCAGACTCCGTTTCCTAGCAGGCACTGTGTTCAGTGTTCCGCCAATCACGGACGTCTTTTCATCCTCGGACAAGAGAACGTCCATGATAGGGGGAACACTGAACACAGTGCCTGCTGGGAAACGGGAGTCCGAGAATGAGAGGACCTCCGTGATAGGCGGAACACTCAACACAGTGTTTGCTGGAAACGCCTATCACGTAAGGGACCAGGAGAAAGCCACGATATTTAAACAATGGACGCCGCCCGCAGTCTAAGAAGATTTTCAGGTACTGACTCGAGTATAAGCCGTGGGGAGTATTTTCAGCCCTAAAAAAGGGCTGAAAAACTCGGCTTATACACGAGTATATACGGTAATAGTTTATTGGTATTAAAATAGTTTTCAATATCTTTTTATTAATTTTTATACACATTATTACATAATACAAAATTTTCTCAATTTCTAAACACATTATCTTATTCATCTGATTTGGGACCATATTTCCGGTTTAGGGACTAATATCCCACCCTTTCCTGTTTGTTTTTTCCCTTATCAGATTATTGGGATCCCTTTAAAATATCTTTGTTTCTCATTCATTCATGTGAACTTTCACACACGTAGAACAACAAAAGGAAAAAATATTTTTTTTTTTTTACATATCTACAATTTTCTTCCTTTTCTCCCTTTTTCCCTTCTCCTTCCACCCTTCTTCCCTCTCTCTCTCTCCTTTTCCCTCCCCTCTCTCCTTTCTCCCCTTAACCTTCCCTTTCATAAACATTTTGTTAGATTCACTGAAAGCCGAAATTCATCCCATTGTTGCCACATTTTTGGTAATTGATTTTTTACAAACTCTTCCTCCCTTATCTGTCTTTCCATATATTGTATCTGATTCATTTCGCATATCCAGTCAACTATTGTTGGAGTTTTTGTCTTCTTCCATTTACGAGCTAATATTGTTCTGGCCGCTGTAATCATATGGTGAAAGATATCTGATTTTATAGTTTTCATTGATCTTGATGTTATAGATAATATGATATCCTTTATATTTAATTGTATCTCTATTCCTGACACTTTGATAGATTTTAAGTGTCTTACTCCAAAAGTCCCTAACCGTTCACACCCATATCAAATATGTGCAATTTTTCCCCTATCCTTATTACCTTCTCCAGCATATTTCTGTGTTTTCTTTCTTTATTTTATTCAGGGCTACTGGGCTCCAATACCACCTCATCAAAATGTTGTAATTTCTTTCTTGGTGTTTTACTGCTACTGATGTTTTATGTATTATTGATATTGCCTTTTGCCATTCTTTTAATGATATTGATATCTCTGCCGCTTCTTCCCATTTTCTCATATCAATTCATCAATAGGTCCTGAGGGAAGTAAGAGTTTATAGACTTTGGAAAGATTTCTATTTGCTTTTTGATCTTTTATAAATAGATGTTCAAAATCCGTTAATGATCTATTTAATACTGACAGTTGTATTTTTGATTCAATATATGTATTTAATTGATGGTATTGCATCCATTTATCTTTATATTCCGGCCCCATGTCCTTAAGGCCCCTTTCACACTGAGGCGTATTTCAGGCGTTTTTGCGCTAAAAATAGCGCATAAATAACACCTGAAATACTCCTGCCCCAACATTCTCAATGTGAAAGCCCGAGGGCTTTCACACTGAGGCGGTGCGCTGGCAGGAGACAAAAAAATCTCCTGCAAGCCGCATCTTTGGAGCGGTGAAGGAGCGGTGTGTATACCGCTCCTTTACCGCTCCTTCCCATTGAAATCAATAGGACACCGCGGTAATACCGCCCGCAAACCGCGGCTGTAGCGGTATTAACCCTTTTTCGCCCGCTAGTGGGGGTTAAAACCGCACCGCTAGCGCCCGAATATCGTGGTAAACACGACGGTATAGGGTGCTGAAAATCGCGCCGCTATACCGCCTCCGTATATGCCCACCCCAGTGTGAAAGGGGCCTTAATTTTGGTAATTTACCCTCCACGAGAACTTGTACCAGTCTCATGGTCTCTGAGTTATTCAATTTCAAGAATTTGTTAACCCTTTGTGTTGGAGGGAATTCCGGATTGGAGAACAATGGAGTCATTGGTATTAAATTTGAATGGGGCCCCAAGGACTGCCTCTATCCAAAATCCCAACTGTCTCTTCCTTGTGGTTATGGCAACAGTATTGTGTTATTGGACAGACTTATACAGCGCTCTCATACTAGTTCTTTTTAACTTGCTCACTGCTTTTCCTAGAAGCTTGCACAGAGCAGGAGATTCAATGGCAGACAACCCCTGCAGTGCTTTACCATTAGTGCTCCTTCTCTCATGGGATAACTGCAATGAATCCTTTGTTTTGAAATGGGGTCGGGTATAGAGGAATGAATATGGTTGGCAGTAGACATGTGCAATTTGTTTCGTTTCTAATTCATTTTTCACGAATTTAGAGAAATTCGTTAATTCCGAAATTTCCGAATTTTTCAATTTCCGGATTTTCGGATTTCCGAAATTTCGAATTTCCGAATTTTTCAATTTACGAATTTTCGGATTTCCGAATTTTTCAATCTCCGGATTTTCGGATTTCGGAAATTTCGAATTTCCGGGTTTCGGAAATTCGGAATTTCGTAAATTCGGATTTTCGAAAATTCGGAAATTGGAAATTTCGGAAATTCTGATTTTCCAATTTCCGAAATTCGAATTTTCGAATTTCCGAACTTTCGAAAATTCTAAATTTCGGATTGGGAAAATTGGAAATTTCGAAAATTCGAGATTCGAAAATTCGATATTGCAAAATTCGAAAATCTAAAATGAGAAATTTGGAAAGTTGAATTTCCGAATTCCGAATTTTTTGAAATTCCGAATTTCCGAAAATCGGAAATTCGTTTTTTCGTTTTTTTGCTCTTTTCGGAAATTCTAAAAATTCTTTTTTTTCGTTTCCGAAAAAAGCAAAAAAAAAGCAAAAAAACGAAAACGGAAAAAAAACGAATTTTTCCAATTTCCGAAAAAAGAAATTTTTTTTTTTTTTTCGAATTTCCGAAAAAAGCAAAAAAACGAAAACGATTTTTTTTTTTCCGGCAGTGCACATGTCTAGTTGGCAGACCCTTTCAATTACCACTCAACTTTACAGAAAGCACAGCCATCCCTTATCTATATCTACAGAACAGAAGCAGATAAGAATCTCAGATAACACTTCATAAAATCATTTCAAAGTATAGAGATGACCTAGATGGGATAGTTCTTTATTACATAGTTACATGGTTAGTCAGGTTGAAAAAAGACACAAGTCCATCCAGTTCAACCATAAAAATAAATAAATAAAATAAAAAATATCGTACAATCCCATATACCTAATTCTCTGCCCACAGTTGATCCAGAGGAAGGAAAAAAACCCCAGCAGAGCATGATCCAATTTGCTACAGCAGGGGAAACAATTCTATTGTATGATATTATAAAAGTGAACCTGTCATTTTCCCCTATTCAGGACAAAGTAAAATATTTTCTTATAACTTACCTTTTCTGCTACTAAGGCCCCTTTCACATCTGAGCGATGTGGAATCTCAGGCAGAAACTGTAGGATATTGTTCGCGTTTCCAGATAGCGCCAAAATTGCGACAAAATGTGCAACATGCTTTTGTGTGCCATTCATTCTTTCACACCCCAAACATGATGCAATTTTGCCGCAGTTGATGCTATAAAAATTTGCGCAAAAATCACAGCAAACCGCGCGTGAAAAGACGCGCCTGGCTTAGTACCAAATTTTGGTATCACGTCACGTATGACTATTCTAATATATCACCATTATAGACTATTCTGTGACAGTGTATCATTATCATAAACATCCATACTTCACTATATTCCTTTTCTAATGTATCATTGTTATAATCTATTCTGTTCCAATGTATCATTATTATGAACAATTACTGCTCTGCTGGATCACTATTATAATCTATCACTATTAATAAGAACAGGCATTCCAATGTATTACTATTATTATCACTAATCTAATCTATCGCTATTAATAGGAACAAGTATTCCAATGTATCACTATTATTATCACTAATCTAATCTATAGCTATTAAAAGGAACAAGTATTCCAATGTATCACTATTATTATCACTAATCTAATCTATAGCTATTAAAAGGAACAAGTATTACAATGTATCACTATTATTATCACTAATCTATCGCTTTTAAAAGGGACAGGTATTCTAATGTATCGATATTTATCATCGCTTTTCCAATGTATCACTATTATTATCTCTCATCCAATGTATCACTATTAATAAAAATAGGTATTCCCAGGGCCGGGACAAGGTGTGGCCAGAGGGGGCGCCTGCCCCAGGCACCGCAGTATACTATAGAGATGGGGGCGCTGTGTGGTGAGCTCATTTTGGTTACAAGGCTGACATGAGGAGTGACAGTAACATCACCACTCCCGTCAGTCCAGTTCTGGAAGCGGCAAGGAGAGGAAGAGAGAGCCGGGAGGAGGCGTGGGCTGTGCTCTCTCTCCCCCTCCTCTTTCCTGTCAGTGCAGCGCTCCTGGATTCAGAATCTGGCAGCGGTGGCCACAGGAATACAGGAGCTGCACTGGAAGGGGGGAAGAGGAGGAGAGAACCACATTTTTGCTGACAAGCACACCAGTGCATGTGGTTGCAGGGCATTTGCCATGCTTCCCCATTCGCCAAAATGTGTCACGTTTGGCAGGCTGATTACTACAGGTATTTATTGCCATGGGCATGATGCCAAGCACATGATCACAGCATGTAAATCCCCCCATCCACTGCCTATTGCAGTTTAAGAGTGTGGGTAGGAGGAGGTAAAAATGCAGCTCAATCACACATTGTAGCATGGGGTATGTAGTATTGGATTGTTCCGGTGTCCGCCAGTGGGTGTCTCCCAGTACAAAAGAGAAAAAGATGGCCCCTGGAAGTTGCACATCCAAGATGTCCTAGAGAGGTTAAGAGAGTGACAACCTCCGCCTGGACTCCAACCAGGCCATGTCTCCAATGCGTTTTACTCCACCCCCAGACCTTAGTCATGGTGATCTCCATGACTAAACTCCGGGGGACGGAGTGAAACACATTGGGGGTGTGGCCTGGTTGGGATCCAGGCTGACGTTGCCACTCTCTTCACCTCTCTAGGACATCTTGGATGTGCGACTTCCAAGGGCCACCCTTTTTTCGTTCGTACTCTTGCAGAAGCCAGGATGGGCTCCATCCCCTGGCTGTCAGCACTCCAAACAGCAGCTGTGGATGCACCATCTGCATACCCCCTTTTTGCTTAGCCTGAGCGGTACACACATTTTTTTCCTCAGGTCACGCGGTGTCTCCCAGTAGCCAAAAAATCTCCACCTGATGCTGGCTGCTGGGAAGGTATATAAACCCTCCCATAGTTTCCCTTACTAGCTCAGTGTTTTGCCATGTAGCTGGTTATTGATGTGCTGCTCCTGACCTTGATTCTGGTTCCTGCTGCATCCAGTTCCAGTACCGGCATCCTGTACCCTGCTACTTCATATCTGCTCTCCTTGTTCCTGAATCCAGTTCTGGCCCCCTTCCTGATCCCTCTTCTTGCAGCTCCTGTCGAACCCTATTTATCCGTATTCCCCCTTTTGTATATGTAGCGACCTCACCCCTCTCACCCCTTCTCATTCACGGCTTGTCTGTCTCGTCTAGGGGTTAACACTGGGGGGAGGGATGAGATAAACCACGGCCCTATTTGCCCTACCTAAAGTCCACAACAGTCTACACTGCCCCCCTGGACGACCTATCATATCTGGGATCGGTTCCATGTCTGAAGCCGCCAGCAGATATGTGGACTCTTTCCTATTGCCGCATGTCATCAGTCTACCATCGTTTATAAAGGATACTCCCAATCTCCTTCGCCAGGTGGAGGGCACCCATGTCCCTCCGGGTGCCCTGCTCGTTGCTATTGATATCGAATCATTATATTCGTGTATCCCGCACGAGAAGGTCATCCGGACAGCTGGTGCCTTCCTCATGGAGCAGGATAGAAATTTATGGCCTCGTAATAAATTAATTCTCAAGCTTTTATCATTTATTCTTACCAAAAACATCTTTGTATTCATGGACCAAATGTATCTTCAGGCTCCCATGGCAACCCCGGCACATGTTGCGCACCCTCCTATGCCAATTTATACCTTGGGGGCTGGGAGAGGGAGATTTTTAATGGCGATCAACATGTGCCATGGCTCCCCCTGATCCTATGTTGGTACAGATTCATAGATGACCTCTTGGTCATCTGGACTGGCTCTGAACTTGAACTACACAAGTTCATGGAAATTCTAAATACAAATAAATACAATCTCAAATTCGAAATAATTGCTTAACGTGCATCCTCACAGGGTGACACTGTGGATGCACATATATAAATGTGCCAACGTCCCAATATTACAGGCGAAACATCAATGAACTAGAAAAATGGACTTTAGGCGGCACATGGATAAATCTTGTAGAAAACTAGGGGTATTTATTTTTTAAAACAGAGTATTGAAAAAGTACATATAAACATTAAAACAATGACAGTTTGTTTATACTTGGATACAGGACTAAGGTTCACGTTTTAACAATATTTCAAAGTATATACCATACAGGCATTCCACCTTAGTTGGAAATCAATCCCAACAAACCAAGAACTGGAGAAAAGGTGATCGTGTGAAGCACGTTGGCGAGAGCCAGAGGTCCAATGTATCGTGTGTGGTTTTAACTTGCTCTACTAGTTTCGCAATTTTATCGCTTCTTCAGGAGCACAGTAATCTATTTAAAACACATGTATAGACAACAGAAAATATATGTTAAACATCTTTTAATACATAAAACAAATAAAACAGAATAAGGACAGCAATATACCAAAAGGTAGAGATTGCTGGCCCTGCAAAGCTCAGACACCAAGGAGCAACCCGTGCATGTCACACTGGCTCAATACCTAGACCGATCCCCATGGATAGGTACTGGGGTGGAGCCCAGTGGAAAAGAGGGGGGAGGGGGAGAGCAAGGGATGGGGAACATGGGAAAGTGAAAGGAAGAAGAGGACTAGGTAAACCATGGTGATGGTGAGAGAGGGAGTGTGGGGAAAAAGAGATAAAAGGAAAGGGACTGTTAAACGTGAGATATCAATGTTGGTCTGAAAAGAGGGAATATCAGCCCTAGTAAAAAGTTTCCTTAATAGACCCAAAAGAGGGAAAAGGAAAAAGAAGTTAGAGAGATGGTAGACAGATATGGAGACACCCATCAGTATTGATCAGTGGAGTCTATCTTATTATATATAGAAATATACTCACAGATAGGAGTGTGGTGCTGTGGGCAACACACTATCCTAGGTAAAATTAGAGTGGCTATTTGTCAGTAGCAACTAGCCAGCCATGATAAGAATCTAGAAAAAAGCAGGGGGATTGGGGGAAGGAGAGAAGAAGAACAAGAAAAAATAAAAAATATAAAGTGAAAATGAGTATATATGTAGATATATATTGACCTTGAAAAGTATCCACAATCTAGATAGCAGAGTCAATATAGAGAAATATATATGTATATAATAGTAAAAAGTGAAAACTGAAAGAATGGAACATGTAGCCATAGGGTATATAGGGTGCTTACCACAGTACCGATGGTCACCCTAATGTAGGCCATAGTATGTATGGCACAGTACGCATGGATTTAAGAAAAACTAAAACTAAAAAATAATAAGGTAAGTGACCGCAAAGTATATATATGAAGATATAAAGGGAGATCACCACAATGGATGACAGCTGAGTATACTGCCGGGTAAAAGCTGCTAAATGCAGCAACGGGTATTGTCCTCCAGAGTTGTTGGGACTCTCTTAGTCACAATGGGAAAAGATATCTGCACATACCCCGGTATGAGTCCTGGTGTATATGTGAGTAGAGGTTTTCTACTCCACAAGGCCTCGGGTATGATGATCAAACTAGAAGATAGATATAAGTATATATTAATACAACATGCAGGACCGAAACTTAATGTCAGTCCTGCGGAGAGGTCAAAGTGAACATACCTGTGGGTTTGTAGTAAAGGGATTTCCTTACATCCGATCTGGAGCAGTCCCGGCAGTCAGCTGTAATGCTCGAGCGGTGTACACCGCTCAATAGGTCCCCTACAGGATATACATCATCTCCATAGGAACATTCGGCCAATAGAGTATCAGTAAAGATGGCTCCGATAATCCAATAGGGAAGGGGCCAATGTGCATGCGCCATATTGCAACTGACGCGGCAAGCTCCAACCACTAGAGCACTCCCCAGGGTGGAGCTTTAGCGGTCAAAAAACGGTTCCTAAACGTGTACGGTCACTTGCGGCCAGAGCGTCATTCGGACTCTGCATACATGCAGAGTCCAAGTATCGCGATTGAAACATGTTGAAACAGGAAAAAGAAATGTGGGATAAGATGGATAGAACAGAGGAAAGAAAAAAGGAAAGGGGAAGAAAGTTGCTCATGGTGTGTCACGAAGCAGGGGCAGCAAACAATTAGAATTAAAATCAACAACCCATAAAAGGTGCTCAAACGCACCAATGCAATAATTAAAATGATTATGTATTTTTATTACTATATTATACATCTAGGAATCTTCAATTGAACCTATACAGAGTAAGAATACATATAGTAAAACAGAGCAAAGAAAAAAGGGGATTTTTTGAAAAATAATAACCGAACCAAGTTTAGACAATGACTAAAGTAGATCATCATGATCCTAAACATTACATAGGAATATCTAATGTGGGTTTTGATGTCTCAAGTAGGTGCATAATAGCAGAGAATTGGA
Organism: Rana muscosa; assembly: GCA_029206835.1. Taxonomy (NCBI): domain Eukaryota; kingdom Metazoa; phylum Chordata; class Amphibia; order Anura; family Ranidae; genus Rana; species Rana muscosa. The sequence goes on from JARGYO010000094.1 coordinate 40,319,138, forward strand.
CATCCAAGCATAGTACTGCCTGGTAATACCCAGCCTCAGGATGCCCAGGGCCACGAGAATGTAAAAAAGAGAGAAAATGAATCATTATATCTATCGATGTAGTGGTCTAGTGATGGTGAGGATGGGAAGAGGGGTGAAAGGAGAAGAAGGAGGGAAAGGGAAGGGTGATGGTTAAGAAATCTTGTTTTTAGATAGTAGCAAGCAATAAGAATATTAGAGAGTAATTTTAGAGCATTTATATCTGAATTTAGTGTGCACTTGGGTAGTAGACCTTTTAATTTTAGTTTTCGTTAATACTCTAGTACATCCAGCTTCTTTTGTGCTTTATATGTTTAGTTTTTTCTCTATATCATTCCTATTCTCAGTTTTTTTCCCTTCCCATTCCTTTTCCCTTCCCCATCCCCCTTTTTTTCTTTTTGTGTTAATAGTCATACAACTTGACATGGATTTTGTAGGAGCAGCCTGGCAAGGCTATATTAATGGGATTCAATCTGAGTGTAGGGTGCATACAGGGCAGGAGATTGGTTTAACTCAATATATCTCCAAAATGAAAAGACTACTTAAGAAAAAATCTAATCTTCACTGGCATGTTGATTTTCTTCAACAATATGCACGTGAAAATATAAGTCCCATGGGACTAGGGCTGGGAAAAAAATCGATTTTAATCTTGAATCGAGTTTTGAGCTCAAATCGATTCAGTTTTGAAGAAAATCGATTTTTTTAGATTTTTAATTTTTTTTGAAAAAAAAAAAAATATATATATTTTTTTCCCCTTCAAAGTTTCCGTAGCAGGACTGCAGGGGGCGTATCCGGAATGGAACTGGGCAGCGTTACCCCAATTACATCTACTCGCTGCAGCCGCCGTCTGCCTACCTGATCAGCGTGTCATGCAGACAGACGGCGGCCATTGCAGTGTTCAAAAGCCGCGCCTCCCGAGTCCTCGTCGTCTGTGATAGGCGGAACACTCAATTTCACAGCAGGCAGTATTCAGCCTATCACAGACATCCTCTCATCCTCATCTGTGTTATGAGGATGACCATGATAGGCGGAACACTGAATTCTGGGAAATTGAGTGTTCCGCCTATCACAGACGAGGAGGAAGCGCGGCTTTTGAATACTGGAATGGCCACCGGTGTAGCCGTAAAATCCGTATACCATGAAAATCTGCATCAGGTACGGGCACAGTGATTGAAGCATGGGCACAGTGAGACACGGGCACAGTGAGACAAGGGTACAGTGAGGCATGGACACAGTTCAATTCAACTAAGAGTAACCTCAGGATTTTTTGTTGTTTTATTAGCTAAATCCAAGTATTAATAATTTGGATGTTTAACAATCTTTGTTGCACACTGCAAAAAACGACAAAAGGTCACAAGCGCTAAATTGGTGGATAAAGAAAAAAATATAATGGATGATAATAATAATAATAATAAGAAAAAAATCCCAAATATTTTGGGAAGTACAAAGTATCCAAAAGGGGGAAAAAACAGGATCCAGCGCAGCAAGAAAAAATCCGTACCCAGAAGTACAAAATACACAACATGCACACAATATAATCCAGCGCTCATGGAACATACATTATTAACTATTGAAAACTCTTGAAGAATTGATAAAAAAGCTTAGTCCATTTATCACAATAAAGAGAGGGATCCAATCCCAAATGTGCAGAGGGCAAATGAATCTTAACTCTCCAGTTGCCAGTGGTGACAAACTTGTTTAACTTGCAGTGACATCCGTGGAGCAAGGAGGGGTTAAAAAAGTCAAAACAAAGCCTGTGGCATGATCTCCGTGTGAGCACAGTACCTTGAATGATGGACAACAGGCAGACCAGCGTGTGGAGGGCCCTCCAACCCAAAAGGATGCAGAGCCAGGATCGCAGCAAGGCTGGGACAGAAGGAATCACACACAGAGTTTCAAGAGTTTTCAATAGTTAATAATGTATGTTCCATGAGCGCTGGAATATATTGTGTGTTTGTAGCACACTGACTTTGCAGTTAGAGAAAGGGTTTGCCTTTGCAAATTTGTTTGTTGATGCACTTTAATATAATAAAAAAAAAAAATCGAATCGAATCGTAAATCGAGTTTTTTATAAAAAAATCGCAGATTTTTTTTTGGGGGAAAATCGCCCAGCCCTACATGGGACTCAGGATTCAGGTCTATCCATCCTTTGACAATGGAGGTCCCGAGTTGAAACTAGCTTAGGAGCAGATTCTTACACAATGTAGTACTAATTTAATTAAGCTATTGGTGGCCCATTACCAGATTGAATTGAATAACCTGGATCAGGAGATCATGTCCTTCCAGGCCACGAGTGAGGCTCTGAAGGGTCATGAACTCTTTGAAAGAAAGTGGCAGGAAGTGAAGGATTATATAACTGAAGCCCCATACACACTATCAGTTTTCTTGCAGGTTTTTCTCTTCAGGTTTACCAAAACCATCTAATATGAGGTCAAACCTTAAGAGTTTCAATTCGTATGCAATCAGGCAGGCCCTTGCACTACATGGTTTTGGTAAACCTGAAGAGAAAAACCTGCAAGAAAACTGATAGTGTGTATGGGGCTTAAGATTAACACAAATATAATTCTTAAAAAACAAAACAAATTAGTCAAAGACAGGACAGCGTTTTCTGAGGGGTTTGCTTATCGGTGGGAGACGCCCTTTCAGAATCGCCCCAAGAAAAATAGATCTAAAAGACCACAAATGAGAGACAATACAGGGACTACGGATGAGGATTTAGAGTCTGACTCTTCTACATCTACCTCTTTTTCACAGTCATCCACAACAAGAGGACCGCTAAATCCACATGGTGACGCCGTCGGACGAAAGAGAGCATATGGTGGTGGGCAACAGACCCCCTATCCAAAAAAACGACCTGACAATCGGGACATAAGACCAACTGACCCTATGACCCGACATGGCATGACACCGGCAAAAGGTAACCCCAATAATCCACATACATATATGGGCCACACTGCACAAAGGGCCCTCCATATGATGACTCAACCAAATCCAAACATCAGTACGTCAGGAACATCGTTCCCCTCGGAGTTGGGTCCTACCAATATGCAGGTACCCATGGTGGCTAACGATGCCACTTCACAAGTTTCTAACCCCAATATGTTAGCATTGTCCAACTTAGACCCTTCAATACAACTACAAAAATATAAAACACAAAGTACACTTGATTGTCATATCAATCAAGGTAATACCCAAATTCTAAATTTTCAGACACTAGGACTGACACAGCCTCCAACGTAGAGATGGATATAATTAATCTTACTCCATATCGATTTTCCAAAGATGAGCTTGCCGTGCTCAAGTTTGGTTTAAGCTTTTGCCCTTCTCACAATATGGACAGGTATGAACTCATCAAGGACATCCACATGTTCATCAGAAACCTCACTTTCAAATATATATTCGATAAGGACCGTATTCGGAACAAAGAAGAGAAGGAATTCTCTGAGAGCATTAAACATTTCAAAATGGATGATTTCAGAGCCCTTCGGGACCTGATATTACTCCTGGATGAAAGCGAGGGTGTGGATGTGGTTGATGAGACTTTGCCTGAGCCTACTCAATCTTCTGGTAAAAAATTTAAACTTAAATCGAGGAACTTCCCAGACCTTACTACAAGCCCACAAGCTTGGGCCTTTCTATGTAGTGTCATTAGTGACATTAAACGATTCAAGATTCTACCCAAACAAAGCAACCTCACTGGAGCACAGCACAAAAGCCTTCTAAAAATACAAAAGCATCCCGACATAATTGTTAAAGGGGCAGACAAAGGAGGCAACATAGTTCTCATGACTAGAAGCTTTTATGAGAACATGTGCCATAAAATTTTACTAAATTCTGAATGGTATCGCCCTATTAACCGGACAGTTACTGTCTCGTTTGGAACCATTTTTCTAGACATCATCAATGATGCCCATACCAAGGGTCTCATAGATCAGGACCTATATGATTTCCTGAACACTCGGTCTCCCATGACGGCGACATTTTATGCGCTACCCAAAGTGCATAAAGACTGTATGTCGCCTCCTGGGAGACCGATCATTTCAGGGATCGGCTGCCTCACTGAGAATGCTAGCCGACTGGTGGATTCGGTTTTGATGCCTCATGTAATTGCTCTTCCCTCATACATTAGGGACACCCTAGCTCTCCTGAAGCAGATCGAGGAGATGGTCGTTCCTCCTGGCTCCCTGCTCGTGACTCTGGACGTGGAGGCGTTATACTCCAGTATCCCTCACGAGCAGGGAGTCGAGACGATACGAACCTTCCTCCACGAAGAAGACCATCATCGATGGCCTTACAATGAGTTTATCATTAAGCTCCTGCAATTTATCCTGACCCACAACTGGTTCAGTTTTTGTGACTCCCACTACCTCCAGGTGCAGGGCGTAGCCATGGCCACTTGTTGTGCCCCTGGCTACGCCAACCTGTACCTGGGGGGGTGGGAGAGGGACCTCTTTTTGAGTGAGCCCCTAAATAGGTTCACCGACAGGGTGTTACTCTGGATGCATTATATTGATGACGTGTTCATCGTTTGGACTGGCACTAGGGGCCTCCTTGATGAATTCATACAAGCCCTGAACATTAACCACTTCAATCTAAAATTCACCTTTAGCTGTGACATGTACACCACTACATTTTTGGATCTAACGATCTTCAGGAATTCTGATAATTCCTTGGCGACTGACCTGTTTCGGAAAAGTTCAGCAGGCAATACATTACTGCACGCAGCCAGTCTCCATCCTCCAGCTCTGATACGCAGCATTCCCTATGCTCAGTATATCAGATTGCGTCGAAACTGCACACGCTTGGCTGACTTTCAAATGCAAGCCAAAGCACTTAAAACCCGCTTACTTGCAAGGGGATATAGCAAGTCGCTGTTGCGACAGGCCTACAATAAAGTCATTGGTCAAACCCGTAATGAGCTTCTGTATAAAACTAAAATCTCCTTGTATCAACCTACTACTAAACTGATCACGAAATTCTCGAGTCACCATCGAGAGATTCGACACATGCTGGGTAACCACTGGCATCTCCTACGGGAGGATCCGATACTCGGGAAATATGTAGGGAAGCAACCCGAAATAATTTTCAAACGTGCCCAGTCCTTAAAGGACAAACTAACAGCAGGCCACTACATCAGAAATAAAAATACTAATGTCAAAACATCGCTTGGTACCTCTAGATGTGGCCAATGTTCCTTCTGTAAATGGGACAAACCATCCCAAAATATCACACTCCCCAATGGGGAATTGTTTTTGCCCAAATTCTCTGCAAACTGCCGCACCGAAGGTGTCATTTACCTTATGACCTGCAACTGTGGGGCTTTTTATGTGTGCAAAACAGCTCGACAGCTCAGACAGAGAATTAATGACCACATTTATTATTCAGGTAACGGCAAAATGTTGACATCTGTGAGCCGTCACCTTGATCTATACCATCATTTTGACACTTCCTGGGTCTCTTTCTCGGTCCTAGCTGTTATTCCCAAAAACCCACGAGGGAGTGAATGTCACAAGATTATCCTTCAGAAGGAAACCTTATGGGTCGAAAGACTCAATGCCACACATCCCCCAGGCATTAACGAAACCCAGTCATACAGACCATTTCTATAAGTATAATTAGAGTGGAACGTATATACTGTGTTACAGTGGTAATGTTAACTTTGTGGGTCCTTTTGTCTCAATACTAGAATTACCCAACATCCATGTTTTCATGGAACAAATTTATACTCAGCCTCATTCATAGGAGCCCAATGAATCCACGATCTATGTCTATTACTTTAACCACTTAAGCCCCGGACCATTTGGTAGCTAAAGGACCAAAGGTGATTTCAGAATTTTGCACTGCGCTGCTTTAACTGTAAATTGTGCGGACATGCAATGTTGTACCCAAACGAAATTTGCGTCCTTTTCTTTCCACAAATAGAGATTTATTTTAATGGTATTTGATTGCCTCTGCGATTTTTATTTTTTGCGATATAAACGGAAAAAGACCGAAAATTTTGAAAAAAAATGATATTTTCTACTTTTTGTTATAAGAAAAATCAAATAAACTCAATTGTAGTCATACATTTAGGCCAAAATGTATTCAGCCACATGTCTTTAGTAAAAAAAATGTCAATAAGCGTATATTTATTGGTTTGCGCAAAAGTTATAGCGTCTACAAACTAGGGTACATTTTCTGGAATTTACACAGCTTTTAATTTATGACTGCCTATCTCATTTCTTGAGGTGCTAAAATGGCAGGGCAGTACAAAACCCCCCCAAATGACCCCATTTTGGAAAGTAGACACCCCAAGGAAATTGCTGAGAGGCATGTTGAGCCCATTGAATATTTTTTTTTTGTCCCAAGTGATTGAATAATGACAAAAAAAAAAAAAAATTACAAAAAGTTGTCACTAAATGATATATTGCTCACACATGCCATGGTTATATGTGGAATTGCACCCCAAAATACATTTTGCTGCTTCTCCTGAGTACGGGGATACCACATGTGTGGGACTTTTTGGGAGCCTAGCCGGGTACGGGGCCCCAAAAACCAAGCACTGCCTTCAGGATTTCTAAGGGCGTAAATTTTTGATTTCACTCCTCACTACCTATCACAGTTTCGAAGGCCATAAAATGCCAAAATAGCACAAAACCCCCCCAAATGAACCCATTTTGGAAAGTAGACACCCCAATCTATTTACTGAGAGGCATGATTAGTCCATGGAATATTTTATATTTTGCCACAAGTTGCGGGAATATGACAAACTTTATTTTTTTGTCACAAAGTTGTCACTAAATGATATATTGCTCACACATGCCATGGGCATATGTGAAATTACACCCCAAAATACATTCTGCTGCTTCTCCTGAGTACGGGATACCACATGTGTGGGACTTTTTGGGAGCCTAGTCGCGTACGGGACCCCAAAAACCAAGCACCGCCTTCAAGGTTTCTAAGGGCATAAATTTTTGATTTCACTCCTCACTACCTATCACTACCTATCACAGTTTTGAAGGCCATAAAATGCCAAGATGGCACAAAACCCCCCCAAATGACCCCATTTTGGAAAGTAGACACCCCAAGCTATTTGCTGAGAGGCATGTTGAGCCCATTGATTTTTTTTTTTTGTCCCAAATGATTGAATAATGACAAAAAGAAAAAAAAAAGAGAAAATGTACAAAAAGTTGTCACTAAATGATATATTGCTCACACATGCCATGGTTATATGTGGAATTGCACCCCAAAATACATTCTGCTGCTTCTCCTGAGTACGAGGATACCACATGTGTGGGACTTTTTGGGAGCCTAGCCGGGTACGGGGCCCCAAAAACCAAGCACCGCCTTCAGGATTTCTAAGGGCGTAAATTTTTGATTTCACTCCTCACTACCTATCACAGTTTCGAAGGCCATAAAATGCCAAAATAGCACAGAACCCCCCCAAATGACCCCATTTTGGAAAGTAGACACCCCAAGCTATTTACTGAGAGGCATGTTCAGTCCATGGAATATTTTATATTTTGCCACAAGTTGCGGGAATATGACAAACTTTGTTTTTTTTGCACAAAGTTGTCACTAAATGATATATTGCTCACACATGCCATGGGCATATGTGAAATTACACCCCAAAATACATTCTGCTGCTTCTCCTGAGTACGGGAATACCACATGTGTGGGACTTTTTGGGAGCCTAGCCGCGTACGGGACCCCAAAAACCAAGCACCGCCTTCAAGGTTTCTAAGGGCATACATTTTTGATTTCACTCCTCACTACCTATCACAGTTTTGAAGGCCATAAAATGCCAAGATAGCACAAAACCCCCCAAAATGACCCCATTTTGGAAAGTAGACACCCTAAGGAAATTGCTGAGAGGCATGTTGAGCCCATTGAATTTTTTTTATTTTTTTGTCCCAAGTGATTGAATAATGACAAAAAGAAAAAAAAATGTACAAAAAGTTGTCACTAAATGATATATTGCTCAAACATGCCATGATTATATGCGGAATTGCACCCCAAAATACATTCTGCTGCTTCTCCTGAGTACGGGGATACCACATGTGTGGGACTTTTTGGGAGCCTAGCCACGTACGGGCCCCCGAAAACCAAGCACCGCCTTCAGGATTTCTAAGGGCACAAATTTTTGATTTCACTCCTCACTACCTATCACAGTTTTGAAGGCCATAAAATGCCAAGATAGCCCAAAACCCCCACAAATGACCCCATTTTGGAAAGTAGACACCCCAAGCTATTTGCCGAGAGGCATGGTGAGTATTTTACAGCTCTCATTTGTTTTTGAAAATGAAAAAAGACATATTTATTTATTTTTTTATTTTTTCAATTTTTAAAACTTTGTGACAAAAAGCGAGATCTGCAAAATACTCAACATACCTCTCAGCAAATAGCTTGGGGTGTCTACTTTCCAAAATGGGGTCATTTGGGGGGGTTTTGTGCCATCTGGGCATTCCATGGCCTCCGAAACTGTGATAGGCAGTGAGGAGTGAAATCAAAAATTTACACCCATAGAAATCCTGAAGGCGGTGCTTGATTTTCGGGGTCCTGTACGCGGCTAGGCTCCCAAAATGTCTCACACATGTGGTATCCCCGTACTCAGGAGAAGCAACAGAATGCATTTTGGGGTGTAATTCCACATATAACCATGACATGTTTGAGCAATATATAATTTAGTGACAACTTTTTGTACTTTTTTTTTTTTTTTCTTTTTGTCATTATTCAATCACTTGGGACAAAAAAAAAATATTCAATGGGCTCAACATGCCTCTCAGCAAATAGCTTGAGGTGTCTACTTTCCTAAATGGGGTCATTTGGGGGGGTTTTGAACTGGCCTTGGCATTTTATGCACAACATTAGGAAGCTTATGTCACACATCATCCACTCTTCTAACCACTTGAAGACAAAGCCCTTTCTGACACTTTTTGTTTACATGAAAACATTTTTTTTTTTGCAAGAAAATTATGTTGAACCCCCAAACATTATATATTTTTTTAAAGCAAAGGCCCTACAGATTAAAATAGTGGGTGTTGCATTTTTTTTTCCACACAGTATTTGCGCAGCGATTTTTCAAACGCATTTTTTGGGGGAAAAACACATTTTTTTATTTTTAATGCACTAAAAAACACTATATTGCCCAAATGTTTGATGAAATAAAAAAAGATGATCTTAGGCCGAGTACATGGATACCAAACACGACATGCTTTAAAATTGTGCACAAACGCGCAGCGGCGAGAAACTACATTCATTTTTAAAAGCATTTAAAAGCCTTTACAGGTTACCACGTTAGATTTACAGAGGAGGTCTACTGCTAAAATTACTGCCCTCGATCTGACCTTCGCGGTGATACCTCACATGCATGATGCATTTGCTGTTTACATATGACGCTAGACCGACGCTTGCGTTCGCCTTTGCGCAAGAGCAGGGGGGGACAGCGGTGCTTTTTTTTTCTTTTTTTTATTATTTATTTTGCTTTTTTATTTTATTTTTAAACTGTTCCTTCCATATTTTTTTTTTTTTATCATTTTTATTGTTATCTCAGGGAATGTAAATATCCCCTATGATAGCAATAAGTAGTGACAGGTACTCTTTTTTAGAAAAAAATTGGGGGGTTAGACCCTAGATCTTTCCTCTGCCCTCAAAGCATCTGACCACACCAAGATCGGTGTGATAAAATGCTTTCCCAATTTCCCAATGGCGCTATTTATATCCGGGGGGGGGGCATTCCCTCCCACTGCTTGTAAAAGCAGACTAGAGGCTAATTATCTGCTAGAATTGCTTTTACATGAAAGCCGGCCACTGGCTGAAAAGAATGATACCAAGATGATACCTAAACCCGCAGGCATCATTCTGGTATAAACATTCAAAGTCCAGCAACATACCAGTACGTTGCTGGTCCTTGTTGGACATGTATTGTAATCTTTTTTTTCATGCAGCCTGTTGGCTGAACGAAAAAAAGAGATTGATCGGTGGGTATGCCCACCATTAGAATACCTCCCTTCATCCACCCACTTCTAATGATGGGCATATATTCCGAAGCATGGGGGCATCCTCCCGCAAAAAAGTTATGCCGCGTACACATGGTCGGACTTTTCCACAGGCAAGCCTTCGTCGGAATTTCGACTGTATGTATGCGGCATAAAAGGTTATGCCGCGTACACACGGTCAAACTTTTCCACGGGCAAGCCTCCGTCGGAATTTCGACCGTATATACGTGGCATTAGGAGCAAAATCGCTCCTCCGCCCCTGCTGCCCCCATGCTTCGGCATATATGCTCTTTTTTTAACTGTGGTGGTAAAATCACCTCCTACAGCGTTGGAGTCACGGCTTTATGTATCGTGGGAGCAAACGCTGTTGCTGTCAAGATAAATAAATCCGCGATGCAACTGAATGGCGTACCTGCTAAGCAAATGATGGTTAACATTAAAACAAAGTAACATTACAGTACAACAGTAAGACCTTACCATACCATACCTGCAAAGCAAATCAAAACCTAGTAAAAAATAAAACATTTTTTTAACGCAACCTGTGCCTAAAATATATATATGCCGAAGCATGGGGGCATCCTCCCGCAAAAAGGTTATGCCGCGTACACACGGTCGGACTTTTCCACGGGCAAGCCTCCGTCGGAATTTCGACCATATGTACGCGGCATTAGGAGCAAAATCACTCCTCCGCCCCTGCTGCCCCCATGCTTCGGCATATGTGCTCTTTTTTTAACTGTGGTGGTGAAATCACCTCCTACAGCGTTGGAGTCACGGCTTTATGTATCGTGGGAGCAAACGCTGTTGCTGTCAAGATAAATAATTCCGCGCTGCAGTTGAATGGCGCACCTGAAAACAAAAAATTACATACCTGAAAAACAAGCATGATAAAACATTGCAGAATGGAATACAGTAAAAAAGAGCAGAACAATAGAGAGAAAATAGAGAGAGAGAGAGAACAATAAAACGACAACTATTTTTGGTTTTTTTATTTTAGATTTTTTTTGTTTTTGTTTTTTACGTTTTTTTTTCTTTTTTACACTTTTTTTTTGTAACTTTAACAACTGTAATGGTTCGGGTCTCTCAAAATGTAATGGCATCTTGGGAGACCCTGTGTAAGTGTGTCCTAGTCTGTGAAATGCTGTACCCTACGCTAAAACTTCACTTTTGAGTGGTAGCATTCAAAACATTCACCAAGGCAAAGACCAGGTTTGTCAGGACAGAGTGGACAATAATGACGGGTGTCACGCCTAAATCCGCGCTTGCTACAGACACAACATCTTTTTTGGGGGGCTCGTTGGGTAGGGGTACTCGGGAGGACATGCGTACAATGCCTCTCATGCAGCCGGCTTACTGCATTTGGTAGGGGATGGTGAGGTGCAGAACCGCCTGGATACAGGAGTTCTGTGACAATCTCATTCTGGAATTTTAGAAGAGATAACGTCCCGCCTGAAGCTCTGTATAGCACATGAGCGTTCAGCAAAGCCAATTGAAATAAGGATAGAGACACTTTTTTGTACCAGCGTCTCGCCTTACGGTCAATTAGATACGGCGCCAACAACTGGTCGTTGAGGTCCACCCCTCCCATATTTTTGTTATATTCGTGGACACAGAGGGGTTTCTCCACAACACCAGTCGCCGTAGGAATTTGGACTGTCGTGTCTGCATGAAGGGAGGTAAGAAGGAAAACATTCTTATTATCCCTCCACTTCATAGCGAGCAAGTTATTACACTTTACGCAGGCTCTCTCCCCCAGCCTAAGACGGGCATCTACAAGCCGCTGGGGAAATCCCCGGCGATTAGGTCGCACGGTGCCACATGCTCCAATCTGATGATCAAACAAGTGACTAAACAGTGGCAATAATTGTCCACATACAAGTGGTACCCCTTTCCGAATAAGGGTGACACCAATTTCCACACTATCTTGCCAGCGCTCCCTATGTAATCCGGGCAGTTGACCGGCTCAACCTGACTATCTTTTCCCTCATAAACCATAAAGCTCCATACATAGCCTGTTGCCCTGTCACAGCACTTATAGAGCTTGACCCCGTATCTGGCACGCTTGCTGGGAAGGTACTGCTTGAAAGCCAAGCGGCCAGAAAATTTAATCAGGGACTCATCAACGCAGACAGCTTGATCGGGAATAAACAAGGCTGCAAAACGTTCGTTGAAGTGGTTTATGAGGGGCCGAATTTTATAGAGCCGGTCGTATTCAGGGTCACCACGTGGACGACAAAGTTCATTGTCGTTGAAGTGCATGAACCGCAAAATCTGCTCGTATCGTTTCCTGGGCATGGAGGCAGAGAACACAGGCATGTGGTCAATTGGGTACGTGGACCAATAAGCACGCAATGACGGGAATTTATGTGTGCCCATGTTGAGGGAAAGGCCCAGAAAGGTCTTAAATTCGGAAACCGTAATTGGTTTCCAATCTTTGGCAATGGAAGGCAACTGGGGATTAGCGGCGATGAATTGACCAGCATATAAATTACTCTGGTCCACAGAGATCTTCCGTGAAAAACAGCGAATAATAATCAATTGGCATAAAATCAGCTGTTTCCACCTGAATACCGGGTTGGGCAGTGAATGGGGGAAGTACGGGTTCTGCAGAAGTGGTGGGGACCCAATCAGGATAGGCGAATTCTGCAGGAAGGGCACTATGGGTACGACGGGCCTGCCTTTGTCTTCTTATTGGTGGCAGCGGGACACTACTTGTGCTTGCCACCTCGCCAGCTTGAACTGCACTTATGGGACTCGCCACGTCACCACGTGATACTGCAGTGCTGGATGTACGCCCAGGCTGTACTAGGCCGCTGGTGCTTGCCAATTCACCAGAAGGAATAGCGGCGCTAGTACTACTCTGCTCCATGATACGAGAGCCCTGCGGTTCTTGCTCCTCAACAACCTCAGAAGATCGGGATCGGGTACGCCTGACCTTAGCAGGGACCTCAACTTCGTCGTCAGAGCTATCTGACGTGGGGCCGCTGACGTCACTGTCTTCTACGGGAAGATATTCTGAGCCTGAATCTGACAGATACGTGACATCCTCTTCACTATCTGTCATGCTCAGAATCTCGTAGGCCTCTTTACTAGTGTACCTTCGTCTTGCCATTTTGGGCTCTAAATTTAGGGGTACACTAGTAAGATTCACAGGAAAAAAAGCACCCGACTGTCATCAGCAAATGTATCAAACGCTACAAAAAAAACTGTTAGCGGTCGCAGGGATCAGGACTGTCTCTGCGAACGCTGCAGTTATGTGTTTTGTGTTTGGTAAGTGACATTGATCGATCGATACTGCACTTGGGTGGGCTGGGCTGGGCTGGGCGGAGGGGCTAAACGCAGGTGCTAGCAGGTATCTGGGCTGATCCCGCTAACACTGTGTTTTTGGGAACCCTAAACCGCTGGGGACGCTAGTATAGATCTGATCAGATACTATACCACTAAGGGAGGTGTATGCTTTGCGCGTGGGTGTTAGCGTTACTGGCACTAACCTAACGCTGCCTGGGGCGACGCAGACCCTCTCTGGCGCTAAAACCTAATTGATCTCACCTGCCGGGCGATCAGGGGGTTAAACCTTTATTGGGTTATATACGGCGGGTGCCCTGATGCTATAAAAAGCAAACTAACCAACCAGCGTCACCCGTAACCTTTATATGGTGATCACTGGTGAAAGGGTTAACTAGGGGCAATCAGGGGGTTAAAACCTTTATTAGGTTAAATATGGGGGTACCCGACGCTATATAAAAACCTGACGGGTTACCTAAATAACTAACTGGGTAACCAGTGTCACCAGTGACGCTTATACGGTGATCACTGGTGAAAGGGTTAACTCTAGGGGCAATCAGGGGGTTAAAATAATAAATGGGGGTACCTGACGCTCTAAAAACCTGCGGCGAAACTAAAAATAAATAACTGGCTATCTAGGGCACCACCGGCACTAAATACAGCGATCGAAAATACGATCGCTTAGTGACGCTGGCGTTAGGGGGTGAAAGGGTTACCTGGGGGGTGATCAAGGGGTTAAACCTTTATTAGGGGGGGTTAGGGGGCTACCCTGGACCTAAAGGGGCCTAAACCTAACTGCCCTGCAACTTTTTACTATCACAGATGACACAAAATGCAGTGATCAGTAAAATAAATGATCACTGCAATCAGTGACACTGTGATTGGGGGCTGGGGGGTGACCTGGGGGATGATCTGGGGGTGACTGGGGGGTAAAATGTGTGCCTATGTGTACCTACGTGTCAGTGGACTGTTGGTGCACTAACCTGCTTCTTCTCTCCTCGGCACCGGAATCGAAAAGACCGCCGCGAGGGAGATGACATCATTTCCTCCTGCCTATGTTTACATCACATGGCGGAGGAAGCATTTTCATTCGCCGGGAGCGATCGCGAGGGGGTGGCCGAAATCGAATGGTCACCCCCTCATCTCTGATCGCTCCCCAACGATAAACGGCCACTCACTGTATAGGAGGGGGGTCCGATCGGACCCCCCAACTGTACAAAGGCGATAATGTACACTGTACGTGATTGTGCCTGTCGGTGCCTTTCTGCCGACGTATATATACAGTGAGCGGTCGTTAAGTGGTTAATCATTGGTTTTCTGGCTTAAACTCGTTATAGATTTTTCTATTGTTCCCCATTTTAATTTCCCTTTCATTTTCTTCCCCTCCCCCCCCCTAATTTTCTTTCACTCTTTATCCATTTTTGATTTTACACTTCACTGACAATGTTCATTTTTATCAGACCGCTATTTGGTCCTTAAAGAAGGAGAGAAGGGAAAGGGAAGAAAAAAAGAAAAAAAAAAAATGTTTTTTTTTTTTTTTTTCATAACACCAGTTAACACTTCCTTATTCACCCTTTAGCACAAGGTCTACTACCCAAGTGCACACTAAATTCAGATATAAATGCTCTAAAATTACTCTCTAATATTCTTATTGCTTGCTACTATCTAAAAACAAGATTTCTTAACCATCACCCTTCCCTTTCCCTCCTTCTTCTCCTTTCACCCCTCTTCCCATCCTCACCATCACTAGACCACTACATCGATAGATATAATGATTCATTTTCTCTCTTTTTTACATTCTCGTGGCCCTGGGCATCCTGAGGCTGGGTATTACCAGGCAGTACTATGCTTGGATGTCCAATTCTCTGCTATTATGCACTTACTTGAGACATCAAAACCCACATTAGATATTCCTATGTAATGTTTAGGATCACAATGATCTACTTTAGTCATTGTCTAAACTTGGTTCGGTTATTATTTTTCAAAAAATCCCCTTTTTTCTTTGCTCTGTTTTACTATATGTATTCTTACTCTGTATAGGTTCAATTGAAGATTCCTGGATGTATAATATAGTAATAAAAATACATAATCATTTTAACCACTTAAGCCCCGGACCATTTGGTAGCTAAAGGACCAGAGGTGAATTCAGAATTTTGCACTGCGCTGCTTTAACTGTAAATTGTGCGGACATGCAATGTTGTACCCAAACAAAATTTGCGTCCTTTTCTTCCCACAAATAGAGCTTTCTTTTAATGGTATTTGATTGCCTCTGCGATTTTAATATTTTATGATATAAACGGAAAAAGACCGAAAATTTTGAAAAAAAAATGATATTTTCTACTTTTTGTTATAAGAAAAATCGAATAAACTCAATTGTAGTCATACATTTAGGCCAAAATGTATTCAGCCACATGTTTTTAGTAAAAAAAATGTCAATAAGCGTATATTTATTGGTTTGCGCAAAAGTTATAGAGCTTACAAACTAGGGTACATTTTCTGAAATTTACACAGCTTTAAATTTATGACTGCCTATCTCATTTCTTGAGGTGCTAAAATGACAGGGCAGTACAAAACCCCCCCCAAATGACCCCATTTTGGTAAGTAGACACCCCAAGGAAATTGCTGAGAGGCATGTTGAGCCCATTGAATTTTTTTTTTTTGTCCCAAGTGATTGAATAATGACTAAAAAACAAAAAAAAACTAATTACAAAAAGTTGTCACTAAATGATATATTGCTCACACATGCCATGGTTATATGTGGAATTTCACCCCAAAATACATTTTGCTGCTTCTCCTGAGTACGGGGATACCACATGTGTGGGACTTTTTGGGAGCCTAGCCGCATACGGGACCCCGGAAACCAAGCACCGCCTTCAGGATTTCTAAGGGCGCAAATTTTTGATTTCACTCCTCACTACCTATCACAGTTTCGAAGGCCATAAAATGCCAAAATAGCAAAAAAAAAAACCCCAAATGACCCCATTTTAGAAAGTAGACACCCCAAGGAAATTGCTGAGAGGCCTGTTGAGCCCATTGAATATATTTTTTTTGTCCCAAGTGATTGAGTAATGACAAAAAAAAAAAAAAATTACAAAAAGTTGTCACTAAATGATATATTGCTCACACATGCCATGGTTATATGTGGAATTACACCCCAAAATACATTTTTCTGCTTCTCCTGAGTACGGGGATACCACATGTGTGGGACTTTTTAGGAGCCTAGCCACGTACGGGACCCCGAAAACCAAGCACCGCCTTCAGGATTTCTAGGCACAAATTTTTGATTTCACTCCTCACTACCTATCACAGTTTCGAAGGCCATAAAATGCCAAAATCGCACAAAACCCCCCCAAATGACCCCATTTTGGAATATAGACACCCCAAGCTATTTGCTGAGAGGAATGGCGAGTATTTTACAGCTCTCATTTGTTTTTGAAATTGAAGAAAGAAAATATATATATATTTTTTTTTTTTTCAATTTTCAAAACTTTGTGACAAAAAGCGAGATCTGCAAAATACTCACAATACCTCTCAGCAAATAGCTTGGGGAGTCTACTTTCCAAAATGGGGTCATTTGGGGGGGTTTTGTGCTATCTGGGCATTCCATGGCCTCCGAAACTGTGATAGGCAGTGAGAAGTGAAATCAAAAATTTACACCCTTAGAAAGCCTGAAGGCGGTTCTTGGTTTTTGGGGTCCCGTACGTGGCTAGGCTCCCAAAAAGTCTCACACATGTGATATCCCCGTACTCAGGAGAAGCAACAGAATGTATTTTGGGGTGTAATTCCACATATGCCCATGGCATGTTTGAGCAATATATCATTTAGTGACAACTTTGTGCAAAAAAAAACTTGTGTCAACATATAAAATGTTCCATGGATTCGACATGCCTCTCAGTATATAGCTTGGGGTGTCTACTTTCCAAAATGGGGTCATTTGGGGGGGTTTTGAACTGTTCTGGCATTTTATACACAACATTAGGAAGCTTACATCCACTCTTCTAACCACTTGAAGACAAAGCCCTTTTTGACACTTTTTGTTTACATGAAAACATTTTTTTTTTGCAAGAAAATTATGTTGAACCCCCAAACATTATATATATTTTTAAAGCAAAGGCCCTACAGATTAAAATGGTGGGTGTTGCATTTTTTTTTTCTACACAGTATTTGCGCAGCGATTTTTCAAACGCATTTTTTGGGTTAAAAAATAGGATTTTTTGTACTCACCGTAAAATACTTTTCTCTGACATCCATGGACTGACACGGTGTCTCTTTACACTTTACACGTGGGTTATGTCCCTGCTTGCAGGAGAAGACCTAGGCAGAATGTGAGATATTATACATACATTCTAAAAGCCAGAGCTGAACAGCCCCACCCAGGGGGCGGTCCCTCCGGGCATAACCCTCCCACTACAGTCAGCAGACTTCAGTTCATAACAAAGCAGTACAAACTTAAAAGGAAGGGTGGGTGCCGTGTCAGTCCATGGATGTCAGAGAAAAGGATTTTACGGTGAGTACAAAAAATCCTATTTTCTCTTATCATCCATGGACTGACACGGTGTCTCTTTACACTTTACACGTGGGATGTCCCAAAGCAGTGTCAAGAGGGATGGGAGCAGTATAAAGGGAAAAACCAAAACTTTCACTCCAAGAAGGCAGATCTCCCCAACGGAGGAGTCGCAACTTTAAACAGCGGCCTGCAGCACCCTGCGGCCGAAGGAAGCATGCGAAGATGCAGCCACATCAACCTTATAAAAAACTTAAAAGGCATGAACAGACGACCAGGTCGCCGCCTTGCACACTTGTGCAACCGACGCTTGATGACGGAAAACCCAGGAAGCACCAATTGCCCTGGTGGAATGCGCCGTAACCGGAAAGGGAGGCGCCCGCCCTTTGAGAGCATAGGCTTGAATGACAGTTTGTCTGATTCCCCTAGAAATGATGGCAGACGAAACCGCTTGGCCCTGTTATGGACCAGGGACAGTCACAAACAGTGAGTCGGACTTCCGAATAGAAGCAGTAGCAGACAGGTACACCCGTAAGGCTCGTACCACATCCAATATGTGCAGCGCAAACTCTCTGGGATGCGATGGGTGAGGACACAAGGACGGGAGGACAATGTCCTCATGTAGGTGAAAGGTAGACACCACCTTTGGCAAAAAGGAAGGTCGCGGATGAAACACCGCCTTATCCTTATGGATGACTAAATATGGCGACTTGCAGGACAAAGCCGCCAACTCAGACACCCGTCAAACAGAAGTGATTGCCACTAAAAGGCCACCTTCTGAGACAAGACAAGAGGGGAATATCCCGGATATTCCCAAAAGGAGGTTCCTGGAGGACCGAGAGCACCAAATTCAGATCCCACGGTGGGAGAGGAGGCTTGACAGGAGGGAGCACATGGCGAACCCCCAACACAAGGTGCTAACCAAGAAATGACCCGCTAGAGGTCGCTGAAAGAAGACGGCCAAGGCCAAAATCTGATCCTTGATGGTACTCAAAGCAAGCTTTTGGGTCACTCCACACTGCAGAGGACGCAGGATTCTGGGGACGGAATACGTCCGAGGACGCCAGTCCAGCGCTTTGCATATGGCGATATAAGCTTTCCAGGCACGGTGATAGATCTGCCTGGAGGAAGACTTCCGTGTCCTTAACATGGTCAAAATGACAGAGTCCGAGAGACCTCGGTCCCTCAACACCTGGCTTTTAACAGCCCTGCCGTTAAAGCCAGAGACTGTAAGCCGGATGAAACATAGGACCTTGAGACTGAAGGTCCTCCCTCATCGGCAACCGCCAGGGAACGTCCGCAACGAGACATACCAGATCAGCGTACCAGTGACGCTGAGGCCAATCCGGAACAATTAGGATCACCAGAGTTTATATCAGGCGATAAGGACCCTATGGGGCCACCAACGCATCCGAGGCATCGCCCAAGGATCTCTGGATCTGGCCACAACCTCGACCCTTGCGACTGAGTCGAGAGGCCATCAGGCCCACATCCGGCGTGCCCCACCGTCGGCAAAGGAGTTGAAATATGCAAGGACCACTCTTCCTGGTCCAGCGTCTGGCGATTGGCGACTCAGATAGTCCGCCCCTACAGAGCCGGCACGTTTTTTCCGGCCCACTTCAGGATACGGAATACCTCGGAAGCCGCAGCTGAGCTCCGAGTCCCCCCATGATGGTTTACATAGGCCACCGCCGTGGCGTTGTCTGACTGGCTCCTTATGGAGCGACCCCGTACTCTCTCCGACCTGAGGAGAGACACAGTCTGATGGCCCGTATTTCCAGAACAGTGATTGGTAAACGGGCTCGTCCGGAGTCCAAGGCCTTGAGCCGACAGGACTCCCCAGACTCCACCCCAGCCCATCAGGCTGGTGTCCGTCGTGAGTACCGTCCATTGGATGGGAGGGGAACGACTTTCCGGACCGAAGAGCCGAGGGTCTCAACCACCATGTCAGGGACACCCTGACCAGGTGAATCACCTGGATCCGAAGATCCAAGGACAACGGGGATTTGTCCCAGGTGGACAAGATCTCCTTCTGCAATGCCCTGGTGTGTGATTGGGCATACGGAATGGCCGCGAAGGAGGCCACTAGGAGTCCCGGGACTCTCATGCAAACAACGGATTGACAACCATTTTCGGGATGTCAGCACCCGCACCGCAGACTGAAGTGTCAGCAACTTCTCCAGAGGTAGGATACCTTTGCCTCCAAGGAGTCCAGAACCAGAACTAGATACTCCAGACACTGAGTCGGGACCAGGACTGACTCCTGAATGTTCAGGAACCACCCGAAGTCCCTGAGGGTCTAATTGACGATAGTCACCTTTCCTCTAAGTCTGAGCCACTTTTTGCTCATAGCAGAAGACCGTCCAGATAGCCCACGACAGCAATACCTCGCTGTAACAGAAGGCTAGAACCGGAGCAAGCACCTTGGTGAACACCCTTGGTGCCGAGGCAAGGCCGAAAGGAAGAGCCACAATCGATAGTGGACTTCGCTGATCGCAAGGCGCAGAAACTTCTGGTGACTTGCGCAGATCGGAACATGCAAGTAGGCGTCCTTGAAGTCCAAGGACGCCAGAAGAAAATCCCTTTGGTGGAGTGTAGCGATCACCGTGCGAATGGATTCCATGCGGAATTTCTGCACCTTCTCGAAGGCATTCAGGGCCTTGAGGTCCAGGATAGGTCGAACCACGTCCTATTTTTGGGACGACAAACAGATTCGAGTAGAATCCCTGAAAACTCTCCTGTGACGGAACCGGCACAATCACTCCGGACCTGATCAAATCCTGTACAGCCCCCAAGAGGGCTGCCCGACAGGTAGGAAGGAGAGGAAGATTCAAGGGAAAGAATCTGTGTGGGGGCCAGGATCGGAATACTATCCTATATCCTGAGGTGACCACATCGCACACCCACCAGTCGGAGATTCGGGAGGTCCACCGATCCGTGAACCTGCGAAGTCGTCCCCCCACCCCAGAGTCGGGCGGAGGCAAGACTTCACGCGGAGG
Source organism: Rana muscosa (assembly GCA_029206835.1). Lineage (NCBI taxonomy): Eukaryota > Metazoa > Chordata > Amphibia > Anura > Ranidae > Rana > Rana muscosa. Next base: position 40,339,918 of record JARGYO010000094.1, read on the forward strand.
CAGGCTTGGGAGCCGCTTGTTTGGCTTACGCACCCAGGGGCACTTGTGCCCACCAGCCGCACTGCCGTCAGTCTGAGAGGGCCTACCTGTGGACTCTGACTGACGAAAAAAACCCGTTTTGCTGGAAAGGAAGGCCCCTGTTTGCGGCGGGCCTCCCCACCCTTGCTAGTCTAAGGAAGAAGAGTGCGTTTACCTCCCGTGACATCCATGACGATGTCATCCAGAGCAGCACCGAAAGGTCTACCGCCTTTAAATAGTAGATCCGTCAGGAGCTTCCTAAAGCTAGGTCAGCAGACCAGCATTTCAACCAGATAAGACGACGCAATACCACCGCCGAGACAGAGGCCCTGGATATTAAAGGGGCCGCGTTCAGCGTGGCATCGCACACAGAAACCAGGCCCTGAACCAGTTGGTGGGCCAGAGCAACTGTGTCTGGAGGAAGAATATGCTCCTGTACAGCTAGGTGCAACATTTTTGCCCAACCTGTAAGTGTTTTAGACACAAGGGTCGCCGCTACCACAGGTCGTAGGGCGGATCCCAACAAGGCAAACATGGTTCTGCTCACCACTTCTGACCTCCCTGTCTGTACCGCGCTGTGTCAGCGCTGGTGAGCTGTGAGGAGATTGTGAGGAGATTGTGAGGAGATTCGCGCTGTTACAGCAGCGCTAGAGGCCAAAACTAGTGCTGAAGAGCGCGCAGGCTACAAGAAAATGGCCGCCGCACTTCACTGAGGCGATCCGCGGCAAGATGGCCACCATGACGCAGCTAAAGTGAAACAACAGCACACACACAGCGCCACTCGGCGCTCAGGCCCCAAAACTCACAAAAAAAGGCCCCAAGCATATCTGCAGACCAGCATGAGCCCCTCCAAGAACAGTGTGACCCCCAGGCACCCCACACAGCACAGCGCCAGCAATGGTGACAGAGAGTGACAATGAAATACAGGGGGAGACAGGGAAATTCCCCCACAGAGAAACACACAGCTTTTTGTACTCACCTGCAGGCAGGAGAGACTACTTACCCGTCCCCTGAGGGACCCACTGGTGTGTTTCTGACAGGACTATCACAGTGCAGTACTGAGTAGCTGTCGGCCCGGTCCACCGCGAAAGATACAGTCAGTCAGGAACTGTTCAGTCTTGAGAGGACCGTGGGAGCATGAAAGCAAACCCGGCCACCCCTGGAGTCATGGGGCCTGTCGTGAACTGAGTCTCACGCACACAAGGCGAGGATCAGCACGCTCGATGGTCGGACAGGGAAGACTACGAGGATATCTTGTACCCAACCTGTTGCCCAGCCGACAGTTGATAGAAGATTCTCAAATATAAAATAAAAAAGAATTCCAGAAAAGAAATAAAAAGTAGGTCAGGAGACTGGCTCCTGAGAGAACCACGTCTTCTCCTTCTGCTAGGCAGAAAAAAACTGAAGTCTGCTGACTGTAGTGGGAGGGTTATGCCCGGAGGGACCGCCCCCTGGGTGGGGCTGTTCAGCTCTGGCTTTTAGAATGTATGTATAACATCTCACATTCTGCCTAGGTCTTCTCCTGCAAGCAGGGACATAACCCACGTGTAAAGTGTAAAGAGACACCGTGTCAGTCCATGGATGATAAGAGAAAATACACTTTTTTTAATTTTAATGCACTAAAACACACTATATTGCCCAAATGTTTGATGAAATAAAAAATATGATCTTGGGCCGAGTACATAGATACCAAACACGACATGCTTTAAAATTTCGCACAAACGCGCATTGGCGACAAACTACATACATTTTTAAAAGCCTTTAAAAGCCTTTACAGGTTACCCCAGTAGATTTACAGAGGAGGTCTACTGCTAAAATGATTGCCCTCGATCTGACCTTTGCGGTGATACCTCACATGCATGGTGCAATTGCTGTTTACATATGACGCCAGACCGACGCTTGCGTTCGCCATTGGGCAAGAGCAGGGCAGGACAGGGGTGCTTTTTTTTTTTTTCTTATTAATTTTGCTTTTTTATTTTATTTTTTAATTGTTCCTTCCAAGTATTTTTTTTTTTTATCATTTTTATTGTTATCTCAGGGAATGTAAATATCCCCTATGATAGCAATAGGTAGTGACAGGTACTCTTTTTTTGAAAAAACTGGGGTCTATTGGACCCTAGATTTTTCCTCTGCCCTCAAAGCATCTGACCACACCAAGATCGGTGTGATAAAATGCTTTCCCAATTTCCCAATGGCGCTTTTTATATCCGGGGGGGGGCATTCCCTCCCACTGCTTGTAAAAGCAGTCCAGAGGCTAATTAGCCGCTAGGATTGCTTTTACATGAAAGCCGGCCGCAGGCTGAAAAGAATGATACTAAGATGATACCTAAACCCGCAGGCATCATTCTGGTATAAACATTCAAAGTCCAGCAACATACCAGTACGTTGCTGGTCCTTGTTGGACATGTAATCTTTTTTTTTCATGCAGCCAGTTGGCTGAACGAAAAAAGAGATTGATCGGTGGGTATGCCCACCATTAGAATACCGCCCTTCATCCACCCACTTCCAATGATGGGCATACACGCACCATTTATATATGCCGAAGCATGGGGGCATCCTCCCGCAAAAAATGTATGCCGCACACACATGGTCGGACTTTTCCACGGGCAAGCCTCCGTCGGAATTTCGACCGTATGTACGCGGCATTAGGAGCAAAATCGCTCCTCCGCCCCTGCTGCCCCAATGCTTCGGCATATTTGCTTTTTTTTTTTTTTTAACTGTGGTGGTGAAATCACCTCCTACAGCACTGGAGTCGCAGGGATCAGGCCTGTCTCTGCGAACGCTGCAGTTATGTGTGTTTTTGTTTTGTAAGTGACAGTGATCGATCGATACTGCACTTGGGTGGCCTGGGCTGGACGGAGGGGCAAAACGCAGGTGCCAGCAGGTATCTGGGCTGATCTCGCTAACACTGCGTTTTTGGGAACCCTAAACTGCTGGGGACGCTAGTATAGATCTGATCAGATCAGATATTGATCTGTTCAGATACTATACCAATAAGGGGGGTGTATGCTTCACGCGTGGGTGTTAGCGTTACTGGCACTAACCTGACGCTGCCTGGGGTGTGACTCAGACCCTCTCTGACGCTAAAACCTAATTGATATCACCCGCCGGGCGATCAGGGGGTTAAACCTTTATTGGGTTATATACACGGCGGGTGCCCTGACACTATAAAAAGCAAACTAACTAACCAGCGTCACCCGTAACACTTATATGGTGATCACTGGTGAAAGGGTTAACTAGGGGCAATCAGGGGGTTAAAACCTTTATTAGATAATATATGGGGGTACCTGACGCTATAAAAACCTGCGGCGAACCTAAAAAAAATTACCAGCTACCGATCTGCATCACCGACACTAAGACAGCGTTTAGAAAAACGTTCGCTTAGCGACAGTGGTGATGGGGGTGAAAGGGTTACCTGGGGGGCGATCAAGGGGGTTAAACCTTTATTAGATAATATATTGGGGTATCTGACGCTATAAAAACATGCGGCGAACCTAAAAAAAATTACTGGCTACCGATCTGCATCACCGACACTAAGACAGCGTTTAGAAAAACGATCGCTTAGCGACAGTGGTGATAGGGGGTGAAAGGGTTACCTGGGGGGCGATCAAGGGGGTTAAACCTTTATTAGATAATATATTGGGGTACCTGACGCTATAAAAACCTGCGGCGAACCTAAAAAAAATTACCAGCTACCGATCTGCATCACCGACACTAAGACAGCGTTTAGAAAAACGATCGCTTAGCGACAGTGGTGATGGGGGTGAAAGGGTTACCTGGGGGGCGATCAAGGGGGTTAAACCTTTATTAGATAATATATTGGGGTACCTGACGCTATAAAAACATGCGGCGAACCTAAAAAAAATTACTGGCTACCGATCTGCATCACCGACACTAAGACAGCGTTTAGAAAAACAATTGCTTAGCGACAGTGGTGATAGGGGGTGAAAGGGTTACCTGGGGGGCGATCAAGGGGGTTAAACCTTTATTAGATAATATATTGGGGTACCTGACGCTATAAAAACCTGCGGCGAACCTAAAAAAAATTACCGGCTACCGATCTGCATCACAGACACTAAGACAGCGTTTAGAAAAACGATCGCTTAGTGACAGTGGTGATAGGGGTGAAAGGGTTACCTGGGGGGCGATCAAGGGGGTTAAACCTTTATTAGATAATATATTGGGGTACCTGACGCTATAAAAACATGCGGCGAACCTAAAAAAAATTACTGGCTGCCGATCGGCATCACTGACGCTAAGACAGCCATCAGAAAAATGATCGCTTAGCGACAGTGGTGATAGGGGGTGAAAGGGTTATCTGGGGGGTGATCAGGGGGTTAAACCTTTATTAGGGGGGGGTTAGGGGCTACACTGGACCTAAGACTAAACTTTGGTGACACTTTTACAGTCACAAATGTCACTGATTGCAGTGATCACTAAATAAATGGTCACTGCAATCAGTGACACTGTGACTGGGGGCTGGGGGGGTGATCTGGGGGGTGATCTGGGGGGGCCTGGGGGGCGATTTATGTCCCTATGTGTCCTGGTGTCAGTGTAGTGTTGTGTGCACTGACCTGATGTCTGCTCTTGTACGGCGCTCGGTATATGTGAGCGCCGCACCAGAGATGACATCACTTCCTCCTGCTCCCTCTGTCTGACACAGACAGAGGGGGCATTTCCATTCGCCGGGAGCGATCGCGAGGGGGTGGCCAGAAACGAATGGCTGCCCCCTCATCCCGGAACGCTCCCGGACACTTAGCCACCGCTCACTGTATAGGAGGGGGTCCGATTGGACCCCCCAACTATACAAAGGCAATCACGTATGCTCTACGTGATTGTGCCTGTCAGTGCCATTCTGCCGACGTATATATACAGTGAGCGGTCGTTAAGTGGTTAATTATTGCATTGGTGCGTTTGAGCACCTTTTATGGGTTGTTGATTTTAATTCTAATTGTTTGCTGCCCCTGCTTCGTGACACACCATGAGCAACTTTCTTCCCCTTTCCTTTTTTCTTTCCTCTGTTCTATCCATCTTATCCCACATTTCTTTTTCCTGTTTCAACATGTTTCAATCGCGATACTTGGACTCTGCATGTATGTAGAGTCCGAATGACGCTCTGGCCGCAAGTGACCGTACACTTTTAGGAACCGTTTTTTGACCGCTAAAGCTCCGCCCTGGGGAGTGCTCTAGTGGTTGGAGCTTGCCGCGTCAGTTGCAATATGGCGCATGGGCATTGGCCCCTTCCCTATTGGATTATCGGAGCCATCTTTACTGATACTCTATTGGCCGAATGTTGCCGCGTCGGCGGCACGCTCCGCGCATGTGCATTGGCCATTTCTTACCTGCAACAATGTCATTTCCTATGGAGATGACGTATATCCTGTAGGGGACCTATTTGAGCGGTGTACACCGCTCGAGCATTACAGCTGACTGCCAGGACTGCTCCAGATCGGATGTAAGGAAATCCCTTTACTACAAACCCACAGGTATGTTCACTTTGACCTCTCCGCAGGACTGACATTAAGTTTCGGTCCTGCATGTTGTATTAATATATACTTATATCTATCTTCTAGTTTGATCATCATACCCGAGGCCTTGTGGAGTAGAAAACCTCTACTCACATATACACCAGGACTCATACCGGGGTATGTGCAGATATCTTTTCCCATTGTGACTAAGAGAGTCCCAACAACTCTGGAGGACAATACCCGTTGCTGCATTTAGCAGCTTTTACCCGGCAGTATACTCAGCTGTCATCCATTGTGGTGATCTCCCTTTATATCTTCATATATATACTTTGTGGTCACTTACCTTATTATTTTTTAGTTTTTCTTAAATCCATGCGTACTGTGCCATACATACTATGGCCTACATTAGGGTGACCATCGGTACTGTGGTAAGCACCCTATATATCCTATGGCTACATGTTCCATTCTTTCAGTTTTCACTTTTTACTATTATATACATATATATTTCTCTATATTGACTCTGCTATCTAGATTGTGGATACTTTTCAAGGTCAATATATATCTACATATATACTCATTTTCACTTTATATTTTTTATTTTTTCTTGTTCATCTTCTCTCCTTCCCCCAATCCCCCTGCTTTTTTCTAGATTCTTATCATGGCTGGCTAGTTGCTACTGACAAATAGCCACTCTAATTTTCCCTAGGATAGTGTGTTGCCCACAGCACCACACTCCTATCTGTGAGTATATTTCTATATATAATAAGATAGACTCCACTGATCACTACTGATGGGTGTCTCCATATCTGTCTACCATCTCTCTAACTTCTTTTTCCTTTTCCCTCTTTTGGGTCTATTAGGGAAACTTTTTACTAGGGCTGATATTCCCTCTTTTCAGACCAACATTGATATCTCACGTTTAACAGTCCCTTTCCTTTTATCTCTTCCCTCCAGCTGTTCTTTTTCACTTTTTTCCCCACACTCCCTCTCTCACCATCACCATGGTTTACCTAGTCCTCTTCTTCCTTTCACTTTCCCATGTTCCCCATCCCCCCTCTTTTCCACTGGGCTCCACCCCAGTACCTATCCATGGGGATCGGTCTAGGTATTGGGCCAGTGTGACATGCCCGGGTTGCTCCTTGGTGTCTGAGCTTTGCAGGGCCAGCAATCTCTACCTTTTGGTATATTGCTGTCCTTATTCTGTTTTATTTGTTTTATGTATTAAAGATGTTTAACAAATATTTTCTGTTGTCTATACATGTGTTTTAAATAGATTACTGTGCTCCTGAAGAAGCGATAAAATTGCAAAACTAGTAGAGCAAGTTAAAACCACACACGATACATTGGACCTCTGGCTCTCGCCAACGTGCTTCACACGATCACCTTTTCTCCAGTTCTTGGTTTGTTGGGATTGATTTCCAACTAAGGTGGAATGCCTGTATGGTATATACTTTGAAATATTGTTAAAACGTGAACCTTAGTCCTGTATCCAAGCATAAACAAACTGTCATTGTTTTAATGTTTATATGCACTTTTTCAATACTCTGTTTTAAAAAATAAATACCCCTAGTTTTCTACAAGATTTATCCATGTGCCGCCTAAAGTCCATTTTTCTAGTTCATTGATGTTTCTCCTACAATCTCAAATTCACCTATACCAGTAGCCAGACCGAAATTTCATTCTTGGATTTGAATCTATCAATAGATCATGAAGGGTACATACAATCAGACCTATTTCGAAAACCAAGTGCAGGTAACACATTGTTACATGCCAAAAGCCTGCACCCAGAATCCCTAAAACGGAGTATTCCCTATGCGCAGTACCTGCGACTTCGCAGAAACTGCACATCAGAGACAGATTTAAAAAAACAATCTGATGGACTGCGGACTAGATTACTAGCTTGAGGCTACTCGAAAACCTTATTAAGACAAGCCTTTAACAAGACATCTGGAAAAATGAGAGGTGCATTGTTGTATGATCCCCCAAAAAAATGGGAGCACAAAACTGTGGGAATCATAACAAAATTCTCCTCAAATGAAATTCAATTACAGAACCTCATATCCAAGAATTGGCATTTTCTCACAGATCACACTATAGCCAAATATGTCAAACAGACTCCGGAATTTACGTTCAGAAGGGCGACTACCCTTAGACAAAAACTGACTACAAGTCATTATCTTCCATGTCAAGATGCCTCCCCCCTCCCAAAGGGTACTTACTCATGTGGGGAATGCCCCAAGTGCCCTCTAATAAAAGAGGGAGGGGGTATCATGTTACCCAACGGAACATGGCACAAATCTGTAAGTTACGCTGATTGCTCCACAAGGGGGGTCATTTACTTAATGACCTGCCTTTGTGGGGCTATCTATATTGGCAAGACGAAACGTGAGTTGAGAAAAAGAATAGGTGATCACACATACCTATCAGAGGGTGGCAAAATTATTACACCCATAACAAGACATATTGGCCTTTAGCACAGGTATAGTACCAGGACAATAAGTTTTTTTGCGCTGGAAACGATACCCATGAATCCCAGGGGTGGCAACTGGGACAAAATTATTTTGCAACGCAAAACCCTCTGGATAGGACGGCTAAATGCCATGACACCACCAGGAATAAATGAAGTCAATTCATATAAACCTTTTCTATAAAAGTCATTATATACTCTCAGCTCTAGTTCCCTCTGTGCCGATATTTTATTATTTTAGTATTAGGTACTTATCTTTGTTTTTATATTCATATGTATACTTATTTATGTTTGGTTCCTTTGTTTTTCTGGTTTCCCCCCTATCCGTTCATGGGATAGATTGCTATTCCTTACAAATTCTCTGCTGACTAATGCAGTTTATGTAGCGCTGATTTTAACACAATGTATGTCTAATTAAATTTGGTTATTATATATGTTTTTTATCAAAAACATCTATTACTACATCCTTGTTACTATTATTATATCATAATGATACTACTATTATCTCATCTAGGCAATTCTTTCTCCTAAACCTCACTCCCGGATCCAGTGCAGTGATTCACATAAGTGGATTGTACACCCACTGTCTGTATACTGGGAGTGATCCGGGCTTCCCTGTCTACAGCTTCCCCTCCTGAAAGGGCATCCCTTATCCAAGATGGTGGTCCGTGTATCGACCTGGGTCCTGTGCCATTGACGGCTTCATCACGGATCACTTCTGGCTTTATGCAGCGAAACCTGCTAGTTCACGTCATGTGGTTATGCCCCTGCACTTCATCAATTGCATGGGGCACAAATGTCCATATGGTGGAGCGTGTCTACGTATCCACCGTACAGGACACCGCGCGTGTATCTTCTGACACACGCGCATCACGTGACCTGACTGATTACGCCAGACGCAATACCAGCGTCGGCGGGTGGGACTCCTGCATTTAAAAACAGCAACAACAGCTGATAGTCAGCTGTGTGCTGTTCGGAGGACACATCCAAATTCGTCTCTTGGGCATGCTAAGTGTTTTTTCTTTACTCTACCTTCTCTCTGATACCATTAACAGAGTGATATAGTTAGACCCCTGACTACACTATTACAGACTCCCTCCCTACCCGGAAAGGCTGATTGAAACAGTTTCTGGACTCTTTGTTTCCTTAACAAGATTCACCCTATTTGCAAACAGCATTTGAGCATCTGATATGGTAATCACAGTTTGTCTCTCTGTAGCATATTACAATTCACTTTTTGCACCTTTATTGATTATTCTTTCACATATTCATTTCTAGGTTTACATATTTTTTTCCCTTTTTCTTTTTCTTCATTTTTTTCATTTTTTCTTTTTTATCCATTCCACCACTTTTTCCTTCACACTTTTTTCCTCCCCCCCCCCCTTCCCCTTCCCAGTTCTTTTCATGTCTTTTTCTTCCTTTCCCCCCTCCCTTCCCTTTCCCTCACTTTTTTCCCCTTCCCCTCCCTTCCCTCACTCAACAATTTCTTCTCCCTCACTACCCCACCAATACCCCCTTCTTGTTTTCTCCCCTTTTCCCTTCTTCCCCCCTCCCCTTTTCTTTTGTTTCCTTCACTACTGACCTCCACCAATTACTTTATTCTAATGAAGTATCTTACTTCTAGCACTTTGTCTATACAAATTTATACACAGATTACCACCTTATACCACAGAGATCTTCCAGAATAATCTACTAAAATACAATATGTGGTGTCTACCTGTCTAGGATTTTCAAGGTATATATATGCCCCCTTTTCTATAATGACTATTCACATGCAGGCATGTGAATTATATATATGCATGTATGTGTATATTTGCCTCACCATTTCCTTACCATATACTATCTATACCTTGTAGAGACTTTCTTCATAATATGAGGGGTCCCATATTGACCTGAATTTCCTCTATACAATTCCACCTTCATGCCAACTACTTGTGAGATGGGATTGGATGTGTCCTCCCAGGAGGTTGGTGATACCTATATTTGAAACCCATTTTTTATTAAACATACTCTATTTAGCCGCCTTTTATGGCTTGGCCTATAGATATCCTATGTTCATACAATATTTTGAATATTTTCAGATTACCCATACCTCCTGTTTTTCGTGTCCTTAGTGGGGTTACCAACCCCATATGACACAACAGGAAATCTGATCTGTTTTGTGGCCTCCTTTGGTCCAGCACCCACAGAAAGAATGGATGACAGGGCCCGGTCTGTATGGCTTGGGAGCAGCCTGGTTGTTTTTATGTTGAAATGTGTGTTTTCTATATCCACGATAATGTTATTTACCATGTTTTCTTTTAATTCATAGTTACGTGCCAACACAATTTTTCATATGTCCATTGAAAACCTATACATATATAAAAATAGCTCCTGAAGAAGCGGATTCTGTTTTTGAATCATACCGTGAAGCGTGTAGAGCACAGCATATTATGTATGTACAGTTGTATTCTTTTCCATTGATTGTAATGGTATAATGCATTGAATGTCACAAAATTACCATTGTTTCTATGAAATTTACAATTTTGTAATAAAAATTATTTTAATTATTTACTCTTAACTGGTGATCAGTTTGCATAAGGTGCCAACACAGTCCACACTAGCCTCATTCCTCCCTCCATATAACGTTTAACGGGAGGAAGGCACCAACTCAATATACTCTTTACTTTCAGCACTTTTAATATAAGAAGGCTGCTGGTATTATTTTGGGCTTGTATCTTACTGCTGTCAACCCCCAAGAAAACTGGCTCTGACCCTCCACTGGCACAGCGGTGATGCAAATGAGATTATGGAACCTACTAACAATGAATACCACAATACCACAATAAAGTATACGTTCACCATTCAGAACTAGAGTACCTGTGTTTACCGTCTCTCTCTGTCTGGAATGGTTAATACTTCACACAACATGTTTGCTTAACCATAAAATATCTTTACTAGATAGGAAAAGATTAGGTTAACAGATAGGCATTTACATATGCAGGGCCCTGCAAAATCAAAGTTATGCACAATGTAACCAATATTGAGGCATTCAAATCTTTAAATGTCTTTAAAAGAACTACGCTCGCGAGCGTCCCCCTCGTGGGCAGTATGGCGCCCAAACAATGTCTCCTGTGAGTTCCAGTCAGGCCTGACTACCTCACACACACAGTTACTCCGATAGAAAGGGTATTCGCTAGCAACGTTGGTGCACTTTTATATTTGTAATCCAAGGGGTATCCACCATTAGCTGTGATCCTGCTATAGTTTAGGGCCTAAAGTCACAGGCAATAAGACGCCAAACTCTAACTGCACAACACACTGCTGAAATGGTGGCGGGCCCTATGCAAGGGGTCTCGGGCCTAGCAAACAGTTAAGAATCCTGAGCAAGTGCTCTCTCACCCGACCGGACCAATCCGTTTAACCGATCCCACTGCTAGGCTCCAGCACACGATCTCCCGGTCACCCGTAGTCTCCGATCTTCCAGACAATCGATAGGGAAGGTGAAGGTGACTCGACTCTTGAATGCTCCGAGATGTCAGCAGGCTCCCTGGATAAAAGCTCTCTCCTTCTCTGGCAGCAGGCTTTTCCCGGCTCGTTAGGCCCAGACTCTCCGGCCTAGACGAGTACGATAGGCCCCAACACAGGTTCCAAGTTGCTGGGCGGGCGATGTCCAAAGAGAGCGCACGTTGCTCCTCCTCCCCTTAAATAACCCACCCCCAGCAGACCTTGCGCCGGGCAATGCATGATGGATGTTAAGTTGCACTGTGGGTACAGTAGTTTGTGTAGTATCCTCGCCATTGGAGTCCAACTCTCCCGGTACCACAAATCTCACCATGCACTTCCCTACTCATAGCCAAGCAGCGGTCAGCATATTATCTAATAGGAAACCAGGGGAGATCCGGATTCACTTGATGAAACATAGTCTCTATGAACACCATAAAGTGACACCCTGCTACAGTAGTATAGTATTTTCATCATTTTGAGTACTTCAAATTCACCCGAGAGTGTGTATACTTACCTGTCGCTGTGGAAACCCACGCATGCTCAAAATGACTGACGCATGCGCGGTAGCTTCCTAGGCATAGGTAGGGTGTAGCAAGATGGCGACGACGGCATTGAATCTGACGAGCGCATGCTTGTCTTAGTCGATGACATCACCGCGTTCATTCCATTCAAAAGAACGGCGGTTCTTTTGAATGGAGTGTGTGTACACTCGGCCTGGACAAGATTCTGGGCCCTGTCCTACCACCGAAACCACAGTTTATATATAGGAAGGCCTCTAATCACGGAGACCGGGTAGTGAAAAAAGTACTTGACCCTCCAAGCAAACCACCAACATTCTGGAACCAAAAAGGTTTTTTTGCGTGCAGAAGGTGTAAAGCGTGTAGGGAAGTGGCACTACCGATAAGAGGTCTGGAAAATTTTGTATCCCCCTCCAACCAGCAGCAATTCAGCATTGAGCAATTCATTACCTGCAACACTAGCCATGTAGTATATGCGCTGAAATGTCCATGCGGACTTCTCTACATTGGGCGGACTAAGAGACTCCTTAGAATAAGGATAGCAGAACACATTCATAATATTAAGATTGGCTTCAAAGACCACAATGTGTCGTTACATTTTAAGCTCAAACATGATCAAGACGCCTCAGGGCTACAATTTTGGGGCATAGAATGCCTAGAAGCTAATTGGAGAGGCTCGCACAAAATACGAGAATTGTCTAAAAAAGAAACCAAGTGGATTTTTCTTACTGACGTTTTAGTACCTAAGGGCCTCAACGTTGAGCTTGACATTAATTGTTTTATTAGTAACTCTTAATTAAGGATGAACTACCTCTGCTATTACTAATTGTTGGTGATCTATTTAAATTTATTTATTTAAAGTAAACAGTGTCCACAAAAATAAGGCATCACACTAACAGGATAATGACTAATGCATATGCATGTACTATTGACATATAGATTTCTTTCTCGTACATCACGGGACACAGAGCGACATAGTCATTACTAATGGGTTATATAGATACCGTCAGGTGCTGGCACTGGCAACTTCCAAAACCGGAAGTACCCTCCCCTATATAAGCCCCTCCCATCCGGGAGCACCTCAGTTTTTTGCCAGTGTCTAAGGTGTTGGCCAAGAAGAAACATGTGTTTTTCACTGAGCTTGCGTACAGGTTCTTTTGGGCCTCAGTAAGCTATTCCGGATCCGACCAAAAAAGCTTCATAGCTAAACGGTCGGTACCCGGGCCTTGCAGAGAAGAGCAAGGTTTTGCCTGTAATGCTTCTCTTAGGAGAGCTGGACCCTGGGATCCAGAGCTCTGGTCATACCCACGACCAAGATGTTTTCTGTGCAGGGTGCTATACAGGTCCAGGGGAGTGGAATCCTTGGGAACCCGGTCCCTGAAGGTTTGATTACAATGCCTGCCGTGATAGGTGAAGTTTGGGCTTTTGTGGACCAAACAAAGTCCTGCGGCGGGGAACAGGTAAGTGGGGGCCCCCAGGAACTTGGTTCTATTGGGGGACCCCCAAGCCTAATTTGTCTTTCTGTCTGTTACCTAATGGTATTCCCGCAAAATTCTGTGCATGCCTGTAACTACTAAAAAAATGTAATAATTTTTAATGGTGGTCAAGAAAAAAAAAATATATATAATTTTTTTATATATATTTAATATATTAGTGTCATGGATATGCATTAATGTCTGTCTGCCATCTTACCTTCCTCCTCATGTGTTCATCTAGAGACCAGACCTCCTTCACCTGGCTTCCTTTATAATCTCCTCCCAGCCTGACTCCACCCCAGGCCCTATCACTGAACACTATATTAACCTGTGCACTGCAAGCCTGCTTTGCTGATCAACGTGTTTGTTAGGCATTGTGTGTTTGGGTTCCTGCCTGCCGTGTGCTACGTCTGTCTCTCTGTTACGTTATTGGCTTGTCCCCGACCATCCCTGTCTGCTCGTGACCCTTGACCTTCGGCTCGTTCTTCGTTATCCTTGTCTGCTTGTGGCCCCTGACCTTCGGCTTGTTATTCGGTTCTCTCTATCGTGTGCTGCTGCTTCCCCTTATCCTACGGGGCGTGAGCTAGGAAACTCCAGGGGCCGCGACCTGGTCCCAGCCTGCAGCGTAACATCCTCACCACTAGAGGCCCTGGAGAAGACCAGCTGGGTCTTAGACTCCGCGCCCTGGGGAATCTTGGCTCTCGCTTCCGTTGGGATCCCGGTTGTGCTCCTCTGGTCCCGCTTTCCACAACCACCCAGTTTCCTATCCACAGAAGCCAGCCATAGGGTTCACTACCTTGCGGTGCACTCCTGTCCCCCTACGGTGTGCATCTGTCACCTGGCCACAGGTGACCCTGACAATTAGACTGCGGTACCTGTGTTTGTCCACTAGAGGCCGCTGTGGAATGTTTTCTTGTCATGTGGACTAGCTTCTTCTCAGCAAAGCAAAGTCCAGGCAGATGGTGAGTTCTCTTATAGGAAACTGCTTCCTCTGCCATGTTGCAGTGCTCGTCCATCCCCCGGCCTGCGGCAAAGAGGGGCCCTGGCTCCTGTCCCTTGTTACCATATTTGAAATTAGCGCCGAAGGCGCACGTGCCCGCGCGCGTGCGCGTGCACGCGCCTCTATATATAAAGGTGAGCCGGGAAAGGGGGCGGAGCCTGGGGGATGACGCTCTGTGCGCGCCGCAGCGCTTCTGCGCATGTGCGGGCGTCCCAGCAGTTTAAAAAAACCACAATATTGTAGTGAGCTGGCTATGAAGTACAGAGACAGAGCTGGCAACATTTAAAGGCATACAGCAAGCGGTTGATACAGGCATCCCCTAGAAAGGCACATTAGTAGACACCAACTGTGATATAGCAGCAATTGTGCTAGACTATTCTCAGTAAAAGTGGTGTATTACGGCTGGAATACCTCAGCTTTAGGCTTAGGAATATGCCGTCCAGAAGCTCCGGAACTGAATCTTCCAGGAAGCGAAGGGGGTCTCATCGGGCTCAGAGGATCTTGGGCATACTCCTGCTGCACCAGTCTCCCCTGAAGTTCAGAGGTAAGTGACCGTAGAGACCCCGCAGGGTACTTGGTACTGTGGCTGTCCTCAGTTCACCTGCTCCTGTGTATGTAACAGAGGAGGTTTTTTCCTCAGCTCTGGGAGGATTAGAGAGAGATTGTCAACATTTATCGCTGCCTCCCTGTCAGGGAAAGCATGCCCGATCTCCGTCTCCTCCTTCAGAGTGCCTGTTAGCAGAGCAACAGTCCCATACAGGGATCGACCTGCCTGAAGGGGATCAGGATGAGGTTGATTCTGTTATAGAGGAATCAACAGTGGGGGAACCTTTTCTCAGCATCTTAAGCTGAAAGATTATGGGTTCAGTCTCTGACTAACATGGTCCGATCAGCATTTAAAAATGCACCTTGCGGAACCATCAACCACTACTGTATCCTCGTTGGGGTCGCTAGAAGCCCCCAGACTGTTTGTTCTTTTCCACTTCACCCTTTACTGAAAGGGCTCATTTACCAGGATTGGGAACGTCCTGAGAAAATATTTATTCCCCCAAGAGATTTCCGGTGGTCTATCCCATGGAGGATAAGTTCATCAAAAAAAAAAAAAAAAAATGGAAGGTCCCTACAGTGGACGCAGCCATCTCTTGTATGTATAAATCACTGACATGTCCAGTGGATAATGTCCAAATGTTCAAGAACCCAATAGATAAAAGATTGGAGTCCTTATGAAAATCTGCTTGGTGATACAACCAGCAGTAGCAGCTATTGGGGTCTGCTAAGCAGTGAAGGATCAGTTGAAACAGGTCTTGAGGGACTTGACAGATCAGCAGGCTTTGCCCTAGCTGATCTACCTAGAGCCTTAGGCTTTGCGGTTGACGCCATAGAGGATTCAGTCCATCAGGCCTCCCGCCTTACGCTGTCTATAGTACATATGCGTAGGCTCCTATGGCTCAAAAACTGGTCTGCTGAAGCTCCCTGTAAAGAATGGCTGGTTAGCGTCCCATTTCATGGTGAACGCTTATTCAGGGAAAACCTGGACAAATATATCCAGAAAATTTCCAGCGGTAAAAATACGCTCTTACCGGTTAAAAGCAGAGTTAGAGGTCCCTCTTTAAGAGGCCTGCTTCTCCAGTCCCTGGGGCATCGGCTGTGTAACAGTTCCGACGGCCTCCTCGGTCAAATCCCGGGGGTAAAAAACAGGGACAGTAGCAGGGTAATGAGAAACCCTGGGTCAGGGGAGGTACAAAACCTCCCCCAAAGTTGAAGCCCCCACTCAGTCGGGTGGGGGGAGGACTCCAGTTGTTCGCAAGAGACCTGGCGGGACACGATCAAGACAGATAGGTGCTCTCCGCAGTAGGTTTGGGATACAGTTTGGAGTTAAAAGACTCTCCTCCTTCCCATTTTTGAGGTCAAACGTGCCAAGGGATCCCCGGAAGAGAGAGTCCCTCCTGTTGGCACTAGAACAACTATTGCTCCAAGGAGTAATTATGGAGGTTCCCCTGGAAGAATGAGGGTTCGAGTTTTACTCAAACCTCTTTACAGTCCCGAAGCAAACGCGGTCGGGAGGCCCATATTAATTCTAAAAGGGCTATACAAATTCCTGTATATCAGGACTTTCCGATGGAGTCGATCCGATCGGTGGCCACTGCCCTACAAGGGGAGGATTGGTTAGCCACGATCGACATCAAAGATGCTTATTTGCACATTCCCATCTTTCCAGTCCACCAAAAATTTCTACGCTTTGCAGTAGAAGGGCGCCATTTTCAGTTCAGAGCCTTACCCTTCGGTTTGGCCACAGCACCACGAGTGTTTACAAAAATTCTGGCCCTTTATTGGCCAATCTAAGAACACAAGGTGTAATGATAATGGCATATCTGGATGACTTGTTGCTGATAGACCACTCAGTGAAAAAACTAGACGTGGTCGTTCACAAGACGATCAAGTATCTGGAATCTCACGGTTGGATTATCAACCGAGACAAGTCAGCCCTAAAAACCAGTCAAAAGTCTGGAATACTTGGGGCTAAGGTTGGATTCAGGCCAGAGAAAAATATTCTTGCCTCGAGGAAAGGTGTTGTCTTTGAAAGATTTGATCCACTTAGTGGGTACAAAAAAGACAGCCGTCCATACGCCTGTATATGAGGCTGCTGGGAAAAATGGTGGCATCATTCGAAGCAGTACCCTACGGTCAATTCCATTCAAGGAATTTGCAAGGGGCCATACTGTCAGCCTGGAACAAAAAAGTTCAGGCCCTAGACTTACAATGTCCTTGTCCCCTTCCGTTCGCAAGAGCCTCCGTTGGTGGTGGGTTCCCCAGAATCTGGAAAAAAGGAAATCCTTCAGTCCGATTTCTTGGAAGGTGGTCACTACAGATGCCAGCCTTATAGGCTGGGGAGCAGTACTGGAGCAATAGTCTCTCCAGGGCAGATGGTCGGATGCAGAAAAGGCCCTGCCCATCAATCTCTTAGAGATACGAGCAGCCCGGTATGCCCTAGTAGCATGGACATCCAAACTCCAAGGGTCCCCTGTCAGAATTCAATCAGACAATGCCACAGCAGTGACATATATCAATCATCAGGGGGGCACCAGGAGTCGTGCAGCCCAGAGGGAAGTAAATTACATCCTGAAATGGGCAGGAAAAATATGTCCCAGCCATATCTGCGGTATTCATTCCAGGAGTGGAGAATTGGAAGGCGGACTTTCTAAGTCGCCAGCAATTAGGCCCAGAGGAAGGGTCCCTTCACCCCGAGGTTTTCTGGACAATATGTCAGCGGTGGGGAACATCGGATGTAGATCTTCTAGCATCCAGATTCAACGCAAAGGGGGATAGGTTTGTCTCTCGGACAAGGGATCCCCTAGCTTGCGGCTCGGATGCCCTAGTGTTCCCTGGGGATCAGTTCAAGCTGATATATGCATTCACACCGCCACAATGGTTACCTCGATTACTCCGCAGAATCAGGGTAGAAAAGAAACCAGTGATTCCGGTGGCTCCAGCGTGGCCCCGAAGAGCGTGGTACGCGGAGATTGTAAAATTTCAGTGGGGAGTCCTTGGACTCTCCCACGTCGTCCGGCTTTCGCAAGGACCGATATACCACCCTTCCTTACCAGCCCTAGGTTTGACGGCCTGGCTATTGAAGCCCACATTCTAAAAAAGAGAGGGCTCTCTAATGCTGTGGTATCTACCATGATCAATGCCAGGAAGCCGGTATCCAGGCAGATCTACTATAGAATCTGGAAGGCGTACATCGCGTGGTGTGAGGCCAAGAAATGGCATCCACATAAGTACGTAATAGGTAGGATTCTGGACTTCCTACAGTGGGCTGTAGATAGGAAGCTTGCCTTGAGTACTATCAAGGGTCAGATTTCGGCCTTGTCAATATTTTTTCAAAGGCCCTTGGCTTCGCATTCACTAGTCAAAGCCTTTATACAAGGAGTGATGCGTATTAGGCCTCCGGTTAATATTCCCATATGTCCATGGGATCTAAACTTGGTTCTGTCGGTTCTACAGAAACAACCATTTGAACCATTACAGCATATTTCCTTGGTGCTTCTCACCAGGAAATTGATTTTTCTAGTAGCCATTTGTTCGGCTAAAAGAGTATCGGAATTAGCAGCTATGTCCTGTAAGGAGCCATATCTGGTTATCCATAAGGACAGAGTAGTGTTACGTCCTCATCCAGCCTTTCTTCCTAAGGTGGTATCGAGGTTTCATTTGAACCAAGATGTGGTTCTTCCTTCTTTTTTCCCCAAACCTACTTCGGTAGAGGAAAAGTTATTGTTATTCTTTGGATGTAGTAAGAGCAGTTAAAGCTTATCTAAAAGCCACTGCTCAGATTCGCAGAACGGATACTTTGTTTATTCTGCCGGAAGGCCCCAGAAAGGGTCAGGCAGCGTCAAAGTCTACTTTAGCCAAGTGGATTCGACAGGTCATTATGCAAGCTTATGGCTTGAGAAGGAGACCGCCTCCGTTCAAAGTTAGAGCGCACTCCACGAGAGCAGTTGGAACTTCATGGGCAGTGCATCACCAGGCCTCCCTGGCTCAAATCTGTAAGGCCGCAACATGGTCTTCGGTACACACGTTTACTAGGTCCTACCAGGTGGACGTTAGAAGTCAGGAGGATGTCGCCTTTGGGCGCAGTGTGTTGCAGGCCGCAAAAGATCCTCATGTCTGATAGCGCTCAGCTTATATATGGTGTATCCCCCCCCTCATTTGGCATTGCTTTAGGACATCCCATTAGTAATGACTATGTCGCTCTGTGTCCCGTGATGTACGAGAAAGAAAATAGGATTTTTATAACAGCTTACCTGTAAAATCCTTTTCTTGGAGTACATCACGGGACACAGAGCTCCCGCCCCTCTTTAGGGACACTTATTGCTTTGCTACAAAACTGAGGTGCTCCCGGATGGGAGGGGCTTATATAGGGGAGGGTACTTCCGGTTTTGGAAGTTGCCAGTGCCAGCACCTGACGGTA
This sequence comes from Rana muscosa, assembly GCA_029206835.1. Lineage (NCBI taxonomy): Eukaryota > Metazoa > Chordata > Amphibia > Anura > Ranidae > Rana > Rana muscosa. The sequence goes on from JARGYO010000094.1 coordinate 40,359,319, forward strand.
TCTATATAACCCATTAGTAATGACTATGTCGCTCTGTGTCCCGTGATGTACTCCAAGAAAAGGATTTTACAGGTAAGCTGTTATAAAAATCCTATTTTTATATAATTTTGATATATATTTATATATTCTATATTTTAGTTTTATCTATTTATGTTTTATATGCATATTTTAGGAAATGAGCATGGGTTTTATTGGTGTCCCCCTTTTTAGGCTCCCCCTTTTTAGGCTCTCTCTTTTATAGGTTTTTATACATATACAGGGCTCGATATTGGCCTCTCATGACTTTGGGTATCTTTTCATCCATTTGTTTGGTATTTTAGAAATCTATAGACCACACAGAACTTTTTATAGTATTTATGGTATTTTATGGTATTTTTTATTATGGACTAAAAAGCATACATACTCTGTAAAATTGGAATGATGTATAGACCCTCAGATAGCGGTCTTCCAGTGCTTAGCATGAAACTAGTTTTCTTATTGCAATATACATATGCTTCAATATTATATGGAGAAATGTCTGTTACATAAAAGGGGTACAAACATAGTAATACCAATGACTGCCATACCATTGAAACAAACGGTGTTTTGACACACTGACATAAACTGTGTTTCTCAGCAGAAAATGACAAGTATTGAGTTTATGCATTTTCATGACACATTTGCTCTTATTGAGCTAATCGCACACACAGGGTCATCACCCATATTGTTGTTATGTATTTTTGCAATGTCTTTGTTTTATTATTGCACATAAATAGGCTCCATCCCATCGAATCACGTATTGGGGATGCGCGCCAATCACGGCAGCGCATCCACGATATGGCGACAAAGCTTCCGCCCACAACAGGGCATAGACGTGGGGCTGAAGTGCGCATGCGCGGTGACGCAGACGCAACCCGAACGCTCCAACGTCTATAGTGGGGCGGGATCAGAGGAGCATATTTAGTCCGGTTGATGCGGAAACTGGTCACGCCCTCGGAAGAAGTCAGGAAGTGACGAAACGTCAGGGCGTGACCAGCAATACCCAGCAAACCGGAAGTGACGCATCTGCGCTCCAGGACCATATCAGGAAAACGTCAGAGGAACCAGGAAGTGGCGTTCTCTAGGGGCAAGTCTGAAAGCGCTACAAGCGTCCATTTATCTCTCACACACATTATATACGCCTGTTTTATTCTTTTTATTGGTACGCACATATGCAAAGCGGCTTGTTTGTTTTGGGGAATATTAATAAAAATTACCAAACAGTACTACCCTATGTAGTTTGTTCCTTTCTCCTCACATATGCCAGAAGTGCCTGTACAGTAGAAGAAGACAGAACATACTAAAGAAGGATGGTTTATACATGCCTTTATTGTTTTAATATCTGGTGAGTGCATCCCCATTAGGGGACCCTAATCCCCCCACGTGGTGAAAACACATATTGGTGATAAGGAGCACAGGAACCAAGATTTAAACCAGCTATAACCACATCCTTCATTCACTATCTACACCACCTATATAAATTGGATTATATAGAAGACGTACATTTGAACTTTTGTCCGTAGCGCTGCTGCAGTTTATTCTGAACTTTTTATTTTAAGTTTTTATATACTGCTTTTTATATTTTATGCCTATCTTTTAGCAGCTGCTGTTCTTTTAGATTTTATTGTTTTACTTTTATTGTTTTACTTTTTTTCTGGTGCTTTTTAGCTTTGTGGTTTTTCTATTTAGCGCAGAGTGATACTAAGAAAGGGGGGCGCAATTATTTAGTATCTTTTATTTTTGATTTGGACAAGATTCTTGTCAAGAATCTCGTCAGAAAAAAACAACGTGTTTTTTCCTGACAAGAATCTCGGCCGTGTGTACTAGGCTATAGTCTCTAGTTGTCTCAATATTTGGGTGTAAAGTAGGGTTGTCCCGATACCACTTTTTTAAGACCGAGTACAAGTACCGATACTTTTTTTCAAGTATTCGCCGAAACCGAATACCGATACTTTTGTTTTTATGTCATGTGCCAGTGGCACATGTGTTAGTATTTTTTATTTTTTTTTACTATTTTTTGTCATGTTTTTTTACAATGCTTTCTTGGGGTGGGTGGATGGTCTGTGTATTTTTTATTTTTATTATTTTTTACAATTATTTTTGTTTTATTATTTTTTGCAATTTATTTTTTTATTTCTAGCCCTGTTGGGGGGCTTTGGTGAGATATCAGGAGTCTTAACAGACCTCTGACATCTCCCCTTTGAGACAGAGAAAGGGACTAAGGACACAGATTCCCCAGTCCCTTTCTCAGCTGCACTGAAAATGAATAGAGAGGAGACAACGGCTCCTCTCCATTCATAAACTGAAGCATCGTAAACACACAGGTTACAATGTTTCAGTTATATGAATGGACAGAGTCAGTAATCACTTACTCTGTTCATTCGGAAAAGGTAGAAGCCAGGTATAGCGGCTCCTACCTCCGCTCTCCATCCTGACAGAGGGGAGCGGAGGAGGCTATTGAGGGTGGCACGGAGCGCAGAGGGGTACATGGAGAGTGACACGTAGCTGAGGACAGCAGCAGCACGGAGGGGGGAGAGCAGAATAAACGGGGGACACAGAGCGCGCGGGGGGGGGGAGCAGCATAACGGAGGACAGCAGCAGCATGGAGGGGGGACACGGAGTGCGCTTGGGGGGGGGGGCGGGAGAGCAGAATAACTGAGGACAGCAGCCGCATGGAGGGGGGACACGGAGCGCACGGGGTGGGGGAGAGCAGAATAACGGAGGACAGCAGCAGCATGGAGGGGGGACACGGAGCGCACGGGGGGAGAGCAGCACGGATGGGGGAACTGGAGGAGGATATAGGGACAGTCAGCGGTGATCGGTGCGGCTTTGGGGGGAGTTACAAGCAGCGATCACCGCTGTATAGATTTCACTAAAAAAGCTGAAAAGAGGGGGGTCGGGAGAAGCTGTCGGGCTGTATTGAAATCTATACAGCGGTGATCGGTGCTTGTAACTCCCCCCGCCGCACCGATCATCCCTGACTGCCCAAGTATCGGGTGAAGCATCGGAGCATTTTCCCCGAGTACTTGGGAAATGCCTGGTATCGGTACCGATACTAGTATCGGTATCGGGACATCCCTAGTGTAAAGAATCTCCTTGTTGTGATAGGGAGATGGCGCTGTGGTCACAGTCAGTTTCATATGAGTCCTGAGGTAAATACTGCAGCTTCTTGTCAGAGCGCGGCTTGGTTGTGTGAGGGGGAGAGGACGGCGCCATTACAGTGGAGCCTCTGAGCTGTTTATCTTTGGTAAGTTTTGCCTTTGTTTTACCCCGGACAGCGCCAGCAGCCATCATATTTTGTTCCCCGGGCGTTAATGGATATACTAGTATACTTTTTAGTAAGTTTAAGTAAGTTTCCCAGCTATATTGGAGTCCTTAATGGCCGCGGAGATCCGGGAAGAACGGAGCCTCAGCGGGACATGTCCGACGCCACCAGCTCTGCTCATGTGCATGCAAGGTACTTTCTTGTTGCTTTGACAAGTTCTCTGTGCGTAGGTAAAGTAGCCAAAAGATTATATGCCATTTGTGATCTTAATGTCTGTAGGTTCAAAATTGGGTATATACAGTAATATAGCAAAGTAGAGATTTATATGTATAAGTTCAGGTTTCCTAATGGTTGAAGAATATTAGACAGTGCTAGTATAAGTGCTTATAACAACAGTTCCAGGTAACAGTCTGGGTAACAAATTTATCTGTGGTTAGGGTTCCACATCATGGTGAGTTCTAGGATGCCTGTCTGGATCTCTGATCTGCAGAAGAGGTAGTAGGGCTGGAGTTGAAGAGTGGTCTACGGCTAGCTGGTGAGGGAGAGCCACGTCGTGGTGATCTACGGCGTCTGTGTCGTGAGGTCTGGATATCCATCCAGTCTTCATCATGGGGTCCTCTGGAGGCTAAAAGGCATGCAGAATTCACTGTACCAATCTGGAACTGAGACGAGAGGGATGTCCAGAGTTTGGCAGAAATGAGGGAGGTCCTCCGGGACTCTTAGTGAAGCTGTTTTGCCCGCCAATGAGACAGAAAGGCAGAAAATAAATTTTCACCTATAGTGGGCACCTTTAGCCCGCAGGACGTCTAGAACTGGGTGTAGGGCTTTATGTTGCTGCAGATTGATATTGGACAGATCCTGAAAGATTTTGACATCTGCACTCTCATAGGAAATATGTATTCAGTTTCTCAGGATATCTTCCTTAAAGGGGTTGTAAATCTTCGTGTTTTTTCACCTTAATGCATCCTATGCATTAAGGTGAAAAAACACCTTGCACTCTCGGGCCCCCCAGCCCCCCGTTATACTTACCTGAGCCACGAAACTCCATGGGCGTGATCCCGCGATGCTTTCCCCCAGCTTGAGGTGGCTCTTCATTGGAGATTGATAGCAGCGCAGCCATTGGCTCCCGCTGCTGTCAATTAAATCAATTAATCAGCGTGCCGGGGTGTGGGGCCGAGTGATACACTTGGTGGCTACGGCCACCACTGTATCACACGGGAGCTCACCCGCAAGTTAACCCCCTCGGGAGAGCGCTTCCCAGAAGGGGGTTAGCTCTTGGGGGAGGAGCCGAGACAGTAACCAAGGGACCCCAAAAGACGAGGATTGGGGCCACTCGATGCAAAACAAACTGCACAGTGGAGGTAAGTATGGTATGGTTGTTATTTAAAAAACAAAACAAAAAAAAATAGGATTTTTTGTACTCACCGTAAAATCCTTTTCTCTGACATCCATGGACTGACACGGTGTCTCTTTACACATGGGTTATGTCCCTGCCTGCAGGAGAAGACCTAGGCAGAATGTGAGATGTTATACATACATTCTAAAAGCCAGAGCTGAACAGCCCCACCCAGGGGGCAGTCCCTCCGGACATAACCCTCCCACTACAGTCAGCAGACTTCAGTTTGTAACAAAGCAGTACAAACTTAAAAAGGAAGGGTGGGTGCCGTGTCAGTCCATGGATGTCAGAGAAAAGGATTTTACGGTGAGTACAAAAAATCCTATTTTCTCTTATCATCCATGGACTGACACGGTGTCTCTTTACACTTTACACATGGGATGTCCCAAAGCAGTGTCAAGAGGGATGGGAGCAGTATAAATGGAAAAACCAAAAACTTCACTCCAATAAGGCAGAGCTCCTCAACGGAGGAGTCGCAACTTTAAACAGCGGCCTGCAGTACCCTGCAGCCGAAGGAAGCATCCAAAGATGCAGCCACATTAACCTTATAAAACTTAAAAGGCATGAACAGACGACCAGGTCGCCGCCTTGCACACTTGTACAACCGACGCTTGATGTCGGGAAACCCAGGAAGCACCAATTGCCCTGGTGGAATGCGCCGTAACCGGAAAGGGAGGCGCCCGCCCTTTGAGAGCATAGGCTTGAATGACGGTTTGTCTGATTCCCCTAGAAATGATGGCAGACGAAACCGCTTAGCCCTGTTATGGACCAGAGACAGTCACAAACAGTGAGTCGGACTTTCGAATAGAAGCAGTAGCAGACAGGTACACCCGTAATGGCTTGTACCACATCCAATATGTGCAGCGCAAACTCTCTGGGATGCGATGGGTGAGGACACAAGGACGGGAGGACAATGTCCTCATGTAGGTGAAAGGTCGACACCACCTTTGGTAAAAAGGAAGGTCATGGATGCAACACCGCCTTATCCTTATGGATGACTAAATATGGCGACTTGCAGGACAAAGCTGCCAACTCAGACACCCGTCAAACAGAAGTGATTGCCACTAAAAGGCCACCTTCTGAGACAAGACAAGAGGGGAATATCCCGGATATTCCCAAAAGGAGGTTCCTGGAGGACCGAGAGCACCAAATTCAGATCCCACGGTGGGAGAGGAGGCTTGACAGGAGGGAGCACATGGCGAACCCCCAACACAAGGTGCTAACCAAGAAATGACCCGCTAGAGGTCGCTGAAAGAAGACGGCCAAGGCCGAAATCTGATCCTTGATGGTACTCAAAGCAAGCTTTTGGGTCACTCCACACTGCAGAGGACGCAGGATTCTGGGGACGGAATACGTCCGAGGACGCCAGTCCAGCGCTTTGCATATGGCGATATAAGCTTTCCAGGCACGGTGATAGATCTGCTTGGAGGAAGACTTCCGTGTCCTTAACATGGTCAAAATGACCGAGTCCGAGAGACCTTCGGACCCTCAACACCTGGCTTTCAACAGCCCTGCCGTTAAAGCCAGAGACTGTAAGCCGGATGAAACATAGGACCTTGAGACTGAAGGTCCTCCCTCATCGGCAACCGCCAGGGAACGTCCGCGACGAGACGTACCAGATCAGCGTACCAGTGATGCTGAAACCAATCAGGAACAATTAGGATCACCAGAGTTTATATCAGGCGATAAGGACCCTATGGGGCCACCAACGCATCCGAGGCATCGCCCAAGGATCCCTGGATCTGGCCACAACCTCGACCCTTGCGATTGAGTCGAGAGGCCATCAGGTCCACATCCGGCGTGCCCCACCGTCGGCAAAGGAGTTGAAATATGCAAGGGCCACTCTTCTTGGTCCGGCGATTGGCGACTCAGATAGTCCGCCTGCCCATTGTCTATGCCCAGAATGTAAATGGCCTACAGAGCCGCCACGTTTCTTCCGGCCCACTTCAGGATACGGACTACCTCGGAAGCCGCAGCTGAGCTCCGAGTCCCCCCTTGATGGTTTACATACGCCACCGCCGTGGCGTTGTCCGACTGGCTCCTGATGGAGCGACCCCGTACTCTCTCCGACCTGAGGAGAGACACAGTCCGATGGCCCGTATTTCCAGAACAGTGATTGGTAAACGGGCTCGTCCGGAGTCCAAGGCCTTGAGCCGACAGGACTCCCCAGACTCCACCCCAGCCCGTCAGGCTGGTGTCCGTCGTGAGTACCGTCCATTGGATGGGAGGGGAACGACTTTCCGGACCGAAGAGCCGAGGATCTCAACCACCATGTCAGGGGCGCCCTGACCAGGTGAATCGCCTGGATCTGAAGATCCAAGGACAACGGGGATTTGTCCCAGGTGGACAAGATCTCCTTCTGCAATGCCCTGGTGTGTGATTGGGCATACGGAACGGCCACGAAAGAGGCCACCACGAGTCCCGGGACTCTCATGCAAAAAAAAACGGATTGACAACCATTTTCGGGATGTCAGCACCCGCACCGCAGACTGAAGTGTCAGCAACTTCTCCAGAGGTAGGATACCTTTGCCTCCAAGGAGTCTAGAATCAGAACTAGATACTCCAGACACTGAGTCGGGACCAGGACTGACTCCTGAATGTTCAGGAACCACCCGAAGTCCCTGAGGGTCTAATTGACGATAGTCACCTTTCCTCTAAGTCTGAGCCACTTTCTGCTCTTAGCAGAAGATCGTCCAGATAGCCCACGACAGCAATACCTCACTGTAACAGAAGGCTAGAACCGGAGCAAGCACCTTGGTGAACACCCTTGGTGCCAAGGCTAGGCCGAAAGGAAGAGCCACAATCGATAGTGGACTTCGCTGATCGCAAGCGCAGAAACTTCTGGTGACTTGCGCAGATCGGAACATGCAAGTAGGCGTCCTTGAAGTCCAAGGACGCCAGAAGAAAATCCCTTTGGTGGAGTGTAGCGATCACCGTGCGAATGGATTCCATGCGGAATTTCTGCACCTTCTCGAAGGCATTCAGGGCCTTGAGGTCCAGGATAGGTCGAACCACGTCCTATTTTTGGGACGACAAACAGATTCGAGTAGAATCCCTGAAAACTCTCCTGTGACGGAACCGGCACAATCACTTCGGACCTGATCAAATCCTGTACAGCCCCCAAGAGGGCTGCCCGACAGGTAGGAAGGAGAGGAAGATTCGAGGGAAAGAATCTGTCTGGGGGCCAGGATCGGAATACTATCCTGTATCCTGAGGTGACCACCTCGCACACCCACCAGTCGGAGATTCGGGAGGACCACCGATTCGTGACCTGCGAAGTCGTCCCCCCACCCCAGAGTCGGGCGGAGGCAAGACTTCACGCGGAGGCGGGCTTGGGAGCCGCTTGTTCGGCGTACGCACCCAGGGGCACTTGTGCCCACCAGCCGCACTGCCGTCAGTCTGAGAGGACCTACCCGTGGACTCTGACTGACGAAAAAAACCCCGTTTTGCTGGAAAGGAAGGCCCCTGTTTTCGGCGGGCCTCCTCACTCTTGCTAGTCTAAGGAAGAAGAGTGCTTTTACCTCCCATGACATCCATGACGATGTCATCCAGAGCAGCACCGAAAGGTCTACCACCTTTAAATGGTAGATCTGTCAGGAGCTTCCTAAGGCTAGGTCAGCAGACCAGCACTTCAACCAGATAAGACGACGCAATACCACCGCCGAGACAGAGGCCCTGGATATTAAAGGGGCCGCGTCCAACGTGGCGTCGCACACATAAACCAGGCCCTGAACCAGTTGGTGGGCCAGAGCAACCGTGTCTGGAGGAAGATTATGCTCCTGTACAGCTAGGTGCAACATTTTTGCCCAACCTGTAAGTGTTTAAGACACAAGGGTCGCCGCTACCACAGGCCGTAGGGCAGATCCCAACAAGGCAAACATGGCTCTGCTCACCACTTCTGACCTCCTGTCAGTGGGGTCCTCAAATGCAGGAGTCCCCTCCATCGGGAGAGTGATGGCCTTGTTCAACCGGGCGACTGGAGGGTCGACCCTGGGGGAGAAGCCCACTTTTTAAGTAGGGCATCTTCAAGGGGTATCTGATAGACAAACGCCGCGGGACCATAAAAAAATTCTTCTGCGGCTTTTCCCAGACCTTATCAATGAGCTGGTCAAAGAAAGTACATATGAAAAAACCTCTTTAGAAGGCCTGGCCTTAAAAGAACCAAAGGAGACTGTATCCGCCTGAGGTTCTGCATCCGCAGCATTTTAGCTTGAGAGTGTCCCTCACCGCAGTCATGAGTACACTAACAAGCGCCCTGTCATTTACTGACTCAGAACTGGAGTTTTCCTCATAAGGAATGTCCTGTTCAAAACCATCCAATACATTCAGAACTAGGGTCCTGAGCGGTAGTGGCTAGGCCCATATCTGAATCAGCGCACTGCCCTCATGAAGTAAAGTGGGGGGAGGGCGCTTTTTTGCTCCCTTGCGCTTGCACACAGCTCCCATCCTGGTCAGAAATGATTCCAGGACTGCCCACAACTGGTCCCTAGGGACCGCAGGTGCTGAAGCACTGCCTGTTGTCCACTGACATTTAGGGGAAGCTGGTGACAGAGACTCCATATTGCCCCCCTCTGAGACTCCTCAGATAAAAAGTCCACCCACAGGCTGTGCTGACTGAGGAGGGGGCGCCCAGGGGACTCACCAAACCGGACCAGGGACCGCTCAGTTCCGCTGTCTGTACCGCGCTGTGTCAGCGCTGGTGAGCTGTGAGGAGATTGTGAGGAGATTCGCGCTGTTACAGCAGCGCTAGAGGCCAAAACTAGTGCTGAAGAGCGCGCGGGCTACAAGTAAATGGCCTCCGCACTTCACTGAGGCGATCCACGGCAAGATGGCCGCCATGACTCAGCAAAAGTGAAAAAAAAAACAGCACACACACAGCGCCACTCGGCGCTCAGGCCCCAAAACACACAAAAAAAGGCCCCAAGCATATCTGCAGACCAGCATTAGCCCCTCCAAGAACAGTGTGACCCCCAGGCACCCCACACAGCACAGCGCCAGCAATGGTGACAGAGAGTGACAATGAAATACAGGGGGAGACAGGGAAAATCCCCCACAGAGAAACACACAGCTTTTTGTACTCACCTGCAGGCAGGAGAGACTACTTACCCGTCCCCTGAGGGACCCACTGGTGTGTTTCTGACAGGACTATCACAGTGCAGTACTGAGTAGCTGTCGGCCCGGTCCACCGCGAAAGATACAGTCAGTCAGGAACTGTTCAGTCTTGAGAGGACCGTGGGAGCATGAAAGCAAACCCGGCCACCCCTGGAGTCATGGGGCCTGTCGTGAACTGAGTCTCACGCACACAAGGCGAGGATCAGCACGCTCGATGGTCGGACAGGGAAGACTACGAGGATATCTTGTACCCAACCTGTTGCCCAGCCGACAGTTGATAGAAGATTCTCAAAAATAAAATAAAAAAGAATTCCAGAAAAGGAATAAAAATAGGTCAGGAGACTGGCTCCTGAGAGAGCCACGTCTTCTCCTTCTGCTAGGCAGAAAAAAACTGAAGTCTGCTGACTGTAGTGGGAGGGTTATGTCCGGAGGGACCGCCCCCTGGGTGGGGCTGTTCAGCTCTGGCTTTTAGAATGTATGTATAACATCTCACATTCTGCCTAGGTCTTCTCCTGCAGGCAGGGACATAACCCATGTGTAAAGTGTAAAGAGACACCGTGTCAGTCCATGGATGATAAGAGAAAACACCTTTACTACCCCTTTAATTCAAAAGCTAATAATTATTTTTATTTCAATGATTTATGCCACGTACACACGATCATTTTTCACGTCGTGAAAAATGATTTTTTTTTTTTTAACAAGAAAAACGACCGTGTGTGGTCTTTTTGTCATTTTTCACGATGTGAAAAACGGCTTTAAAAACGACGAGAAAAATTAGAATATGTTCTAATTTTTCTCGTTGTTTTTCCTGACATTTCTTCCGGGGCAGTGTTTCCCATAGGGAAACACTGCCGCGGAGCCCATAGACGATCGTTTTTCTCGTCATTTTAAAAAATGACGAGAAAAATGACCGTGTGTGGGGAACAGCTTGTTCCCTCGTTTAAAATGTCATTATTCACGGCGGTTTTTTAACCGCCGTGAATAATGATCATGTGTACGCGGCATTACTCCTACACTATATCAGGACTATTCAGAATCAGAGAATATTACCAGCAGATAAATAATATGAGGTCATCTAGCCTACATCAAGACAAATATATTTTCCCAGACACTTGTTTTTGCAAACCGTGATGAAAGATTCAATTTGTATGAACACATATGGACCGAAGATCAATTTATATTTATTTATTTAGAAAATTATAAATCCATAACAGATGATAATCAATTAAAATTCTAGTCAAAAGATTCAAGTCAACTATACATCAACTATTCATCACTGAATGATCTACATCACTGAATGGTATACATCACTGAATGATCTTTTTTATCTCTCAGACAGTGGAAACTTCCAGCAATGCCGATATGATGAATGGCCCAATGAGAAGGATCGGTGTGTTGTGAAACTGCAGGATTTCCTATCTTACTCTACTGACCATTTAGGACTGGTTTTTGCCATGTCTTCCTCCGTTCTCTGTGCCATAACTGGACTGATATTACTGGTTTTTATTTCACACCAAAACACGACCATTGTAAAAGCCAACAACAAGAACCTGAGCTTCACCCTTCTGGTCTCTAATATGCTGAGCTTCATTTGTGTTTTCTTCTTCCTCGGACATCCTGCTGAGATATCCTGCTTGTCACGTCAAATCTCATTTGGAATCCCTTTCACTGTTGCCATCTCTTGTGTTCTTGCCAAAACCATCATGGTTTGTGCAGAGTTTAGGGCCACCAAACATGGCAGTCCGTGGCAAAACTGGATCAGGACCAAATTGTCTAATGGCATTGTCATCTTATGTTCTTCCATTCAATCATAATTTGTGTCATTTGGTTGTCTATCTCTCCTCCCTTCCAGGAGCTGGACACCTCTTCTTATCAGGACAAGATCATCGTTCAGTGTAATGAAGGGTCAGTTATTGGGTTTTATTCTGTTCTTGGTTACATGGGGTTTCTGGCAGCTGTGAGTTTTGTTCTGGCTTTCATGGTGAGGACATTACCGGACAGTTTTAATGAGGCCAAGTATATCACCTTCAGCATGCTGGTGTTCTGTAGTGTGTGGATTGCCATGATCCCGGCCTATCTGAGCACCAGAGGGAAGTACATGGTGGCTGTGGAGATATTTGCCATACTGAGCTCCAGTGCCGGGGTCTTAGGTTGTATATTTCTCCCCAAATGTTACATTATCTTATGGAGACCGGAACTGAACAACAAAACATGTTTAATGCAGAGAAGAGTTTTGTAATAAATTGTACTCTTACATAAAACATAGAATATAGTAGATGTATATGAGCTTTCTACACATATTGCATTTTTGTCAGTGTTTCTGGTCAGTCATGTAACTCTTTTGGACTATAAGTTTACTTTAACTTCAAAACATTAAAGTGATTGTAAATTCTCGTTTAAAAAATAAATAAAAATAACAAACATGTTATACTTACCTCCTCTGTGCAGTTGGTTTTGCACAGAGCAACCCTGATCCTCCTCTTCTCGGGTCCCTCTTTGCTGCTCCTGGCCCCTCCCTCCTATGGAGTGTCCCCGCAGTCAGCAGCTTCCTATAGGGGCACTGGAGCCAAGTCAAAGCTCCGTGTGTCCATTCAGACACAGAGCCTCGACCTGGTCCGCCCCCTCTTCCCCTGATTGGCTGACTGACTTTGATTGACATACGTGGGAGCCAATGGCACCACTGCTGTGTCTCAGCCAATCAGGAGGAGTGTCCCGGGTTGGCTTAGACATTCGTGGACATCGCTGGAGAGAGATTGGGCTCAGGTAAGTAATTAGGGGGGTGCTGGGGTGGCTGCTAAACCCAAAAGTGTTTTTTATCCTAAAAAGTGACACTAAAGGTTCACTTTAAAAAAAAAAAAATAACAAACATATCATACTTACCTCCACTGTGCAGTTTGTTTTGCACAGAGTGGCCCCGATCCTCCTGTTCTGGTGTCCCACGGCAGCTCTCTCGGCTCCTCTCCGCAATAGCTAACCCCCTCTGGGAAGCTCTTTCCTGAGGGGGTTACCTTGCGGGAGCGCTCCCGTGTCATACATTCGGCGTCCATAGCCGCCGAGTGTATGACTCTGCCCCACCCCCCCCCGGCGCACACGTCACTGGATTTGGTTGACAGCAGCGGGAGCCAATGGCTGTGTTGTTATCAATCTATCCAATGAAGAACCGAGAAGCAGTGGAGAGAGCGACGCGGGATCGCGCCCACTGAAATTCAGGGCTCAGGTAGGTAAAACGGGGGGGGGGGGGGGGGGGGACGCTAGGGGGCCAGACAGGGCAAGGTGTTTTTTCACCTTAATGCATAGGATGCATTAAGGTGAAAAAACACGAACTTTTACAACCCCTTTCATGCATAGAATGCATTAAGAAAAAAAAACCTTCTGCCTTTACAACTCCTTTAACTAGGGTTGTCCCGATACCGATACTAGTATCGGTATCGGTACCTATACCGAGCATTTGCCTGAGTACTTGTACTCGGGCAAATGTTCCCGATGCCTGATCCGATACCTGGACAGTCAGCGGTGATCGTGTGTGTGGGTGTTACAAGCACCGATCACCGCTGTATATATTTAAAAGATTGACAGCTGTTTCTCCGCTTCTCTCCCCCCCCCGCGTGGCTTTCAGTTGCTTTAAAATCAGCGGTGATCGGTGCTTGTAACTCCCCCACACACGATCACCGCTGATTGTCCCCGTATCCTCCTCCAGCCCCCTCCGTTTTGCTGCTGTCTCTCTACCTCCATGTTCCCCTCCATGCCGCTGTTCCCCTTCACCTCCATGCCGCTGTTCCCCTTCACCTCCATGCCGCTGTTCCCCTTCACCTCCATGCCGCTGTTCCCCTTCACCTCCATGCCGCTGTTCCCCTTCACCTTCATGCCGCTGTTCCACTTCATGCCGCTGTTCCCCTTCATGCTGCCGTCCCCCTCCATGGCCCCCTCCATGCCGCCGTTCCCATTCATGCTGCCGCCCCCCTCTGTGTCCCCCTCTGTGCTGCCGTCCCCCTCCGTGCTCCTCCTCCACCCCCTCGGTATCTCAGGATGGAGAGCGGAGGTAGGAGCCGGTAAATCTGGCTCCTTACTTGTCGGAATGTACAGAGTCATCACTGACTCTGTCCATTCACAGAACTGAAACATCGTAAACTGTGTTTACAATGTTTCAGTTTATGAATGGAAAGGAGCCGCTTGTCTTCTCTCCATTCATTTTCAGCGCAGCTGAGGCTGCTGAGAAACGGACTGGGAAATATGTGTTCCTAGTCCCTTTCCCTGTCTCAAAGGGGAGATGTCAGAGGTCTGTTAAAACCCCTGATATCTCACCAAAGCCCCCCCAACAGGGCTGATAAAAAAAAAAAGAATAAAAGAAAAATAAAAGAAAAATTAATTGTAAAAAATAATAAATAAAAGAAAAACACAAAAACACACACACTGACACTTTCCACCCCCCCCCCCCCCCTTAAAAAAATAAAGCATTGTAAAAAATAAATAAATGAAATAAATTGGAAACAAAAATTGTAAAAAAAAAAAAATACTGACACATGAGATTAAAAAAAAGTATCGGTATTCGGTATCGGCGAGTACTGGAAAAAAAGTATCGGTACTTGTACTCGGTCTTAAAAAAGTGGTATCGGGACAACCCTACCTTTAACCACTTGACGACCGCCGCACGATAATATACGTCAACAGAATGGCACGGCTGGGCATATGGGCGTACAGGTACGTCCCCCTTTAAGATGCGAGCTATGGGTCGCGCGCGTGCTGCCGGCGGCACGTTCGCGACCCGGTCAGGAGCTCCGTGACCCCGCCCGCGGGACCCGATCGCCGTCGTGTCCCGCGATCAGGTAAGAACAGGGAGAGGTAAGTGTAAACAAAGTGTAAACAAACATCTCCCCGTTCTTCCTAGTGACACTGTCAGTGATCGTCTGTTCCCTGTCATCAGGAACAGCGATCAGTGACATGTCACGCCAAGCCACGCCCCCTAACAGTTACAAGCACGCCCTAGGTCACACTTAACCCCTTCAGTGCCCCCTAGTGGTTAACCCCTTCACTGCCAGTGTCATTTTTACAGTAATCAGTGCATTTTTATAGCACTGATCGCTGTAAAAATGACAATGGTCCCAAAAATGGTGTCAAAAGTGTCCGATGTGTCCGCCATAATGTTGCAGTCATGATAAAAATCGCTGATCACCGCCATTACTAGTAAAAAAAAAAAAATATTAATAAAAATGCCATAAAACTATCCCCTATTCTGTAGACGCTATAACTTTTGCGCAAACCAATCAATAAACGCTTATTGCGATTTTTTTTACCAAAAATATGTAGAAGAATAAATATCGGCCTAAACTGAGGGAAAAAAATGATTTTTTAAATATATTTTTTGGGGATATTTATTATAGCAAAAAGTAAAAAATATTGCATTTTCAAAATTGTCGCTCTATTTTTGTTTATAGCGCAAAAAATAAAAACCGCAGAGGTGATCAAATACCACCAAAAGAAAGCTCTATTTGTGGGAAAAAAAGGACATCAATTTTGTTTGGGAGCCACGTCACACAACCGCGCAATTGTCAGTTAAAACGACGCAGTGCCGAATCGCAAAAAGTGGCCTGGTCTTTGACCAGCGAAATGGTCCGGGGCTGAAGTGTTTAAAAAAAAAATCTCAACTTCGTGAAGAATGGCTAAAAAACAAATCATTAGATTAAAATAAAAGGTTTGACCCCAGTCTCTTGCAATGAAGTTCAATAATACCGTATATACTCGCGTATAAGCCGAGTTTTTCAGCACATTTTTTTGTGCTGAAAATGCCCCCCTCGGCTTATACTCGAGTCACCTTTTTGCGCCTGATCTCCCGGATTTTGGGGACCCGGTACCAGCCAGCCGTAGATCCCCTGGACCCTCTTCCTCTACAAGTGTGCAAAGTTTGTTGTCCGGGGGACCTATGGCCGGGGAGCACCGATTTTTTCAAACCCGGGCACCCCTTTCCTAGACTCCCATGTTAAACGGTCATTTCTCTGGTGACTTTGGGGACCCAGTACTGGCCGGTCCTAGGTCCACTGGTCCCGAAACTTGGCACACATGTAGCCCCATTTTTCCTCTATAAATGTGCAAAGGTTGTTGTCCGGGGAACCTACGGCCAGGGAGCACCGATTTTTCAAACCCGGGCACCCCTTTCATAGACTCCCATGTTAAATGTCAGTCTAGTCATGGACACAGTGAGGCATGGGCATAGTGAGGCATGGGCACAGTGAGGCATGGGCACAGTGAGGCATGCAGATGGACATCCTAGGCTTATACTCGAGTCAATAGGTTTTCCCATTTTTTTTTGGTGGTAAAATTAGGTGCCTCGGCTTATATTCGGGTCGGCTTATACTCGAGTATATACGGTACCCCAAGATCAATATTTAACCCCTGCCTGCTCGGACACTGCGTATAAGCAGTAGGACGGGACAAGCGTAGATCTGGGGGGATGTGACTGTATGTCCTGCCAAATATGCACCTCGTGCATGCCCCGGGAGGTGTGCATCGGTGCAATCCTATGACCGCTGTGTCCACTGAACACAGTGGCTCACCGATCCATGTACTGAGTGGTGGTGCTCCGCCATGGTACCATGTGATCACCATGACCAATCACAGCAATCACATGTCCAGCAGTAAACATGGCTGCCATTCATAAAGCCGTTGAGAACTACTGTGGTCTCTGTATTTGGTCATGGTGATAACATGATACAGAGAAAGAATGCAGCCAAGAACTGTCAAATAAAAATTATAATGAAGAAAGGATTGCCCCTCCAAGCCTCCGAACCTTCACAAAAAAGCTCCCGCCCTACTATGAACTCACAGGTGCTGGCTTTGCACAAGTTTGTAGAAGGAAAAACATCAGTGCCATCTGTCAGTGCCCCAGCCAGTGCCAATCAGTGTCATCTGTCAGTGCCAATCAGTGCCACCCAAATCAGTGCCACCGCCAATCGGTGCCATCTATCAGTGCCACCAGCCAGTGCCAATCAGTGCCACCAGCCAGTGCCAATAAGTGCCCCCAGCCAGTGCCATCTGCCAGTGCCCCCAGCCAGTACCAATCAGTGCCACCAGCCAGTGCCATCTGTCAGTGCCACAAGCCAGTGCCAATCAGTGCCATCTGTCAGTGCCACCGCCAATCGGTGCCATCTGTCAGTGCCACCGCCAATCGGTGCCACCAGCCAGTGCCAATCAGTGCCATCTGTCAGTGCCACCAGCCAGTGTCAATCAGTGCCACCCGCCAGTGCCAGTGTCACCCGCCAGTGTCACCCGCCACTGCAAGCCAGTGTCACCCGCCACTGCCAACCAGTTCCAATTGCAAGTGCCACTGCCAATCAGTGCCATCTGTCCCAAACTAGTGCCATCTGTCACTTGCAAACCAGTGCCCCCTGCTGCCAATCGGTGCCATCTGTCAGTTCCAAACCAGTACCACCTGCCAAATGCCAACCAGTGCCATCTGTCAGTTCCAAACCAGTGCCACCTGCCAGTTCCAAACCAGTGCCACCTGCCAATGCCAATAATGCCACCTGCCAATGCCATTAGTGCCACCTGCCAGTGCCATCTGTTGGTTCGAAACCAGTGCCACCTGCCAGTTCCAAACCAGTGCCATCTGTACTGAGGACATCAAGTGTGTGCTAGAGTGACATGAGTAAGCAGGAAGGAATGGAGTGGGGAGTGGGTGAGGTGTTTTTTTTTTTCTTTTAAATCGGCCTAAAATATGGACCACAAAAATCGGCATCATATAATCGGCCATCGGCCGCCCAAATTTCTAAATATCGGCATCGGCCAGAGAAAAACCCATATCGGCCGACCTCTACTCGAGTATATACGGTAGTTACATAAATTATTATCCAGGAGGGCCGTTCTAAAAATATCAAAAAGGACCATTCATGGAAAAGGCAATTCACAAATGCTAAAAATGGTCACAATGATAAAAAAATATATGATATTATATTAAAATATGCATATAATCAATATTGTTGTAATATGGAAAATGACACTTGTCAATATAAATCTATTAGGTCAATTGGAGGCTGCATCAAACTGTGCACCAATTGGGTGCTGAATGAACATACCAATATTAACCACTTGAGGCCCGGGCCAATTCTGACACTTCGCTCCTACATGTAAAAATCATCATTTTTTTGCTAGAAAATTACACCGAACCCCCAAGCACTATATATGTTTTTTTTAGCAAAGACCCTAGAGAATACAATGGCGGTCATTGCAACTTTTTATCTCACACGGTATTTGCGCAGGAATTTTTCAAACACGTTTTTTGGGGGAAAAAAAATGTTTCATGCTTTAGAAAAAAAAAAAAACAGTAAAGTTAGCCCAATTTTTTGGCATAATGTGAAAGATGAAGTTACGCCGAGTAAATAGATACCTAACATGTCATGCTTCAAATTTGCACACGCTCGTGGAATGGCGCCAAACTTCGGTACTTAAAAATCCCCATAGGCGACGCTTTAAATTTTTTTACTGGCTACATTTTTTGAGTTACAGAGGAGGTCTAGGGCTAGAATTATTGCTCTCACTCTAACGTTCCTTGCGACACCTCACATGTGTGTTTTGAACACCATTTTCATATGTGGGCAGGTCTTGCGTATGCGTTCGCTTCTGCATGCGAGTACACGGTGACTGGGGCACTTTAAATTTTTTTTTTTTTTTTTTTTTATTGTTTATTTTACTTCTTTTTTTTTTTTTGACACTTTAAAAAAAAAATAATAATTTGATCACTTTTATTCCTATTACAAGGAATGTAAACATCCCTTGTAATAGGAATAAGCATGGCAGGTCCTCTTTACAGTGAGATATGGGGTCAATAAGACCCCACATCTCACCTCTAGGCTTGGAAGCCTAAAAAAAAAAAACAAACAAAAAAAGATCACTGCTTCAAAGCCGAAGCGGCGCCGTTTTTTGGATTCAGAGGCCAGGCGTGACGTCATAACATCGCGCCCAGCCTCCGACGATCATAGAGACTCCGGCGACCATCTGGTCCGCCGGAAATCTCTGTGATCTACATCCGGGGCTGGCGTATCCTGTCACCGACTCACCGATCGCACAAGTGAGTCGGTAGAAGCACCGGAGGGCGGCGGGAGGGACGTCCCCTTCCACTGCCTGTAGGAACGATCGAGCGGCGGAACAGCCGCTATGATCGTTCTCATGGTGTAGGGAATCGCCGGCTGAAACCGGCAATATCTGAATGATGCCTGTAGCTGCACCCATCATTCAGATATACCGCCACAAGCCTGAGGACGTCATATGACGTCCTGTGGGCCTGAAGTAGTTAAGCAAAGTTAAACCACAGCCTAACTTGATGTTTAAAAATTTAAAGAATCAAATGGAATAAATGAAAACGACAGAGCATAGCAAAATAAGGGGTAAAAACGTACACATCCATGTGAGGCGCCGTATTTCACTGGCAGGTGCATGGCGGGAAACTAGAGTCTCACCTCATCCGCTGCAAAATAGAGACATCGCCGCATCACAAAAGGTGTGAATGTGAATTATATATAACTCCTTCCTTTTTGATTCTTGGTCTCCCACCCCACAGGTGCACTCTATTTCTGGGATTGCAAGATCCAACCGTGTGGGAGGTGCCTACACACTAAGCCCAAAATCTTGATTGGTGGGTGTCTTCTCCTATTTTCCTCTTAAATACACGCTTGTATTTTGTTCATTTAGCTATGAGTAAGCATCTAATGATGTGAAACGCGTTAGCCACTTGTTCCTGTTTTTTCCACTTATGATTTGGACTGTATTGCCTTGGATTTTACTTTATTTCCACAATAAAGACGCCTTTGAACGGTGTGCGGCAGTCCAGGATGTTTTTCCTTCTAAAAAAAAAAAATTATAGATTCCAGAAAGTGGGCTGAGAGAGAACTGAGCCACGTGTTCTGTCCACAGAGTTGCTGCTGTTGTATTTTCACCCAGACCTGAAGAGTAGACACTGAGTTCCAATTCCACACTATGGTTGCTACCAGTGAGAAGCCCTGTTCCAGGCTGGTGACCTGTAGACATACCCTGCATCATCCTCAGGGGGCTCTGCAACTGGACTTTGCTGCAACATTTAAAGTGGAAGTAAACCCTCCTATCGTTTTCAGCCAAGGAAGCTGCCATCTTGACCTTTGTTCAATCTTCAACTGCCATGATGCTCCACATGTGACAAGTTATGACACCAGCCATTGGATGGTTTGACAGTTTGGTTGAGAGCACAACCAATGTGGCAGTTAGCATTTCCGGCATGCCGGAAAAGTAACTGTTTTTTTAAACTGTTAACTCAATGGGTTTACTTCCACTTTAACTGGAGGAATCTCTATTAATAACTATATATACCCAGGGAACATGTGCACAATTCCACCAGGGATCCTATCAGGTCATTTGCTAATAATACCTGTTTGTGCATTGGATTTACAGTATGTAATGATATTAAAGGGCTTGTAAACCCTCATGGTTTTTTCACCTGAAAAACCTTCTGTGGTGCTGCAGCCTCCCCCCGACCCCCCGTTTTACTTACCCTGACCCCGATCTTTCTCCGGCCGGGAACGAGCACACCAGCTCTACCTGGTGTCTCGTGTCCTGATTGGATAGATTGATAGCAGCGCAGCCTTTGGCTCCCGCTGCTGTCAATCAAATCCAATGAGGCGGCGCCGGGGGGGGGGCAAGTCCTGCCTTCTGTGTGATTGGACACAGATGAGGGACTCGGGAGCGCACCCGCAAGGGTGTCCACCAAGGAGAGGGCTTCTCCAACATGGACACTTGATGCAGAGAGGAGCCACCAGCGCCGCTGAGGGACCCCAGAAGAGGAGGACTGAGGCTGCTCTGTACAAAATGAACTGCATAGTGGAGGTTAGTATGACATGTTTGTTTGTTTTTTAAAACAAGGGTTTACAACCCCTTTAACCTCTTATTACATAAAGCTTGCATTATTTCCATACTGGTGTACATCTACACACTTTTGATTAATGTTGCTGGTTGCAGTAGTTTTTCTGCTCCCAATTACTTTGTTTAGATTACTGGTTAATTTTCCAGGAGGCCCTGTCCGGGGGAGCACTGACAACTTTTTTTTATCAAACCTACTCTTTCACTTAGCGTAGGTCCTGGTTCTCTTAAAGGGGTTGTAAAGGCAAAATGTTTTTTCACCTTAAAGCGGAGTTTCTATTAAAAAAAAAAAAAAAATCATTGATGTGCATATATTAGCTTAAAAAAAAAAAAAAATTGAGAAAAAAAATAAATTATTTACTCACCTGGAAATACCTGTTGCTATGTGGTCCCACGAAATCTGCGTTCTGAATCACCTCGGTTTGTGACGTCATCTCCCTCGGCTTCTCAGCGCGCTACTGCTCCTGGGAAATGTGTGTCATCATTTCCCAGGATACATCTCCCAGGATCGCGGGACTTCCAAACAGGAAGTGACGCGATTCCGGCTTCTTACACTGTTCTACATTGTTGTTGTTGTTGTTGGTCCGACGCCGCCGCCCGTTGTGATGGCAACCAGAGTGAATGCGCGAGAATAGGACGGGACGGGCGGTCCATGATCACTATAAAACTTATAAAAAACACAATCAAATCCCTGGGTAGGATAATGAAAGTTTTCTATAGCAGCGCTCAGGTGGTCAATAGACTCCCTTGTCCACTCACTCTTATTTACAGTTCATAAGAGTACATATAGAACTTATGAAAAAAAAAAATGTTGTTGTAAATGACATATAGCTCCAGATGTCTTCTTAATATGATCCACTTTAAATCATCAGTTGTATCCCCTTTCGGGTGGGTACTCACCACACACAGGATTTAAACAGGCACCTCACAGATCCCATCCGATGGTCATCCGATCATCCTAATCCTGGTTCTGATTACTCCTTCTAAAGCCTCCAGAGATCACCCGATAATCACCAGCAGATGTTCAAAGTGAAAAGAAAGAGAAGCCACCAATAGTGTAATCCCGTAGAGTATCTTTTAATCAGTCTATAAAAATTGTTTCCACAACATATCTTCCATATGGTAAAAATCAAGCAGTAAAATAGCAGCAGTGTAATTCAAAACCGCCGTGCTGTTCCCCCAGGCTCCTAACAGGTGCAGTGTATCAGCTGGTACAGCTTGTGTTTAACCAGACTTACTGCCGCTTCCTGTGTTTGGAGCGCACCTGGAACGCACCAACGTCACTTCCTTTCAGCCGCAAAGTCACACCCTGACGTTTCGTCTTCTCGACTTCCTCTGAGGGCGTGACTCTGCAGCACGGCTCACAGGAATATATACACACACAAGTGATTGAGAGACAAGTTTAACCCCTCCTATATGCTAATCAATGCCATTTAATTACTCAAATCGGCAGAACGCATTGTAGTCACAGGGGTCTCGTCATTTTAAATCACTTAACACATTAAATCAACAATAACCTCTTATACATTGATCTTGAAAAGCGTTATTAAGATAATAATAACATAATCGAATAGTTAAAATAAATCAATAAAAGCTGAGTCTCCATAAAATTGTTCATTATCACAGATAAGCACCCAGCACTAGCGCCATCTTGAGTATGAATACCAAACAGCAGTCTAAATTTCTACAAAAATAGGAATAAATATATATATATATATATATATATATATATATATAATATATATATAATCTCAACACTCAACATTAAAATACAATATTAAAATTAAATATATAAAACTTACTTCTAAAAAATCCTAAAACATACTACATAAAATGCTAATCGTCAAAATTGTTTCATAATTATGTTATTAATACCTAAAGGTTTATAAATAAATTCCACATATATATAATATAAACCTACTAAACGGTAAAACAAATAATAACACTAAAAGTCACTAATGAAACAATTTATATCTAACTCGACGTTTAACCCTTTGGGGGTGAGGGTATCCAAGGAATAAATCCAAAAAGTTTCTCGTTTGGATAATTCCCTTACCAAATTACTTCCTCTCCATGTAGGTTTAATATGGTCCACCCCCCAAAATTTCAAACCTATAGGGTTTTGATCATGATGTAGCTTAAAATGGAGAGACACATTATGGTCTTTAAACCCCAATTTAATATTCTTAATGTGTTCTCCAATCCTTACTTTAAGGCATCTTTTTGTCCGTCCCACATACATTAACCCACATGGGCATAATAACACATATACCACATGTGTGATATTACAAGTTAAGAACTCTTTGATGGCGAATTCTTTTTTATTTACTGTGGATGTAAAGTAGTCAATACCTCTTATGGGTTCAGCTATTTCTCTACACGCCTTACACTTACGGCAAGCAAAAAACCCTTTTTTGTCCCAAAAGGACAATGGTCTTCTTGGTTGATCCAGCACCTTTTTTACCACCTTGTCTCTTACATTAGGTGCCTTTCTATAAATAAATTTAGGAGCTTCTGGCAACACTGATTTCAAACTTTTATCTAGACATAGTACATGCCAATGATTTTTTAACACTGTCTCAACCTCTCTATATTGTGCATGGAATGATTAAATAAAACTCCACTCATGGCAGGTTGAAGTTCGAATCCTCACACCTTCTCCTACTACTTGTTCTCGTGGTATCGCTCTAATCTCCTCTGAGATTCTATCCAATTCTTGGGGTTTATACCCCTTCTCTCTGAATCTGTTTTTCAATATTACAGACTGAGACAGATAATTCTCTTCTGTAGAGCAATTTCGTTTCACCCGCATAAATTGTCCTTTTGGTATATTTTTTAACCAAACCGGGTGGTGGCCACTTTGTATAGGTAGGAAACTATTCCGGTCTGTTGGTTTGAAAAATACTTTTGTGTCTAATTTATCACCATTTCTATAGATGCTGACATCCAAAAAATCTATTTGATCTTTACTCCATGTACTCGTCAATTTAATATTGTTGGAGTTATTATTGAGATATGTTAAAAAATTATTAAGAGATATTTCAGATCCTTCCCATATAAAAATAATATCATCAATGAATCGTCTGTAAAACAGGAGTTCCCGTCTTTTATTCACAAAAATATACTTATCCTCCCACTCCCCCATAAATAAATTTGCAATACTAGGTGCAAATTTTGCGCCCATTGCCACGCCTCTCTTTTGGATAAAAAACTCATTGTTGAACCAAAAATAGTTATGTGACAAACAAAAATCTAAAACCTCTTTTAAAAAAACTTTTTGATGATGGGGAAGATCATCTCTTTGGCTCAAAGCCCAATTGAGGGCGAGTAGGGCGTCGTCATGCTGTATTATTGTATACAGGGAGGATACGTCAGACGTCACAAAAAATACTTCTCCTCGGTCTTCTAAATGTATATTCTGCAGGGATTGTAATAAATCCTTGGTGTCCTTCAGATACGCTTTTGTTGTTTTGACACTACTCTGCAAAAACCGATCCAAGTACTCCCCTATCCTTGAGGTTACAGAGCCAATCCCATTCACAATTGGCCTGGCTGGGGGATTTTGGGAGTCTTTATGTATTTTGGGTAGCGTATAAATTGTAGGAATCCTTGTACTGCTTGGTGTCAAATAACGCTTCTCTTTAACTGTTAAAGTACTGTATGTCCTTTAAATCCATACTCCACCAAGTGGCCCAATTCTACATTATATTGAGGTGTAGGGTCGTGACTTAATTTTTTATATGTATCAGTGTCAGCCAACATTTCTGTTAATTGGCCAACATAATAATCTTTCGACAAGACCACCACACCTCCTCCTTTATCTGCTGGTCTGACTACTACATCATTTCTTTGCCATCGCAAATAAATCGAGGATTAACTCCTTTTTTGGGAATAATTTTCTCCATATCTCGTAATACTAAACTTTTAAACACCTCAAGGTGATGAATTGCCGTATTTGGGGGGTTAAATAGAGACTTATTTTTAAGTCCACTATCAACCGCCACTGATGATCCAATGTTTCCACTCACTGGGTTTGACATTTTATTCAAGAAATATTTCTTGATACTGAGTTTCCTCATGTATCTATGAATATCAATATATACATCGAATTTGTTTATCGATCTTTTCAAACCACATTTCAGACCTAATTGTAGGATATTGGTCTCTTTGTGTGTCAAATCAACCCCACTGAGGTTATAGATACCAGTTAGTCTTTTTCCAGCCTCCTTTTTTTGCTGGATTCGTGCTCCTGCTCTACATCCTTGTTTTCTGTTCTCCTTAAACTTTGTTGTTGAGTATGATCCCAGTTCTGTTGGTCCCTCCACTGTTGGTCTCTGTACTCGGGTGCATATTGTTGATGTGAAGGTACTTGATAATGCGTGGGTACTTGTTGAGGGTAATACTGTGAGTATTGGGTTGGTGGTCTCCCCCTTTGTGGTGGTTGACCCCTTCCTCTCCTCCTGTTTCCCCTTCCTCTCCACTGAAAAGGACGTGGATGATAGGCCTCATTCCTATCTACTCCATCCCTCAAGGTCTCATATCTATTAGCCACCGGGACATTGTAGGTTTCATTGTGAGCCATATACTGTTGGTTCACACTTGTGTTCCCACGACCCTTTCCTCCTCTCCCTCTCCCTTGATTATCTCTCCTAGGGGTGAGGTGATTGAAGGGTGGGGCAGTGGTATTAGTCCTACTGGGGTTATTCATCCTTTGTGTTTGTCTAGGAGTACTAGGCATGGATGTTCCATTTTGACTAGGAACTGGATCCACTTGAATTTGTATATCATTATTCGCCAAATCATTTGTATGCGTTCCATCTTGCCAGTAATAGATGGTATTATTTTTAAAATCATTTAAATCTCGATAAAATTTCTTAGTTTTTTTCTTTTGAGTATCTTTATCGACTTTCTCAAGTCTCTTTTTAATCCTATTATTGAAATCAATTATCTGCTGTGTATCTTTAATTGGATCCAACTGTGCTTGAAGTTGGTTGATCCTATTCTCCAATTTAATAATTTTCTTCTTTTTTCTTTGCAGAATAAGTTCCTGCAACTGTAAACCCACTCCATTAAAAAACTTTAGCCACTCAGACATTGATTCAGGATCATCCAAAGCGTCTTGAGGTGCTACTTCCCACCTCAGACTGCGAACTATAATTTTTTCTTTCAAATAATGTTCAATAGTACAGATGTCCCACCACATCCTAACCTGCTTTTCCAAAGCGCTTCCTAGTGCTGTAATAATACCGCTATAATTTTCCTCTAGTCTGACTTGTTCATTAACGCATACAAATGATTTGGCGAATAATGATATACAAATTGAAGTGGATCCAGTTCCTAGTCAAAATGGAACATCCATGCCTAGTACTCCTAGACAAACACAAAGGATGAATAACCCCAGTAGGACTAATACCACTGCCCCACCCTTCAATCACCTCACCCCTAGGAGAGATAATCAAGGGAGAGGGAGAGGAGGAAAGGGTCGTGGGAACACAAGTGTGAACCAACAGTATATGGCTCACAATGAAACCTACAATGTCCCGGTGGCTAATAGATATGAGACCTTGAGGGATGGAGTAGATAGGAATGAGGCCTATCATCCACGTCCTTTTCAGTGGAGAGGAAGGGGAAACAGGAGGAGAGGAAGGGGTCAACCACCACAAAGGGGGAGACCACCAACCCAATACTCACAGTATTACCCTCAACAAGTACCCACGCATTATCAAGTACCCTCACATCAACAATATGCACCCGAGTACAGAGACCAACAGTGGAGAGACCAACAGAACTGGGATCATACTCAACAACAAAGTTTAAAGAGAACAGAAAACGAGGATGTAGAGCAGGAGCACGAATCCAGCAAAAAAAGGAGGCTGGAAAAAGACTAACTGGTATCTATAACCTCAGTGGGGTTGATTTGACACACAAAGAGACCAATATCCTACAATTAGGTCTGAAATGTGGTTTGAAAAGATCGATAAACAAATTCGATGTATATATTAATATTCATAGATACATGAGGAAACTCAGTATCAAGAAATATTTCTTGAATAAAATGTCAAACCCAGTGAGTGGAAACATTGGATCATCAGTGGCGGTTGATAGTGGACTTAAAAATAAGTCTCTATTTAACCCCCCAAATATGGCAATTCATCACCTTGAGGTGTTTAAAAGTTTAGTATTACGAGATATGGAGAAAATTATTCCCAAAAAAGGAGTTAATCCTCGATTTATTTGCGATGGCATAGAAATGTTGGAGAAAAGAAATGATGTAGTAGTCAGACCAGCAGATAAAGGAGGAGGTGTGGTGGTCTTGTCGAAAGATTATTATGTTGGCCAATTAACAGAAATGTTGGCTGACACTGATACATATAAAAAATTAAGTCACGACCCTACACCTCAATATAATGTAGAATTGGGCCACTTGGTGGAGTATGGATTTAAAGGACATACTTTAACAGTTAAAGAGAAGCGTTATTTGACACCAAGCAGTACAAGGATTCCTACAATTTATACGCTACCCAAAATACATAAAGACTCCCAAAATCCCCCAGCCAGGCCAATTGTGAATGGGATTGGCTCTGTAACCTCAAGGATAGGGGAGTACTTGGATCGGTTTTTGCAGAGTAGTGTCAAAACAACAAAAGCGTATCTGAAGGACACCAAGGATTTATTACAATCCCTGCAGAATATACATTTAGAAGACCGAGGAGAAGTATTTTTTGTGACGTCTGACGTATCCTCCCTGTATACAATAATACAGCATGACGACGCCCTACTTGCCCTCAATTGGGCTTTGAGCCAAAGAGATGATCTTCCCCATCATCAAAAAGTTTTTTTAAAAGAGGTTTTAGATTTTTGTTTGTCACATAACTATTTTTGGTTCAACAATGAGTTTTTTATCCAAAAGAGAGGCGTGGCAATGGGCGCAAAATTTGCACCTAGTATTGCAAATTTATTTATGGGGGAGTGGGAGGATAAGTATATTTTTGTGAATAAAAGACGGGAACTCCTGTTTTACAGACGATTCATTGATGATATTATTTTTATATGGGAAGGATCTGAAATATCTCTTAATAATTTTTTAACATATCTCAATAATAACTCCAACAATATTAAATTGACGAGTACATGGAGTAAAGATCAAATAGATTTTTTGGATGTCAGCATCTATAGAAATGGTGATAAATTAGACACAAAAGTATTTTTCAAACCAACAGACCGGAATAGTTTCCTACCTATACAAAGTGGCCACCACCCGGTTTGGTTAAAAAATATACCAAAAGGACAATTTATGCGGGTGAAACGAAATTGCTCTACAGAAGAGAATTATCTGTCTCAGTCTGTAATATTGAAAAACAGATTCAGAGAGAAGGGGTATAAACCCCAAGAATTGGATAGAATCTCAGAGGAGATTAGAGCGATACCACGAGAACAAGTAGTAGGAGAAGGTGTGAGGATTCGATCTTCAACCTGCCATGAGTGGAGTTTTATTTCATCATTCCATGCACAATATAGAGAGGTTGAGACAGTGTTAAAAAATCATTGGCATGTACTCTGTCTAGATAAAAGTTTGAAACCAGTGTTGCCAGAAGCTCCTAAATTTATTTATAGAAAGGCACCTAATGTAGGAGACAAGGTGGTAAAAAAGGTGCTGGATCAACCAAGACCATTGTCCTTTTGGGACAAAAAAGGGTTTTTTGCTTGCCGTAAGTGTAAGGCGTGTAGAGAAATAGCTGAACCCATAAGAGGTATTGACTGCTTTACATCCACAGTAAATAAAAAAGAATTTGCCATCAAAGAGTTCATAACTTGTAATATCACACATGTGGTATATGTGTTATTATGCCCATGTGGGTTAATGTATGTGGGACGGACAAAAAGATGCCTTAAAGTAAGGATTGGAGAACACATTAAGAATATTAAATTGGGGTTTAAAGACCATAATGTGTCTCTCCATTTTAAGCTACATCATGATCAAAACCCTATAGGTTTGAAATTTTGGGGGGTGGACCATATTAAACCTACATGGAGAGGAAGTAATTTGGTAAGGGAATTATCCAAACGAGAAACTTTTTGGATTTATTCCTTGGATACCCTCACCCCCAAAGGGTTAAACGTCGAGTTAGATATAAATTGTTTCATTAGTGACTTTTAGTGTTATTATTTGTTTTACCGTTTAGTAGGTTTATATTATATATATGTGGAATTTATTTATAAACCTTTAGGTATTAATAACATAATTATGAAACAATTTTGACGATTAGCATTTTATGTAGTATGTTTTAGGATTTTTTAGAAGTAAATTTTATATATTTAATTTTAATATTGTATTTTAACGTTGAGTGTTGAGATATATATATATATATATATATATATATATATAATTTATTCCTATTTTTGTAGAAATTTAGACTGCTGTTTGGTATTCATACTCAAGATGGCGCTAGTGCTGGGTGCTTATCTGTGATAATGAATAATTTTATGGAGACTCAGCTTTTATTGATTTATTTTAACTATTCGATTATGTTATTATTATCTTAATAACGCTTTTCAAGATCAATGTATAAGAGGTTATTGTTGATTTAATGTGTTAAGTGATTTAAAATGACGAGACCCCTGTGACTACAATGCGTTCTGTCGATTTGAGTAATTAAATGGCATTGATTAGCATATAGGAGGGGTTAAACTTGTCTCTCAATCACTTGTGTGTGTATATATTCCTGTGAGCCGTGCTGCAGAGTCACGCCCTCAGAGGAAGTCGAGAAGACGAAACATCAGGGTGTGACTTTGCAGCTGAAAGGAAGTGACGTTGGTGCGTTCCAGGTGCGCTCCAAACACAGGAAGCGGCAGTAAGTCTGGTTAAACACAAGCTGTACCAGCTGATACACTGCACATGTTAGGAGCCTGGGGGAACAGCACGGCGGTTTTAAATTACACTGCTGCTATTTTACTGCTTGATTTTTACCATATGGAAGATATGTTGTGGAAACAATTTTTATAGACTGATTAAAAGATACTCTACGGGATTACACTATTGGTGGCTTCTCTTTCTTTTCACTTTGAACATCTGCTGGTGATTATCGGGTGATCTCTGGAGGCTTTAGAAGGAGTAATCAGAACCAGGATTAGGATGATCGGATGACCATCGGATGGGATCTGTGAGGTGCCTGTTTAAATCCTGTGTGTGGTGAGTACCCACCCGAAAGGGGATACAACTGATGATTTAAAGTGGATTATATTAAGAAGACATCTGGAGCTATATGTCATTTACAACAACATTTTTTTCATAAGTTCTATATGTACTCTTATGAACTGTAAATAAGAGTGAGTGGACAAGGGAGTCTATTGACCACCTGAGCGCTGCTATAGAAAACTTTCATTATCCTACCCAGGGATTTGATTGTGTTTTTTATAAGTTTTATAGTTTTATGTTCTGCAAAATATTTGTTGTGTTTAAGCGGCTGCTGATATAGATACATATAGTGAACATTTGGGTTAATGAATACGGTCACGTATTCATTGTAGTCTGTTATAAGTCACCTGTGAGCTTCTTTAGCGCTGGGATAGTGAAAGAAGGCCAGGGGAACTTCACTTTAAATTTTGGTCCATGATCACTGCTCGTCATGGATGTCCAGGAAGTACTGTATTTATTGGCGTAGAACACTCACCTTTTTACCCTGAAAATAGAGGGTAAACTGTGCTTCACATGCCCACAAGCAAAATGAGAACGGGAATGAAATTTTAAAAGTCTCCTAACACAATAACTCTGCAGATCGGCGGCGGAATTGTAAATAGTAAGTGAACTTTTTTGTACAATTGTATTGATTGATGAAAGAAGATACTTTTAAAAAATGGACAATGTGGTTGGAACACCACTTTAATGCATCCTATGCATTAAGGTGAAAAAACATCCGACAATACCGCCCTCCCCCCACCCGCCTGAGCCCCCGTTTTACTTACCTGACCCCTCGAAAGTCCCGCACTCGTCCCCATCATCCTCCTCGCCGTTCAGCCTGGCCGTTGATTGGCTACAGTGGATGGATTGAAAGCAGCGCAGCCAATGACGCGGCGCGCCGGGGAGCGGGGCTGAGTGATACAGTGAGCGGCAATAGCCACTGGCTGTATCACAGGAGCGTGCCCGCAAACACTCACCACCATGCAAGCTTGCATATAGTTGGTGAGTGATTGCGGGGAGGAGCCGAGGCAGCCGCTGAGCGACCCCAGAAGACGAGGATCGGGGCCACTCTGTGCAAAACGAGCTGCACAGTGGAGGTAAGTATAACATGTTTGTTATTTTTTTTTTTTTATAATTTTTTTTTTACAATCCCTTTAGAGCCGGTGTCTTATCGACCTAGTTCCCCTATCGATATGGTTCAGAGCGCGTCTGCGCATGCGCACTCGGAACACACGGAAATCTACAAACATCTACAGCTGTTCGTCAGCTGTAGACGCGCTCGCTCCCGAGCATACACGCCGCACAGCAAGGGGCGGGGGCAGAGACTGGGACACACGCCGCTCCATAGGGTGGGATTAAAGTTGTTGGTGGGTGGCTGACACGCCGCTCTGTATTTTTGTCAATGTTGATGAGCGCCCGCAAGGGGCGGGGGCCGAGACTGTGACACGCCGCTCTTTAGGGCGAGTGTTGTACATATAATTGTTATATTCTGCCCTATAGAGCGGCGTGTCCCAGTCTCCACCCCCGCCCCTTGCAGCCGCTCATGAACATTTAAAAAAATACAGCGGCGTGTCATGTCCCATCAACTTGCTAGTCTCCACCCCCGCCGCTTTGTCGAGCTGGTTCCCTAGCATCGGGAGCGAGCGCGTCTACAGCTGCTTCGCTGAGAATTCCGTTGCCTCGGATTGCGCCTGCGCAGTCAAGCTCGGAACCATACCGATAGGCGGAACCAGCTCGGCAGAACACCGGTTCACACAGGCGCAACACGACTTCAACACGACTTCCAGAAGCAACTTCAGACACGACTTGAGCATGAATCACAGCGATACTTGGAGGAGACTTCAGGAGACTTGTGGTCATTAACAACACAACTTGAAGTAAATTCCTTGTGGCTTCTGGGTAAATTCCTTTCTGCTTCCTGTAAAGTTGCCTTCAAAATGAACAGTGATCAGACTTCTAAGCGAATTCCATTGAAATCAATGGGTACAAGATGCCTACAGGTCGCCTAGAAGTCTGATTGAAGCAGTACAGGAACCTTTTTTGAAGTCGGAGCGACTGCAGTCGTGTACATTAAAACATCTCCATTCACTTCCATTAGTTTTAAAAATAGCGCGACTTGGGGCAACTCGGGGAGACCTGAAGTCCCGTCCGGAGTCGCCCCTGTGTGAACCGGGTCTTAAGGTTCTGGTTCTCTTATTTACCTACAGGTTTAGCACAATATTCTGTTTGGGGAGGATCATTTCTCATAACCCCTCAAAAGAAAGCTACAGATGTTTCTAAAACAAAGCTTGGCAAACACCTTTGCAAATTAAAAAAATAGGATTTTTTGCTCATCGTAAAATCCTTTTCTCTGAGTCCATGGACCGACACAGCTTCTCTATTGACAAAGTGGGTATTATCCGTTAATTGGGAGTGACTAGGCAGAAAAAACTTGTAAAAAGTGTTGCATCACACCTTCTACAGTCCCGCCCAGGGGGCGGACCCCCCGGGTATATCCTCTCAGTCTGCATATCACAGATCAGTTCGTCAAAAAGCAGTACAAACTTAAAAGGAGGGGTGGGTGCTGTGTCGGTCCATGGACTCAGAGAAAAGGATTTTACGGTGAGTAAAAAATCCTACTCACTCTTTCGTCCATGGACCGACACAGCTTCTCTATTGACAAAGTGGGACGTCCCAAAGCAGTGTCAGAGAAAAAAACGAGGGGTGGTAACAGCATAAAAATAAACTTCACCCCAAACACAAAACAGCACTCCTCCAACGGAGGAGCTGCAACTCTAAACAGCCGCTTGTAAAACCTTGTGGCCGAAAGAGGCATCCGAAGATGCATCTACATCAACTTTGTAGAATTTTGTGAAAGTGTGAGCGGACGACCAAGTCGCCGCTTTACATAATTGGGAAACAGAAGCTTGATGTTGGAAAGCCCAAGAGGCACCTCTTGCCCTGGTCGAATGCGCCGTGACCGGAAAGTGGGGCGCTTGACCCTTTAAGGCGTAAGCCTGGATTACTCTGTCGGATCCACCTAGAGATGGTGGCCGACGAGACTGCTTGGCCCTTCTTGGGACCAGCCACCGAAACAAACAGTGAGTCTGACTTCCGGAACAAGGAAGTAGCAGATAGGTATACTCTCAAAGCTCGGACAAAGTCCAAAGAATGCAACGCCGACTCCTTAGGATTCGATGGCTGAGGACACAAGGATGGAAGTACAATGTCTTCATTGAGATGGAAAGCCGAAACGACTTTTGAAAGGAAGGCTGTGGCCGCAGCACCACCTTATCCTTGTGGAAAACCAAATAGGGAGCCTTGCAGGACAAGGCTGCCAGCTCAGAGACTCGTCTAACTGACGTAACAGCCACCAAAAAGACCACTTTCTGAGAAAGTGTCAACAGGGGAATATCTCTAATATTCTCAAACGGTGCCTTCTGAAGCACCCCGAGAGGACCAGGTTCAAGTCCCACGGAGGTAACGGGGGACGGACCGGAGGGGCCACATGTCAAACCCCCTGCACAAATGTACTCACGAGAGAGTGAGTCGCCAGGGCAGATATCTGTCCCTTAATCGTACTTAGGGCAAGCCTTTGGTCCACCCCATGCTGTAAAAACAGCAGGATTCTGGAGTATGGGACCTTGCGATAGCAGGTCCTTCCGTAGTGGTAGGCGCCAGGGGACGTCTGCTACCAGACGTACTAGATCGGTGTACCAAGGACGCTGAGGCCAATCTGGAGCGATTAGGATCATTGGAATTCCCTCTGCCTCCACTCTGCGGAGCAGAAGAGGAAGAAGCCTTAAGGGAGGGAAGGCATAGATTAGCCGATACTGACCCCACGATGCCACCAACGCATCCGTTGCGTCTGCCCATGGGTCTCTTGACCGGGCCACAAACCTCAATACCTTCTGATTGAGTCGGGAAGCCAGAAGATCTACGTCTGGTGTGCCCCATCTTTGGCAGAGGAGTTGGAACACCTCCGGGTGTAAGGACCATTCTCCCTGGTCCAGCATCTGGCGGCATAGGTAGTCTGCCTGCCAGTTTTCCACACCCGGAATGTACACGGCCGACAGTGCCGGTACGCTCTTCTCTGCCCAATTCAGGATGCGAGCAACCTCCGATGCTGCAGCTGAGCTTCTTGTTCCTCCTTGATGATTGACATATGCCACCGTTGTGGCGTTGTCTGACTGGATCCTGACTGGACGCCCTTGCAGCCTCTGAGACCCTTTGAAGAGGCACAGCCTGATCGCCCGGATTTCCAGGACATTGATCGGCAGGAGGGCTTTCTCTGGGGTCCAGCGACCTTGCGCCGACTGAACACCCCAGACTCCCCCCCAACCTGTAAGGCAGGCGTCCGTCGTGATCACTATCCAGTAAACCGGAAGAAATGACTTCCCAGCCATTAGAGCCGGTGCTGTCAGCCACCATACCAGGGATCTCCTGACTAGGTGGCTCACTCGGATTTGATAATCCAGAGATGAAGGGCATCTGTTCCATCTGGACAGAACTTCCTTCTGTAACACTCGAGTGTGGTATTGAGCATATGGGACCGCCTCGAAGGAGGCTACCATGAGGCCCAACACTCGCATGCAAAAACGGAGTGACGACCAATTCCTGGAAGTCAGCTGCCGTACTGCAGCCCGGAGGGTCTGCAACTTCTCCACAGGGAGGAATACCTTTGCCTCTGGGGAATCCAGAATCAACCCCAGGTACACTAGGCGTTGAGTGGGCACCAATACTGACTTTTGCGTGTTTAGTATCCAACCACAGTCTCGAAGAGTCTGACAGGTAATGGACACGCTTACCTCTAATTCTGAGCTTGAAGGGGCCTTCAGCAGAAGGTCGTCCAAGTAGCCTGTGATAGCGATACCCCGCTGTCTTAGAAGTGCCAGAATCGGAGCGAGCACCTTGGTGAACGTCCTGGGTGCTGAGGCAAGGCCAAACGGGAGGGCCACAAACTAGTAGTGGTCCTTCCCGATAGCAAATCACAGAAACCTCTGGTGTCTGGAGTATATGGGGACATGCAGGTATGCGTCCTTGATGTCCAAGGAGGCCAGAAAGTCCCCCGGATGGAGAGCCGTGACTACAGATTGAACCGACTCCATCCGAAATCTTTGTACCTTCACAAAGCAATTGAGGGCTCTGAGATCCAAGCTTGGACGAACTCCCTCCTTCTTCGACACAATGAACAGATTTGAGTAAAAACCCTGTTCCAGTTCTGGAACTGGAATAACTACCCCGCATTCCAGTAGACCCTGGACCGCCCCCTACAGGGCCTCCCGACGGGTCGGTAGTAGCTGGAGATTGGAGGTGTTGAATCTGTCCGGTGGACAAGAGAGAAACTCTATCTTGTAGCCTGAGGAGATTACTTCGCAAACCCACCTGTCGGAGATTAGAGCTGTCCACTGAGTTGCGAATTTGCGAAGACGTCCCCCCACCCGAGCTGGGTGGGGGAGGACCTTCATGCGGACGCAAATTTGTCCGCAGGCTTATTGGGTATGCGGGACCAAGGATGCTTTTGTCCTTGGGCAGGCGCTTTATCGGCCTGGGGTCTTTTCCCTGTCGCCCTAGGGGGACGAAAAAAACCGCTTGCGTGCAGTAAAGGAGGGCCCTTGCCCTTGGCGTGGCCCCTTACCCTTGTTAATTTGGGGAAGAAAAGTGCTTTTACCTCCTGTGGCATCCTTGATGATGTCATCCAGAGAAGCCCCAAAAAGTCTGTCGCCCTTAAAAGGCAGATCCAACAGGGCTTTCTTGGAAGTCTGGTCCGCAGACCAGCCTTTTAGCCAGATCAGGCGGCGTATTGCTACTGCATAAACCAAAGCTTTAGACAGCAGGGGAATAGTATCCATGTCTGACTTGCAGACAAACCTAAGGCCCTGGACCAACAGGTCGGCCAATGTTATCTCATCAGGAGGAGCATCTCGCTCCCTAACCCCTGGAGTAGCAATCTTGCCCATTCAGTAAGTGTGTGAGACACTAGGGCCCCCGCCAATGCCGGGCGTACTGCCGAGCCTACCACTGAGTATAGGTAGCAAGCGAGTGCTTCAGCCTTCTTATCCACAGGGTCCTTGAAAACAGGAGCCCCTTCTACAGGAATTGTGGTGGCTCTATTAAGTCTGGACACCGGAGGGTCCACTATAGGGGGAGAGGTCCATTTCTTCAGAAAACTCTCCTCAAAGGGGTACCGTACCGTAAACCTCTTTGGGGCTGTAAAGACCCTCAGTGGGTTCTCCCCTTCCTTGTATAAGAGTTTATCAAAAGACACACAAGGTAACACCTTAGCAGTGCGGGCAGGTCTATGAAACCCAAGTGGACCGGAGTCTCTGCTGCTTCTGCAGCATTTTCCAACTTTAGCGTATCCCACACTGCAGTAATAAGGTCAGATACCAAAGCCGTTTCGCGTACTGACCTTGACTTGGAGTCATTCTCACTGTCCGGTCACGGTCTGCAGTCTGATGCGTCAGAATCTGGGCCCTGAGCCGTAGCTGGACCTGGTTCTGCATCAGAATTATCCCCAGAAGCTTGCAGGGGATGGGGCGTTTACTACCCCCTGTATTCCCGTGTGCTGCTTTCACCCTGGCAGCAAACGCCTCTAGGATTGCCGTCATAGCGTTCATAGACACCTCAGGGGCACCAGCTGCTAAATCTGGTGTTTCAGGGGAGAAGACATCTGGCTCAGATGCCATGCTGACCACACGCTGACACTCACAGGGCTCCAGGCAAGATATCAATAGGCCACCCTCCTGCGCTGCAGAGATGCTGGGTTACCCAGAGGACTCACCACCCTGGACCGGTACTGCTATGCTCCCGTGTGCTGCGCTTGTGATGCTGTCCCACTGCTGCTGTGTCAGTCTGCTTCTTTTATCAGCACTTCCTGTGTGAATTTTCGCGCCAGTGTAATGCACCCTAGAGGCCGGAGGCTCTCGCAAAATGATTGCCAAAAACGTCTGTATGGAAGATAATGTGGGCTGTAAGAAATGGCCGCCGACCGAAGATAGAGGTCAAGCAGCCGTAGCCCACAAAAAGATGGCCGCCGAACGGCAATATATACATACAGGGTGGACAAACATGGCCGCCGATCAGCTGATAGGGGCCAGTGGGTGTGGCCGAACCACAGGAAGATGGCCGCCGGGCAGTCACAAGAGGCCGAACTCGGCATGGACCACCTCAAAATGGCCGCCGACAGCATGGAGGAGGAAGCACACACACAGGTAAGCAGAAATTACATTTCTTTTAAATGTTAGTTACAGTCAGCCCCGCTCCAGTGGAACCCCTTAGGTGACCCCCAGCACCCAGCACCTTTTAGCTAGAAGCCCAGGGAGGAGGAAAAAGCAGGGAGAGGGGGAAGAAAGGGGCCACAACCACTTACTTGATCTCTCCAGGAATGTCCAGCTAAATCACCCAGCCGAGGCAGGGGAGTTTTACTTACCTATCCTGCATGTATTATGCTGGAAGACATTCCAAACAGATCATCGGAAGGTGACTGTTGGCCAGGCATGCTGTGATTGGACCCAAAAGGGACGATCATATGTATGCCCTGGAGCGTGACGCTCACCGGACAGGCTGCTGCGACTCGGTCGTAAGGTCAGCCGAAGCTGAGCGGTCCGATGCAAGCCTTGGAGCGTAAGCTCACCGGCCAGGCTGCTGCGACTCGGCCGTAAGGTCAGCCGAAGCTGAGCGGTCCGATGCAGGCCCTGGAGCGTATACTCACCGGCCACCCGTGGAGCGACGGGCATGTCGTGGAAAAACCAGCGCGTAGCTAGGGTCGGCAAACGCTCGATGCGGAGGGCACCGGAGAGCAGTGGGAGGAGGGGGGGGGCCCTCAATTTCGGGTTTTTATTTCTAAATTTTGAATTTCAGAATTTCTACATTTTAAAATTTACAGATTTTCCGATTTTCAAATTTCCAAAATTAAGAATTTCCGAACTCCGAATTTCCGAAATTTAGAATTTTCGAACTTTATGAATTTTTTTCATTTTTAAATATTCGGAAAAATTTGGAACTTCCAAAATTCGGATATTTCAGAATTGACTAATTTGTCTAAATTTGTTAGAAAACTAATCGAATTGCACATGTCTAGTGTGAAGCAATACACCGGGCATAATAGTAGAGGGCTGCTTTCCTGATGCACTGTGGCTTACCCACACCGCAGGTGCAGTGCAGTGTACCTGCAGATTTCCTGCGGGTTTGCTGTGCTTATCCATAGACTTCAATTATACCCTGCAGGTTTGGTGCACTTTCTGAATGCAGGAGTTTTAGTGGGCCTTTAGAAAGTTCACCACACCTGGAGGATATAATAGAAGTATGGCAAAGCACAGCTAGCCCAGGAAAGTTGCAGAGATGCGCTGCACCCGCGGTGCAGGGAAACCACAGCACATCAGAGTGAAAGCAGCCTTAAAGGGGGCTCAGAACAGTAAGAGTTCATTTACATTTGAAGTTTGGGGGATGGTAAAACCCCATAGCTAAGATGAGTTTTTATCACCCCCCGTCCCCAACTGTGTCACCCTTTAGATGCAGTGGCCAGGGGTGTACACATGTCATAGCCACAGCTGGAGTTATACGCCCTGTCATGGTTGGTGGGTGTAGCATTGCCAAGCATGACTCATTCAAGTGAATGAGGTCACTCTGCAGGGCAACCTTGTGCAGTACAGCAAACAAGGGGTTAAAGCAGGCAGCGTTGTGTTGCTTTTGCACCACCTGCATTCAGTTGCGGGGTGCTTGCAGAGTGGCCCCATTTACTTGAATAGGTCGTGATTGGAAAACGGTAGCACCCAACAAAAGCAACAGGGGGCTTAATTCCTGCTGAAGCATGTGTAAACCTTAGGCTGTTGCCCCAGCAGCTAAGGGAAGTAGGGATTGGGGGGTAAACGCCCCACCCCCCAACTTTACGTGTGAATGAGCCCTAAGGGTGCCACTGCCAAATCCATCTAAGGGTCCATTGTCAAGTGCAGCAGGCAGTAGCGGCTGGTGCTCAAAATTTTTGGGGGGCGCAAAACAAACTGAAAAAAAAAACCCCAAACACAGCTACTGTGCCCACCAATTGCCGCCACTGTGTCATCAAACGCAGCCACTGTGCCATCAAGCGCAGCCACTGTGCCCATCAAATGCAGCCACTGTGCCCATAAATTGCCACCACTGTGCCATCAAACGCAGCTACTGTACCCATCAATTGCTGCCAGTGTGCCCATCAATTGCTGACACTGTGCCCATCAATTGCCGCTACTGTGCCCATCAATTGTCACTACTGTGCCCATCAATTGCTGCCAGTGTGCTCATCAATTGCTGCCAGTGTGCTCATCAATTTCCACTACTGTGCCCATCAATTGCTGCCAGTGTGCCCATCAATTGCTGCTACTCTGCCCATCAACTGATGCCAGTGTGCATCCCCCACCCACCCGGCACTTACCTGTCTCGTAGGGCAGCGGGTCGAAGTCCTCCACGCTCCTCAATGTCTTCTCCTGTCCTCTCTTCCCGTCCTCTGCTATGATTGGACGCCTGATAGGTGGCGTCCAATCACAGCACCTGTCGTTTCACCCAATCAGGTGACAGGTAACAGACCAGAGCACCTGATTGGCTGAGAGGCGGTTCAATGTTAGGGAAGCGAATATTCATTCGCTTTCCTAACACAACGCTGAGTGAACAGCGAGCGCCCAGCATGGCGCCTGCTGTTCACCTTTTTGGTTGCCTATTAGAGTCTATGGCTCTAATCAGGTGCTTCCAAAAAATACCCCGCCACTGTAATTCAGGTGCCGAAAAGGGGCGTCAGTGGTGACCATAGATAGATTCATGCAATGCACGAATCTATCTATTGATGATAGAGAGGTGGCAGGCGCCCTTTATAGACGCACCGCCACTGGCAGCGGGTACTGCTGCTTCTCTGAAAAGCGATCCGAGTGTGATTGACAGGTGGCGAGAATGGGATATGTTGCCTCCTCACCACCTGATTTAAACCCATGATTGCCGTGCAATGCACTCGATTGCGACGCGGTATTACGGCATTTAAAGATTTAAATCAGGTGTGAGGAGGTGACACTTTGCCCGGTGATCTTTGACTTCTCCCATGTTGTTCCGGTAGATCTCCACCTCTAAGGTTGCCTTCCCCTGAAAAATAGGATTTTTTTGTACTCACCGTAAAATCCTTTTCTCTGAC
Organism: Rana muscosa; assembly: GCA_029206835.1. NCBI lineage: Eukaryota > Metazoa > Chordata > Amphibia > Anura > Ranidae > Rana > Rana muscosa. The sequence goes on from JARGYO010000094.1 coordinate 40,399,295, forward strand.
ATCCATGGACTGACACTGTGTCTCTTTACACTTTACACGTGGGTTATGTCCCTGCTTGCAGGAGAAGACCTAGGCAGAATGTGAAATGCTATACATACATTCTAAAAGCCAGAGCTGACCAGCCCCACCCAGGGGGCGGTCCCTCCGGACATAACCCTCCCACTACAGTCAGCAGACTTCAGTTCGTAACAAAGCAGTACAAACTTAAAAGGAAGGGTGGGTGCCGTGTCAGTCCATGGATGTCAGAGAAAAGGATTTTACGGTGAGTACAAAAAAATCCTATTTTCTCTTACCATCCATGGACTGACACGGTGTCTCTTTACACTTTACACGTGGGATGTCCCAAAGCAGTGTCAAGAGGGATGGGAGCAGTATAAATGGAAAAACCAAAACTTCACTCCAATAAGGCAGAGCTCCTCAACGGAGGAGTCGCAACTTTAAACAGCGGCCTGTAGCACCCTGCGGCCGAAGGAAGCATCCGAAGATGCAGCCACATTAACCTTATAAAAAACGTAAAAGGCATGAACAGACGACCAGGTCGCCGCCTTGCACACTTGTGCAACCGACGCTTGATGTCGGGAAACCCAGGAAGCACCAATTGCCCTGGTGGAATGCGCCGTAACCGGAAAGGGAGGCGCCCACCCTTTGAGAGCATAGGCTTGAATGACGGTTTGTCTGATTCCCCTAAAAATGATGGCAGACGAAACCGCTTGGCCCTGTTATGGACCAGAGACAGTCACAAACAGTGAGTCGGACTTCCGAATAGAAGCAGTAGCAGACAGGTACACCCGTAAGGCTCGTACCACCTCCAATATGTGCAGCGCAAACTCTCTGGGATGCGATGGGTGAGGACACAAGGACGGGAGGACAATGTCCTCATGTAGGTGAAAGGTCGACACCACCTTTGGCAAAAAAGGAAGGTCGCGGATGCAACACCGCCTTATCCTTATGGATGACCAAATATGGGGACTTACAGGACAAAGCCGCCAACTCAGACACTCGTCAAACAGAAGTGATTGCCACTAAAAAGGCCACCTTCTGGAGACAAGACAAGAGGGGAATATCCCGGATATTCCCAAAAGGAGGTTCCTGGAGGACCGAGAGCACCAAATTCAGATCCCACGGTGGGAGAGGAGGCTTGACAGGAGGGAGCACATGGCGAACCCCCAACACAAGGTGCTAACCAAGAAAAATGACCCGCTAGAGGTCGCTGAAAGAAGACGGCCAAGGCCGAAATCTGATCCTTTATGGTACTCAAAGCAAGCTTTTGGGTCACTCCACACTGCAGAGGACGCAGGATTCTGGGGACGGAATACGTCCGAGGAAGCCAGTCCAGCGCTTCGCACATGGCGATATAAGCTTTCCAGTCACGGTGATAGATCTGCCTGGAGGAAGACTTCCGTGTCCTTAACATGGTCAAAATGACCGAGTCCGAGAGACCTCGGTCCCTCAACACCTGGCTTTTAACAGCCCTGCCGTTAAAGCCAGAGACTGTAAGCCGGATGAAACATAGGACCTTGAGACTGAAGGTCCTCCGTCATCGGCAACCGCCAGGGAACGTCCGCGACGAGACGTGCCAGATCAGCGTACCAGTGATGCTGAGGCCAATCCGGAACAATTAGGATCGCCGGAGTTTATATCAGGCGATAAGGACCCAATGGGGCCACCAACGCATCCGAGGCATCGCCCAAGGATCCCTGGATCTGGCCATAACCTCGACCCTTGCGATTGAGTCGAGAGGCCATCAGGTCCACATCCGGTGTGCCCCACCGTCGGTAAAGGAGTTGAAATATGCAAGGACCACTCTTCTAGGTCCGGTGTCTGGCGATTGGCGACTCAGATAGTCCGCCTGCCCATTGTCTATGCCCAGAATGTAAAATGGCCTACAGAGCCGGCACGTTTCTTCCGGCCCACTTCAGGATACGGACTACCTCGGAAGCCGCAGCTGAGCTCCGAGTTCCCCCTTGATGGTTTACATACGCCACCGCCGTGGCAGTGTCCGACTGGCTCCTGATGGAGCGACCCCGTACTCTCTCCGACCTGAGGAGAGACACAGTCCGATAGCCCGTCAGGCTGGTGTCCGTCGTGAGTACCGTCCATTGGATGGGAGGGGAACGACTTTCCGGACCGAAGAGCCGAGGATCTCAACCACCATGTCAGGGGCGCCCTGACCAGGTGAATCACCTGGATCTGAAGATCCAAGGACAACGGGGATTTGTCCCAGGTGGACAAGATCTCCTTCTGCAATGCCCTGGTGTGTGATTGGGCATACGGAACGGCCGCGAAGGAGGCCACCACGAGTCTCGGGACTCTCATGCAAAAAACGGATTGACAACCATTTTTGGGATGTCAGCACCCGCACCGCATACTGAAGTGTCAGCAACTTCTCCAGAGGTAGGATACCTTTGCCTCCAAGGAGTCCAGAATCAGAACTAGATACTCCAGACACTGAGTCGGGACCAGGACTGACTCCTGAATGTTCAGGAACCACCCGAGTCCCTGAGGGTCTAATTGACGATAGTCACCTTTCCTCCAAGTCTGATTCACTTTCTGTTTTTAGCAGAAGATCGTCCAGATAGCCCACGACAGCAATACCTCGCTGTAACAGAAGGCTAGAACCGGAGCAAGCACCTTGGTGAACACCCTTGGTGCCGAGGCTAGGCCGAAAGGAAGAGCCACAATCGATAGTGGACTTCGCTGATCGCAAAGCGCAGAAACTTCTGGTGACTTGCGCAGATCGGAACATGCAAGTAGGCGTCCTTGAAGTCCAAGGACGCCAGAAGAAAATCCCTTTGGTGGAGTGTAGCGATCACCATGCGAATGGATTCCATGCGGAACTTCTGCACCTTCTCGAAGGCATTCAGGGCCTTGAGGTCCAGGATAGGTCGAACCACGTCCTATTTTTGGGACGACAAACAGATTCGAGTAGAATCCCCGAAAACTCTCCTGTGACGGAACCGGCACAATCACTCCGGACCTGATCAAATCCTGTACAGCCCCCAAGAGGGCTGCCCGACAGGTAGGAAGGAGAGGAAGATTTGAGGGAAAGAATCTGTCTGGGGGCCAGGATCAGAATACTATCCTGTATCCTGAGGTGACCACCTCGCACACCCACCAGTCGGAGATTCGGGAGGACCACCGATTCATGACCTGCAAAGTCGTCCCCCCACCCCAGAGTCGGGCGGAGGCAAGACTTCACGCGGAGGCGGGTCTGGGAGCCGCTCGTTCGGCTTACGCACCCAGGGGCACTTGTGCCCACCAGCCGCACTGCCGTCAGTCTGAGAGGGCCTCCCCGTGGACTGACTGACGAAAAAACCCCGTTTTGCTGGAAAGGAAGGCCCCTGTTTGCGGCGGGCCTCCTCACCCTTGCTAGTCTAAGGAAGAAGAGTGCTTTTACCTCCCATGACATCCATGACGATGTCATCCAGAGCAGCACCGAAAGGTCTACCACCTTTAAAGGGTAGATCCGTCAGGAGCTTCCTAAGGCTAGGTCAGCAGACCAGCACTTCAACCAGATAAGACGACGCAATACCACCGCCGAGACAGAGGCCCTGGATATTAAAGGGGCCGCGTCCAAGGTGGCGTCGCACACATAAACCAGGCCCTGAACCAGTTGGTGGGCCAAAGCAACTGTGTCTGGAGGAAGATTATGCTCCTGTACAGCTAGGTGCAACATTTTTGCCCAACCTGTAAGTGTTTAAGACACAAGGGTCGCCGCTACCACAGGCCGTAGGGCGGATCCCAACAAGGCAAACATGGCTCTGCTCACCACTTCTGACCTCCTGTCAGTGAGGTCCTCAAATGCAGGAGTCCCCTCCATCGTGAGAGTGATGACCTTGTTCAACCGGGCGACTGGAGGGTCGACCCTGGGGGAGAAGCCCACTTTTTAAGTAGGACATCTTCAAGGGGTATCTGATAGACAAACGCCGCGGGACCATAAAAAAAAAAAAATTCTTCTGCGGCTTTTCCCAGACCTTATCAATGAGCTGGTCAAAGAAAGTACATATGGAAAAACCTCTTTAGAAGGTCTGGCCTTAAAAGAACCAAAGGAGACTGTATACGCCTGAGGTTCTGCATCCGCAGCATTTTAGCTTGAGAGTGTCCCTCACCGCAGTCATGAGTACACTAACAAGCGCCCTGTCATTTACTGACTCAGAACTGGAGTTTTCCTCATAAGGAATGTCCTGTTCAAAACCATCCAATACATTCAGAACTAGGGTCCTGAGCGGTAGTGGCTAGGCCCATATCTGAATCAGCGCACTGCCCTCATGAAGTAAAGTGGGGAGAGGGCGCTTTTTTGCTCCCTTGCGCTTGCACACAGCTCCCATCCTGGTCAGAAATGATTCCAGGACTGCCCACATCTGGTCCCTAGGGACCGCAGGTGCTGAAGCACTGCCTGTTGTCCACTGACATTTAGGGGAAGCTGGTGACAGAGACTCCATATTGCCCCCCTCTGAGACTCCTCAGATAAAAAGTCCACCCACAGGCTGTGCTGACTGAGAAGGGGGCGCCCAGGGGACTCACCAAACCGGACCAGGGACCGCTCAGTTCCGCTGTCTGTACCGCGCTGTGTCAGCGCTGGTGAGCTGTGAGGAGATTCGCGCTGTTACAGCAGCGCTAGAGGCCAAAACTAGTGCTGAAGAGCGCGCGGGCTACAAGAAAATGGCCGTCGCACTTCACTGAGGCGATCCGCGGCAAGATGGCCGCCATGACTCAGCAAAAGTGAAAAAAACAGCACACACACAGCGCCACTCAGCGCTCAGGCCCCAAAACACACAGCATTAGCCCCTCCAAGAACAGTGTGACCCCCAGGCACCCCACACAGCACAGCGCCAGCAATGGTGACAGAGAGTGACAATGAAATACAGGGGGAGACAGGGAAAATCCCCCACAGAGAAACACACAGCCTTTTGTACTCACCTGCAGGCAGGAGAGACTACTTACCCGTCCCCTGAGGGACCCACTGGTGTGTTTCTGACAGGACTATCACAGTGCAGTACTGAGTAGCTGTCGGCCCGGTCCACCGCGAAAGATACAGTCAGTCAGGAACTGTTCAGTCTTGAGAGGACCGTGGGAGCATGAAGCAAACCCGGCCACCCCTGGAGTCATGGGGCCTGTCGTGAACTGAGTCTCACGCACACAAGGCGAGGATCAGCACGCTCGATGGTCGGACAGGGAAGACTATGAGGATATCTTGTACCCAACCTGTTGACCAGCCGACAGTTGATAGAAAATTCTCAAGAATAAAATAAAAAAGAATTCCAGAAAAGGAATAAAAATAGGTCAGGAGACTGGCTCCTGAGAGAGCCACGTCTTCTCCTTCTGCTAGGCAGAAAAAAACTGAAGTCTGCTGACTGTAGTGGGAGGGTTATGTCCGGAGGGACCGCCCCCTGGGTGGGGCTGTTCAGCTCTGGCTTTTAGAATGTATGTATAACATTTCACATTCTGCCTAGGTCTTCTCCTGCAAGCAGGGACATAACCCACGTGTAAAGTGTAAAGAGACACCGTGTCAGTCCATGGATGGTAAGAGAAATATATATTTTTGAAAGCATTCTTACTTTACAGCATTTCTTCACACCTTGGAAAAGGGGAAATGTACTCCGCGCCAAAATTATAATAAAGATATACAGTATCTCACAAAAGTAAGTACACCCCTCACATTTTTGTAAATATTTTCTTCTCTCTTTTCATGTGACAACACTGAAGAAATGACACTTTGCTACAATGTAAAGTAGTAAGTGTACAGCTTGTATAACAGTGTAAATTTGCTGTCCCCTCAAAATAACTCAACACACAGCCATTAATGTCTAAACCACTGGCAACAAAAGTGAGTACACCCCTAAGGGAAAATGTCCAAATTGGGCACAAAGTGTCAATATTTTGTGTGGCCACCATCATTTTCCAGCACCGCCTTAACCCTCTTTGGCATGGAGTTCACCAGAGATTCACAGGTTGCCACTGGAGTCTCTTCCACTCCTCCATGACGACATCACAGAGCTGGTGGATGTTAGAGACCTTGCGCTCCTATACCTTCCGTTTGAGGATTCCCCACAGATGCTCAACAGGGTTTAGGTCTGGAGACATTCTTGGCCAGTCCATCACCTTTACCCTCAGCTTCTTTAGCAAGGCAGTGGTCGTCTTGGAGGTGTGTTTGGAGTCTTATCATGTTGGAATACTTCCCTGCGGTCCAGTCTCTGAAGGGAGGGGACCATGCTCTGCTTCAGTATGTCACAGTACATGTTGGCATTCATGGTTCCCTCAATGAACTGTAGCTCCCCAGTGCCGGCAGCACTCATGCAGCCCCAGACCATGACACTCCCACCACCATGCTTGACTGTAGGCAAGACACACTTGTCTTTGTACTCCTCACCTGGTTGCCGCCACACACGCCTGACACCATCTGAACCAAATAAGTTTATCTTGGTCTCATCAGACCACAGGACATAGTTCCAGTAATCCATGTCCTTAGTCTGCTTGTCTTCAGCAAACTGTTTGCGGTCTTTCTTCTGCATCATCTTTAGAAGAGGCTTCCTTCTGGGACGACAGCCATGCAGACCAATTTGATGCAGTGTGCGGCATATGGTCTGAGCACTGACAGGCTGACCCCCCACCCCTTCAACTCATACGTCTATTTCCCAAAGACAACCTCTGGATATGACGCTGAGCACGTGCATTTAACTTCTTTGGTTGACCATGGCGAGGCCTGTTCTGAGTGGAACCTGTTCTGTTATACCGCTGTATGGTCTTGGCCACTGTGCTGCAGCTCAGTTTCAGGGTCTTGGCAATTTTCTTATAGCCTAGGCCATCTTTATGTAGAGCAACAATTCTTTTTTTCAGATCCTCAGAGAGTTCTCTGCCATGAGGTGCCATGTTGAACTTCCAGTGACCAGTATGAGAGAGTGAGAGCGACAACACCAAATTTAACACACCTGCCCCCCATTCACACCTGAGACCTTGTAACACTAATGAGTCACATGACACCGGGGAGGAAAAATGGCTAATTGGGCCCAGTTTGGAAGGTCCATAAAGACATGGATGAGTGAGTTTGGGGTGGAGGAACTTGACTGGCCTGCACAGAGTCCTGACCTCAACCCTATAGAACACCTTTGGGGTGAATTAGAGTGAAGACTGCGAGCCAGGCCTTCTCATCCAACATCAGTGCCTGACCTCACAAGTGCACTTCTGGAAGAACAGTCAAACATTCCAATAGACGCACTCCTAAACCTTGTGGACAGCCTTCCCAGAAAAGTTGAAGCTGTTTTGGCTATAAAGGGCGGGCCAACTCAATATTGAACAGTTCCCCATAAATGGTTGGTGTTAGTTCCCCATAAATGCTTACTGTACAAAGTAAGGTCAGTTGGCATGGACCATAGGGTGAGTACATGGATTGAAAACTGGCTACAAGGGCGGGTTCAGAGGGTGGTGATAAATGGGGAGTACTCAGAATGGTCAGGGGTGGAAAGTGGGGTCCCCCAGGGTTCATTGGTGTCAGTGGGAGGAATAGTGTCACATCCTTTGTGTGAGTGGGAGGAATAGTGCCCCATGGTTGGTGTGAGTGGGAGGAATAGTGCCCCATGGTTGGTGTTAGTGGGAGGAATAGTGCCCCATGGTTGGTGTTAGTGGGAGGAATAGTGCCCCATGGTTGGTGTCAGTGGGAGGAATAGTGTCCCATGGTTGGTGTCAGTGGGAGGAATAGTGTCCCATGGTTGGTGTGAGTTGGAGGAATAGTGTCCCATGGTTGGTGTCAGTGGGAGGAATAGTGTCTCATCGTTGGTATCAGTGGGAGGAATAATGTCTCATCATTGGTATCAGTGGGAGGAATAGTGTCTCATGGTTGGTGTCAGTGGGAGGAATAGTGCCCCATGGTTGGTGTCAGTGGGAGGAATAGTGTCCCATCCTTGGTGTCAGTGGGAGGAATAGTGTCCCATGGTTGGTATAAGTGGGAGGAATAGTGCCCCATGGTTGGTGTCAGTGGGAGGAATAGTGCCCCATTGTTGGTTTTATTGGGAGGAATAGTGCCCCATTGTTGGTTTTATTGGGAGGAATAGTGTCATATTGTTAGTGCCCTATTGTTGGTGTCAGTGGGAGGAATAGTGTTCCATTGGAGAAATTATCCCCAGTGTTTTTGTCAGTGGAAATAATAGTGCCTCATCATTGGTGTCAGTTGGAGGAAAAGTGCCCAAAGGGCCGGATAAAGGCAAGCAAAGGGCCACCAACGGGCCACAGTTTGGAGACCACTGCTTTACAGGATAGTTGGTATAGGGTTTAGAAGACAAAAAAATCTGCCCCATAAAAAATGCCCCCATCAAAACTGCACCATCATATTGCCACAATCAGAATTGCCCCATAAAAATTGCCCCATCAAAACTGCCATATCCTATTTCCCCATCAAATTGCACCCATCAAATTTTTCCCCATAAAAATTGCCACATCATATTGCCACCATCAAAATTGCCCCATCAAAACAGATCAAAACTGCCCCATCAAATTTCCCCCATCAAAAACTGCCCCATCATATTGTCCCCATCAAAATTGCCCCATCATACTGCCCCATCCTATTGCAACTATCAAAATTTTCCCATCAAAACTGTCCCATCGTATTGCCCCATCAAAATTGCCCCATCAAAACTGCCCCATCCTATTGCCCCCGTTAAAACTGTCCAATCAAAATTGTCCCATAAAAACTGCCCCATCATATTGTCCCCATAAAATCAGCCCCATCAAAAACTGCCCCATCAAATTTTCCCCATCAAAAACTGTCCCCATCAAATTGCCCCATCAAAAACTGCACCACCAAAAACTGCCCCATCAAAAACGGCCCCATCATAACTGCCACCATTAAACCTGCCCCATCAAATTTGCCCCATCAAAACTGCCCCAAATTGCCCCATCGAAAAACGCTCCCATCAATATTGCCCCATCAAATTTCCCCCCATGAAAACTGCCCCATCAAAAACTGCCCTATCAAAAACTGCTCCCACCAAAATCGCCCCATCAAATTGCCCCACCAAAAACGGCCCCATCAAAAACTACCCCCTCAAAAACTGTCCCCCTCAAAAACTGCCCCTCATCAAATTGCCCCCATCCTATTACCCCATCAAAACTGCCCTATTAAATTGCCCCATCAAAAATTGCACCATCAAAACTGCCCATCAAATTGCGCCATCAAAAACTGTCCCATAAAAACTGCACCATCAAAACTGCCCCATAAAAATTGCCCCCATCCAAAACTGCCCTATAAAAACTGCACCATAAAAATTGCCCCATAAAAACTGCCACATCAAAAACTGCCACCATTAAACCTGCCCCATCGTATTGCCCCATCAAATTTGCACCCATCAAATCTACCCCATCAAATTGCCCCATAAAAACTGCCCCCCACCAAAACTGCCCCATCAAAAACTGCACCATAAAAACTGCCCCCACCAAATCTGCCCCATCAAAAACTGCCACCATTAAACCTGCCCCATGAAAACTGTCACCATTAAACCTGCCCCATCAAATTTGCCCCCTCATTGTCCTCTTATAAATAATTAGTAATGGTGTGTCTGTGCTCCCCCCTCTGTATGTAATCAGAGCTGAGATGCTCCAGCCGCCTCCCCCACCGCCCATCACTATGTATGAGAAGCTTTGGTAACCATGGCAACAAAAGACCAGCAATGTCCATTGCCTCCCTCTTGGGATTGATGACACACATCGTTTTTATTTAATAAAAGTTATATATATATAAATTCTTAATATATATATATATATATATATATATATATATATATATATATATAAATTCTTCTCTTATCTTATATATAAATATAGAGATTTGAGTTTTCAGCCACTTTTTATTTTTCAAATTTAATCCTCAGCTCAAAATAACTGACATTGTTCCTTTTTTTTTATAAAGTTTTGCTTGTTTTGAATTGAGTCTCTGGAGACTTGTTTACTCATTTTAAGCCCCGCCCACTGCACTGTGATGTCACGGACAGAGTCTATATCAGGACGTGTGCAGCAGCTGGTGGTCAGTCACTCAGTGTCAGTTGATCAGAGAGGAAGCGATCGTTGTGTGTCGTGTTTTCTATTATCTGATATTGTTTAGAACTTGACAATGAGCGTTCTTTTTCGCGAAATAAGTAGAGAAGCAAAGGTTTCTCTGACCCCCAAAGAGAAATCTGCAGAAAAAATTGATTTTATTTTACAGGATAACCAGCCCGCTGAAATGCCCGGCACTACGACCCCTCCAAAAAAGGGGAAGTGGCGGGCGTTTAAACGCGGAGCAAGGAGAGTTTTTAAATGTGTTTTCCCGTGTTTTGGGAAAAAAGAGAAGAAGGAAGAAATTACAACAGGTAAGGATGCTGAGAGTGAAATCTAATAATAGAATCTGATGTAAATCACTCCGACATTCACTGACTGAGAGCCCCACCATTCCCATTACATTATCTGTACACACCATTCATATGACATCATTTCTACAGAATGTCACCAAACATGTCATTCATGTGTCCCAACAGAAAACACACTAATTATAGAAACAGATTCCTATTTCAGACAACAGTTACAAAGCTATGGGAGGAGCCTGATTTTCAAATCTCTCTCTGGACTCCACTGAAAATAACTGACATGTTTCTAAAAACAGCATCTCCACCCTGCTGTGTTCTCTTTATAATGTGAGACTCTGCAATGTACTGAGGTCACTCTCCTGTATACATATCCCTGACATTGTTATATACTGTATATACATATACTGGGGTCACTCTCCTGTATACATATCCCTGACATTGTTATATACTGTATATACATATACTGTGATTACTGCTATATACACATACTGGGATCCCTGCTATATATACATACTGGTATCACTGCTATATACACATACTGGGATCACTGCTATATACACATACTGGGGTCACTCCTGTATACATATCCTTGACATTTCTATATACTGTATATACATATACTGGGGTCACTCTCCTGTATACATATCCCTGACATTGTTATATACTGTATATATATATATACTGGGTCACTCTCCTGTATACATATCCCTGACATTGTTATATACTGTATATACATATACTGTGATTACTGCTATATACACATACTGGGATCACTGCTATATACACATACTGAGATCCCTGCTATATACACATACTGAGATCCCTGCTCTATACACATACTGGGATCCCTGCTATATACACATACTGGGATCACTGCTATATACATATACTGGGATCACTGCTATATACACACACTGAGATCCATGCTATATACACATACTGAGATCCCTGCTCTATACACATACTGGGATCCCTGCTATATACACATACTGGGATCACTGCTATATACATATACTGGGATCACTGCTATATACACATACTGAGATCCCTGCTATATACACATACTGAGATCCCTGCTATATACACATACTGAGATCACTGCTATATACACATACTGGGATCCCTGCTATATACACATACTGGGATCCCTGCTATATACACATACTGGGATCACTGCTATATACACATACTGGGGTCCCTGCTATATACACATACTGGGGTCCCTGCTATATACACATACTGGGGTCCCTGCTATATACACATACTGGGATCACTGCTATTTACATATACTGGGGTTACTCTCCTGTATACATATCCCTGACATTGCTATATACTGTATATACATATACTTGGGTCTCTCTCCTGTATACATATCCCTGACATTTCTATATACTGTATATGTATATATATACTGGGGTCACTCTCCTGTATACATATCCCTGACATTGCTATATACTGTATAAATATATACTGGGATCACTGCTATATACATATACTGGGGTCAGCCTCCTGTATACATATCCCTGACATTGCTATATACTGTATATACATATACTGGGGTCACTCTCCTGTATACATATCCTTGACATTGCTATATACTGTATAAATATATACTGGGATCACTGCTATATACATATACTGGGGTCAGCCTCCTGTATACATATCCCTGACATTGCTATATACTGTATATACATATACTGGGGTCACTCTCCTGTATACATATCCCTGACATTGCGATATACTGTATATGTATATATATACTGGGGTCACTCTCCTGTATACATATCCCTGACATTGCTATATACTGTATATACATATACTGGGGTCACTCTCCTGTATACATATCCCTGACATTGCTATATACTGTATAAATATATACTGGGATCATTGCTATATACATATACTGGGGTCAGCCTCCTGTATACATATCCCTGACATTGCTATATACTGTATATACATATACTGGGGTCACTCTCCTGTATACATATCCCTGACATTGCTATATACTGTATATATATATATATATATATATATATACTGGGGTCACTCTCCTGTACACATATCCCTGACATTGCTATATACTGGAATTACTGCTATATACACATACTGGGGTCACTCTCCTGTATACATATCCCTGACGAAAACGAATGCACATGTCTAGTTTTATATAGTAACACAAATCAGGTAGACAATTTACATTACACAGATCTAACTTGCTAACAGAAGTATAAAATGTGAATTTTCTGTCTCTTCCTAGGAGAAAATGATGACGGCTTCACCAAAACAGGGTCATGCCCTTTATCCGTGGCCAGCTTTACATTCGATTGTCTCCTGGGAGAGGGAGGTTTCGGAAAGGTAAGTGATTAGGCTGATTTTCCTATAGTTTGGCCATGCAGTAGTCCACCATGTGGATTTTCTTGCAAAATGTGCCCATTCCTATATGTACCTTGTTATGTACAGTATATGTCCATTACTTGATCAAGAGCAATCCCCAGCCTGCACTATTATTGTACCATACTAATAATGTTCCTCTTTTTTTCTTCAGGTGCTATTAGCATCTCATGCTGCCTATGACCAGCCGCTCGCTGTCAAGTTGGTGAAAAAGAGGCATCTGGTTGGAGATAAAGGACTCGAGGTCCTGGCAGAGCGTGAGGTGCTGGAGGAGACCAGGCACAATGTCTTTTTCCCCCATCTGTTTGGTGCCTTTCAGACAAATGTAAGTAATCTTCCCCATTCTCACCAAATGCAAAGAATGTTATATGGGGCTTGACCACACTGCACTGGTCTGCCTCTATAAATGACCCCACCAAACCCTGGATGTCTATCGTTTTAACCCTTATCTTTTATCCCTTCTTTTCACACAGAACTATCTTGCCTTTGTGATGGAGTATCTGAGCGGAGGGGACGTAAAACATCTCATAAAAAATTCAGCCCCGATTTCTACAGATGCCATCCGAATCCTTGCAGCAGAAATGATATGTGGACTGCGATTCCTCCACGGCAAGGGCATCATACACAGGTAAGTATTGTAATAATACGATTAACAATGCAGTAAAATGAAGGGTGATATCACCGAAATTGGTACTTCTAATTTTGGGTAAAATGGTCAAATCAACCCCTGGCTTCTGATTCGTAGATGATATAATGACAGCATTTTCTATACCCGTCTCTTATAAAATCTACAGAAGTCTAATGCCGCGTACACACGACCGTTTTTCATGACGAGAAACATGGCATTTTTTTAATTGGTCGTGAAAAACGGTTGTGTGTGGGCTCCAGAGCATTTTTCTCGACGAGAAAAATGGGCATGAAAAAATTTAGAACCTGCTCTATTTTTTCTCGTCGTTTTTCACGTCGTGAAAAACGGTCGTGTGTACGCGTTAACGACGGGAAAAAAAATGCGCATGCTCAGAAGCAAGTTATGAGACGGGAGCGCTCGTTCTGGTCAAACTAGCATTCGTACTGGAGATTGCACATTCGTCATGCTGTAACGGACTGAAAAGCACGGAGAATGAAAAGCACGAATCGTCTCTCACCAAACTTTTACTAACACGCGGTAACACAAAATCATCAAAAGCAGCCCAAAGGGTGGCGCCATACGAATGGAACTTCCCCTTTATAGTGCCGTCGTACGTGTTGTACGTCACCGCGCTTTGCTTGAGCATTTTTTTTCAAGATAGTGTGTAGGCAAGGCAGGCTTGAGAAGAATCACGTCGAGAAAAACGTTGTTTTTTTCCATGACATTAAATACGGTCGTGTGAGAAGAGCTTTTCAGGCGCTATTGAAGAGCTTCTCATTAATTTCAATGGAGAGAAAAGTTTTTCACAGCCCTGCCAGCGCACTGCCCCAGTGTGAAAGAATTAATTGGTTTTAATGGAAATAGGTTTTCGTGAGCTTTTTAGGCACTGTTTTTAGTGTGAAAGTGGTCTTAGTGCTTTTCTCTCGTTTTTAACCACTTCAGCCCCAGACCATTTAGCTGCCCAAAGACCAGAGCACTTTTTGCAATTAGGCACTGCGACGCTTTAACTGACAATTGCGCGGTCGTGCGACGTGGCTCCCAAACAAAATCGACGTCCTTTTTTTCCCACAAATAGAACTTTCTTTTGGTGGTATTTGATCACCTCTGCGGTTTTAAGTTTTGCGCTGTAAACAAAAAAAGAGCAACAATTTTGGAAAAAACAGCAATATTTTTTACTTTTTGCTATAATAAATATCCCCAAAAAATATATAAATTTTTTTTGGGAATATTGGGAAGTACCGTATATACTCGAGTATAAGCCAAGTTTTTCAGCACTTTTTTTGTGCTGAAAATGCCCCCCTCGGCTTATACTCGAGTCTGTGTCCATCTTCAAATTTGTGCGCCTGATCCCGGCCAACCGTAGGTCCCCTGGACCCCAAACTTGGCACACATGTAGCCCCATTCTTCATCTACAAGTGTCCAAAGTTTGTTGTCCAGGGAACCTACGGCCGGGGAGCAACGATTTTTCAAAGCTGGGCACCTCTTCCATAGACTCCCATGTTAAACATCAGTCTAGTCACACAGCACCGGAGATCAGATAGGGAGATTGGGCACAGTGAGGCATGGACACAGTGAGGCACAGTAAAGCATGGACACAGTGAGGCACAGTGAGGCATGCAGATGGACACCCTAGGCTTATAGTCGAGTCAATACGTTTTCCCCATTTTTTTGTGGTAAAATTAGGTGCCTCGTCTTATATTTGGGTCGGCGCATACTCGAGTATATACAGTATTCACTAGTGGTGCAACGGATCGGTGGTGATCCGTGATCCGAACGGGTCACCCTGTTCGGACACGCGATCCGCGGAGCGCTCCGGAGCCTCGGCCATGGGAAATCCGTGGCTTCGGCCTAGCTCCGGAGCGGCGGCCATCTTTGTACACCCGGCGGAGGCCGCTGTAGTGACGTTTCGCCGCCGTCATCTTGCTCCACCCCACACTCCGCACTATCATTACTGTGCAGGGGCCAAGCGGACATCTTGTTACACCCAACAGGGTTTTGAATTTCACAGTTATTTTCACACAAAACGGAGCTTACATGCTTAAATACATTATTTGGAAATCCAACGGACTGTTTACATGTTACATTTTAAAAGAAGCAGCAAACCTACATGGTTGCTAATGTGACAGAACACCTCCTGATTTTCACATTTAACATTTAGTTTAGATATTTAGGTCACAAATATTTAGATTACCTTGTTTAATTTATTTTATTTAGTTCTGTATATTTTATTTTTCAATACATTCTATGTTTTACTTGCTCATAATATATATTTAATACACTTTATATTTATGAATATTATTCTGAACATGGAATTTCTTTTACTATTTCTAATGCATTTTTTTATATAATGTTATTTATTCCCCTTTTTTTTATGTTGAAAAATGTAATAAAAACATTAAAACTTAAAATATAACACGTAAACAGTCCGTTGGATTTCCAAATAATGTATTTAAGCATGTAAGCTCCGTTTTGTGTGAAAATAACTGAAATCTAAAACTCCGGTGGGTGTAACAAGATTTGTCTTTTTTTTTTTTTTTTTTTTTGCCGATCCGAAAAATGATCCGAGGATCGATCCGATCGGTGAGTTTTTTGATCCGTTGCACCCCTAGTATTCACATTTGTGTAATATAAATATAACAGCGCCAGACTTTACCATCTACAAACTATTCTTCCCATTGACATCAACAATGAGGCACCGTTCCTCACGAAACCATGGGCACTATGTAATTCTTTTTACTCCCACCGACCACCAAGTCTGAGACATTGTCTATTCCCACCTGCCCCCCCCCCCCCCTAAAGTCTATAGGACAGTAAGCTGGTCCTTTCTTTAGAAAGTTTGTAGACCTCTGCCCTAGGATCAAAGTCTTCTAATACTTGTGTTATTGTGTGATATATACTAACTCATTCTTCTCTTTGCAGGGACATTAAGCCAGGAAACATATTGCTGAGCAGCACAGGCCATGCAAAGATTTGCGATTTTGGACTAGCAATCACAGGCATCTTCGAACCAATGATGTTTACAGGACCGGGTGCAGGCACCAGAATATATTATTCACCAGAGGTAAGAAACAGTCTACTGACTTCATTTTAGTGTTTATCTAGATACTCAGCTCTTCATTATTGGGTATAGTAGAGTTAAAAGGGCATTCCACTTTCACTTAGTGAAAAATGCCTCCTCTCATGTTCAGGGTGTTCCATGCCATTGGGTTTCCAGGCTGGGACTAAATAACTAACAAAAAGTGGGCAGTGTTGAATGCTAAAGACATTTTCAGAGTTCCTCCGAGACTGCATGTACATGGAGACCTTCATCCAGCCATTATTTGGAACCCAACATCAGCTCCATCATTATCCACTTTGCCAAATAATGACCCAAGTTAGAGATTAGTGGTGCAACGGATCGGTGGTGATCCGTGATCCGAACGGGTCACCCTGTTCGGATCGGATCACCACGCGATCCGCAGAGCGCTCCGGAGCCTCGGCCATAGGAAAGGCAGCGGCTTCGGCCTAGCTCCGGAGTGGCGACCATCTTGGTACACCCGGCGGCGCTGCTGTAATGACTTTTCGTCGCCGCCGCCATCTTGCTCCACTCACACTCCTGCACAGTAATGATGGTAAGAAGGGGCCAAGCGGACATCTTGTTACACCCAACGGAGTTTTAAATTTCACAGTTATTTTCAACACAAAATGGAGTTTATATGCTTAAGAGCCCATTCACACAGGGGCAACTTTGGATCCGACTTCAAATCGCCCCAGGTCGCCCCTAGTCGCCTCAAGTCGCGCTGCATGAGAAAATCAATGTAAGTGAATGGAGCCGTCTTAATGCACACTAATGCAGTCGCTCCGACTTCAAAAAAGGTTCCTGTACTACTTCAATCCGACTTCTAGGCAACTGCTAGGCGACCTGTACCCACTGATTTCAATGGAAGTCGCTCAGAAGTCGGATCCCCTGTCTTAACATGAGCAACTTTCCAGGAAGAAAACATACATTTCTCAGGCAAACCCCTCCCTCCCCCCTCCCTCCCACAGAGCTGATTCTTGTTTGATTGGCCACTGGAAAGCCTCCTGTCATGGAGGCAACTTGAAGTTGCCTTGTAAGTAGCTCCAGGTCGGGCTGTGATTCATACTCAAGTCGTGTCCAAGTTGCCTGCCAAAGTCGCGCTGGAAGTCGTGTTGCTCCTGTGTGAATGGAGTCTAAATACATTATTTGTAAATCCAACAGACTGTTTACATGTTAAATTTTAAAAGCAGCAGCAAACCTGCTGACCTTACATGCTTGCTAATGTGACAGAACACCTCTGATTTTCACATTTAACATTTAGTTAAATGTGAAAATCAGAGGTGTTCTGTCACATTAACAACCATGTAAGGTCAGCAGGTTTGCTGCTGCTTTTAAAATGTAACATGTAAACAGTCTGTTGGATTTACAAATAATGTATTTAAGCATATAAACTCCATTATGTGTTGAAAATAACTGTGAAATTTAAAACTCCGCTGGGGGTAACAAGATTTGTGTTTTTTTTTTTTGCCGATCCAAAAATAATCCGATCCGTGACCCCTGATCCGAGGATCGATCCGATCCATGAGTTTTTTGATCCGTCGCACCCCTATTAGAGATACAAATAAGGTGGAGGCTTCTCACTGCAGTCCATACTTATGATAACATGGTGAGACCATTGAACCATATACCTCGTCCTCTGCAAAGAGGCAATTAAAGTATACGGAATGCCAAAATGGATTGATTGAGTTTGGAGTGGATTGAGTGGGAAAGGATTAGAACCCCTTTCAGACTTTTATTGCTCTCTGTTTCCCCCACTGGGGAGATTATTCCTCTCCATTTGTCCTGCTGACACAGGAGGTGACGGAAAGTCTTCCAATAATTAAACCTGTTCTGGTGACAGTTTTCTAAGATGGGATAGGCACGCCCCTTTGGAGAAATATCCTTATACTTCCTGTTGTGTCTGTAGGACAGGAAGTAAAGGAAAAATTTTCCTGATAGGCAAAAAAAAAAGCTGACAGGACCTTTTCTAGTTTAGGATTTGCATACACTTTTAGATTTTCATGTCTTTATTAAAACATTTTCCATTTTCCAACAGTACAGACAATCCATCTCCCCCCCCCCCCCCCCCACAATCTCCCATACAAAAAAAAATATAAAGACATAATATCACTTTAAAACCAGTACAAAATCCCCTTCCCCACTACCTAAGTTCCACTCACTCCATTCTACATCCCCCATCCTTCCAGTAATTGGCCTATGCCCCACGCTCTCACACTTCCCTTCTTCCAGATCATCCATTCCCTTCTTCAGCAACTTTACTTATATTTGATTAGGATTTTTTCTCCCGCCACAGTTTCCAAATCGTATCAAATTTTTTTAAGGCTCCTTGTCTGATATAAGTAGTCCTTTCCTTTAGTGTTGTTATGTTCATGTTTTGCTCCCAGTCTTTACTAAGGGGTGGGGAGTCTGATTGCCATCTCTGTGCAATCAGCCTCCTTGCTTGAAATAAGCATCTTGTTATTGCTAACTGAGTGTTGTCATTTGACCCCTCACCCTCTGCCCAGCCCAATACACATTGTAAGGGTTCCAGCTCTATGTGAACCTCAAAAGTTTGCTCAATGATTCTCACTACCTCCCTCCAATACCGGAATAACCTCGGGCATCGCCAGAACATGTGGATCATATCCACTTCTACTCTTCCACATCTGGGACAGCTGGCATCTATTCTACGGCCAAACCGAAAAAGTTTATACGGAGTGTAGTATGCTCTGTTTAACAGATGAAACATCCTCTGAGAGGGAGATAGTGAGACTGACGGAGCAAGTTCTGACATTATGGCAGACACATCGGACACTTTTGGCGCTATTTTGGGACCATTCACATTTATACAGCGATCAGTGCTATAAAAATGCACTGATTACTGTGTAAATGTGACTGCCAGTGAAGGGGTTAACCAGTAGGGGGCGCTGAAGGGGTTAAGTGTGTCCTAGGGATGTGTTCTAGCTGTGGGGGGGCGGGGCTACGTGTGTCAAGAAACTGATCACCGCTCCCGATCACAGGGAGCTGTGATCAGTGTCCTGTCACTAGGAAGAATGGGGAAATGCCTCGTTTACATCAGCATTTCCCCGTTCTTCCTCTCTGTGAGACGATCGCGGTACTCCCGGAGGACATCGAGTCCGCGGGACCAGCGGTCACACTCACGGAGATCGCGGCCCGCGCCCAAAATGCCACTTCTTAAAGTGGATGTACAGGTATGTCCATATGCCCAGCCGTGCCATTCTGCCGACGTATATAGTCGTTAAGATCGATCTTCAAAAAAATGCACATCAGTTGGCTTCAAAACCATAATGAAGAACCAAAAATAACCCAGAGAGAGATCAGGACACTTGGGAGGATTAATACATCACTTATGCCGGCATAGAACCATCTCTGTCCCATGCCTGGCCATGACAACGTTCTGATCATTCTTCTCTTTTCTTTCTACAGGTTTGGAACACGCAACCGTATGATGGCATGGTGGACTATTTCGCACTGGGAATTATACTATACGAAATGGCGAAAGGTGCTCACCCATTCCGTGGATATTTCAAGAATACAAGAATGCTGAAGAATGCAATTACTCATTTTGATCCGGCGTATCCCAAAGAGATGGATTTTGACCTTAAGCACCTCATTGGAAGGGTAAGTATAAACAGATCTTTATACTGGGAATATAGCACATTTTGCAGGGAAAGGTTTAAATTTTTTGTTTTTAAAATAACAAACATGGCATACTTACCTCCACTGTGCAGCTCGTTTTGCACAGAGTGGCCCCGATCCTCATCTTCTGGGGTCCCTCGGCGGCTGTCTCGGCTCCTCCCCGCATCAGCTAACCCCCCTGGGAAGCTCTCTCCCAAAGGGGTTACCTTGTGGGCGCACTCCCGAGTCCTGTATTCGGCGTCCATAGCCACCAACTACAGGACTTGGCCCCGCCCCCCGACCCTTTCGTCATTGGAGTTGATTGACAGCAGCACGAGCCAATGGCTGCACTGCTATCAATCTATCCAATGAAGAGCCGAGAAGAGCTGAGAAGCAAGCGGGTTCACGATGCTGGACTTTTGAGGGCTCAGGTAAGTAAACGGGGGGGGGGGGCTGGGGGGGCCTGTAGGCATAGGATGCATTAAGGTGAAAAAAAACGCAAAGCTTTGCAACTGTAAGCATATATGTCACCCCATGCCTGATGGATGATGGAAGAGGTGGGGATAGATTTTACATAAGGGGCAGTGGTTGGGGTATGGTAAAAACGTGGCTCAGCAGCATGTTTTTATAGCCCCCCCCCACCACAATTGTAAATGAGGCTTAAAGGGGTTGTAAACCTTCGTGTTTTTTCACCCTAATACATCCTATGCATTAAGGTGAAAAAACACCTTGCAGTCACCGCCCCCCCCCGAGCCCCCGTTTTACTTACCTAAGCCCCGAATCTCCGCGGGCGCGATCCTGCGTTGCTTTCACCGAGCTCTAGTCGGCTCTTCATTGGATGATTGATAGCAGCGCAGCCATTGGCTCCCGCTGCTGCCAATAAAATCCAATGATGCGGCGCGTCGAGGGGCGGGGCCGAGTCATACACTCGGCGGCTACGGCCGCCGACGGTATCACACGGGAGCGCACCCGCAAGCTAACCCCCTCGGGAGAGAGCTTCCCAGAGGGGGGTTAGCTCTTGCGGGGAGGAGCCGCAAGAGCCACCGTGGCACCCCTGAAGAGGACGTTCGGGGCCACTCTGTGCAAAACAAACTGCACAGTGGAGGGAAGTATGACATGTTTGTTTAAAAAAAAAAAAAAACATACAACCCCTTTAAGCGGGACACCGCATGCCTCATAGAACAACTGTTGCCACAGTGGAGATAGATTTTACATAAGGAGCAGTGGTTGGGGTATTGTAAAATTTTTATAGCCCCCCCCCCCTCCAACCACAAGTGTAAATGAGGTTTAATAGAAAGCTTTACATACTGTACAATACTACTATAACTTAACAGTAGGCTGACAAGGGGGGGTTTCAATAGACTACTATTAGAGACACATTTTAAAAAGGGATTAGAGTGGAACCTCGGATTGCAAATGACTCGGTTAACGAGTGGTTCACAATACGAGCACAGTATTTTCAAAAATCCTAACTCGGTTTGCAGTACCGCGTTTGGCCTGAGGTGAGGGGGAGGCGCCGGAGCAGAGCGGAGCCAAATGAGTTCGGAGCCGTTCGGAAATGCTTGGAAAGACTACGTTCCCGAGCCTTTGCGAGGTTTGCCGAGGTCAGCCGAGCTGTCCTCGGGCCTTTCCGGCTGTTTCCGAGGATCTCCGGTGCCCCCCCGCCTCTGGCCACATGCGGTATTGCATGCCATTGAAGTCAATGCGGAACAAATTATTTTCGTTTCCATTGACTTCAATGGGGAAACTCACTTTGATATGCGAGTGCTTTGGATTACGAGCATTCTCCTGGAACGGATTATGCTCGTGAACCGAGGTTCCACTGTACTACTATAACGTAACAGTAGGCTGACGGGGGACGGTGGGGGGTTCAATAGACTACTATTAGAGACACATTTTAAAAAGGAATTATATTGTCCACTTATTGCTTGTTCGTGTTTAACATTCAGTTTCTCTCTTTATAGCTCCTTCAGAAAAATCAGGAGCGCAGGCGAGTGGAGCTGAGGGCTATCAAAGAGCATCCATTTTTCAAGAAGATAGACTGGGCTGAGGTGGAGTTAGGCCAATCACCCCCAACAAGTCATTTGCTACGTCTACCTGTAAGTATTTTATTAAGAAAGGAGTTTGTGCACATTTGGGGGGAGGGTAGAGGTTTTAGGGCTCGTTCACACGAGGTTTCCCGCACTGCGTTTAAAAAACGCTTTTACACTTGAGAACTGCGGAGGTGTCAATACAATGCTAATGACACCCCAAATGTAGGTCACAAACACAGTGCCTACACCGGATTGCATGGTACAGAGGTACTCTTTGATCCCATTGCATTGTGTTTTCTTTTAAACACTTAGTGACCAGCGCACAACGATATACGTCGACACAATGGCACGGGCAGGCAAATGGGCGTAATTTGCCGCCCAGCGGGCGTGCGCCCGCCGCGTGCCTTGTAAATGCGCTCGCGGGTCCCGGGAACTCGATGTTCCCGGGCGGCCCCCGATTGACGTCAGCAAATTTAGAACAAGGCATTTCCCTGTTCCGCGCCTAGTGACACGTCACTGATCGAATGTTCCTTGTGATCGAGAACAGTGATCAGTGACATGTCACTGGTAGCTCCTCTCCCTAATGCCGCGTACACGCGATCGGATTTTCCGTCGGAAAAACCTTGGTTGGTTTTTCCGACGGAATTCCGCTCAAGCTTGGCTTGCATACACACGGTCACACAAAAGTTCTCTGAACTTCCGACCGTCAAGAACGCGGTGACCTACAACACTACGACGGGCCGAGAAAATGAAGTTCAATGCTTCCGAGCATGCGTCGAATTGTTTCCGAGCATGCGTCAAATTGTTTCCGAGCATGCGTCAAATTGTTTCCTAGCATGCGTCAAATTGTTTCCTAGCATGCGTCAAATTGTTTCCTAGCATGCGTCTGCATTTTGCGCGTCAGAATTGCTACAGACGATCGGAATTTTTTCCGTCTGAAAATTTGAGAACCTGCTCTCAAATTTTTGTGGGCGGAAATTCCGACAGGAAAAGTCTGATGGAGCCTACACACGGTCGGAATTTCTGACCGAAAGCTTACATCGGACTTTTCCTGTCAGAAAATCCGATCGTGTGTACGCGGCATAACAGTTAGAATCACTCCCTAGGACACACTTAACCCCTTCAGCGCCAATTAGTGGTTAACCCCTTCACTGCCAGTGTCATTTTCACAGTAATCTGTGCATTTTTATAGCACTGATCGCTGTATAGATGACAATGGTCCCAAAAATGTGTCAAAAGTGTCCGATGTGTCCGCCATAAAGTCGCAGTCTTGATTAAAAAAAAATCGCTGATCGCCGCCATTACTAGTAAAAAAAATAAAATAATAAAAATGCCATAAAACTATCCCCTATTTTGTAGACGCTATAACTTTTGCGTGAAACCAATCAATACACGCTTATTGCGATTTGTTTTTAACCAAAAATATGTAGAAGAATACACATCGGCCTAAACAGAAAAAATTAGCTTTTTTAAAAAAAAAATTGGGGATATTTATTATAGTAAAAAGTACAAAAAATATTTTTTTTTTTTCAAAATTGGCGCTCTATTTTTGTCTATAGCGCAAAAAATAAAAACCGCACCAATATCCCCCCAAAAAAGCTCTATTTGTGGGAAAAAAAGGACGTAAATTTTGTTTGGAAGCCATGTCGCATGACCGCGCAATTGTCAGTTAAAGCGACGCAGTGCCGAATCGCAAAAATTGGCCTGGTCTTTGGCCAGCCAAATGGTCCGGAGCTGAAGTGGTTAAAATAGAGCATGTACTACTTTTGTTGCAGTCCAGTGCGATTTCAGCCCATTCAAGTGAATGGGATTAAAATGCACCGGCACTTGAATCGCACAGGAATGTGAGCGGGCAAATGACGTGCGCTTAACGTTTATGATCAATTTCTGTCTAAACTAGTGAGAATAACATTTCCTATTTTTTTCTTTGCAGCACCCAAATGCCCCACAACTTCAGAAACTCGATATGGCCGCTACTATGTCCTCGGAAGACCGAAGTATTTCCACATTACCAGAGGAGCAAAAGCACTTCAGAAATTTTACATTTGTCAGTGAAAGATTGAGAATGAAAACATCATCTCAACCATCCGAGTCACCAGCACCAGAACAAAGCTGCACCATGGATGGAGGAATCTCACCGGCATCACTGAGTCCCTCATCAGAAAGAATCTCACCGGCATCACTGAGTCCCTCATCAGAAATAATCTCACCGGCATCACTGAGTCCCTCATCAGAAAGAATCTCACCGGCATCACTGAGTCCCTCATCAGAAAGAATCTCACCGGCATCACTGAGTCCCTCATCAGAAATAATCTCACCGGCATCACTGAGTCCCTCATCAGGAAGAATCTCACCGGCATCACTGAGTCCCTCATCAGAAATAATCTCACCGGCATCACTGAGTCCCTCATCAGGAAGAATCTCACCGGCATCACTGAGTCCCTCATCAGAAAGAATCTCACCAGCATCACTGAGTCCCTCATCAGATAGAATCTCACCGGCATCACTATGTCCCTCATCAGAAAGAATCTCACCGGCATCACTGAGTCCCTCATCAGAAATAATCTCACCGGCATCACTGAGTCCCTCATCAGAAATAATCTCACCGGCATCACTGACCCCCGCACCAGTTTTTTGGGAGTATTTTACTGCCAGAGTGTGTGGCAGCTGGTGTCCTATGATATTTTTCTTATTTTTCTTATTATTCGTATTATTCTTCTTCTTAGTCTACAGTATTTATATATAGGCAACAGTTTAGGCAGCACTTTGCAATGGACAAGGGGACGCCGTGCAAAGAGGGACACCGTGGGAAGAGGGACGCCGTGGGAAGAGGGACGCCGTGGGAAGAGGGACGCCGTGGGAAGAGGGACAGAGGGATGATGTGGGAAGAGGGCAAGGGGATGCCGTGGGAAGAGGGACAGGGGGATGCCGTAGGAAGAGGGACAGGGGGACGCCGTGAGAAGAGGGACAGGGGGACGCCGTGGGAAGAGGGACAGAGGGATGATGTGGGAAGAAGGCAAGGGGACGCCGTGGGAAGAGGGACAGAGGGATGCTGTGGGAAGAGGGCAAAGGAACGCCGTGGGAAGAGGGACAGAGGGATGCTGTGGGAAGAGGGCAAAGGAACGCCTTGGGAAGAGGGACAGAGGGATGCTGTGGGAAGAGGACAGAGGGACGCCGTGGGAAGAGGGGCAAGGGGACACCGTGGGAAAAAGGACAGGGGGACGCCGTGGGAAGAGGGACAAGGGGACGCCGTGGGAAGAGGGACAAGGGGACGCCGTGGGAAGAGAACAGAGGGGATGCCGTGGGAAGAGGGACGGCGTGGGAAGAGGGACAGAGGGAAGGCCGTGGGAAGAGGGACAGAGGGAAAGCCGTGGGAAGAGGGACAAGGGGACACCGTGGGAAGAGGGACAAGGGGACACCGTGGGAAGAGGGACAAGGGGACACCGTGGGAAGAGGGACAAGGGGACCCCATGGGAAGAGAACAGAGGGGAATGCAGTGGGAAGAGGGACGGCGTGGGAAGGGGGACGCATGGGAAGAGGGACGGCGTGGGAAGAGGGACGCCGTGGGAAGAGAGATAGGGGGACGCCGTGGGAAGAGAGATAGGGGGACGCCGTGGGAAGAGGGACGACAGGGACGCCGTGAAAAGAGAACAGAGGGACGCCGTGGGAAGAGAACAGAGGGACGCCGTGGGAAGAGAACAGAGGGACGCCGTGGGAAGAGAACAGAGGGACGCCGTGGGAAGAGAACAGAGGGACGCCGTGTACTCCACTGATGGCAGCCCTGCATGCGGGAACATGGAGGATGGTGCGGGTGCTTCTTTTCGTGTGGGGGGGTGGATTTTTTGGCGCCCCCCGCACAGTGCCGCCCTAGGCCTGGGCCTTGTAGGTCTAAGCAAAAATACAGCACTGACCTACATCACAGGGGGACTCTCACATACATTTATAGGTAAAGTTGATCCAGGGAAAATCCGATTGCCTCTCGGGGGATCAGGAAGGAATTTTTTTCCCCTGCTGTAGCAAATTGGAGCATGCTCTGCTGGGGTTTTTGCCTTCCTCTGGATCAACAGTGGGTATAGAATTGGGTATATGGGATTGTACGATATTTTTTATCTATTTTTTTTTGGTTGAACTAGATGGACTTTTGTGTCTTCTTTCAACCTGACTAACTATGTAACTACACCTACATCATCTACATCACAGGGGGACTGTCGCCTACATCACAGGGGGACTGTCAACTACATCATCACAGGGGGACTTATGCCTATATCATCATCTACATCACAGGGGGACTCTCACCTACATCATCTACAACACAGGGAGACTGTCACTTACATCATCACCTACTTCACAGGGGAATTGTCACCTACATCACAGGGGAACTCACACCTACATTATCATCTACATCACAGGGGGACTCTCACCTACATCATCTACATCACAGGGGGACTCACACCTACATCACCTACATCATAGGGGGACTCACACCTACATCACAGGGGGACTCACACCTACATCACCTACATCACAGGGGGACTCACACCTACATTATCACCTACATCACAGGGGGACTCACACCTACATTATCACCTACATCACAGGGGGACTCACAGCTACATTATCACCTACATCACAGGGGGACACCCACCTACATCACCTACATCACAGGGAGACTCACACCTACATCACCTACATCACAGGGGGACTCACACCTATATCATCTACATCACAGGGGGACTCACACCTATATCATCTACATCACAGGGGGATTCACACCTACATTATCACCTACATCACAGGGGGACTCTCACCTACATCACCGGGGGACTGTCACCTACATCATCATCTACATCACTGGGGGAGTCACACCTACATCATTTGCATCACAGGGGGACTCTCACCTATATCATCACCTACATCTCGGGGGACTGTCACCTATATCATCACCAGAGAGAGGAGATAGGACATCCAAACGTGAATTGCACCAACACTACACTGACACAGTACACGTGATGAGAGGGAACGGGAAGCCGCCTCACTGGCAGATTCATGCTTAGTATATGAACCAGTAGACAGCAGTGGCACCCTGACAGATAGCTCTGACAACGGAGTAATGGTCCCTGCTAAGGTCTGGCATACCCGACCCCGGTCCTCTGTTGTTGAGGTGCAAGAACCGCATGGCTCTCGTATGGAGCAGAGAGCCAGTACTAGTGCCACTCATCCTTCTGGTGAACTGGCAAGCACCAGCGGCTGGTCGTAGTCAAACCAGCACTGCAGTATCACGTGGTGATGCTGCGAGTCCCATAAGTGCAGTTCAAGCTGGTGCAGTGGCTAGCACAAGTAGTGTCCCGCAGCCACCAAGAAGACAAGAATAGGCCCATTGAGCCCATAGTGCTCTTCCTGCTTCATTTGCCAATACTAATTGGGAGCCCACCACTTCTGCAGCACCCGTACTTCCCCCATTCACTGGTCAACCCTGATTTCAGGTGGAAACAGTTGATTTTACGTCACTTGACTATTATTGGCTGTTTTTCACGGAAGATCTCTATAGATCTATTGTGGACCAAAGCAATTTTTATTCATCGCCGCTAATCCCCAGTTGACCCTTGCCAGAGATTGGAAACCTATTACGGTTTCTGAATTTAAGACTTTTCTGGGCCTATCCCTCCCCATGGGCATAAAAAGAGTGAGTTGTGGTCATATTGGTCCACTGACCCAATTCACCATATGCCCGTGTTCTCTGATTCCATGACCAGGATGTGATACGAGCAAATCTTGCGGTTTATGCACTTCAACGACAATAAACTACTTTGGGTGACCCTGGATTTGATCGGCTCCACAAAATTTGGCCCCTTGTAAACCACTTCAACCAACAGTTTGTAGCCTTGCTTACTCCCGATTAAGTTGTCTGCATTGATGAGTCCCTGATTACGTTTTCTGGCCGCTTGTCTTTCAAACAGTATCTTCCCAGCAAGCGTGCCAGATATGGGGTCAAGTTGTATAAGCTCTGTGACAGGGCAACAGGCTATACATATATGAACATGGAAAACTAAAGGTTGGGACTTTTAATTGAGGTGTGGGACCTAAAGAAACACCTCCATCCCGATAATGGAAGAAAGGAAGCAATTATGCAAAAGTGGGACTTTTAGTTGAAGCATGCATCCCAGGAGGTAGCACGGATCAATTGAATAGGGCAGGTATCCAGTTTGGTGGAACCAAAGATATTACAGAAAAACATTGCATAGCAATTGACAGTCAGTATTTTATTCGCATAAAAGAGGTAACAAAAACAATAATGACATAGCATACCTAATGTACTAGTTCACAATTGAATGGTATATAGATTACAACAATCAATAGTAGTAAGATATAGTAACATATTTGGTTCATGAATAAAACAGTATCAGGATCAGAGGGGGAGGGGGAGGGTCCATTCAATGAAGCGTGTCTCCATAGTAGAAAATTAATTAAAAATTGAATACGTTGGCACAGTCCACTAAGTATAGAGACTGGTAGGTAATAGTGGTATTCACATATATACGCAAAAGAGCAACTAATTAGCTCTCAGTAGGCATATTGGTGCATTATATGGAAATTGTACATAACCAGTTTCTTTAAAGTTTATCTCCATGGTAGTTATAACCGTAATTGGTTGGTGAATACCAATCGATGTATGAGGTGATAGGTGGTACAGTAGCAGCATGTATAGGTAGGGGCATCTTATTGGCTCAACGCGTTTCGTGGCTACTGCCACTCTTCAGGAGCAGGTATGAGGTGGAGGTCTATAAATGACAAGGCAGTAAAATTTAGAATATAAATTATTATAAGATGTATAGACATAATGCGGGGCAGGAGATAGAGATAGAGCAGTAACAATTCCCCGGGTAACTTACAGGTATGCCTGTGATTGCCTTCAACTAAAAGTCCCACTTTTGCATAATTGCTTCCTTTCTTTCAGGCTATACATATAGTTTTATGGTTTACGAGGGAAAAGATAGTCACAGGGAGCCAAAGAACTGCCCAAGCTACATAGGGAGCGCTTGTAAGATTGTTTGGGACTTGGTATCACCCTTATTTGTAAAGCGGTACCACTTGTACGTGGACAATTATTACACAAACGTGCCACTTTTTAGTCACCTTTTTGATTGTGGAATTGGCGAATTTGCCACCATGCGATCTAATCGCCGGGGCTTCCCACAACGGCTTGTAGATTCCCGAATTAGAAAGGGGGAAGAAAGCCTGCTTGAGATGTAATAATTTGCTCGCAGTGAAGTGGAGGGATAACCAAAATGTTTTTGTTCTGTCCTCCCTTCACGCAGATACGACAGTCAAAAGTCCAACGGCGAATGGTGTTGTTGTGAAGCCCCTCTGTGTCCACGAATACAACCTTAATATGGGAGGGGTGGACTTCAACGACCAGCTGATGGCACCAAACTAAATTGCCCATAGAGCCAGATGCTGGTACAAAAAAGTGTCTGTATACCTATTTCATTTGGCTCTTCTGAACGCCTATGTGCTATACAAAGCGTCATGAGGAACTGGATCCTTCCTTAATACCAGGAAGAGGTCATCACAGCCCTTCTGTTTCCAGATGGTGCCGTGCCCCAACTTCCCAATGCAAATGCAGTGAGTCGGCTTCATTAGAGGCATTTTCCGTATGTGCTCCCTGGTACCCCTACCCAATGAACACCCAACATAATATGTTGTGTCTGTAGGAAATGCAAATACAGGTGTGACACCCACTTTTTTGTCCCTCCTGTCCTGACCAACCTGGTCTCTGTATCAGTGAATGTTTACAATGCTACCACACACTAGTGGAGTATTGGTGTAGGGTACAGCACTGCACAGTCATAGGGCACACTTTCACAGGGTCTCCAAAGATACCAAACCTGAAACCTTTACAGTCACAAAAAAAAATTGCAAAAAAAAAAGTAAAATAATAAGAATTTAAAAAAAAGCTCACATCGGACTTTTCTTGTCCGAAAACCTGATCGTGTGTACGCGGCATAACAGTTAGAATCACTTCCTAGGACACACTTAACCCCTTCAGCGCCAACTAGTGGTTAACCTCTTCACTGCCAGTGTAATTTTCACAGTAATCGGTGCATTTTTATAGCACTGTTCACTGTCTAGATGACAATGGTCCCAAAAATGTGTCAAAGGTGTCCGATGCGTCTGCCATAAAGTCGCAGTCTTGATTAAAAAAAAAAATCGCTGATCGCCGCCATTACTAGTAAAACAAATAATAATAATAAAAATGCCATAAAACTATCCCCTATTTTGTAGACGCTATAACTTTTGCACGAAACCAATCAATATACGCTTATAGCGATTTTTTTTAACCAAAAATATGTAGAAGAATACACATCGGCATAAACTGAGAAAAAAATAGCTTTTGTAAAAAAAAACAATTGGGGATATTTATTATAGTAAAAAGTACAAATTATAGGTTTTTTTTTTCAAAATTGGTGCTCTATTTTTGTCTATAGCGCAAAAAATAAAAACCGCACCAATAACCCCCAAAAAAAAGCTCTATTTGTGGGAAAAAAAGGACGTCAATTTTGTTTGGGAGCCACGTCGCACGACCGCGCAATTGTCAGTTAAAGTGACGCAGTGCCGAATCGCAAAAAGTGGCCTGGTCTTTGGCCAGCCAAATGGTCCGGGGCTGAAGTGGTTAAAATAGAGCATGTACTACTTTTGTTGCAGTCCAGTGCAATTTCAGCCCATTCACGTGAATGTGATTAAAATGCACCGGCACTTGAATCGCACAGGAATGTGAGCGGGCAAATGACGTGCGCTTAACGTTTATGATCAATTTCTGTCTAAACTAGTGAGAATAACGTTTCCTATTTTTTTCTTTGCAGCAACCAAAGGCCCCACAATTTCAGAAACTCGATATGGACGCTACTATGTCCTCGGAAGACCGAAGTATTTCCACATTACCAGAGGAGCAAAAGCACTTCAGAAATTGTACATTTGTCAGTGAAAGATTGAGAATGAAAACATCATCTCAACCATCCGAGTCACCAGCACCAGAACAAAGCTGCACCATGGATGGAGGAATCTCACCGGCATCACTGACCCCCGCACCAGTTTTTTGGGAGTATTTTACTGCCAGAGTGTGTGGCAGCTGGTGTCCTATGATATTTGTCTTATTATTCGAATTATTCTTATTCTTAGTCTACAGTATTTATATATATGCAACAGTTTAGGCAGCACTTTGCAATGGACAAGGGGACGCCGTGCAAAGAGGGACACCGTGGGAAGAGGGACGACGTGGGAAGAGGGACGCCGTGGGAAGAGGGACGCCGTGGGAAGAGGGACGGCGTGGGAAAGGGGACGCCGTGGGAAGGGGGACGCCGTGGGAAGGGGGACAGGGGGACGCCGTGGGAAGAGGGACAGGGGGACGTCGTGGGAAGAGGGAGGGACAGGCGGACGCCGTGGGAAGAGGGACAGGCGGACGCCGTGGGAAGAGGGACGGGCGGACGCCGTGGGAAGAGGGACAGGCGGACGCCGTGGGAAGAGGGACAGGCGGACGCCGTGGGAAGAGAGACAGAGGGGACGCCAGAATAGTTCCAATCATGTCTATGGCCTAAGAAACCGTAAGTTAAGAGCATTTCATGACTTTGGTTTCGCCGGATATAAACAGCACCATTGGGAAATTTTGAAAGCAATTTATCACACAGATCTTGGTGTAGTCAGATGCTTTGAGGGCAGAGAAGAGATCAAGAGTTTAATAGACCCAATTTTTTTCAAAAAAGAGTACCTGTCACTACCTATTGCTATCATAGGGGATATTTACATTCCCTGTGATAACAATAAAAATGATAACAAAAAAAAAAAAGAAAGGGAACAGTGTAAAAATAAGATGAAAAAGCAAACCTTCATCCGCTGACACCCGCTATCTCATAGGGACCAATGTATGTCCCTTTTTCATCCGTAAACGGATGGATGAAAAAGCGGACATACGGTCCGCTGGTGTGAAAGGGGCCTTTATCTGTAGGGCCTTTGCTTTAAAAAAATATATATAATGTTTGGGGGTTCAAAGTCATTTTCTAGCAAAACAAAATATATTTTTTCATGTAAATAAAAAGTGTCAGAAAGGGCTTTGTCTTCAAGTGGATAGAAGAGTGGGTGATATATATATATATATATATGTAGCAAAGTCCTGGACCTCTTTAGACCTCAGGCTCGGTTCACACCTAAACCGCCCACAGATCGCCTCCATTTCAGGGACAAATCGAGGCAGAATCTTTGCCTGAATTCGGCCCTGAAACTGAGGCAAAGACGCACAGCATTGCTGTGCAATGCGCTCTGCAGCCTCCCCGGAGACATGTGAACCGGCTCCATAGAGAGCCGGTCACATTCTCTTGCTATGCAAATTGTATGCGGGGGGTAGTATGTACCCCGATTGACATTCACATAGGGAGGGCCCAGGATCTGGGGGGCCCCTTGGTAAATGGGGCCCCCAGGATCTGGGGGGCCCCTTGGTAAATGGGGCCCCCAGATTCCGATAAGCCCCCTGCCCACAAAACCCGCCATCCACCTGCCAGGGTTGTCGGGAAGAGGCCCTTGGCCCAATCAACATCAAACATCAAAGCACTCACACCCCCCCCCCTACATTGTTGAGGGCACTCACTCTTCCCCTCCCTCTCCTGACCTGCCATGCTGTATGCTCGGATAAGGGTCTGATATGGATTTTGGGGGGGGACTCCATGCCATTTTTTTTACATTTTAGCATTCCCCTTCAAATCCATACTAGACCCAAAGGGACCCCACACGTTTTTTTTTTGTTTGTTTTTTGCCAGCAATTAATTTTTTTTTACATTCAGCTGTCATCGGGGAACCCCGCTGACAGCTGATGGCTCATCGGTTGTTAAGGACGTGTCAGCCGGTTTCCCGGCCCCCTCCTTAGCAACCAGCTATATATAGTGTTTGAAGTTCAGTCACTTTTTTTTTGTGTGGAAAAAACAGATGTCAGCAGATATGAAAACAGATGTGAAAACTGACATCCGTATCTGTTTTAAAAAAATAAAAAAATAAATAACGTGACTGAACTGAACAAAAAAGCGCAATGTGAAACCAACCTAAGAGTTCCCTTCACTGGAACTAAGGGGCCAAGTCCAACCCCTGAAAAACAACCCCACACCATAATCCCCCCTCCACCAAATGATTTGGACCAGTGCACAAAGCAAGGCCTATTAAGACATATATGAGTGGATTTTGGGGTGGAGGAACATGACTGGCCTGCACAGAGTCCTGACCTCAACTCGATAGAACACCTTTGAGATGAATTAGAGGGGAGACTGAGAGTAAGGCCTTTTCATCCAACATCAGTGTCTGACCTCTACAAATACGCTTCTGAAAGAATGGTCAAACATCCCATAAACACACTCCTAAAGCTTGTGGACAAGAGTTGAAGCTGTTATATCTGCAAAGGGTGGGCCAACTCAATATTAAACCCTACGGACTAAGACTGGAATGCCATTAAAGTTCATGAGCGTGTAAAGGCAGGCGTCACAATACTTTTGGTAATATAGTGATTATGTGTGTAGCACACGGACCTTTTCCTGCCTTTGGCTGGCTTGCAGGTCAAGGCACACCGCGCTATATGCTCGTATCCTCCCTTTGAGAGGTCGAGCGGTGTTAATAGATTTTTGGGTCCTGCAGCTGGGTTCTCCTTCAGTTGGTTCTCTTCTCCTAGTTTGTAGGGACAAGTCTCTATTTTTCCAAAGTAAGGCCAATGTCCACACCACTTTAAACTCCAACGTTGAGTTTATTTTATAGCAAAGTTCAGCCTGGAGGGCAGGGTGGTGCGAACTGCTCACCCTTAGGTGCTCCAGAATCCAACTCCAACCCCCACTCCCAAAAAGATAGCGTCTGCCCCTTATGTACCCTCTCCCAGCACGCACAGCAGGCCAATCGCACCCACCGTACCGCTGCTGAGAGAGGACACCCTAATGCATAGCAATGCCACCCACGGTTCAACCCTGACCCGAGATGACAGTGCCACCTACAGGCCACAATGAACTGTACATCAGATGGACTTCGCATAGGCAGAAGCGAGTACTAACAATCAAAGTGGTCTGAGCCTGACTACTGGCTCAGACCAAACCCCTAAATTTAAGTGCATAGTACCCCTGAAAAGTAAAGGGGCGCTACATGTGTATAAGCTATTTTCGATTTGGGCATAGGTATACAGTATCTTATTTCTATTGCAGTGCAGGTCAATGACCACACCTGAACCTTATAGCTTTCCTACAATTTGTGTATATCTGCCCCATATTGGCGCTGTATCCACTGAAGCATTTGCATTTTACAGAGCAGAGTAGGGACTGGCCATAGAGGGATTACCTTGACGTAGTTGACCAGCTTAAACATGTATTGTAATGTATATGGACTAGACATGTGCACACTGAAATATTTTGCTTCGGAATTTTGTTTTCGTCCGAAAAATGTAATTATTTAGTTACTTCCAAAATTGTTTTTTTTTTATATTTTGTTTCGTTAAAAAATGCATTCGTCCGAAAATCCGAATTAATTGAGGTTGAATCGGTCATTGAAGGCTTATGGTGTCTGTCGAATGTTCTAAGAAGATTCGACGAAGCAGCAATCATACATTTCCGGTCAAATGCTCCGCCCACAAGCTATAGTAGAATTCTAATTTTGTATGACTAGTAATAATTATATTTATTAATTATTATTACTATTAGAATTCTTCTATAGCCTTTGGGCGGAGCATTTGATCCTAAATGTCCGCTTGTGGCGATCGTATGTTTTTAGCTGCTTCGTCGAATCTTCATGTCTCTATAATGTCAAATCTTTTCTCTCTATGTAGAATAATCTCGGACTAATAAAGTTAGGTTAGGCACATTCAACCGCAGATTCGATAGACACAGATCGCTATTGTCACAGTCATGTTGAATCTTCTATCTATATCGAACTGTTGTCGAAAATAACGAAAAACGAAAATAAAGCATTTTTTATGTTTGAACTTTCGGATTCCGCACATTCGTTATTGTTTGTTAAAACTAACGCAAAAATCCCCGAAATTCGGAGGAAAACGAATGCACATGTCAAATGTAAACTAAAAATCCCTGTTTTTGTGCAAAGTTTGCTAGAAAGAGTGTATAGCAGTGCAAAAAGGGTTCATCCAATTATTTTTTTTACAGCTAAATATGGGGCTAATGTCGCGTACACACGATCATTTTTCACGTCGTGAAAAATTAAAAAAAATTTTTCAACAAGAAAAACGACCGTGTGTGGTCTTTTTGTCATTTTTCACGACGTGAAAAACGGCATTAACCACTTAACGACCGCTCACTGTATATATACGTCGGCAGAATGGCACCGACAGGCACAATCACGTACAGTGTACGTGATTGCCTTTGTATAGTTGGGGGGTCCAATCGGACCCCCCTCCTATACAGTGAGCGGTGGCTAAGTGTCCGGGAGCGTTCCGGGATGAGGGGGCAGCCATTCGTTTCTGGCCACCCCCTCGCGATCGCTCCCGGCGAATGGAAATGCCCCCTCTGTCTGTGTCAGGCAGAGGAAGCAGGAGGAAGTGATGTCATCTCTGGTGCGGCGCTCACATATACCGAGCGCCGTACAAGAGAAGACATCAGGTCAGTGCACACAACACTACACTGACACCAGGACACATAGGGACATAAATCGCCCCCCCAGACACCCCCAGATCACCCCCCTGGCCCCCAGTCACAGTGTCACTGATTGCAGTGACCA
Source organism: Rana muscosa (assembly GCA_029206835.1). NCBI lineage: Eukaryota > Metazoa > Chordata > Amphibia > Anura > Ranidae > Rana > Rana muscosa. The sequence goes on from JARGYO010000094.1 coordinate 40,435,094, forward strand.
TTTATTTACTGATCACTGACATTTGTGACTGTAAAAGTGTCAGTACATTCAGTTTTAGGTCCAGTGTAGCCCCCTAACCCCCCCTAATAAAGGTTTAACCCCCTGATCACCCCCCAGATAACCCTTTCACCCCCTATCACCACTGTCGCTAAGCGATCATTTTTCTGATCGCTGTCTTAGCGTCAGTGATGCCGATCGGCAGCCAGTAATTTTTTTTAGGTTCGCCGCATGTTTTTATAGCGTCAGGTACCCCAATATATTATCTAATAAAGGTTTAACCCCCTTGATCGCCCCCCAGGTAACCCTTTCACCCCCTATCACCACTGTCGCTAAGCGATCATTTTTCTAAACGCTGTCTTAGTGTCGGTGATGCAGATCGGTAGCCGGTAATTTTTTTTAGGTTCGCCGCAGGTTTTTATAGCGTCAGGTACCCCAATATATTATCTAATAAAGGTTTAACCCCCTTGATCGCCCCCCAGGTAACCCTTTCACCCCCTATCACCACTGTCGCTAAGCAATCGTTTTTCTAAACGCTGTCTTAGTGTCGGTGATGCAGATCGGTAGCCAGTCATTTTTTTTAGGTTCGCCGCAGGTTTTTATAGCGTCAGGTACCCCAATATATTATCTAGTAAAGGTTTAACCCCCTTGATCGCCCCCCAGGTAACCCTTTCACCCCCTATCACCACTGTCGCTAAGCGATCGTTTTTCTAAACGCTGTCTTAGTGTCGGTGATGCAGATCGGTAGCCAGTAATTTTTTTTAGGTTCACCGCAGGTTTTTATAGCGTCAGGTACCCCCATATATTATCTAATAAAGGTTTTAACCCCCTGATTGCCCCTAGTTAACCCTTTCACCAGTGATCACCATATAAGTGTTACGGGTGACGCTGGTTAGTTAGATTGCTTTTTATAGTGTCAGGGCACCCGCCGTATATAACCCAATAAAGGTTTAAACCCCTGATCGCCCGGCAGGTGATATCAATTAGGTTTTAGCGTCAGAGAGGGTCTGCGTCACACCCCAGGCAGCGTCAGGTTAGTGCCAGTAACGCTAACACCCACGCGTGAAGCATACACCCCCCTTACTGGTATAGTATCTGAACAGATCAATATCTGATCTGATCAGATCTATACTAGCGTCCCCAGCAGTTTAGGGTTCCCAAAAACGCAGTGTTAGCGGGATCAGCCCAGATACCTGCTGGCACCTGCGTTTTGCCCCTCCGTCCAGCCCAGGCCACCCAAGTGCAGTATCGATCGATCACTGTCACTTACAAAACAAAAACACACATAACTGCAGCGTTCGCAGAGACAGGCCTGATCCCTGTGACTCCAGTGCTGTAGGAGGTGATTTCATCACCACAGTTAAATAAAAAAAGCATATATGCCGAAGCATTGGGGCAGCAGGAGCGGAGGAGCGATTTTGCTCCTAATGCCGCGTACATACGGTCGAAATTCCGACGGAGGCTTGCCCGTGGAAAAGTCAGACCATGTGTGTGCGGCATAACTTTTTTGCGGGAGGATGCCCCCATGCTTCGGCATATATAAATGGTGCGTGTATGCCTATCATTGGAAGTGGGTGGATGAAGGGCGGTATTCTAATGGTGGGCATACCCACCGATCAATCTCTTTTTTCGTTCAGCCAACTGGCTGCATGAAAAAAAAAGATTACAATACATGTCCAACAAGGACCAGCAACGTACTGGTATGTTGCTGGACTTTGAATGTTTATACCAGAATGATGCCTGCGGGTTTAGGTATCATCTTGGTATCATTCTTTTCAGCCTGCGGCCGGCTTTCATGTAAAAGCAATCCTAGCGGCTAATTAGCCTCTGGACTACTTTTACAAGCAGTGGGAGGGAATGCCCCCCCCCCCGATATAAAAAGCGCCATTGGGAAATTGGGAAAGCATTTTATCACACCGATCTTGGTGTGGTCAGATGCTTTGAGGGCAGAGGAAAAATCTAGGGTGTAGAAGACCCCAGTTTTTTCAAAAAAAGAGTACCTGTCACTACCTATTGCTATCATAGGGGATATTTACATTCCCTGAGATAACAATAAAAATGATAAAAAAAAAAAATACTTGGAAGGAACAATTTAAAAATAAAATAAAAAAGCAAATTTAATAATAAAAAAAAAAAAAAAAAAAAAAAAGCACCCCTGTCCTGTCCTGCTCTTGCCCAATGGCGAACGCAAGCGTCGGTCTGGTGTCATATGTAAACAGCAATTGCACCATGCATGTGAGGTATCACCGCGAAGGTCAGATCGAGGGCAGTAATTTTAGCAGTAGACCTCCTCTGTAAATCTAACGGGGTAACCTGTAAAGGCTTTTAAAAATGTATGTAGTTTGTCGCCAATGTGCGTTTGTGCGAAATTTTAAAGCATGTCGTGTTTGGTATCTATGTACTCGGCCTAAGATCATCTTTTTTATTTCATCAAACATTTGGGCAATATAGTGTGTTTTAGTGCATTAAAATTAAAAAAAGTGTATTTTTTAACCCAAAAAATGCGTTTGAAAAATCGCTGCGCAAATACTGTGTAGAAAAAAAAAATGCAACACCCACCATTTTAATCTGTAGGGCCTTTGCTTTAAAAATATATATAATGTTTGGGGGTTCAACATAATTTTCTTGCAAAAAAAAAAAAATGTTTTCATGTAAACAAAAAGTGTCAAAAAGGGTTTTGTCTTCAAGTGGTTAGAAGAGTGGATGTAAGCTTCCTAATGTTGTGTATAAAATGCCAGAACAGTTCAAAACCCCCCCAAATGACCCCATTTTGGAAAGTAGACACCCCAAGCTATATACTGAGAGGCATGTCGAGTCCATGGAATATTTTATATGTTGACACAAGTTGCGGAAAAACGAAAAATTTTTATTTATTTTTTTGCACAAAGTTGTCACTAAATGATATATTGCTCAAACATGCCATGGGCATATGTGGAATTACACCCCAAAATACATTCTGTTGCTTCTCCTGAGTACAGGGATACCACATGTGTGAGACTTTTTGGGAGCCTAGCCATGTACGGGACCCCAAAAACCAATCACCGCCTTCAGGCTTTCTAAGGGTGTAAATTTTTGATTTCACTTCTCACTGCCTATCACAGTTTCGGAGGCCATGGAATGCCCAGATGGCACAAAACCCCCCCCCAAATGACCCCATTTTGGAAAGTAGACACCCCAAGCTATTTGCTGAGAGGTATTGTGAGTATTTTGCAGATCTCGCTTTTTGTCACAAAGTTTTGAAAATTGAAAAAATATATATATATAAATATATATATATATATATATATTTTCTTTCTTCATTTTCAAAAACAAATGAGAGCTGTAAAATACTCGCCATGCCTCTCAGCAAATAGCTTGGGGTGACTATATTCCAAAATGGGGTCATTTGGGGGGGTTTTGTGCTATTTTGGCATTTTATGGCCTTCGAAACTGTGATAGGTAGTGAGGAGTGAAATCAAAAATTTGTGCCTAGAAATCCTGAAGGCGGTGCTTGGTTTTCGGGGTCCCGTACGCGGCTAGGCTCCTAAAAAGTCCAACACATGTGGTATCCCCGTACTCAGGAGAAGCAGAAAAATTTATTTTGGGGTGCAATTCCACATATAACCATGGCATGTGTGAGCAATATATCATTTAGTGACAACTTTTTGTAATCTTTTTTTTTTTTTGTCATTATTCAATCACTTGGGACAAAAAAAATATATATTCAATGGGCTCAACAGGCCTCTCAGCAATTTTCTTGGGGTGTCTACTTTCTAAAATGGGGTCATTTGGGGGGGTTTTGTGCTATTTTGGCATTTTATGGCCTTCGAAACTGTGATAGGTAGTGAGGAGTGAAATCAAAAATTTGTGCCTAGAAATCCTGAAGGCGGTGCTTGGTTTTCGGGGTCCCGTACACGGCTAGGCTCCTAAAAAGTCCCACACATGTGGTATCCCCGTACTCAGGAGAAGTAGAAAAATTTATTTTGGGGTGTAATTCCACATATAACCATGGCATGTGTGAGCAATATATCATTTAGTGACAACTTTTTGTAATCTTTTTTTTTTTTGTCATTATTCAATCACTTGGGACAAAAAATAAATATATTCAATGGGCTCAACAGGCCTCTCAGCAATTTTCTTGGGGTGTCTACTTTCTAAAATGGGGTCATTTGGGGGGGGGGGGGGGGGGTTGTGCTATTTTGGCATTTTATGGCCTTCGAAACTGTGATAGGTAGTGAGGAGTGAAATCCAAAATTTGCGCCCTTAGAAATCCTGAAGGCGGTGCTTGGTTTTCGGGGTCCCGTACGCGGCTAGGCTCCTAAAACGTCCCACACATGTGGTATCCCCGTACTCAGGAGAAGCAGCAAAATGTATTTTGGGGTGCAATTCCACATATAACCATGGCATGTGTGAGCAATATATCATTTAGTGACAACTTTTTGTAATTTTTTTTTTTTTAGTCATTATTCAATCACTTGGGACAAAAAAAAAAAATTCAATGGGCTCAACATGCCTCTCAGCAATTTCCTTGGGGTGTCTACTTTCCAAATTGGGGTCATTTGGGGGGGTTTTGTACTGCCCTGTCATTTTAGCACCTCAAGAAATGAAATAGGCAGTCATAAATTTAAAGCTGTGTAAATTTCAGAAAATGTACCCTAGTTTGTAAACTCTATAACTTTTGCGCAAACCAATAAATATACGCTTATTGACATTTTTTTTACTAAAAACATGTGGCTGAATACATTTTGGCCTAAATGTATGACTAAAATTGAGTTTATTCGATTTTTCTTATAACAAAAAGTAGAAAATATCATTTTTTTTTTAAATTTTCGGTCTTTTTCCGTTTATATTGCAAAAAATAAAAATCGCAGAGGCAATCAAATACCATTAAAAGAAAGCTCTATTTGTGGGAAGAAAAGGACGCAAATTTCGTTTGGGTACAACATTGCATGTCCGCACAATTTACAGTTAAAGCAGCGCAGTGCAAAATTCTGAATTCACCTCTGGTCCTTTAGCTACCAAATGGTCCGGGGCTTAAGTGGTTAAAAACGACGAGAAAAATTAGAACATGTTCTAATTTTTCTCGTCGTTTTTTCCTGACATTTCTTCCGCGGCAGTGTTTCCCATAGGGAAACACTGCCGTGGAGCCCATAGACGATCGTTTTTCTCGTTTTCTTGTTCTGTGTGGGGAACAAGCTGTTCCCTCGTTTAAAATGTCATTATTCACGGCGGTTTTTTAACCGCCGTGAATAATGATCGTGTGTACGCGGCATAACAGAACCGTGTTTTAATAGTGACAGGCCTGCAGGGGATTAAATTATTTAGTAATATGGTTCTCTAAACAAACAGCATTGACTTAGGCATTTCTGACTATACCTGCAACATGCAATTGTTCTAATACATAGGCAATAGGGATGAGCTTTGAGTTCGGAAACCTGCGTTACATCAGAGGGGGGCGGGGTCACCCGCACATCACTGAGGAAGCCCGGGTTTCCCCTTGCGTCAGAGGGGGACGGGGCAGTGTTGCCAACCCCCTGAAGTGAAATTCACTGGCAAGGATGCCAAAATTTCTGAACGGCAGCAATTTTTTACTGGCAAAAATCATGAAAATTGCTGGCAGCGCCGCATTTTTTACTGACGCTGCAAAAAAGTACCTACAATCACTGTTTTTAGTGCTAAACAGTGCAAATATCAATATTTGAACTATAAACACATAGTTAATGCTATTTATCAATGTGTTTAAGTTAAACAAAAGTAAAAAAACATTTTTCTCAATTTACATGAAGGTTAGGTTACTATAACCCAGCCAGCACAGAGTTCCCTCTTACATCAGAGTCTGCAGGATGCCCCTTACAGTGCAAGGGAACTCTTATGTAAAGGGGAACGCTGCAGATCATGATGTAAGGGGGAACTCTGATGTCGAGGGGGGCTCTGGTGAATAGAGACCACCTTCCGCAGAGTGAATACACTAAGGGGGGTACTAATATAAGGGGGAAACCTTTATATCAGTGCCCCCTTACATTATTGTATTCACTCACATCCTTACATCAGTGACCCCCCCTCAGAATGGCCTGGCGGCACTGTCACTGACCTCCTCTCAGGTGCACAGTGTGGGGCTCAGTCAGACGGCTCCAGCTTGGTGGCTCTGATCTCCTCTCCCCAGTCCACACGTCTGTTTCTTCCCGGGCCGTAACCCCCATCCCGGCGGCACTCCCACTCTTGACTCCTTTCTAGGATCCCCTCAGAGACTGCAGACATGATAAAAGACAAGAGATGGTCAGAGGCTGCGGACACGATACAGGGAGGTGGACAGAGGCTGCGAACATACTGCAGGGAGGTGGACAGAGGCTGCGGACATACTACAGGGAGGTGGACAGAGGCTGCGGACATACTACAGGGAGGTGGACAGAGGCTGCGGACATACTACAGGGAGGTGGACAGAGGCTGCGGACATACTACAGGGAGGTGGACAGAGGCTGCGGACATACTACAGGGAGGTGGACAGAGGCTGCGGACATACTACAGGGAGGTGGACAGAGGCTGCGGACATACTACAGGGAGGTGGACAGAGGCTGCGGACATACTACAGGGAGGTGGACAGAGGCTGCGGACATACTACAGGGAGGTGGACAGAGGCTGCGGACATACTACAGGGAGGTGGACAGAGGCTGCGGACATACTACAGGGAGGTGGACAGAGGCTGCGGACATACTACAGGGAGGTGGACAGAGGCTGCGGACATACTACAGGAGGGGGACAGAGGCTGCGGACATACTATAGGAGGTGCCGGTGGAGACAGGCTGTGGACATGATGGTGCCCTCCTCACCCCCTCACAGTAGCCTCCTCCTCTGTCCACCACCATATTACTTCTCCACATCATCAGTGTGCTGTGTCCTCCTCCTGTGCCCCTTTCACCACTCCACAGGTCAGGGCAGCACTGTCAGCGGCGCCATCACGTTACTGCGCGTGCGCCGCCCGGCCGAGCGTGAACAAGTTTCCCTGAGCTCGGCCGGCTTCGGAATGCAGTTGTATGGCCGACTCGCGGCCATCTTTTTTATGGGCGCCGGTGCCCATAACGGACTTTAACGTACACCCCGAAAAAGGGGTTAAATTCACGTGCCGTACGTAAATCTACGTATGGTTGGCAACACTGGGACAGGGTCACATGATGGGTGGCCCCGTCCTCAGCTACATAAGAGACCTGTCAGGATGCCGGGATTCCCGGGGTGTCTCCGGTGGAGACAGAATGCTTGCTGTTCCTCGCCGCGCTGGACATCATCGTTGGAGCCTGGACCTGGAGAGAAGAGATCATCCATCGCTGGACCCCGGAGAGAAGATCATCCATCGCAGGATACCGACAGCGTTATAGTGGTGACAGAGAGTGGATTATCACTGCTGGAATCTCTTTTTTACTTTTTTTATTTTTAATAAAGGACTTATCCCAACGGTGTCTGTGTGTTTTTTTACAATTTTTTACACTTTCTTTGTGAAATGGTAGGTGTACAATGTACCCCTTACCAATTAACATAGGGGGGGCCCCCTTTGTTAAAGGGGTCTTCCAGATTCCGATAAGCCCCCCGCTCGCAGACCTCCACAACCACCGGGCAAGGGTTGTGGGGATGAGGCCCTTGTCCTCATCAACATGGGGACATGGTGCTTTGAGGGGTCACAGACCCCCAAAGCATCCTCCCCATGTTGAGGGCATGTGGCCTGGTACGGTTCAGGAGGGGGGGCGCGCTCTCGCCCCCCCCTCTTTTCCTGCGGGCTGCCAGATTGCGTGCTCGGAAACAGGGTCTGGTATGAATTTTCGGGGTGAACTCCACACCATTTTTTTTTCAATTTAGCGCAGAGTTCCCCTTAAAATCCATACCAGACCTGAAGGGTCTGGTATGGATAGTTGGGGGGAACCCCACGTCATTTTTAAAAAAAAATTGACGCAGGGTTCCCCTTAATATCCATACCAGACCTGAAGTAATTGAATTTGGGGGGACCCCCACGCATTTTTTTTTTTTTTATCAATGACTTTTCTCTGTATTGCCGGGAGCCGACAATTCATTACAGCCGCGAGTGCTTTTAAATTACTTTTTTTCCTTCAGAAATGACACTTTGCGCAGGGACAGTTCTAAGCACGGGAAACAAGCGCTACTTTACAGGCATACTATACACCCCCCCCCCCATGTATGAAAGTTAAAGGAATATTTCACTTTTATTGTTTCACTTTAAGCATTATTAAAATCACTGCTTCCAAAAAAACTGCAGTTTTTAAAACTTTTTTTTGCATCCTGGAGAAGTCCAGGCCCCGCTAGCAAAAGAGCTAAAAAGAAGTTAGCGGAGGCCCGGCAGAAGAAAGAACCAGAGAGCGCGGCGACGACACCGGAGACCCCCGAAGTCGGAAGAAGACCCCCGGAGCTGTGCAATAAAATACTTTAAAAAGCTGTGTGGCTTTTTTATTGCAATTTTTTTCCACCAGGTGAATGGGTAGGGGTACGATGTACCCCATACTCATTCACATAGGGTGGGGGGGCCGGGATCCAGGGGCCCCTTTATTAAAGGGGGCTCCCGGATTCCGATAAGCCCCCCGCCCGCAGACCCCGACAACCAACGGCCAGGGTTGTCGGGAAGAGGCCCTGTCCTCATCAACATGGGGGCAGGGTGCTCTGGGGTGGGGGGGGCGCAGGTCGCCCCCCTGCCCCAGAGCACCAAACCCCCCATGTTGAGGGCATGCGGCCTGGTACGGTTCAGGAGGGAGGGGGGCCGCTCTCTCGTCCCCCCCCTTTTCCCCTGCGGCCTGCCAGGTTGTGTGCTCGGATAAGGGTCTGGTTTGGATTTTGGGGGGACCCCCACGCCGTTTTGTCGGCGTAGGGGCGCCCCTTCAAATCCAGACCAGACCCAAGGGCCTGGTATGCCCCTGGAGGGGAACCTATGCCGTTTTTTTATTCAAAATTTGGCCTGGAGTTCCCCCTCAAGATTCATACCAAACACAGTGCCTGATATTGGCGGGGATCCAAGTCGGATCCCCGTTCATTGAAAGTCGGACATATGTCGGTTCATGTCGCAGGGCAAAGTCGGATCCAAAGTAGGACGGCTGTCGTGTCGCACTAGTGTGAACCCAGCCGTTCAAATCCAGACCAGACCTAAGGGCCTGGTATGCCTCTGGAGGGGAACCCACGCCGTTTTTTTTTTAATTTAAAATTTGGCCTGGAGTTCCCCCTCAAGATTCATACCAAACACAGTGCCTGATATTGGCGGGGATCCAAGTCGGATCCCCGTTCATTGAAAGTCGGACATATGACGGCTTCATGTCGCAGGGCAAAGTCAGATCCAAAGTAGGACGGATGTCGTGTCGCACTAGTGTGAACCCAGCCTCTCGTCCCCCCCTCTTCCCCTGCGGCAGGCCAGGTTGTGTGCTCGGATAAGGGTCTGGTTTGGATTTTGGGGGGACCCCCACGCCGTTTTTTCGGCGTAGGGGTGCCCGTTCAAATCCAGACCAGACTAAAAGGGCCTGGTATGCTCCTGGAGGGGGAACCCACGCCGGTTTTTTTATTTAAAATTTGGCCTGGAGTTCCCCCTCAAGAGCAGTACAGCACAAGTCGCATGCCAAAGTCGGACCATGCAAGACTGCGGTCCGACTTTGATCCGACTTCAATGATAGTCAATGGGCTGAAGTCGGATCAAAGTTGGACCAAAGTAGTACAGGGAGCATTCTCAAAGTCGGACCGACATGTGTCGGACCAGTTAAGACGGCTCCCATAGGGAAACATTGATTTTCACACGTCATGCGACATGAGCTCCCAATGTCGGAGCGTTTGTCGCCCCAGTGTGAACCAGGCCTAAATGACTGATGGTGATAATTAGAATCCACCTGTGTGTAATCAAGTCTCTGTATAAATGCACCTGCTCTGTGATAGTCTCAGGGTTCTGTTGAAAGCGCAGAGAGCATCATGAAGACCAAGGAACACACCAGGCAGGTCCGTAATACTGTTGTGGAGAAGTTTAAAGCCAGATTTGGATACAAAAAGATTTCCCAAGCTTTAAACATCCCAAGGAGCACTGTGTAAGCGATCATTTTGAAATGGAAGGAGTATCAGACCACTGCAAATCTACCAAGACCTGGCTGTCCCTCTAAACTTTCAGCTCAGACAAGGAGAAGACTGATCAGAGATGCAGCCAAGAGGCCCATGATCACTCTGGATGAACTGCAGAGAACTACAGCTGAGGTGGGAGAGTCTGTCCACAGGACAACAATCAGTCGTACACTGCACAAATCTGGCCTTTATGGAAGAGTGGCAAGAAGAAAGCCATTTCTCAAAGATATCCATAAAAAGTCTCGTCTAAAGTTTGCCACAAGCCACCTGGGAGACACACCAAACATGTGGAAGAAGGTGCTCTGGTCCGATGAAACCAAAATCAAACTTTTTGGCCACAATGCAAAACGATATGTTTGGCGTAAAAGCAACACAGCTCATCACCCTCAACACACCATCCCCACTGTCAAACATGGTGGTGGCAGCATCATGGTTTGGGCCTGCTTTTCTTCAGCAGGGACAGGGAAGATGGTTAAAATTGAGGGGAAGATGGATGCAGCCAAATACAGGACCATTCTGGATGAAAACCTGTTGGAGTCTGCAAAAGACCTGAGACTGGGACAGAGATTTATCTTCCAACAAGACAATGATCCCAAACATACAGCAAAATCTACAAAGGAATGGTTCACAAATAAACGTATCCAGGTGTTAGAATGGCCAAGTCAAAGTCCAGACCTGAATCCAATCGAGAATCTGTGGAAAGAGCTGAAAACTGCTGTTCACAAACGCTCTCCATCCAACCTCACTGAGCTCGAGCTGTTTTGCAAGGAAGAATGGGCAAGAATTTCAGTCTCTCGATGTGCAAAACTGATAGAGACATACCCCAAGCGACTTGCAGCTGTAATCGCAGCAAAAGGTGGCTCTACAAAGTATTAACGCAAGGGGGCGAATAATTTTGCACGCCCCACTTTTCATTTTTTTCTTAGTTAAAAGTTTCAAAAATCCAATAGATTTCGTTCCACTTCACAATTGTGTCCCACTTGTTGGTGATTCTTCACAAAAAATTAAAATTTTATATCTTTATGTTTGAAGCCTGAAATGTGGCAAAAGGATGAAAAGTTCAAGGGGGCCGAATACTTTTGCAAGGCACTGTAAGTGAATCGGTTCATTTCGAACTACTCACTGAAATGAACCGATTCAATGGATCGATTCTTCGGTTCACTTGCTGAGTCTGCTGACAAGCAAGGTACTCATTGGAAATCATGGGGTACGACTTGTCATGCGACTTTGTAGTCCCTAGTCGCATGACAAGTCACACTGGTTAAGGTTCAGTTTCCACTTGTGTGACTTGTCATGTGACTTGGGACTGCAACGTCGCATGGCAAGTCGTACCACATGATTTCCAATGAGTACCGTTCATATCTGTGTGACTTCAAGTCCCAGCGACTTCAAAGTAGTTCCCCTGCACTACTTTGGTCCCACTTTGATGGGACTTGAGGTCCAGGACCTCAAGAATACACAGGCATTGCTTCAAGTCGCATCAAAATTGCAGCAAAAAATTGCGTGACTTTGGGGTTGCAATAGTGGAAACAGAGCCTGAAACCGAGCCTAATGCCGCGTACACACGATCATTTTTCCCGTCGGGAAGAATTAAATTTTTTCCTTTGGACGAGAAAAACGATCGTCTGTGGGCTTTTTGTCATTGCTCCCCGGCAGTGTTTCCCTGTGGGAAAACTGCCGCGGAAAAAAATGACGGGAATCACGACGAGAAAAATTAGAACTTTTCTCGTCGTAATTCCCGTCATTTTTTTTCGCGGCAGTTTTCCCATAGGGAAACACTGCCGGGGAGCCCACACACGGTCGTTTTTTTCGACCAAAAAAAAAATGTCATTTAAAACGGCCTTGTGTGGGGGGAACAAGCTGTTCCTCGTTTTTCACATCGATTTTCTCGACGGTGTTTTCACCGTCGAAAAACTTGATCGTGTGTACGCGGTATTAGGTTTTGTTTCCACTATTACAACCCCAAAGTAGCGCGATTTTGCCGCAATTTATTTGCCACGATTTTGATGTGACTTGAAGCAATGCCTGTGTATTCTTGAGATCGAGTTGTCTTCCAAATATTTCCCTTTATTCCTCCCATCACCCTTTTTTGGAAAATACAATCAGGGGAGGGCTGGCAGCCTTAGGGCTTAGTCCAGGCAAGTGGCCCATAGAACCGGTGGTGGCAAAGTGATGGATCGGGAAAACAATCTCTAAGGTTTTTCATGATCACAAAGGTAGGGGGGGCAGGGAGGACAATGTGGCCCTCCAGGGCCTGTGGGGGACTTGTACTACCATGGCCTCCAGGAACTAAACTGCAAGCAAGTCCCTGTAAAAATCCCTCAGAGCTGAGGACCTGACTCCACCCCTCCGCAACTAGTGATGAACTACAAGTCCCAGCATTAACCCCTGAGATTCATGCTGTGCCCTGTAGTCCTTCACTAATTGGGGGGGGGTGTGACACATGCTCAGCTCTGAGGGGTTCATGCTGTGATCTGTAGTCCTTTACTAGTTGAAGGGCCGGGGGGCACATCCTCAGCTCTGAGGGGTTTAAGCTGGGACAGTGGGACCTGTAGTCCTTCACTAGTTGGGGAGGGGGGGCAGGGGTGTATGACACATCCTGAGCTCTGAGGGGTTCATGCTGGGACCTTGAATCTTTCTAATCTTTCACTTTTGGGGTGTCACATCCCCAAAAGTAAAGGACTACAAGTCTCAGCATGAACCCTGGCTCAGATTTAGGGATGTGATCTCCTCCTCTGCTGCCGGCTCATGCTCTCATGACACACATATGTTCTAAGTCATTCACTGCTCCCAACCTCACCTCAGGCAGCTTGACCATAGGCTCTAATAGGCTTCAAAATAGGGTGGACTCGTAGCACAGAGCATTGCACTCAGAGCCCACCCAGGTGTGTTAAAAAAGCAAATGAATATTTGCTTTTCTAACACTGAACCGCCTCTCTGCCAATCGGGAGGAAAAGGGTCTGATACCCATCACCTGATTGGCTGAAAGGACAGGCACTTCTATTGGATATCTAGCAGGAGGAAAAGCATGGAGCAAGCATAGAGAACACAGGAGCCGCTGCCTGTCCCACAGCTCACTTCCGTCACCTGCTGCCTGACCCGCCACCAAGATGGGGTAAATGCCGGTCAGACAGCGTGCGGGCAGGGTGGGGTGCTGGTTAAATGCTGACAGGGGGTAACATTGGCTGAGTTTGATGGGCACAGTGAGGCTGCAATTGATGGGCACAGTGAGGCTGCATTTGATGGGCACAGTGAGGCTGCAATTGATGGGCACAGTGGCTGCTTTTGATGGGGCACAGTGGCTGAATTTGATGGGCACAGTGGTTGAATTTGATGGGCACAGTGGCTGCATTTGATGGGCACAGTGAGGCTGCAATGGATGGCACAGTGACTGCATGTAATGGCAGAATGAGGCAGAAATTGATGGTTTTTTTCCCAGTATTTTTTAGTTTGCACCGCCCCCCCTCACTAACTTGGAAGGAAGGACCCAGCAGACAGAAGGCTCACTGGCTCGGTTATCAGCTTCCAGAGCATCCCATACAGAACACCGTCGGATCTCAGTTTGAACATACCCACTCACTAGGGTGACCACATTTCCAAACTGCCATTCAGGGACACCTCCCCCCGCACCCACGCCAGCCCCAAAAAACATGATTTTTTATACTTTTTTTTTTTTTGCCAGTTTTTCAAAAAATTCACAGCGCCTGTCGTTTCAGCCAATCAGGTGACAGGTAACACAGACCCGAGCACATGATTGGCTGAGAGGCGGTTCAGTGTTAGGAAAGCGATTCATTCGCTTTCCCAACACACAGCGGAGTGAACAGCGAACGCACAGTAGGGCGCCCGCTGTTCACTGTTTTGGAAGCCTATTAATAAGGTGCTTCCAAAAAACACAGCCGCCACTGTAATTCAGGTGCCCGGCGCCCGACAAGGGGCCAGCCACCTGAATAGGAGGTGGCAGCGGCGACCATAGATAGATTCATGCGATGCATGAATCTATCTATGGTAATAGAGGGATGGCAGGAGAGAGGGGGCGGCGCATGTGCGCCCTTTATGCACACACCGTCACTGCCTACTTGTCAGCTTCATGTATTACTGTCCCCTCGACCCCCACTTGTCAGCTTTGTGTAATACTGTCCCCCACTTGTCAGCTTCATGTATTACTGTGACAGTAATATATGAAGCTGACAAGTGGGGGACAGTAATAAATTAGGCTGACAAGTAGGGGGTCGGGGAGACTTCGTTTTTTTTTGCCCCCCCAGGGCTGGGCCCCACTTTGTTAGCCTCATTTATTACTGTACTGTCCCCAGCCTCAGTGCCCCGACTTGTCACCTGACCTGGCTGCTCCAAATGTATTTCTTCAAAGCTGGCTGCTGGACTTGTCTTGTGTGGTGGTGAGCAGTTAATTGAGCGTCGGTCTATGTTCGTTCCCTGGTCCAGGCTGCATGCTGGGGGGCCCCCCTCAGGCAGTCGGGTGGCTCGGACCACGGGAGGGGAGGAGAAGTCGGACAATGCACTGCGGGAGTCGGGACGAGAAGTGGATCTGGATCCAAGTCAGCCAGCATTGCAGAATGCCGCTGGCTGGAGGAGTCAGGACTCAGGAGACACGGTTACACAGATGCTGGCCTGGAGAAGGAGAGGAGGTGGGTGGTCTCAGAGGCTAGCGCAGGGCAGCATTGGGTAAAGGCCTCGTTCTGAGAGACTCTGCGAATGTGACATCACTGGTTGCTAGACACCAGGCGGGGCGGCCCTAGCAACCAGTAGTTTATTAAGGTGGCTCTGTATCCTTATTCCATTCTGGGACACTGTATCGTCCAGGAATGAAGGTGCCCGGGACACGGGACACAAATATGGATAGTCCCGGGCAATCCTGGACACGTGGGCACCCTACCGCCCACACGTCCTATTCACAGACGCAGCACACAGGCTGCCTAAAGATTGGGCGGGCACAGTGAGAGAGGGGGCTGGAGGAGGCAGAGCGGATCCACCCTTTTTCAATCGGCTTTGCTCTGAATGGACACAGACTGTCAGCTCAGAAGCAGGGAACAACACTGTGACAGGACAGATGTCCGCTCACAGCACTAACGTTCCTGCACGCTTCTGGGCTGTTATCGAGCCCTGCCAGCCTCCCTCCGGGGTCACCCGAGCAGTAACACTCGGCCAACTGCACATGCGCAATTCCCAGCTGGCAGCATATCTGCCTTTTTACCGGGAATCAGAGAGCGTCCTGGGGGGAAATTGCATCTCTGCCCACCTCCCCAGCCCGCCCCTGAATACAATGTGGAGTGTTGTGTAGACTAGAGTGTGCGTGATTGTATGAATGAATGTTGTGTGAATGGACAGTAGCAAGGGTTGAAGCCTTGACGTGGTGCTACTGCTCACGTGTTGCTGTCTTTGTAAATACAAATAGCAACTTGTACTAATTTAACAATTTTTGTATGATGGTCTGCGGGCAGGGGGATTATCGGAATCTGGAAGACCCCTTTAACAAAGGGGACCCCCAGATCCCGGCCCCCCCATGTGGATTGGTAAGGGGTACATTGTACCCCTACCATTTCACGAAGCAAGTGTAAAAAAGATGTAAAAATAACACACAGACACCTTGGAAAAGTCCTTTATTAAAAAGAAAAAAAAACATTCCAGCGATGAAATCCAGTGTCCCGCGGCAATCCGATGTCCAGCGCGGTCCACACGAAACGTCATTGGCTGAGCCTGAGCGGACCTGATGGGGATCTTCCTCGGAAGTGTATTAAATGAATAGACCCGCCCCTTCTAAAGTTCCCCATCAGGTCCGCTCAGCCAATGATGTAGGCGGGGTCTAATATACGAGGGGGCGGACCTGATGGGGAACTTCCTCCACAGTGTAATAAATTAATAGACCCGCCCCTTCTCACGTTCCGCATCTGGTCCGCTTAGCCTTACACCTACGTCATTGGCTGAGTGGACCTGATGGGGAACTTTAGAAGGGGCGGGTCTATTCATTTAATACACTGCGGAGGAAGTTCCCCATCAGGTCCGCTCAGGCTCAGCCAATGACGTTTCGTGTGGACAGCGCTGGACATCGGATCGCCGCGGGACACTTGATTTCATCGCTGGAATGTTTTGTTTTTTTTTTTCCTTTTTTTGATAAAGGACCCTTCCAAGGTGTCTGTGTGTTTTTTTTACATTTTTTTTTACACTTTCTTTGTGAAATGGTAGGGGTACAATGTACCCCTTACCAATTCACATGGGGGGGCCGGGATCTGGGGGTCCCCTTTGTTAAAGGAGTCTTGCAGATTCCGATAAGCCCCCCGCCCGCAGACCCCCACAACCACCGGGCAAGGGTTGTGGGGATGAGGCCCTTGTCCCCATCAACATGGGGACATCCTCCCCATGTTGAGGGCATGTGGCCTGGTACGGTTCAGGAGGGGGAGGGAGCTCTCTCGTCCCCCCTCTTTTCCTGCGGCCTGCCAGGTTGCGTGCTCGGATAAAGGGTCTGGTATGGATTTTTGGGGGAACTCCACGCCATTTTTTTTTATTTGGGGTAGAGTTCCCCTTAAAAATCAATACCAGACCTGAAGGGTCTGGTATGGATATTTGGGGGAACTCCACGCATTTTTTTTTTAAATTTGCGGCAGGGTTCCCCATAATATCCATACCAGACCTGAAGGGCCTGGTAATTAAATTTGGGGGGACCCCCACGCTTTTTTTTTTTATCAATGACTTTTCTATGTATTGCCGGGAGCCGACAATTCATTATAGCCGTGAGTGAGTTTTAAATGACTTTTTTTCCTTCAGAAATGACATTTTGTGCAGGGACAGTTCTAAGCATGGGAAACATGCGCGACTTTACATGCATATCATACACACCCCCCAGGTATGAAATTTAAAGGAATAGTTCACTTTTATTGTTTCACTTTAAGCATTATTAAAATCACTGCTCCCGAAAAAACGGACGTTTTTAAAACTTCTTTTTGCATTGATACATGTCCCCTGGGGCAGGACCCGGGTCCCCAAACACTTTTTAGGACAATAACTTGCATATTAGCCTTTAAATTAGCACTTTTGTTTTCGAACGTTCGAGCCCATTGTATTTAATAGGGTTCTAAAGTTCACGCAAACATTCTGGCTGTTCGCAGGTTCTGGTGCGAACCGAACAGGGGGGTGTTCGGCTCATCCCTAATAAGATAATGTTACCAACACAACATAGCACAAAGAAGTATACAGCTGGAAACGTGATTCTATCCAAGATAGATTAGTTGGTCACTGCTGAGCTGCATCCAGATGCCCAGGACCTATCCCATTTGCCTCCTCTGACGCTGGGGACACCAGTGCCCTCTCTGATCCTCCGCCTGTTTCATGACCATCTGTAATTGTCTGAAGTCACCAGTGCGAGTAATCTACCCTGCTGCCATGTTACTCAAGCCCTGGAAATGATGACTGCCCTTTGAACTGTTGCCCCTTGTGATTGCGCTAGCCTGTGAACCTCTGTCTGGTTAACCATTGCCCCCATGATTGCAAGCCTGCAACCTATGCCCTGTGAACGGTTGAGGACTGTATGGTTAAAGAGGAGGTAAACCCTGATGGGGTTTACTTCCTCTTTGTTTCCCTGCAAAGGTAAAGCATAATGGGCTACTATGCATAGCATAGTAGCCCATTATGTGTCACTTACCTGAAACCGAAGCCTGCGATGTCACCGCTGTCCCCTGTTCCACGAAGCATCCATCTTCCTTCCGGGTATCGCGGCTCCAGCGCTGTAATTGGCCGGGAGCCACCAGTCACGGCACGATCTTCTTTAGAAACGGCACACCCGCCGTTTCTAAAAGGTTTCTAAAGTGCGCCTGTGCCGTTGTAGACATCGGCGCCCGACTCATTTGTAAATATCTCCTAAACCGTGGAGGTTTGGGAAATATTTCGAGCACCTATAGGTAAGCCTTAATCTAAGCTTACAGTACCTGTAGGTAAAAGTGGTTGTAACGGGTTTACAACCACTTTAACCCCTGCTGTAACTAACTATCCGCTGTGTATTCTGGGGGGGGGGGGGGAGCTGAACAGCGTGACTGGACACAATATACAATGGGATTACCCTTTGCATATTGAAATAGTGTAAAGAGAAATCTCTTATAATTCTCTTTAAAATTCAGCCTGATGGTTAAATGTAGAAAATCTACAATTATAAGGCCTCTATAGTTACTAGTAAGTTAGTAACAACAAATGGACTAGTATATTTAGATAAACATCACATAATGAACCTAACAAGGAAAGAAAAACTCAAGAAAACAATTTGTTCTGAACAAAAACATTTTTATTTTGAACATAAAAATAATAATAAAAAAAAAAATGATGAAAGCTGATTCTCCTCCATCCTGGTGAGCAATAGCTGTAGGGACCTATTGATCCCAGCCATCTGGTCACCAAGGTAGGACCTACAAGCCTCCAAAGTCTACATTGGGACCTTTCCAGAACCACATAGTGACGGCGCTGCCGGCGACTGTGGAGGGCCACAGAGTGAAATAGCCTCCTGGTTACAGCATATTGTCGCTCTTGGACCTCCACAATGCGCCGCAGCTACACATTCACATGTGGCTCTGGAGGGGGGATATGCACTGGAGTGTATGGAGCGTGGAAGAGGACGGCGTTGACCCAAGGAAGGTAAGTGCCGGGCTGGGGACAAACTGGCTACATTTAGGGGGAAACTGGCTGCGTTTGGGGACAAAACTGGCTGCGTTTGGGGACGAAACTGGCTGCATTTTAAGGGAAAAACTGGCTGCATTTTGGGGGGAAAATTGGCTGCATTTTGGGGGGAAAACTGGTGGAGTTTGATGGGCACAGTGGCTGCGTGTTTTTTTTTTCAGTTTGTTTGCGCCCCCCCAAAAATTTGTAGGGACCTATTGATCCCAGCCATCTGGTCACCAAGGTAGGACCTACAAGCCTCCAGTTGCCTCCTAAGTCTACGTTGGGACATTTCCAGAACCACATAGTGACGGCGCTGCCGGCGACTGTGGAGGGCCACAGAGTGAAATAGCCTCCTGGTTACAGCATATTGTCGCTCTTGGACCTCCACAATGCGCCGCAGCTACACATTCACATGTGGCTCTGGAGGGGGGATATGCACTGGAGTGTATGGAGCGTGGAAGAGGACGGCGCTGACCCAAGGAAGGTAAGTGCCGGGCTGGGGACAAACTGGCTACATTTAGGGGGTAACTGGCTGCATTTGGGGGGAAACTGGCTGCATTTGGGGGGGAAAACTGGTGGCGTTTGATGGGCACAGTGGCTGCGTTTAATGGGCACAGTGGTGGCAATTGATGGGTTGTTTTTTTCAGTTTGTTTGCGCCCCCCCCAAAAAAAATTTGAGCACCAGCCGCCACTGGGGTCGAGAATCCTCACCAGGATGCACTGGGGAGGAGGCACCAATGGGTGTAACCAGCTGGGGGGATAGTGAAGGGTGGAGGAGAACCTGCGCTGGAGAAACCGCTGGGGAGTAAAGACAGTAAGCCAAACCAGACGCGGACAGGTTCAGGCCTTCGCCAAAAATGTGTTTGCCAATATGTGATCTCTGCCCCATATAGATAGTGAATATAGTTGTTATTACTGCTTAAAAGATTTAGTTACCTGTTAAATAAGTTTTAATTTTTCTCCACTTCTTTGTTTCCTCTCTGTATTCTCATAAACTTCTGGGTTTTCGAGCGCGTTCACTACAGCTACGTCACAGGAACAAAGGAACTACAATTCCTTTGAGGCTTAGCGGCATCGCGCATGCGCAGTGCCGCTTTTTAGCTGTGTCACATAACGAGAACGAGCCTAGTTCTCGATTCTATTTCTGGCTTGGATTAGCACACGCCGCCCACTTTACACTCCCATTCCCGCCTCCCCAGCACGCCCATAGCATAAGTAAACAAATACTAGTAACTATTTCAATGGAGAAAATAAGGGTGGCAGAGTTAAAATGGGGCTGTGCTGCTGTGATGGACCTTCAATACAATAAAAAGGCACAGGAGGCGGAGTTACATCATCTTAGACACGCCCGCTGCTCCCCTGCCTGTGAACGTACACATCATCTCCCCACAGGGATGTAGTCACAAGAGAGGGGGCGAGCACGCTGACTAACCCCCCAGCCAGAACGGCTCGGATGATGGGGGGCAAGCTTACAGAGGAGGAACAGGAAGTGAGAAATTCACAGAAAGAAAAAAAGCATTTAGAAGGGAAATCGAAGAAAAAGGTAAGTTAAACAACAATGCACTAGCTTAAAGGAACCTATTTAAAAAAAGAAAAAAAAGAACCTTTAAAGTGGAGCTCCACCCTAAATAGCAACTTTTGCTATTTGGAACCCTCCCCCCCTCCGGTGTCACAATTGACACCTTTCAGGGGGGAGGGGGGTAAAGATACCTGTCTAAGACAGGTATTTTCACCCACATCCGGGAGTCCTCTCTCCGGGAATCTGCGGGAGTGACGTCACTTCCAGCAGACTTCCCTTGGTGTTCTGGGAGACACTCGGCTCTCAGAATACAGGAGCACCAATCAGAACGGCGCAGCGCGACTCGCGCATGCGCCGTAGGGAACCGGGCATGAAGCCGCAGGGCTTCACTTCCTGGTTCCCTCAGCGAGGATGGCGGAGGGAGCAGCAAAGTGACGAGCGATCGCTCGTCCTCTGCTGCGGACGTCGCTGGACTCCAGGACAGGTAAGTGTCCAAATATTAAAAGCCAGCAGCTGCTGTAGCTGTAGCTGCTGGCTTTTAATATATTTTTTCCGGC
This sequence comes from Rana muscosa, assembly GCA_029206835.1. Taxonomy (NCBI): domain Eukaryota; kingdom Metazoa; phylum Chordata; class Amphibia; order Anura; family Ranidae; genus Rana; species Rana muscosa. The sequence goes on from JARGYO010000094.1 coordinate 40,455,887, forward strand.
GGAGCTCCGCTTTAAGTAGTTTAATAAAATATAGAAGGCTACTTTTTAAACTTGATAATTTTGTATGGCCACTGAATGAATAAGCCCCACTCCTGGTCTAGGCTAGGAGGTATAACAGAGAATTTACAATTTCTGATCCTTCGATCTCCCGGCAGCCGGTGCTTCATCTGCTCCCCTCTGCTACTGCAGTGGTCTGGCCTCTCCCTGAGCCTTCAAGACCTATGCAGGTCTTAACCGCTTTCCGACCACCGCCTGTACATTTACGTTGGCAGAATGGCACGGCTGCGCTAAGTAACGTACCTGTACGTTACTTTGAATTTCGCACCATGCAGGCGCACACACAACCCTGCCGCGAGCTCCATGACCGTACCGTGGACTCTATGTCCGCCAGTGTCCCGCAATCGTGTCACGGAGCTGCAGAACGGGGAGAGGCAAGTGTAAACAAGGCATCTCCTCGTTCTGCCTCGTGACAGGACACTGATCGTCTGCTCCCTCTCATCGGGAGCAGCGATCAGGGTCATGTCACAGTAAGCCCAGCCCCCACACAGTTAGAATCACTCCCTAGGACACACTTAACCTCTTCAGCGCCCTCTACTGGTTAACCCCTTCACTGCCAGTGTCATTTACACAGTAATCAGTGCATTTTTATAGCACTGATCGCTGTATAAATGACAATGGTTCCAAAATAGCGCCAAAAGTGTCTGATGTGTCCGCCATAATGTCGCAGTCACTATAAAAATTGCAGATCGCCACCATTACTAGTAGACATGTGCACACTGAAATATTTTGTTTCGGAATTTTGTTTTCGTCTGAAAAATAAATTTATTTAGTTACTCCCGAAATTCCTTTTTATTTATTTTGTTTTGTTAAAAAAAGCATTAGTCCGAAAATCGGAATTAATTAAGGTCGAATCTGTCATTGAAGGCTTATGGTGTCTGTCGAACGTTCTAAGAAGATTTGACGGAGCAGCTAAACTGTACGACGCCGCAATCGTACATTTCCGGTCGAATGTTCCGCCTACAAGCTATAGAAGAATTATAATGTTGTATGACACTAGTAATAATTATATTTATAAATTATTATTATTAGTCAACCAACATTAGAATTCTTCTATAGCCAATGGCCGAGCATTTGACCGGAAATGTACGATTGCGGCGTCGTACAGTTTAGCTGCTCCGTCGAATCTTCTTAGAACTTTCGACAGACACCATAAGCCTTCAATGACAGATTCAATGTTTGTATGTTTTTCTCTGCTTCGTCGAATCTTCATCGTTCATGTCGAATGGTCTACCCAAACACTGTCTCTATAATGTCGAATCTTTTCTCTCTATGTCGAATCTTTCCTCTCTATGTAGAATAATCTTAGACTAATAGAGTTAGGTTAGGCACATTCGACCGCACGTTCGATAGACACAGATCGCTATTGTCACCGTCATGACGAATCTCCTATCTGTATCGAACTGTTGTAGCAACAAAAACGAAAATTAAGCATTTTTTTTATGGCGGATCTTTCGTATTTCGAATTCTGCGCGTTCGTTTTAGTTTGTTAAAACGATAACAAAAATACCCGAAATTTGGACGAAAATGCATTCGGACGAAAACAAATGCACATGTCTAATTACTAGTAAAAAAATAGGATTTTTTGTACTCACCGTAAAATCCTTTTCTCTGACATCCATGGACTGACACGGTGTCTCTTTACACTTTACACGTGGGTTATGTCCCTGCTTGCAGGAGAAGACCTAGGCAGAATGTCAGATGTTATACATACATTCTAAAAGCCAGAGCTGAACAGCCCCACCCAGGGGGCGGTCCCTCCGGACATAACCCTCCCACTGCAGTCAGCACCTCAGTTCGTAACAAAGCAGTACAAACTTAAAAGGAAGGGTGGGTGCCGTGTCAGTCCATGGATGTCAGAGAAAAGGATTTTACGGTGAGTACAAAAAATCCTATTTTCTCTTACCATCCATGGACTGACACGGTGTCTCTTTACACTTTACACGTGGGATGTCCCAAAGCAGTGTCAAGAGGGATGGGAGCCGTATAAATGGAAAAAACAAAAAACTTCACTCCAAAGAAGGCAGAGCTCCTCAACGGAGGAGTTGCAACTTTAAAAAGCGGCCTGCAGCACCCAGCGGCCGAAGGAAGCATCCGAAGATGCAGCCATATCAACCTTATAAAAAACTTAGAAAAGATATGAACGGACGACCAGGTCGCCATCTTGCACACTTGTGCAACCGACGCTTGATGTCGGAAAGTCCAGGAAGCACCAATTGCCCTGGTGGAATGCGCCGTAACCGGCAAGAGAGGCGCCCGCCCCTTGAGAGCATAGGCTTGAGTGACGGTTTGTCTGATCCACCTAGAAATGGTGGCAGACGAAGCCGATTGGCCCTGTTTTGGACCAGAGACAGTCACAAACAGTGAGTCAGACTTCTGAATAGAAACAGTAGCAGACAGGTACACCCGCAAGGCTCGTACCACATCCAATGCGTGAAGCGCAAACTCTCTGGGATGCGATGGGTGAGGACACAAGGACGGGAGGACAATGTCCTCATTTAGGTGAAAGGCCGAGACCACCCTTGGCCAAAAGAAGGAAGCGGACGCAACACCGCCTTATCCTTAAGGATGACTAAATATGGCCACTTGCAGGACAAGACTGCCAACTCAGACACTCGTCTAACAGAAGTGAATGCCACTACCAAGACCACCTTCTGAGACAAAGTCAAGAGGGGAATATCCCTGATAATCCCAAAAGGAGGTTCCTGGAGGACCGAGAGCACCAAATTCAGATCCCACGGTGGGAGAGGAGGCTAGACAGGAGGGAGCACATAGCGAACCCCCAACACAAGGTGCTAACCAAGAAATGACTCGCTAGAGGTCGCCGAAAGAAGATGGCCAAGGCCGAAATCTGATCCTTAATGGTACTCAAAGCAAGCTTTTGAGTCACTCCGCGCTGCGGAAGACGCAGGATTCTAGGGATGGAATACGTCCGAGGACACCAGTCCAGCTCTTCGCAAATTGTGATGAAAGCTTACCATGTATGGTGAAAGATCCTTCTGGAGGAAGACTTCCGTGCCCTAAACATGGTCAAAATGACCGAGTCCGAGAGACCTCGGTCCTTCAACACCTGGCTTTTTACAGCCATGCCCTTAAAGCCGGAGACTATAAACCCGGATGAAATATATGACCTTGAGACAGAAGGTCCTCCCTTATTGGCAACCGCCAGGGAACGTCCGCGACGAGACGTACCAGATCAGTGTACCAGTGACGCCGAGACCAATCCGGAGCAATTAGGATCACCGGAGTTCCCTCGGTCGCCACCCTGCGTGGCAGATGAGGGAGCAGCTGCAGCGGAGGATAAACGTATATCAGGTGATAAGGACCCCATGGGGCCGCCAACGTCCAAAGCCCTCGAGGGTCCGATTGACTATAGTCACTTCTAAGTCTGAGACACTTACTGCTCTTAGCAGAAGATCGTCCAGATAGCCCACGACAGCAATGCCTCGCTGTATCAGAAGGGCTAGAACCGGAGCAAGCACCTTGGTGAACACCCTTGGTGCCGAGGCTAGGCCGAAGGGAAGAGCCACAAATCGATAGTGGACTTCGCTGATCGAAAAGCGCAGAAACTTCTGGTGACTTGCGCAGATCAGAACATGCAAGTAGGCGTACTTGAGTCCAAGGACGCCAGAAAAAACTCCCCTCGACAGAGTGTATTGATCACCTGCGAATGGATTCCATGCGGAACTTTTGCACCTTCACCAAGGCCTTCAGGGCCTTGAGGTCCAAGATAGGCCGAACCCCGTCCCATTTTTGGGACGACAAACAGATTTGAGTAGAATCCCAGAAAACTCTCCTGTGACGGAACCGGCACAATCACTCCGGACCTGATCAAATCCCGTACAGCCCCCAAGAGGGCTGCCCGACGGGTAGGAAGGAGAGGAAGTTTCGAGGGAAGGAATCTGTCTGGGGGCCAGGATGGGAATACCATCCCGTTCCTGAGGTGACCACCTCGCACACCCACCGGTCGGAAATTCGGGAAGTCCACCGATCCGTGACCTGCAAAGTCGTCCCCCCACCCCAGAGTCGGGCGGAGGCAAGACTTCATGCAGAGGCAGACTTGTGGGCCGCTTGTTTGGCTTACGCACCCAGAGGCACTTGTGCCCACCAGCCGCACTGCCCTCAGTCTGAGAGGGCCTACCCGTGGACTCCGACTGACGAAAAAGACCCCTTTTTTGCTGGAAAGGAAGGACCCTGTTTGCGGCGGGCCACCTTACACTGCTAGTCTAAGGAAGAAGAGTGCTTTTACCTCCCGTGACATCCTTGACGATGTCATCCAGGGCAGCACCGAAAGGTCTACCACCTTGAATGGTAGATCCGTCAGGAGTTTCTTAGAGGCTAGGTCAGCAGACCAGCATTTCAACCAGATAAGACGACGCAATACCACGGCCGAGACAGAGGCCCTGGATATTAAAGGGGCCGCGTCCAACGTGGCGTCGCACACATAAACCAGGCCCTGCACCAGTTGGTGGGCCAGAGCAACTGTGTCTGGAGGAAGATTATGCTCCTGTACAGCTAGGTGCAACATTTTTGTCCAACCTGCAAGTGTCTGAGACACAAGGGTCGCCGTAGGGCGGGTCCCAACAAGGCAAAACATGGCTCTGCTCACCACTACTGACCTCCTGTCAGTGGGGTCCTCAAACGTAGGAGTCCCCTCCATCAGGAGAGTGATGGCCTTGTTTAAACCGGGCGACTGGAGGGTCGACCACTGGGGGAGAAGCCCACTTATTAAGTAGGGCATTCCAAAAGAGGCATCTGATAGACAACGCCGCGGGACCATAAAAATCTTCTGCGGCTTTTCCCAGACCTTATCAATGAGCTAGTCAAAGAAAGTTACAGTGGAAAAACCTCTTTAGAAGGCCTGGCCTTAAAAGAACCAAGGGAGACTGAATCCGCCTGAGGTCCTGCATCCGCAGCATTTAGCTTGAGAGTGTCCCTCACCGCAGCCATGAGTACACTAACAAGCGCCCTGTCATTTACTGACTCAGAACTGGAGTCTTCCGCAGAAGGAATGTCCTGTTCAATACCATAAAACATATTCAGAACTAGGGTCATGAGCGGTAGTGGCTAGGCCCATATCTGAATCAGCGCACACCCCTTGTGTAGATAAAGTGGGGAGAGGGCACCTTTTTTGCTCCCTTGCGCTCGCACACCACTCCCATCCTGGTCAGAAATGATTCCAGGACTGCCCACAACAGGTCCATAGGGACTGCAGGTGCTGAAGCACTGCCTGTTGCCACTGAAATGTTAGGGAAGCTGGTGACAAAGACTCCATATTGTCCCCCTCTGAGACTCCTCAGATAAAAAGTCCACCCACAGGCTGTGCTGACTGAGGAGGTGGCGCCCAGGGGACTCACCAAACCAGATCAGGGACCGCTCAGTACCGCTGTCTGTACCGCGCTGTGTCAGCGCTGGTGAGCTGTAAGGAGACTGTGAGGAGATTTGCGCTGTTACAGCAGCGCTAGAGTCCAAAACTAGTGCTGAAAAGCGCGCGGGCTACAAGAAAATGGCCGCCGCACTTCACTGAGGCGATCCGCGGCAAGATGGCCGCCATGACGCAGATAAAGTGAAACAGCACACACACACACATACAGCGCCACTCGGCGCTCAGGCCCCAAAAAACACACAAAAAGGCCCCAAAGCATATATTGCAGACCAGCATGAGCCCCCCAAGAACAGTGTGTCCCCCAAGCACCCCACACAGCCAGCGCCAGTAATGGTGACAGAGAGCGACAATAAAGTACAGGGGGAGACAGGGAAAATCCCCCACAGAGAAACACACAGCCTTTTGTACTCACCTGCAGGCAGGAGAGACTACTTACCCGTCCCCTGAGGGACACACTGGTGTGTTTCTGACAGGACTATCACAGTGCAGTACTGAGTAGCTGTCGGCCCGGTCCACCGCGAAAGATACAGTCAGTCAGGAGCTGTTCAGTCTTGAGAGGACCGTGGGAGCATGAAAGCAAACCCGGCCACCCCTGGAGTCATGGGGCATGTCGTGAACTGAGTCTCACGCACACAAGGCGAGGATCAGCACGCTTGATGGTCGGACAGGGAAGACTACGAGGATATCTTGTACCCAACCTGTTGCCCAGCCGACAGTTGATAGAAGATTCTCAAAAATAAAATAAAAAAGAATTCCAAAAAGGAACAAAAATAGGTCAGGAGACTGGCTCCTGAGAGAGCCATGTCTTCTTCTGCTAGGCAGAAAAAAACTGAGGTCTGCTGACTGCAGTGGGAGGGTTATGTCCGGAGGGACCGCCCCCTGGGTGGGGCTGTTCAGCTCTGGCTTTTAGAATGTATGTATAACATCTGACATTCTGCCTAGGTCTTCTCCTGCAAGCAGGGACATAACCCACGTGTAAAGTGTAAAGAGACATTGTGTCAGTCCATGGATGGTAAGAGAAAAAATAGTAATAATAAAAATGCCATAAAACTATCCCCTATTTTGTAGACACTATAACTTTTGCGCAAACCAATCAATAAACGCTTATTGCGATTTTTTTTTTACCAAAAATATGTAGAATGATACGTATCGGCCTAAATTGAGGAAAAAATAGGATTTTTGTACTCACCGTAAAATCCATTTCTCTGACGTCCATGGACTGACACAGCTGGATACTGTAAACGTGTGGGTATATGTCCCTGCTCGCAGGAGAAGATCTAGGCAGAATGTTAGATTGTTAGAAACATGCATTCTAGAACAAACCAGAGCTGAACAGCCCCCCCGGACATTACCTTCCCACCTGCAGCAAGCAGCCTCAGTTTGTAACAAAGCAGTACAAACCTTAAAAGGAAGAGTGGGTGCTGTGTCAGTCCATGGACGTCAGAGAAATGGATTTTACGGTGAGTACAAAAATCCTATTTTCTCTTATCGTCCATGGACTGACACAGCTGGATACTAGAACGTGTGGGACGTCCCAAAGCAGTATCAAAAGAGTGGGAGCAGTAGCAAAGGAACAACCAAAACTTCACTCCAAACAAGCAGAGCTCCTCAACGGAGGAGTTGCAACATTAAACAGTGGCCTGCAATGCTTTGCGGCCGAAGGAAGCATCCGAAGATGCAGCCACATCAACCTTATAAAATGTTGAAAAGGTATGAACGGACGACCAGGTCGCCGCCTTGCACACTTGTGCAACCGACGCTTGATGTCGGAAGGCCCAGGAAGCACCAATTGCCTTGGTGGAATGCACCGCAACCGGAAAGGGAGGCGCCCGCCCCTTAAGGGCATAGGCCTGTATGACGGTCTGCCTGATCCACCTAGAGATGGTGGCAGACGACACCGCTCGGCCCTGTTTTGGACCAGACACAGACTTCCGAATGGAAACAGTAGCAGACAGGTACACCCGTAAGGCCTGTACCCATCTTAATGTATGAAGCACAAACTCTCAGGGGTGCGATGGGTGAGGACACAAGGACGGAAGAACAATGTCCTTCTTAAGGTGAAAGGACGAGACCATCTTTTGAAAAGAAGGGTGGTCGTGGGCGCAACACCTCCATATCCTTATGGAGGACCAAGTAAGGCGACTTGTAGGACAAGGCCGCCAACTCAGACACCCGTCTAACCGAAGCAATGGCCACTAAGAAGGCCACCTTCCGGGACAAGGTCAAGAGAGGAATCTCTTTGATATTCTCAAAGGGATGTTCTTGGAGAACCGAGATGCATCAAATTCAGATCCCAAGTAGGGAGAGGAGGCTTGACAGGGGGGATCACATGGCGAACCCCTTGCACAAAAGGTGCTAATCAAGGAATGGCCCGGTAGCGGTCGTTGAAAAAGACAGCCCGGGCCGAAATCCGACCCTCAAAAAGGTATGCAAGGCCAGTTTTTGGGTCACACCACGCTGTAAGAACAGCAAAATCCTGGGAACGGAATACATCCGAGGACGCCACTCAGGTTCCTCGCACATAGCGATGTAAGCCTTCCAGGTACGGTGAGATATCTTTCTGGAGGAAGATTCCCGTGTCAACAACATAGAAAAGATGACCGAATACGAGAGAACTCGGTCCTTCAGCACCTGGCTTTAAACAGTCATGCCTTTAAAGCCACGGACTGTAAAGCAGGATGAAGTATGGGATCATTAGACAGAAGGTCCACCCCAATAGGCAGTCGCCAAGGAACGCCTGCGACTAGCTGAAGTAGATCGGCGTACCAATGTCGCCGTTCCGGAGCAATGAGGATCACCGGAATGGCCTCAGCCCCTACTCTGCGAAGCCGGCGAGGCAACAACAGTAGCGGAGGGTAAGCATATATCAGGCGATACTGCCCCCACGGGCTTCCAACGCATCTGACACATCCGCCCAGGGGTCCCTGGACCTGGCCATGATCTTGCCACCTTGCGAGTGAGTCGAGAGGCCATAAGGTCCACTTCCGGTGCCCCACCTCCGGTAAAGGAGGTGGAAACACCTCCGGATGCAAGGATCCTTCCCCTGCAATGCACACGGCCGACAGGACCGTCTTGCAGCGAGATGTACGAAAATCCCAAAAAGACTCTGCAATGTATCGGAGAAGGGAAGCCCCGGTGTACAGGGTGCCTCAACTGTTGGCCAATAAAGGCAACTTGACGGAACTTCCCTAGAAACTTGGTCAGAGGACTAGTACCTCAGCCTCCACAGGTGGCGTAAACCCACCCCGGGCACAGTTGCAGTGCACCTGCTAGGTGACTGATGGATGAAGCAGAGGCTTTTGCCCAGTCATTGAGCTACAAAAACGCCAGAGACGCAGCCACTAACGGGCGTAACGCTAACCTCAGCCTGGCGAACACAGTCCATGCCAGCGCTTCTGATCAAAACTGAAAGCAGGTGGAAAGTGATACCCCTGAAACCAGGGATCCTGTGACAATGCTCCATCCAGCAGCTATCCATGGATAAGTGCTGATTGTACAAACACATAGTTTATACTATGTATTGCGTCAAACGCACAAATAGGAGTGTGGGAGGAAACCCACCCAGCCACAAAGAGCATAATACAACCACATACGGCGTATGTAGTTTAGTATGTGTGGATAAACCTATTAAACACTTTTATACTGTGCCAGCGACAAAGGCTCTCACATCATCAGGGCTTGGACGTAAACCAGCCACGCAGATTGCGTACACAACCGTGTAGGTATGTTAGCCTGCTGTGGTAGTGTGGTACCCTACCAGTGGAAGAATACAGGATTCTCAACCAGGCAGGTTGAGGGACTCCAGGGTATTTGCTTGTTTTGGAGGAAACTAGTAAATCATGAGGAAACTGAAAAGCCAAAGTCCACTTTGGGACCTGGAGCCTGGGGATTTCTTAGAGATCTGGGTGGGATGAAATCCCCAGTCCTGGATCAGGGTTTTGAGACTCACCGGCACACTGATTGTTCAGGTGTGTGTGGGCCTGATAGTAGAGTCAGAACCAGCATTCTGGGCTCCACCCTCCCCACGAGTGCAGGTGTGCACTGGGGAAGCCATAGAGTGCATGTGTGCAGGTGTGCACAGTGGAAGCCAGAGACCCAAGTCTAAGGATCAAAGCAGTGAGGGGCTGCTATCTAAACGGATGGTCTTTGCAAGGGAACAGTCTGAAGGAGTCAGACGAGAGCCTGAAGTAGAAGGACTGAGCAGCACTGCAGTATGTATAAGCCAGGAGGCTGAATGTCATGTTATTGATGAAAAGGAGTGCTGAAACCCCTGCGAGGGAAACCTTTGATTTTGTTGTGAACTTCTTTTAATAAAAATTAGCAAACAAAGCCCTTAAAAAGAAGAACCAGTGAGTGGAGGTGTCCTTCAAGCTCTACCTTTGATGCTAGTCCTTCACACTGCGAATAAACAAATTGCACATGTTTATACTGTGCATAGCGCTAAAAATGTGCACACCATTGGAACGCAGGGGAGAAACCTGAGCTACATCACAGGGGGACTCTCACATACATTTATAGGTAAAGTTGATCCAGGGAAAATCAAATTGCCACTCGGGGCATCAGGAAGGATTTTTTTTCCCTGATGTAGCAAATTGGAGCATGCTCTGCTGGGGTTTTTTGCCTTCCTCTGGATAAACAGTGGGTATATAATTGGGTATATGGAATTGTACGATATATATTTTTTTTATGGTTGTACTACAGTAGGTGCCGCCGACATTGTATATTCATCGCGATCCTATTGCGGAGATTCTCGGCGACAGGGTGGCGACACATCTCGCGCTCGCTGCAATAGCGAGGAGACGCGGCACTGTATTGAACGGGGATCCGACGTGGATTCCCGCCAATAGCAGGCACTGCGTTTGGTATGAATCCTGAGCGGGAACTCCACGCCAATTTTTAAAGAAAAAAACGGCATGGGTTCCCCCTTCAGGAGCATACCAGGCCCTTGGGTCTGGTCTGGATTTGAAGGGGAACCCCTACGCCGAAAAAATGGCGTGGGGGTCCCCCTCAAGGTCCAAACCAGACCCTTATCCGAGCACACAACCTGGCAGGCCGCAGGGGAAGAGGGGGGGACGAAAGAGCGCCCCCCCTCCCTCCTGAACCGTACCAGGCCGCATGCCCTCAACATGGGGGGGTTTGGTGCTCTGGGGCAGGGGGGCGACCTGCGGCCCCCCCACCCCAGAGCACCCTGCCCCCATGTTGATGAGGACAGGGCCTCTTCCCGACAACCCTGGCCGTTGGTTGTCGGGGTCTGTGGGCGGGGGGCTTATCGGAATCTGGGAGCCCCCTTTAATAAGGGGGCCCCCAGATCCCGGCCCCCCCACCCTATGTGAATGAGTATGGGGTACATCGTACCCCTACCCATTCACCTGGTGGAAAAAAAAATTGCAATAAAAAAAACACAGCTTTTTAAAGTATTTTATTGCACAGCTCCGGGGGTCTTCTTCCAACTTCGGGGGTCTCCGGTGTCGTCGCCGCGCTCTCCGGTTCTTTCTTCTGCCGGGCCACCGCTATCTTCTTCCAACTCTTTTACTAGCGGGGCCCGGTCTTCTCCGTCGTCTTCTTCCCTCTTCTCCTCTCCGGTTCTTTCTTTCGTCTTCCCCGTCGTCTAGTCCGGCTCTCCGTTGTCCTTCTGCCAGCCCCTCCACTAACTTCTTGCAGCTCTTTTGCTAGTGATGGGGCCGGTCTTCCCGTCGTCGCCGTCGGCGTCTTCTTTCCTCTTCTCCTCCTCGATGTTGACTCGTCGCTTCCTCTCGCAGTAATGTTAAATCTTCGGTCCGCAGAGATTTATATAGGCTTCTCATGACGTCACAGTCACATGTTCCCATGACGTCACAGTCACAGAAGAAAGAACCGGAGAGCGCAGCGACGACACCAGAGACCCCCCGAAGTCGGAAGAAGACCCCCGGAGCTGTGCAATAAAATACTTTAAAAAGCTGTGTGTTTTTTTTAATTGCAATTTTTTTTTCCACCAGGTGAATGAGTAGGGGTACGAGGTACCCCATACTCATTCACATAGGGTGGGGGGCCGGGATCTGGGGGCCCCCTTATTAAAGGGGGCTCCCGGATTCCGATAAGCCCCCCGCCCGCAGACCCCCGACAACCAACGGCCAGGGTTGTCGGGAAGAGGCCCTGTCCTCATCAACATGGGTGCAGGGTGCTCTGGGATGGGGGGGCCGCAGGTCGCCCCCCTGCCCCAGAGCACCAAACCCACATGTTGAGGGCATGCGGCCTGGTACGGTTCAGGAGGGAGGGGGGGCGCTCTCTCGTCCCCCCCTCTTCCCCTGCGGCCTGCCAAGTTGTGTGCTCGGATAAGGGTCTGGTTTGGACTTTGAGGGGGACCCCCACGCCATTTTTTCGGCGTAGGGTTTCCCCTTCAAATCCAGACCAGACCCAAGGGCCTGGTATGCTCCTGGAGGGGGAACCCATGCCGTTTTTTTCTTTAAAAATTGGCGTATAGTTCCCGCTCAGGATTCATACCAAACGCAGTGCCTGGTATTGGCGGGAATCCACGTCGGATCTCCGTCTACCGGCAATGCGTGTCGCTCATCGTGAAAGGAACATTTTTCCTTTCCTGATGACGAGACAGCTCGGCGCTGGCTCTCGCGACGGAGCTCATAGGGTGTCAAACTCGCCGCTAGAAGCGGCAAGATTAACACAATATCGGCGGCACCTACTGTAGATGGACTTGTGTCTTTTTTCAACCTGATTAACTATGTAACTACACCTACATCATCTACATCACAGGGGGACTGTCACCTACATACATCACAGGGGGACTCACGCCTACATCATCATCATCTACATCACAGGGGGACTCTCACCTACATACATCACATGGGGACTCACACCTACATCACAGGGGGACTCACACCTACATCATCTACATCACAGGGGGATTCACACCTACATTATCACCTACATCAAAGGGGGACTCTCACCTACATCACCGGGTGACTGTCGCCTACATCATCAACTACATCCCACATAGATTGGCCACTCACCAGAAAGGCTAGATTAGTGGGCCTTTGGTTCATATGGACAACCACTCCGTGTACCAGACTTTTCAGCAGTTCCTCCCAATATGCTGATCGAAAATATCGCTCTATGATATCTCATAAAACACATAAAGGGCCATCATGGTGCAGCATGTCTTAAAATATTTATTAAAGTTAAAAATAGTATCATACACTCACATGGGTAAGTGCCTATGAGCCGGCACTGAGCTGATCCAGCAGTGTATAGATGATCTATATGTCTGGTCCACACGTGTGCCCCTTGTGGTTCCTTCACAATCTGAAATAGCGTCCCAACCTTGTTGTTGTTACCAGAGATGACAAGCAGATAATCCCGCAGCCTCAATGCATTTCGCAATCAATGTGTCATCAGGAAGGCAACCAACAGTTTGTAGCCTTCTTTACTTCCGATTAAGTTGTCTGCGTTGATGAGTCCCTGATTACGTTTTCTGGCCACTTGTCTTTCAAACAGTATCTTCCCAGCAAGCGAGCCAGATATGGGGTCAAGTTGTATAAGCTCTGTGACAGGGCAACAGGCTATACATATAGTTTTATGAGGGAAAATATAGTCACGTGGAGCCAAAGAAATGCCCAAGATACATAGGGAGCGCTTGTAAGATTGTTTGGGACTTGGTATCACCCTTATTCGTAAAGCTTTACCACTTGTACGTAGACAATTATTACACAAACGTGCCACTTTTTAGTCACCTTTTTGATTGTGAAATTGGCGCATGTGGCACCGTGCTATCTAATCGCCGGGCTTCCCCCCAACGGCTTTTAGATTCCCGACTTAGACAGGGGGGAGAAAGCCTGCTTGAGATGTAATAATTTGCTCGCAGTGAAGTGGAGGGATAACCAAAATGTTTTTGTTCTGTCCTCCCTTCACGCAGATACGACAGTCGAAATTCCAACGGCGACTGGTGTTGTTGTGAAGCCCCTCTGTGTCCACGAATACAACCTTAATATGGGAGGGGTGGACTTCAACGACCAGCTGATGACACCAAACTAAATTGCCCATAGAGCCATATGCTGGTACAAAAAAGTGTCTGTATACCCATTTCATTTGGCTCTTCTGAACGCCTATGTGCTATACAAAGCGTCAGGAGGAACTGGATCCTTCCTTAATACCAGAAAGAGGTCATCACAGCCCTTCTGTTTGCAGATGGTGCTGTGCCCCAACTTCCCAATGCAAATGCAGTGAGTCAGCTTAATTTTCCGTATGTGCTCCCTGGTACCCTACGAACACCCAAAAGAATATGTTGTGTCTGTAGGAAATGCAGATACAGGTGTGACACCCACTTTTATTGTCCCTCCTGTCCTGACCAACCTGGTCTCTGTATCAGTGAATGTTTACAACGCTACCACACACTAGTGGAGTATTAGTGTAGGGTACAGCACTGCACAGTCCTAGGGCACACTTTCACAGGGTCTCCAAAGATACCAAACTTGAAACCTTTACAGTCACAAAAAAATTAGCAAAAAAAAAAGTAAAAAAATTATAATTTTTAAAATATATATCTATGGATATAAATATATAATAAAAAAGCCAAAAATAGTTGTCATTTTCTTGTTCTTCTCTCTATTGTTCTGCTCTGTTTTACTGTATTTTATGCTTAACTGCAATGTTTTATTGTTATTATGTTTTATCATGTTTGCTTTGCAGGTATGTAATTCTTTTATACTTTACTGTTTATTGTTAATCGTTATTTTCTTTGTAGGTATGCCATTCAGCAGGAGCACTGATTTATTTATCTTGACAGCAACAGAGTTTGCTCTCGCGATACGTAAATCAGTGACTCCAGCTCTGTAGGAGGTGATTTCACCACCACAAATAAAAAAAAGAGCATATATGCCGAAGCATGGGGGCAGGGATGGAGGGGCGTTTTGCCCCTAACATTAGGGGTGGATTGCCCCGCGGCTTCGGCATATATTTTTTACTCTTTTTTTGGCACAGATTGCAATAAAAAAAAGTTGTTTTATTAAGTTAATGTTTTATTGTTACTATTGTTCGCTTTTCAGGTACGCCATTCAGCTGTAGCACGGGTTTATTTAAACAGCAACAGCATTTGCTCTCACGATATGTAAATCAGCGACTCCTGCGCTGTAGGAGGCGATTTCACCACCACAGTTATAACAAAACGGTGCATGTATGCTCATCATTAGAAGTGGGTGGATGCAGGGTGGTATTCTAATGGTGGACATACCCACAGATCATTCTCTTTTTTCGTTCAGCCCACAGGCTGCATGAAAAAAAGAACATTGCAATATATGCCCAACAGGACCAGCAACGTACTGGTATGTTGCGGGACTTCAAGTGGTTATACCAGAATGATGCCTGCAGATTTAGGTATTATCTTGGTATCGTTCTTTTCTGCCAGTGGTCGGCTCTCATTTAAAAGCAATCCTAGCAGCTAATTAGCCGCTAGAGTGCTTTTACAAGCAGTGGGAAGTTACGTTCCCCCGCCATCTTCCATGGTTTTCTTGGGCTCTCCTCTACCACCGGGGAACCTGAGAAAGCAGACGATGGTTCCGCCAGTTGACCATAGAGCTAATCGGAGACCAGAATAGTTCCAATCATGTCTATGGCCTAAGAAACCGTAAGTTAAGAGCATTTCATGACTTTGGTTTCGCCGGATATAAACAGCACTATTGGGAAATTTTGAAAGCAATTTATTACACAGATCTTGGTGTGGTCAGATGCTTTGAGGGCAGAGAAGAGATCTAGAGTTTAATAGACCCAATTTTTTTCAAAAAAGAGTACCTGTCACTATCTATTGCTATCATAGGGGATATTTACATTCCCTGTGATAACAATAAAAATGATAACAAAAAAAAAAATGAAAGGGAACAGTGTAAAAATAAGATGAAAAAGCAAAAAAAATAAAAAAAAAGCACCCCTATCCCCCCGTGCTCGCATGCAAAGGCGAACGCAAGCATCAGTCTTGTGTCGTATGTAAACAGCAATTGCACCATGCATGTGAGGTATAACCGTGAATGCCAGCTCAAGAATGTCAGATCGAGGGCAGTAATTTTAGCAGTAGACCTCCTCTGTAAATTTAAAGTGGTAACCTGCAAAGGCTTTTAAAAATGTAGGTAGTTTGTAGCGCAAACATTTTTGCGCAGTTTTAAAGCATGTCGTGTTTGGTATCTATGTACTCGGCATAAGATCATATTTTACCAAACATTTGGGCAATATAGTGTGTTTTAGTGCATTAAAATTCAAAAAAGTGTTTTTTTTTTCCCAAAAAATTGCTACGCAAATACTGTGTGAAAAAAAAATAATGCAACACCCACCATTTTAGGCCCCTTTCACACGGGGGGGGAACCGTGATGGTCTGCCCCGTGAACCTCCGCTTGCTCAGCGGGGATCACTCCGTTGATCCCCGCTAAGCCGGCGGATGACAGGGCGATTCCCCCGCACACTGTGCAGGGACCGCCCTGTCAGATCTCCGCTCTCCCCTATGGGGTGATCGGATGAACACGGACCGGCTGTCCGTTTTCATCCGAGATCCGCTGTGCAGACGGATTGAAAAATAGGATTTTCCTCTGTCTGCAGAATCGGAGGATTGCGGACCCGGATGAGATCGGGTGTCAGCAGATCTTCATCCGCTGACACCCGCTATCTCATAGGGACCAATGTATGTCCCTTTTTCATCCGTAAATGGATGAAAAAGCGGACATACGGTCCGCTGGTGTGAAAGGGGCCTTTATCTGTAGGTAATTTTCTAGCAAAACAAAATATATTTTTTCATGTAAATAAAAAAGTGTCAGAAAGGGCTTTGTCTTCAAGTGTATAGAAGAGTGGGTGATGTGTGGCATAAGCTTCTAATGTTATATATATATATATATATATATATATATATATATATATATATATATACACACACACACACACACACACACACACACACATACATACATAGCTATATATAGTGATGAGCCGAACACCCCCGGGTTCGGTTCGCACCAGAACCCGCGAACGGACCGAAAGTTCGTACGAACATTAGAACCCTATTAAATACAATGGATGCGAACGTTCGAATTCTAAAGTGCTAATTATAACTATTATGCATGTTATTGTCCTAAAAAGGGTTTGGGAACCCGGGTTGTGCACCAGGGGACATGTATCAATGCAAAAAGAAGTTTTAAAAACGGTCGTTTTTCGGGAGCAGTCATTTTAATGATGCATAAAGTGAAAAAAAAAAGTCAAATATTCCTTTAAATATCGTACCTGGGGGGTGTCTAAAGTATGCCTGTGAAGTGCCACGTGTTTCCCGTGTTTAGAACTGTCCCTGCACAAAATGACACTTCTAAAAGGAAAAAAAAGCCATTTAAAACTGCTTGCGGCTTTAATGTAATGTCTGGTCCCGGTAATATGGATGAAAATCTTTAAGAAAAATGGCATAGCTACCCCATGACCCCCCCCCCCCCCCTACCCCATTACCAGCCCCTTTGGGTCTTGTATGGATATTAAGGGGAACCCCGCACATAAAATAAAAAAGGCCCTATATACTCTGAACAGCCGTATACAGGCGGTGCATACAAGACAGGGACTGTAGGTTTGTTCTTATGTAGAATCTGTTTGTAATTTTGAACAGGTACATTGTTGAAGTGTAGCTCCAGCCCAAAAATCTATTTTTAAACTTTTTGGAAAACATAGGTAAGGGTTATCACCCCTGTAACATTTGTTTTGCTGTCTGTGCCCCTGTTCAGAACATTTCACCTCACTTTCCGTCCCAATGACAACTGTTTTTGAAATGTGGTGTTTTTCTTGAAACAAGGATTGCTGATAAAGCATCAGTACAGAGGAGACACCTTTCTCCCATATTTATTCTTACAGGAGAGAATTTTCCTTCCTAGTGGTAGATTTCCTCTCACTTCCTGTTGTCTTCTTGCGTTTGCAAGTAGGAGTCGTTTGTAAGTTGGATGTTTGAAAGTAGGGACCTGCCGTATATACTCTGCAGAAATAGGCCCCTTAGTTGTTGGTGTTGGCACAACACTGTAAGCACTCACAGTTACTCTTGGTTGGTGCTGGAACGCCCTGCTGTCAACTATTATATCAGGAATTTTAATTACATATAATTGTTGAACAGTGGTAGTAAAAATTGGGCCTTTGATGGTGGTGCTGGTGCCACAACACTGTAAGCCCTGACAGTTACTCTTGGTGGGTGCAGCAATGGGCCCTGCTGTGAATTATTAGATCAAGAATTGTAATTGCATGCCCCTGTTGAACAGGGGCTGAAAAATTGGGCCTTTCGTGGTGGTGGTGGTGGTGTTGCCACAACACTGTAAGCCCTCAGAGTTACTCTTGGTGGGTGCAGGAATGGGCCCTGCTGTGAATTATTAGATCAAGAATTGTAATTGCATGCCCCTGTTGAACAGGGGCTGAAAAATTGGGCCTTTCGTGGTGGTGGTGGTGGTGTTGCCACAACACTGTAAGCCCTCAGAGTTACTCTTGGTGGGTGCAGCAATGGGCCCTGCTGTGAATTATTAGATCAAGAATTGTAATTGCATGCCCCTGTTGAACAGGGGCTGAAAAATTGGGCCTTTCGTGGTGGTGGTGGTGGTGGTGGTGTTGCCACAACACTGTAAGCCCTCAGAGTTACTCTTGGTGGGTGCAGCAATGGGCCCTGCTGTGAATTATTAGATCAAGAATTGTAATTACATGCCCCTTTTGAACAGGGGCTGAAAAATTGGGCCTTTCGTGGTGGTGGCGTTGCCACAACACTGTAAGCCCTCAGAGTTACTCTTGGTGGGTGCAGCAATGGGCCCTGCTGTGAATTATTAGATCAAGAATTGTAATTGCATGCCCCTGTTGAACAGGGGCTGAAAAATTGGGCCTTAGGCACTGGTGGCACAACACTACAACCCCTCACAGATACTGTACTTGGAGCACAGCAATGAGCCCTGTTGCAAAGTATTGCTTCAAAAATTGTAATGACACGCCCCTGTTAAACAGGGGCTGAAAAATTGGGCCTTAGGCACTGGTGCCACAACACTCCAACCCCTCACAGATACTGTACTTGGAGCACAGCAATGAGCCCTATGGCAAATTATTGCTAAAAAAATTGTAATTACACGCCCCTGTAAAACAGGGGCTGAAAAATTGGGCCTTAGCCACTGGTGGCGGCACCCATAAACAAAAATGATCTTCCAAGCTATCATCATCAATCGTATCATTGAGGACTCAGAGGAGGAGGATAGCCAGTCAACATAACAGCACAGGCACTCAGCATCAGCATCAGTCTTGAAGGGATGTGACATGTTAAAACCAATTAGTCTGTTATATCAGCATCAGGTGTGTGGTAGCTGGTGGTGATCCAAGACTGGTTCATCTTGATGAAAGTCAGTCGATCAACCGAGTCGGTGGACAGGCGCATCCTGTGATCCGTGACAAATCCTCCAGCAGCACTGAATGTGCGTTCCGAAAGAACGCTGGATGCAGGACAGGCCAGTAGCTCAATTGCATACTGTGCAAGCTCTGGCCAGTGATCCATCCTCAAGACCCAGTAAGCCAGAGGATTTTCGGTGGGGAAGGTGTCCAAGTCTGACCTTGCCCCTAGATATTCCTGCACCATGTTTATCAGACGCTGGCGATGGTTGCTGGAACCGATCATACTTTGGGGCTGCGGACTAAAGAATTGTCTGAACGCATCGGTCAGACGGCCACCTTCCCCACCGCTCCTTCTTTGACTGGCCGAAGCCTCAGCAACTCGTTGTCCAGGACCAGGAGTTTGTAACCTCCCAGTCTCTGGGAACGCGTTGCACAGACCTTTCTGCAAGGCCTCCCGGAGTTGTCTCATCCTCTGCTCCCTCTGCGACGGTAACATAAGGTCCGCAACCTTACCCTTGTACCGTGGATCAAGGAGAGTGGCCAGCCAGTAATGGTCCCTCTCCTTGATCCGAAGAATACGAGGATCCTTCCGCAGACTTTGCAGGATCAGGGAGGCCATGCAGCGTAGGTTTGCTGAGGCATTCGCTCCGGAGTCCTCTGGGTCACTAAGGACGACATGATCCGCAGCCACCTCCTCCCAGCCACGTACAAGTCCACTGGTTTCTTGGGACTGTAAATCATCCCTAAAAGACTGCTGCTGATGATGCTGAGTGCCAGCCTCCACCTCCATGCTGACACAATCCTCCTCCTCCTCCTCCTCTTCCTGTGCGATGGGTGGGACAGAAGGAACACTGTCTGGGTAAAGGGGGCCTTGAGAGGCAAGGAAGTCCTCCTCTTCCTGCCTCTGTTCTGCCTCAAGTGCCCTGTCCATTATTCCACGCAGCGTGTGCTCCAACAGGTGGACAAGAGGTACAGTGTCACTGATGCATGCACTGTCACTGCTCACCATCCTCGTGGCCTCCTCAAATGGTGCCAGGACAGTGCATGCATCCCTGATCATGCCCCACTGGCGTGGAGAAAAAAACCAAGCTCCCCTGACCCTGTCCTGGTGCCGTAGTCGCACAGGTACTCATTGATGGCCCTCTGCTGCGTGTGCAGCCGCTGCAGCATGGCCAACGTTGAGTTCCACCTGGTGGGCATGTCACATATAAGGCGGTTCTTGGGCAGGTTCAACTCCTTTTGCAGCTCAGCCAGGCGAGCACTGGCATTATAAGATCTGCGGAAATGCACACAGACTTTCCTGGCCTGCCTCAGGACATCCTGTAAGCCTGGGTACCTGCCCAAGAACCGCTGCACCACCAGGTTAAGGACGTGAGCCACACAGGGCACATGGGTCAGTTGTCCCTGTCGGAGGGCGGAGAGGAGGTTGGTGCCATTGTCGCAAACCACCATTCCTGGCTTAAGCTGGCGTGGCGTCAACCACCTCTCGGCCTGCCCCTGCAGAGCAGACAGGACCTCTGCCCCAGTGTGGCTTCTGTCCCCCAAACACACCAGCGCAAGCACGGCATGGCATCTTTTTGCCTGCGTACTTGCGTAGCCCCTTGAACGCCTACGGAGCACCGCTGGTTCCGAGGACAAACCACAGGAAGAGGCCATGGAGGAAGAAGAAGAGGAGGGGGTGGAGGAGAGAGGTGTGTCACAACCAGTAGTAGCATTTTGGAGGCGTGGCGGTGGAACAACCTCCAACACTACTGCACCTTGTCCTGCATCCTTCCCAGCTGCCAAAAGAGTGACCCAATGGGCCGTGAAAGAAAGGTAACGTCCCTGTCCATGCCTGCTGGACCATGAGTCAGCGGTAATATGCACCTTACCGCTGACCGCCCTGTCCAGCGAGGCCAAGACATTGCCTTCCACATGCCGGTAGAGAGCCGGAATAGCCTTCCGTGAGAAAAAGTGGCGTTTGGGAACCTGCCACTGAGGAACCGCACATTGCACAAACTCACGGAAGGGGGCCGAGTCTACCAACTGAAAAGGCAGCAGTTGAAGCGCTAGCAATTTAGCCAAGCTAGCATTCAACCGCTGGGCATGTGGATGGCTGGGAGTGAACTTCTTTCGACGGTCCAGCAGCTGGGGCAGGGAAATTTGCCTGCTAGAATCGGACGTTGGTGTACTGCTAGCAGAGTGGCCGCAAGTACTTGGCTGTGACACACCTAATTCTACACCTTCATTCCTCTCAGTGCATGTTTCAGAGAGGACTGAAGTTATAGTGGGGTTGGAGATCCCAGCTGATGCGGTGCAAGGAGAGGTCCGCTTTGTTCTTTGGTGTGGGTCTTTGAGGTAGGCTTGCCAACGAGCTGCATGGCAGGTCAACATATGTCTGGTCAGGCATGTGGTACCCAAGCGGCTGATGTTTTGGCCACGCTATATACGCTTGAGACATATGTTGCAAACAGCAGCTGTGCGATCTGATGCACTAGCCTCAAAAAAGGCCCACACCAAAGAACTTTTTGAATGACGGGCAGAGGCAGCGCCCTGCACAGGCGGAGCTCTGCGGTGTGATTCCGTCGGTGTACTGCCCTTACGCTGGCCACCAAAGGGCATCCTGCCTCGTTGGAGATGTGCCTCCTCCTCATCCTCCTCCTCCTCCTCTCTCCTATTAGGCACCCACGTGGAGTCAGTGACCTCATCATCCCCTCCCTCCTCATCACTGGAGCCAATCTGGCAGTATGCTGCAGCTGCTGGAACATGACTGCCAGATTGGTGTCCTTCTTGAGCATCCCCTCTGTCTGCTCTCACGCTACTGCCTTCCTGTAGCTGGGTTTCATCATCAGACCCTTCGAAACGCTGGGCATCCTCCTGGAGCATGTACCCAACACTGTGCTCAAACAGTTCGGGGGACTCCTCATGAGGAGGACATGGTGGGTCTAGGGAAGGAGTGACTGATGATGAGTCTGACATTGATACCAGGGAAGAGGACGCTTTGGCAGCTGCTTTTCCAGTACCCTGAGCCTGGGTGAGAGAGGATGAGGAGGAGGAGGAGGGCTTGGTCATCCACTCTACCAAGTCTTCGGCATGATGTGGCTCAACATGTCCAGCTGCCGAAAAGAAGGATAAGCGTGTCCCATGGCCATGTGCTGATGACAATGCACCGCGTCCACGACCAGCACTGTTGCCCCCAGACACAGAGCCTGCTTGCCCTCTTTTATTGCCTCCTGACTGTCTGCCTCTCCTTGTTTGCCTTCCAGACATTCTAATAGATGGCCTGCAGGGAGATGGGAAAAAAGCAATAAGGGCTACCTTCAGGTGTCCTTCTCTGTCCCTTTACTTAAGGATTTCTAAATATGGTTGAGGATGATTGCTTTTGCACAGAATAGCACAACGACAATTTCCCTGACTGTCCAAAAAAACAAGGATTTCAAAGATGGTTGATGAGGAATGCTTTAGCACACTATAGCACAAGGAGAATTTCCCTCACTTTCCTTCCCTGTCCCTAGAAACAAGGATTATCACAGTGAAAGAAACTGACACTCTTCCTACCTATAGTTTTCTGTCCCTAGAAAAAATGTTTTTTTAAAGCACACTATAGCACAAGGAGAATTCCCTCACTGTCCTTCCCTGTCCCTAGAAACAAGGATTCGCACAGTAAAACACACTGACACTCTCCCTACCTATAGTTTTCTGTCCCTAGAAAAAATGTTTTTTTAAAGCACACTATAGCACAAGGAGAATTCCCTCACTGTCCTTCCCTGTCCCTAGAAACAAGGATTCGCACAGTAAAAGACACTGACACTCTCCCTACCTATAGTTTTCTGTCCCTAGAAAAAATGTTTTTTTAAAGCACACTATAGCACAAGGAGAATTTCCCTCACTTTCCTTCTTTGTCCCTAGAAACAAGGATTATCACAGTGAAAGAAACTGACACTCTTCCTACTGTGAGGGGGTTAACTCGGTAGCGGGTGTGTGTGACCCCCTGGTTGGGCTCCCCACACAAAAACAGGGCCAGCAGACGGAGGTTGTGGTTTTCAAAATCAAAAGGTGCGGTTTATTTCTCTATGTACAGTGACAAAAACACAGCAAAGCCAAAAAGAAACAAACAAAATAAATCCTGGTCAGTTTGACCTCTGACTAAACATGCAGGTTTCCTAAACTAACAACTGGGATCAGCCTAGTGCTGTCCTAGTCCCTAAGTCCCTGGTTTAGTAAAAGTCCAAACAAATAGCCACACAGGCTTTGCCTCACCGCACAGGGGTTCACTCTCCCTAGACAGTCCACACAGGTCTGGTTCCAGGCATGAGCTAACATCTAATGAAGCTGGGAGTTTCTTATAGAGGCCTAAATGAGCTGACAAGGTTCAGCTGGTCTCATCAACTCCCTGTCTGCACGACGCCCAGCCCTCTCCCTAGAGGTATGAGTCATCCATGAGCACACTAGCCTTATACAACTCTCCACCTAGTTGTACAAATCGGCGTAAAGCCTGAATCTGGGCGAAATATATCTACCCCCCTGGATGCAACCAGGTGACTTTACCTTCCTGCTGTCACATACCCCCCCCTCTTGTTTTAACCTCGGGGTTGGAACACCAGCAATCAGGCATTCATGTACTCGAGACAAAGCATCCACATTCCCCATTTGAACGCCAGGGCGATGCTTTACTGTGAAGTTGAATTCCTGGAGGGCCAGGAACCACCTATTCACTCTTCTATTTGTTTCCTTGTTTTGAGCCATCCACTTTAACGGAGCGTGATCCGTAACCATGTCAAAGTGCCTACCTAGCAGATAGTACCGAAGGGAATCTAGAGCCCACTTCACCGCTAAACACTCCTTTTCAACCGTGGCGTAATTTACCTCATGGGACTTCAACTTCCTGCTGAGGTAAATGACTGGGTGCTCTTCCCCGTTCCAGACCTGGGACAATACTGCTCCTAACCCCACATCTGACGCATCACTTTGTACGACAAAGTCTTTAGAGAAGTCGGGTGAGTACAACACTGGCTGGCTACATAAGGCTTGCTTCAAGAATTGGAATGCTGCCTCAGCCTCGGGGGTCCATTTAATCATGACCGACCCTTTCCCTTTCGTCAGGTTGGTTAGGGGCACAGCCTTAGAAGCAAAGTGGGGAATGAAGCGCCGATAATAACCCGCGATTCCCAGAAAGGCTCGTACCTGCTTCTTGCTGTTGGGACGTGGCCAACTCTGGATGGCCTCGACTTTGTTGAGTTGGGGTTTTATTACTCCCCTGCCAATGGTGTACCCAAGATATTTGGCCTCCTCCTGCCCAATGGTACACTTCTTGGGGTTAGCCGTAAACCCCGCTTCCCGAACAGAGTCCAGGACTGCTTGCACTTTTGGCAGATGTGAGGCCCAATCTGTGCTATGGACAATTACGTCATCCAGGTAAGCCGCAGCATACTTCCGATGGGGCCTCAGCATCTGGTCCATTTTCCGCTGGAATGTGGCCGGCGCATTCTGTAACCCGAACGGCATTCTCTTATATTGGAACGCCCCGTCTGGGGTTACAAATGCGGTTTTCTCTTTGGCCGACTTGGCCAGGGGAATTTGCCAATACCCTTTTGTGAGGTCAAGAGTCGTCATGTATCGGGCTGTTCCCAGCCGGTCGATCAACTCATCTATACGTGGCATGGGGTAGGTGTCAAATTTTGTAACTTTGTTCAACTGACGAAAATCGTTACAAAATCGCCAGCTCCCATCCGGTTTAGGCACCAACACAATGGGACTAGACCAATCACTTTGGGACTCCTCTATCACCCCTAAGTTCAGCATTTTCTGTACTTCCTCCCGTATTGCCTCCCGTCGGGCCTCTGGGATCCGATAGGGTTTTAACTTCACCCTTTCACCGGGCGGGGTAATAATATCATGCTCTACCCCAGATGTTTGTCCCGGCAGCTCAGAGAACACCTCCTTGTTGCGAAGCACAAACTCCTTAACCTCCTGTTGTTGGGGTTGTGACAAGGTGGCTGCTATTCCAACCTCCGGAATCACGCAACCAGTTTGAGCTGGTGACCAAGTTTCTGCGACTAGGGACTCTCTATCCCTCCAGGCTTTCAACAGATTAACGTGATATATCTGTTCGGGCTTTCGCCTTCCTGGTTGTCTGACCTTGTAATTCACTTCGCTCACTTTTTCCATTATCTCGTAGGGGCCTTGCCATTTGGCAAGGAATTTACTTTCAACCGTAGGGACAAGTACCAATATCCTATCCCCCGGGGAAAAGGTACGGGTCTTTGCTCCACGGTTGTACACTCTCTGCTGTGCCAACTGCGCTTGGGCCAAATGTTCCTTCACGATGGGCATTACCTGTGCAATTCGATCTTGCATCAGGGCGACATGCTCAATCACACTCCTGTGGGGAGAACTCTCACTTTCCCAAGTTTCCTTGGCAATATCCAACAGCCCTCTTGGGTGTCTCCCATACAGTAACTCAAAGGGGGAGAATCCCGTAGAGGATTGGGGCACCTCCCTAATAGCAAACATCAAATAAGGAAGTAGACAGTCCCAATCCTTTCCATCTCTATCCACCACTTTCTTCAACATTTGTTTTAGGGTTTTGTTGAATCTTTCAACCAGCCCATCGGTTTGGGGGTGATACACAGATGTACGCAATTGCGTCACTTTGAACAATTTACACAGCTCTTTCATAACCCGGGACATAAAGGGTGTACCTTGGTCCGTAAGCAGTTCTTTACAAATACCCACCCGGCTAAAAACAAGAGATAGCTCTTTGGCTATGGTTTTGGCCGAGGTATTTCTGAGAGGGATCGCTTCTGGATAACGGGTGGCATAGTCCATTATAACCAATATGTACTGGTGCCCCCTAGCGGACTTGATTATAGGACCTACCAAATCCATTGCGATTCTCTCAAACGGGACCTCAATGATGGGTAGAGGGACCAGCGGGCTACGGAAATGTGGCATCGGGGCCGACCTCTGACACACAGGGCAGGAGGAACAATAATTTTCTATGTCCTTCATCACCCCAGGCCAATAGAATCTCTGTAATACCCTCTCTCGGGTTTTCTCTGTCCCCAGATGACCTCCAAGAATGTGCCCATGGGCCAACTCCAACACCAACTTCCTGTAAGGTTTGGGCACCACCAGCTGCTCAACGGTTTCTTCTGCCCTTTTTGCCACCCGATACAGTAGGTCCTTCTCTACGCTGAAGTATGGGTAAGTGCAGGTATTATCTGGGTTCACTAACTCGCCATCTATTTCCACTACGTTTTCCCGTGCCTTTATTAGGGCGGGGTCTTTTAACTGTTCTGTGGCAAAATTTTCCCTGTGAACCTCCAGATCAGAAAACTCCACAGACGGTAGGTTTTCGTCTGAGGAGGTGGGCTCCTCTCCAGTTTCTTGAGTCTCCCCTGCCAATACTGACAAGGGAAATTCTGGAGAGTCCTCACCACTCTCAGAGGAGTTCTGGCTATCACATTCCTGGTACATAGGGGCACCAGTGGGGGGCTCAGGATCATCCCACAGTTCCCAGAACTTCGGAAAATCCCTTCCCACAATGGCGTCATGCGGTAACTGAGATACTAAGCCCACTGGATGAGAGAGGGTACTTTTGGGGGTCTCGAAACACACTGTAGTCACTGGATACTCTCGGGTGTCCCCATGCACACAAATAACAGCTACCTTGCTATTCCCAGAGACCTCTGTTTTAACTAACTCAGCCTTTATCAGGGTCACAAGGCTACCTGAATCCAACAATACCACAACATTTCTACCATTAACACACATTTTGCATAAATGTTTCTCAGTTCCTCGAATGGCAGTGCATGCGACTGTCGCACACAGCGACTGACGTCTGCCCGTCAGAAAGTCACACTGCATGGGTTCCTCCACAACCGGGCAATTGGCTGCAATATGTCCCGCTTGCCGGCAGCGGTAGCAAACGATCCTTCTTGCGGCCTCTTGAGCCGCTGATTTCCCAGGCTGTTCTCGCCAAACTTGGGGTAGAGCTCCCACCCTCTCACTCTCTCCACCCTCACCCCTTGGAATCCTCTTATCCGCCCCTGGGGATGGTCTGGTCTTAGGGTGGAAAGTCCGAGAGTCTCTGGAAGAGGCCGTCAGGTTCTCTGTAGCCAAGTATCTCTCTACACGATCCACAAGTTTACCGGCCGTTTCTGGGTCTCCGTGGCTTACCCACTTTTGAATGGCGGTAGGAAGAGCTCTCAAGAAACGATCCATCACAACACGTTCCACAATCTCCGGTGCGGACAAAGTCTCTGGCTGTAGCCACTTCCTGCTCAGGTGAATGAGATCATACATTTGAGACCTGGGGGGTTTTCCAAGCTGGAAAGTCCAGTTATGCACACGCTGAGCCCGGACAGCCAGGGTGACACCCAGCCTTGCCAATATTTCAGCTTTTAGCATCACATAGTCTTTTGCTTGGTCAGGCTCTAGGTCATAGTAAGCCTTCTGCGATTCACCAGTTAACAGAGGAGCCACCAGTCCAGCCCACTGCTCCTCAGGCCACTTTTCTCTTTCAGCAGTCCTTTCAAATGTGGTCAAAAATACCTCTGGATCATCCTCTCCAGTCATTTTTGTCAATAAACGACTCACCCCAAAGGACGCGGTATTAGTGGGACGGCTTTCCTCACTGGTCTGCGGACGTTGCTGCATTACTGCTTCCATTTGTTGTAGTCTCTGCTCTTGCTTCTGTAACAGGTCTATGAAGCGGGCCTCAGATTGCTGCTGGGCTTGTTGATGAGCTTGCTGCTGGGCTGCAAGGCTCCTTTGCAAACCTGCATTTGTCTGCTGTTGATTGGCATTTGCTAGAGCCAGCTGTTTCAGTATCTCCTCCATGCTGGCTTAAAAAAACTGCCACTGGTTCTCCACCAACTGTGAGGGGGTTAACTCGGTAGCGGGTGTGTGTGACCCCCTGGTTGGGCTCCCCACACAAAAACAGGGCCAGCAGACGGAGGTTGTGGTTTTCAAAATCAAAAGGTGCGGTTTATTTCTCTATGTACAGTGACAAAAACACAGCAAAGCCAAAAAGAAACAAACAAAATAAATCCTGGTCAGTTTGACCTCTGACTAAACATGCAGGTTTCCTAAACTAACAACTGGGATCAGCCTAGTGCTGTCCTAGTCCCTAAGTCCCTGGTTTAGTAAAAGTCCAAACAAATAGCCACACAGGCTTTGCCTCACCGCACAGGGGTTCACTCTCCCTAGACAGTCCACACAGGTCTGGTTCCAGGCATGAGCTAACATCTAATGAAGCTGGGAGTTTCTTATAGAGGCCTAAATGAGCTGACAAGGTTCAGCTGGTCTCATCAACTCCCTGTCTGCACGACGCCCAGCCCTCTCCCTAGAGGTATGAGTCATCCATGAGCACACTAGCCTTATACAACTCTCCACCTAGTTGTACAAATCGGCGTAAAGCCTGAATCTGGGCGAAATATATCTACCCCCCTGGATGCAACCAGGTGACTTTACCTTCCTGCTGTCACACTACCTATAGTTTTCTGTCCCTAGAAAAAATGTTTTTTTAAAGCACACTATAGCACAAGGAGAATTCCCTCACTGTCCTTCCCTGTCCCTAGAAACAAGGATTCACACAGTAAAACACACTGACACTCTCCCTACCTATAGTTTTCTGTCCCTAGAAAAAATGTTTTTTTAAAGCACACTATAGCACAAGGAGAATTTCCCTCACTTTCCTTCCCTGTCCCTAGAAACAAGGATTATCACAGTGAAAGAAACTGACACTCTTCCTACCTATAGTTTTCTGTCCCTAGAAAAAATGTTTTTTTAAAGCACACTATAGCACAAGGAGAATTTCCCTCACTTTCCTTCTTTGTCCCTAGAAACAAGGATTATCACAGTGAAAGAAACTGACACTCTTCCTACCTATAGTTTTCTGTCCCTAGAAAAAATGTTTTTTTAAAGCACACTATAGCACAAGGAGAATTCCCTTACTGTCCTTCCCTGTCCCTAGAAACAAGGATTCGCACAGTAAAACACACTGACACTCTCCCTACCTATAGTTTTCTGTCCCTAGAAAAAATGTTTTTTTAAAGCACACTATAGCACAAGGAGAATTCCCTCACTGTCCTTCCCTGTCCCTAGAAACAAGGATTCGCACAGTAAAACACACTGACACTCTCCCTACCTATAGTTTTCTGTCCCTAGAAAAAATGTTTTTTTAAAGCACACTATAGCACAAGGAGAATTTCCCTCACTTTCCTTCTTTGTCCCTAGAAACAAGGATTATCACAGTGAAAGAAACTGACACTCTTCCTACCTATAGTTTTCTGTCCCTAGAAAAAATGTTTTTTTAAAGCACACTATAGCACAAGGAGAATTCCCTCACTGTCCTTCCCTGTCCCTAGAAACAAGGATTCGCACAGTAAAACACACTGACACTCTTCCTACCTATAGTTTTCTGTCCCTAGAAAAAATGTTTTTTTAAAGCACACTATAGCACAAGGAGAATTCCCTCACTGTCCTTCCCTGTCCCTAGAAACAAGGATTCGCACAGTAAAACACACTGACACTCTCCCTACCTATAGTTTTCTGTCCCTAGAAAAAATGTTTTTTTAAAGCACACTATAGCACAAGGAGAATTCCCTCACTGTCCTTCCCTGTCCCTAGAAACAAGGATTCGCACAGTAAAACACACTGACACTCTCCCTACCTATAGTTTTCTGTCCCTAGAAAAAATGTTTTTTTAAAGCACACTATAGCACAAGGAGAATTCCCTCACTGTCCTTCCCTGTCCCTAGAAACAAGGATTTGCACAGTAAAACACACTGACACTCTCCCTACCTATCCTTCTCTTTCCCTAAACTAAAGGAATCCAGGTTAAGCAAGAAAAAAATAAATGTCACTGTCCCTGCCTATGCTTCTCTTTCCCTGCTCCGGAACACACTACACTAGGCCGCCGTGCTGGCGGCCTTTTATAGTGTGGGGCGTGTACTAAACACCCTCAGCAATAATTGGCCACAGGCATCCTGCCTGTGGCCAATCATTGCTCTCCTCGCTGCCGGCGCTGTGATTGGCCAAGCATGCGGGGTCACAGTGCATGCTTGGCCAATCACAGCGCCTGGATGACACTGCGATGGCGTAGTGCATTGTGGGCCGTTCGCGTCACTCGAATTTGGCGCGAACGGCCCAAATCGTTCGATCTTCGTCGAACGATCGAACAGCCGATGTTCGTGTCGAACGTATGTTCGACTCGAACACGAAGCTCATCCCTAGCTATATATATATATATATATATATATATATATATATATATATATAGCAAAGTCCTAGACCTTTTTAGACCTCAGGCTCGGTTCACACCTAAACCGCCCACAGATCGCCTCCATTTCAGGGACCAATCCGAGGCGGAATCTTTGCCTGAATTCGGCCCTGAAACTGAGGCAAAGACGCACAACGTTGCTGTGCAGTGCGCTCTGCAGCCTTCCCGGAGACATGTGAACCGGCTCCATAGAGAGCCAGTCACATTCTCTTGCTATGCAAATTGGATGCGGGGGGTAGTATGTACCCTGATTCCCATTCACATAGGGAGGGCCCAGGATCTGGGGGCCCCCTTGTTAAATGGGGCCCCCAGATTCCGATAAGCCCCCTGCCCACAAAACCCGTCATCCACCTGCCAGGGTTGTCGGGAAGAGGCCCTTGGCCCAATCAACATCAAACATCAAAGCACTCACACCCCCCCCCCCTACATTGTTGAGGGCACTCACTCTTCCCCTCCCTTTCCTGACCTGCCATGCTGTATGCTTGGATAAGGGTCTGATATGGATATTGGGGGGGACTCCATGCCATTTTTTTTATCATTTTAGCATTGACCTTCAAATCCATACTAGACCCAAAGGGACCCCACACCGTTTTTTTTTTGCCAGCAATTGCATATTTTTTACATTCAGCTGTCAGCGGGGAACCCCGCTGACAGCTGATGGCTCATCGGTTGTTAAGGACGTGTCAGCCAGTTTTCCAACCCCCTCCTTAGCAACCAGCTATATAAAGTGTTTGAAGTTCAGTTCAGTCCCTTTTTTTTTGTGGAAAAAGCAGATGTCAGCGGATATGAAAACAGATGTGAAAACTGACATCCGTATCTGTTTTAAAAAAAAAAAAATAACTGAACAAAAAAGTGCGATGTGAAACCAACCTAAGTGTTCCCTTCACTCGAACTAAGGGGCCAAAGTCCAACCCCTGAAAAACAACCCCACACCATAATCCCCCCTCCACCAAATGTGGGTATAGAATTGGGTATATGGGATTGTACGATATTTCTTTTTTTTTATGGTTGAACTGGATGGACTTGTGTCTTTTTTCAACCTGACTAACTATGTAACTAAAGAAAAGTAAAAATATGCTTTCACCTGCATCAGTTTGGTCATATATTAGGTCATATATTAGGAAATGATTTGGACCAGTGCAGAAAGCAAGGTCCATAAAGACATATATGAGTGAATTTGGGGTGGAGGAACATGACTGGCCTGCACAGAGTCCTGACATCAACCCGATAGAACACCTTTGAACACCTTTGAGATGAATTAGAGGGGAGACTGAGAGTCAGGCCTTTTCATCCAACATCAGTGTCTGACCTCCACAAATGCGCTTCTGAAAGAATGGTCAAACATCCCATAAACACACTCCTAAAGCTTGTGGACAAGAGTTGAAGCTGTTATAGCTGCAAAGGGTGGGCCAACTCATCATTGAACTCTACGGACTAAGACTGGAATGCCATTTAAGTTCATGAGCGTGTAAAGGCAGGCGTCACAATACTTTTGGTAATATAGTGATTATGTGTGTAGCACACGGACCTTTTCCTGCCTTTGGCTCGCTTGCAGGTCAAGGCACACCGCGCTATATGCTCGTATCCTCCCTTTGAGAGGTCGAGCGGTGTTAACAGATTTTTGGGTCCTGCAGCTGGGTTCTCCTTCAGTTGGTTCTCTTCTCCTAGTTTGTAGGGACAAGTCTCTATTTTTCCCAAGTAAGGCCAATGTCCACACCACTTTAAACTCCAACGTTGAGTTTATTTTATAGCAAAGTTCAGCCTGGAGGGCCGGGTGGTGCGAACTCCTCACCCTTAGGTGCTCCAGACTCCAACTTCAACCCCCACTCCCAAAAAGATGGCGTCTGCCCCTTATGTACCCTCTCCCAGCATGCACAGCAGGCCAATCACGCCCACCGTACCGCTGTCGAGAGAGGACACCCTAATGCATAGCAATGCCACCCACGGTTCAACCATGACCCGAGATGACAGTGCCACCTACAGGCCACAAGGAACTGTACATCAGATGGCATTGCATAGGCAGAAGCGAGTACTAACAATCAAAGTGGTCTGAGCCTGACTACTGGCTCAGACCAAACCCCTAAATTTAAGTGCATAGTACCCCTGAAAAGTAAAGGGGCGCTACATGTGTATAAGCTATTTTCGATTTGGGCATAGGTATACAGTATCTTATTTCTATTGCAGTGCAGGTCAATGACCACACCTGAACCTAATAGCTTTCCTACAATTTGTGTATATCTGCCCCATATTGGCGCTGTATCCACTGAAGCATTTGCATTTTACAGAGCAGAGTAGGGACTGGCCATAGAGGGATTACCTTGACGTAGTTGGCCGGCTTAAACATGTATTGTAATTTATGTGAACTAGACATGTGCACACTGAAATATTTTGTTTCGGAATTTTGTTTTCATCCGAAAAATTAAATTATTTAGTTACTTCCGAAATTCGTTTTTATATATTTAGTTTCGTTAACCACTTAAGCCCCGGACCATTTGGTAGCTAAAGGACCAGAGGTGAATTCAGAATTTTGCACTGCGCTGCTTTAACTGTAAATTGTGCGGACATGCAATGTTGTACCCAAACGAAATTTGCGTCCTTTTCTTCCCACAAATAGAGCTTTCTTTTAATGGTATTTGATTGCCTCTGCGATTTTTATTTTTTGCGATATAAACGGAAAAAGACCGAAAATTTTGAAAAAAAAATGATATTTTCTACTTTTTGTTATAAGAAAAATCGAATAAACTCAATTGTAGTCATACATTCAGGCCAAAATGTATTTAGCCACATGTCTTTAGTAAAAAAAATGTCAATAAGCGTATATTTATTGGTTTGCGCAAAAGTTATAGCGTCTACAAACTAGGGTACATTTTCTGGAATTTACACAGCTTTTAATTTATGACTGCCTATCTCATTTCTTGAGGTGCTAAAAAGGCAGGGCAGTACAAAACCCCCCCAAATGACCCCATTTTGGAAAGTAGACACCCCAGGGAAATTGCTGAGAGGCATGTTGAGCCCATTGAATATTTTTTTTTTGTCCCAAGTGATTGAATAATGACAAAAAGACAAAAAAAAAAATTACAAAAAGTTGTCACTAAATGATATATTGCTCACACATGCCATGGTTATATGTGGAATTGCACCCCAAAATACATTCTGCCGCTTCTCCTGAGTACGGGGATACCACATGTGTGGGACTTTTTAGGAGCCTAGCCACGTACGGGACCCCGGAAACCAAGCACCGCCTTCAGGATTTCTAAGGGCGCAAATTTTTGATTTCACTCCTCACTACCTATCACAGTTTCGAAGGCCATAAAATGCCAAAATAGCACAAAACCCCCCCAAATGACCCCATTTTGGAAAGTAGACACCCCAAGCTATTTACTGAGAGGCATGATTAGTCCATGGAATATTTTATATTTTGCCACAAGTTGCGGGAATATGACAAACTTTGTTTTTTTTGCACAAAGTTGTCACTAAATGATATATTGCTCACACATGCCATGGGCATATGTGAAATTACACCCCAAAATACATTCTGCTGCTTCTCCTGAGTACGGGGATACCACATGTGTGGGACTTTTTGGGAGCCTAGCCGCGTACGGGACCCCAAAAACCAAGCACAGCCTTCAAGGTTTCTATGGGCATAAATTTTTGATTTCACTCCTCACTACCTATCACAGTTTTGAAGGCCATAAAATGCCAAGATAGCACAAAACCCCCCAAAATGTCCCCATTTTGGAAAGTAGACACCCCAAGGAAATTGCTGAGAGGCATGTTGAGCCCATTGAATATTTTTTTTTTGTCCCAAGTGATTGAATAATGACAAAAAGAAAAAAAAATGTACAAAAAGTTGTCACTAAATGATATATTGCTCAAACATGCCATGGTTATATGCGGAATTGCACCCCAAGCTATTTGCCGAGAGGCATGGTGAGTATTTTACAGCTCTCATTTGTTTTTGAAAATGAAGAAAGACATTTTTTTTTTCTTTTTTCAATTTTTAAAACTTTGTGACAAAAAGCGAGATCTGCAAAATACTCAACATACCTCTCAGCAAATAGCTTGGGGTGTCTACTTTCCAAAATGGGGTCATTTGGGGGGGTTTTGTGCCATCTGGGCATTCCATGGCCTCCAAAACTGTGATAGGTAGTGAGGAGTGAAATCAAAAATTTACACCCATAGAAATCCTGAAGGCGGTGCTTGGTTTTCGGGGTCCTGTACGCGGCTAGGCTCCCAAAATGTCTCACACATGTGGTATCCCCGTACTCAGGAGAAGCAACAGAATGTATTTTGGGGTGCAATTCCACATATAACCATGGCATGTTTGAGCAATATATAATTTAGTGACAACTTTTAGTAATTTTTTTTTTTTTCTTTTTGTCATTATTCAATCACTTGGGACAAAAAAAAAAAAAAATATTCAATGGGCTCAACATGCCTCTCAGCAATTTCCTTGGGGTGTCTACTTTCCAAATTGGGGTCATTTGGGGGGGTTTTGTACTGCCCTGTCATTTTAGCACCTCAAGAAATGAGATAGGCAGTCATAAATTTAAAGCTGTGTAAATTTCAGAAAATGTACCCTAGTTTGTAAACTCTATAACTTTTGCGCAAACCAATAAATATACGCTTATTGACATTTTTTTTACTAAAAACATGTGGCTGAATACATTTTGGCCTAAATGTATGACTAAAATTGAGTTTATTCGATTTTTCTTATAACAAAAAGTAGAAAATATCATTTTTTTTTAAAATTTTCGGTCTTTTTCCGTTTATATTGCAAAAAATAAAAATCGCAGAGGCAATCAAATACCATTACCACTACTTTCCAAAATGGGGTCATTTGGGGGGGTTTTGAACTGTCCTGGCATTTTATGCACAACATTAGGAAGCTTATGTCACACATCATCCACTCTTCTAAGCCCTTTCTGACACTTTTTGTTTACATGAAAACATTTTTTTTTTTGCAAGAAAATTATGTTGAACCCCCAAACATTATATATATTTTTAAAGCAAAGGCCCTACAGATTAAAATAGTGGGTGTTGCATTTTTTTTTCCACACAGTATTTGCGCAGCGATTTTTCAAACGCATTTTTGGGGGGTAAACACACTTTTTTTATTTTTAATGCACTAAAAAACACTATATTGCCCAAATGTTTGATGAAATAAAAAAGATGATCTTAGGCCGAGTACATAGATACCAAACACGACATGCTTTAAAATTGCGCACAATCGCGCAGCGGCGAGAAACTACATTCATTTTTAAAAGCATTTAAAAGCCTTTACAGGTTACCACGTTAGATTTACAGAGGAGGTCTACTACTAAAATTACTGCCCTCGATCTGACCTTCGCGGTGATACCTCACATGCATGATGCAATTGCTATTTACATATGACGCTAGACCGACGCTTGCGTTCGCCTTTGCGCAAGAGCAGGGGGGGACAGCGGTGCTTTTTTTTTTTTTTTTTTTTTTATTATTTATTTTGCTTTTTTATTTTATTTTTAAATTGTTCCTTCCATATTTTTTTTTTTTATCATTTTTATTGTTATCTCAGGGAATGTAAATATCCCCTATGATAGCAATAAGTAGTGACAGGTACTCTTTTTTTGAAAAAAAATGGGGGGTTAGACCCTAGATCTTTCCTCTGCCCTCAAAGCATCTGACCACACCAAGATCGGTGTGATAAAATGCTTTCCCAATTTCCCAATGGTGCTGTTTATATCCGGGGGGGGGGCATTCCCTCCCACTGCTTGTAAAAGCAGTCCAGAGGCTAATTAGCCACTAGGATTGCTTTTACATGAAAGCCGGCCGCTGGCTGAAAAGAATGATACCCGCAGGCATCAATCTGGTATAACCATTCAAAGTCCAGCAACATACCAGTACGTTGCTGGTCCTTGTTGGACATGTATTGTAATCTTTTTTTTCATGCAGCCTGTTGGCTGAACGAAAAAAAGAGATTGATTGGTGGGTATGCCCACCATTAGAATACCTCCCTTCATCCACCCACTTCTAATGATGGGCATATATGCCGAAGCATGGGGGCATCCTCCCGCAAAAAAGTTATGCCGCGTACACACGGTCGGACTTTTCCACGGGCAAGCCTCCGTCGGAATTTCGACCGTATATACGCGGCATTAGGAGCAAAATCACTCCTCCGCCCCTGCTGCCCCCATGCTTCGGCATATATGCTCTTTTTTTAACTGTGGTGGTGAAATCACCTCCTACAGCACTGGAGTCACGGCTTTATGTATCGTGGGAGCAAACGCTGTTGCTGTCAAGATAAATAATTCCGCGCTGCAGTTGAATGGCGCACCTGAAAAAAAAAATTACATACCTGAAAAGCAAGCATGATAAAACATTGCAGAATAGAATACAGTAAAAAAGAGCAGAACAATAGAGAGAAAATAGAGAGAGAGAGAGAGAACAATAAAACAACAACTATTTTTGGTTTTTTTATTTTATATTTTTTTTGTGTTTTGTTTTTTACGTTTTTTTTTTTCTTTTTTACACTTTTTTTTGTAACTTTAACAACTGTAATGGTTCGGGTCTCTCAAAATGTAATGGCATCTTGGGAGACCCTGTGTAAGTGTGTCCTAGTCTGTGAAATGCTGTACCCTACGCTAAAACTTCACTTTTGAGTGGTAGCGATCAAAACATTCACCAAGGCAAAGACCAGGTTTGTCAGGACAGAGTGGACAATAATAACGGGTGTCACGCCTAAATCCGCGCTTGCTACAGACACGACATCTTTTTTGGGGGTGGCTTTGGGTAGGGGTACTCGGGAGGACATGCGTATAATGCCTCTCATGCAGCCGGCTTACTGCATTTGGTAGGGGATGGTGAGGTGCAGAACCGCCTGGATACAGGAGTTCTGTGACTATCTCATTCTGGAATTTTAGAAGAGATAAAGTCCCGCCTGAAGCTCTGTATAGCACATGAGCATTCAGCAAAGCCAATTGGAATAAGGATAGAGACACTTTTTTGTACCAGCGTCTCGCCTTACGGTCAATTAGATACGGCGCCATCAACTGGTCGTTGAGGTCCACCCCTCCCATATTTTTGTTATATTCGTGGACACAGAGGGGTTTCTCCACAACACCAGTCGCCGTACGAATTTGGACTGTCGTGTCTGCATGAAGGGAGGTAAGAAGGAAAACATTCTTATTGTCCCTCCACTTCATAGCGAGCAAGTTATTACACTTCACGCAGGCTCTCTCCCCCAGCCTAAGACGGGCATCTACAAGCCGCTGGGGAAAGCCCCGGCGATTAGGTCGCACGGTGCCACATGCTCCAATCTGATGATCAAACAAGTGACTAAACAGTGGCACGCTCGTGTAATAATTGTCCACATACAAGTGGTACCCCTTTCCGAATAAGGGTGACACCAATTTCCACACTATCTTGCCAGCGCTCCCTATGTAATCCGGGCAGTTGACCGGCTCAACCTGACTGTCTTTTCCCTCATAAACCGTAAAGTTCACTACATAGCCTGTTGCCCTGTCACAGAACTTGTAGAGCTTGACCCCGTATCTGGCACGCTTGCTGGGAAGGTACTGCTTGAAAGCCAAGCGGCCAGAAAATTTAATCAGGGACTCATCAACGCAGACAACTTGATCGGGAATAAACAAGGCTGCAAAACGTTCGTTGAAGTGGTTTATGAGGGGCCGAATTTTATAGAGCCGGTCGTATTCAGGGTCCCCACGTGGACGACAAAGTTCATTGTCGTTGAAGTGCATGAACCGCAAAATCTGCTCGTATCGTGTCCTGGGCATGGAGGCAGAGAACACGGGCATGTGGTCAATTGGGTGTGTGGACCAATAAGCACGCAATGACGGGAATTTATGTGTGCCCATGTTGAGGGAAAGGCCCAGAAAGGTCTTAAATTCGGAAACCGTAATTGGTTTCCAATCTTTGGCAATTTTAGGCAACTGGGGGTTATCGGCGATGAATTGACCAGCATACAAATTACTCTGGTCCACAATAGATCTATAGAGATCTTCCGTGAAAAACAGCGAATAATAATCGATTGGCATAAAATCAGCTGTTTCCACCTGAATACCGGCTTGGGCAGTGAATGGGGGAAGTACGGGTTCTGCAGAAGTGGTGGGGACCCAATCAGGATAGGCGAATTCTGCAGGAAGGGCACTATGGGCACGACGGGCCTGCCTTTGTCTTCTTGGTGGCAGCGGGACACTACTTGTGCTTGCCACCTCGCCAGCTTGAACTGCACTTATGGGACTCGCCACGTCACCACGTGATACTGCAGTGCTGGATGTACGCCCAGGCTGTACTAGGCCGCTGGTGCTTGCCAATTCACCAGAAGGAATAGCGGCGCTTGTACTACTCTGCTCCATGATACGAGAGCCCTGCGGTTCTTGCTCCTCAACAACCTCAGAAGATCGGGATCGGGTACACCTGACCTTAGCAGGGACCTCAATTTCGTCGTCAGAGCTATCTGACGTGGGGCCGCTGACGTCACTGTCTTCTACGGGAAGATATTCTGAGCCTGAATCTGACAGATACGTGACCTCCTCTTCACTATCTGTCATGCTCAGAATCTCGTAGGCCTCTTTACTAGTGTACCTTCGACTTGCCATTTTGGGCTCTAAATTTAGGGGTACACTAGTAATATTCACAGGTAAAAAAAGCACCTGACTGTCACCAAATGTATCAAACGCTACCAAAAAAACTGTTAGCGATCGCAGGGATCAGGACTGTCTCTGCGAACGCTGCAGTTATGTGTGTTGTGTTTGGTAAGTGACAGTGATCGATCGATACTGCACTTGGGTGGGCTGGGCTGAGGGGCTAAACGCAGGTACTAGCAGGTATCTGGGCTGATCCCGCTAACACTGCGTTTTTGGGAACCCTAAACCGCTGGGGACGCTAGTATAGATCTGATCAGATACTATACCACTAAGGGAGGTGTATGCTTTGCGCGTGGGTGTTAGCGTTACTGGCACTAACCTAAAGCTGCCTGGGGCGACGCAGACCCTCTCTGGCGCTAAAACCTAATTGATATCACCCGCCGGGCGATCAGGGGGTTAAACCTTTATTGGGTTATATACGGCGGGTGCCCTGATGCTATAAAAAGCAAACTAACCAACCAGCGTCACCTGTAACCTTTATATGGTGATCACTGGTGAAAGGGTTAACTAGGGGCAATCAGGGGGTTAAAACCTTTATTAGGTTAAATATGGGGGTACCCGACGCTATATAAAAACCTGACGGGTTACCTAAATAACGAAATAACTCACTGGGTAACCAGTGTCACCAGTGACGCTTATACGGTGATCACTGGTGAAAGGGTTAACTCTAGGGGCAATCAGGGGGTTAAAATAATATATGGGGGTACCTGACGCTAATAAAAACCTGCGGCGAACCTAAAAATAATTAACTGGCTATCTAGGACACCAGCGACAAGAAAAAAGCGATCGGAAAAACGATCGCTTAGTGACGCTGGCGTTAGGGGGTGAAAGGGTTACCTGGGGGGCGATCAAGGGGTTAAACCTTTATTAGGAGGGGTTAGGGGGCTACCTTGGACCTAAAGGGGCCTAATCCTAACTGCCCTGCAACTTTTACAGTCACAAATGACACTGATTGCAGTGATCAGTAAAAAAAATGATCACTGCAAACGGTGCACTGTGACTGGGGGTACTGGGGGTGATTTGGGGGTGACTGGGGGGTGATTTGTGTGCCTACGTGTACTGGTGTCAGTGGGCTGTTGGTGCACTTACTATGTGATGTCTTCTCTCCTCGCGCCGGATCGAAAAGACCGACACGAGGAGAGATGACATCACTTCCTCCTGCCTGTGTTTACATTACAGGCAGGGGAAGCTCTCTCATTCGCCGGGAGCAATCGAGAGGGGGTGGCCGGAATCGAACGGCCGTCCCCTCATGCCGGATCGCTGCCAAACACTTAACCACCGCTCACTGTACAGAAGGGGGGTCCGATCGGACCCCCCAACTATACAAAGGCGATCACGTACATATACGTGATTCTGCCTGTCAGTGCCATTCTGCCGACGTATAATTACAGTGGGCGGTCGTTAAGTGGTTAAAAAATGGATTCGTCCGAAAATCCGAATTAATTGAGGTTGAATCTGTGATTGAAGGCTTATGGTGTCTGTCGAATGTTCTAAGAAGATTCGACGAAGCAGCAATCATACATTTCCGGTCAAATGCTCCGCCCACAAGCTATAGTAGAATTCTAATTTTGTATGACTAGTAATAATTATATTTATTAATTATTATTACTATTAGAATTCTTCTATAGCCTTTGGGCGGAGCATTTGATCCTAAATGTCCGCTTGTGGCGATCGTATGTTTTTAGCTGCTTCGTCGAATCTTCATGTCTCTATAATGTCAAATCTTTTCTCTCTATGTCGACTCTTTTCTCTCTATGTCGAATCTTTTCTCTCTATGTCGAGTCTTTTCTCTCTAGGTCGACTCTTTTCTCTCTAGGTCGACTCTTTTCTCTCTAGGTCGACTCTTTTCTCTCTAGGTCGACTCTTTTCTCTCTAGGTCGACTCTTTTCTCTCTAGGTCGACTCTTTTCT
This sequence comes from Rana muscosa, assembly GCA_029206835.1. Classification (NCBI taxonomy): domain Eukaryota; kingdom Metazoa; phylum Chordata; class Amphibia; order Anura; family Ranidae; genus Rana; species Rana muscosa. Next base: position 40,496,501 of record JARGYO010000094.1, read on the forward strand.
CTCTAGGTCGAATCTTTTCTCTCTAGGTCGAATCTTTTCTCTCTAGGTCGAATCTTTTCTCTCTATAATGTCAAATATTTTCTCTATAATGTCAATTCTTTACTCTCTGTGTAGAATCTTTTCTCTCTGTGTAGAATCTTTTCTCTCTATGTCGAATCTTTTCTCTCTGTGTCGAATCTTTTCTCTCTGTGTCGAATCTTTTCTCTCTGTGTCGAATCTTTTCTCTCTGTGTCGAATCTTTTCTCTCTGTGTCAAATCTTTTCTCTCTGTGTCAAATCTTTTCTCTCTGTGTCAAAACTTTTCTCTCTCTGTCAAATCTTTTCTCTCTATGTAGAATAATCTCGGACTAATAGAGTTAGGTTAGGCACATTCAACCGCAGATTCGATAGACACAGATCGCTATTGTCACCGTCATGTTGAATCTTCTATCTATATCGAACTGTTGTCGCAACAAAACGAAAATAATAGGATTTTTATAACAGCTTACCTGTAAAATCCTTTTCTTGGAGTACATCACGGGACACAGAGCGACATAGTCATTACTAATGGGTTATATAGATACCGTCAGGTGCTGGCACTGGCAACTTCCAAAACCGGAAGTACCCTCCCCTATATAAGCCCCTCCCATCCGGGAGCACCTCAGTTTTGTAGCAAAGCAATAAGTGTCCCCAAAGAGGGGCGGGAGCTCTGTGTCCCGTGATGTACTCCAAGAAAAGGATTTTACAGGTAAGCTGTTATAAAAATCCTATTTTCTTTCTCGTACATCACGGGACACAGAGCGACATAGTCATTACTAATGGGATGTCCTAAAGCAATGCCAAATGAGGTGGGGGATACACCATATATAAGCTGAGCGCTATCAGACATGAGGATCTTTTGCGGCCTGCAACACACTGCGCCCAAAGGCGACATCCTCTTGACTTCAACGTCCACCTGGTAGAACCTAGTAAACGTGTGTACTGAAGACCATGTTGCGGCCTTACAGATTTGAGCCAGGGAGGCCTGGTGATGCACTGCCCATGAAGTTCCAACTGCTCTCGTGGAGTGCGCTCTAACTTTGAACGGAGGCGGTCTCCTTCTCAAGCCATAGGCTTGTATTATGACCTGTCGAATCCACTTGGCTAAAGTAGATTTTGACGCTGCCTGACCCTTTCTGGGGCCTTCCGGCAGAATAAACAAAGTATCCGTTCTGCGAATCTGAGCAGTGGCTTTTAGATAAGCTTTAACTGCTCTTACTACATCCAAAGAATGCAATAACTTTTCCTCTACCGAAGTAGGTTTGGGGAAAAAAGAAGGAAGAACCACATCTTGGTTCAAATGAAAACTCGATACCACCTTAGGAAGAAAGGCTGGATGAGGACGTAACACTACTCTGTCCTTATGGATAACCAGATATGGCTCCTTACAGGACATAGCTGCTAATTCCGATACTCTTTTAGCCGAACAAATGGCTACTAGAAAAATCAATTTCCTGGTGAGAAGCACCAAGGAAATATGCTGTAATGGTTCAAATGGTTGTTTCTGTAGAACCGACAGAACCAAGTTTAGATCCCATGGACATATGGGAATATTAACCGGAGGACTAATACGCATCACTCCTTGTATAAAGGCTTTGACTAGTGAATGCGAAGCCAAGGGCCTTTGAAAAAATATTGACAAGGCCGAAATCTGACCCTTGATAGTACTCAAGGCAAGCTTCCTATCTACAGCCCATTGTAGGAAGTCCAGAATCCTACCTATTACGTATTTACGTGGATGCCATTTCTTGGCCTCACACCAGGCGATGTACGCCTTCCAGATTCTATAGTAGATCTGCCTGGATACCGGCTTCCTGGCATTGATCATGGTAGATACCACAGAATTAGAGAGCCCTCTCTTTTTTAGAATGTGGGCTTCAATAGCCAGGCCGTCAAACCTAGGGCTGGTAAGGAAGGGTGGTATATCGGTCCTTGCGAAAGCAGGTCCGGACGATGTGGGAGGGTCCAAGGACTCCCCACAGACATTTTTACAATCTCCGCGTACCATGCTCTTCGGGGCCACGCTGGAGCCACCAGAATCACTGGTTTCTTTTCTACCCTGATTCTGCGGAGTAATCGAGGTAACAATTGTGGCGGTGGGAATGCATATATCAGCTTGAACTGATCCCAAGGGAACACTAGGGCATCCGAGCCGCACGCTAGGGGATCCCTTGTCCAAGAGACAAACCTGTCCACTTTTGTGTTGAATCTGGATGCTAGAAGATCTACATCCGGTGTTCCCCACCGCTGACATATTGTCCGGAAAACCTCGGGGTGAAGGGACCATTCCCCTGGGCATAATTGCTGGCGACTTAGAAAGTCCGCCTTCCAATTCTCCACTCCTGGAATGAATACCGCGGATATGGCTGGGACATATCTTTCTGCCCATTTCAGGATGTAATTTACTTCCCTCTGGGCTGCACGACTCCTGGTGCCCCCCTGATGATTGATATATGCCACTGCTGTGGCATTGTCTGATTGAACTCTGACAGGGGACCCTTGGAGTTTGGATGTCCATGCTACTAGGGCATACCGGGCTGCTCGTATCTCTAAGAGATTGATGGGCAGGGCCTTTTCTGCTTCTGACCACTTGCCCTGGAGAGACCATTGCTCCAGTACTGCTCCCCAGCCTATAAGGCTGGCATCTGTAGTGACCACCTTCCAGGAAATCGGACTGAAGGATTTCCCTCTTTCCAGATTCTGGGGAACCAACCACCAGCGGAGGCTCTTGCGAACGGAAGGGGACAAGGACATTGGTAAGTCCAGAGCCTGAACTTTTTTGTTCCAGGCTGACAGTATGGCCCTTTGCAATTTCCTTGAATGGAATTGACCGTAGGGTACTGCTTCGAATGATGCCACCATTTTTCCCAGCAGCCTCATGCACAGGCGTATGGATGGCTGTCTTTTTGAACCCACTAAGTGGATCAAATCTCTCAAAGACGACCCCTTTTCTTGAGGCAAGAAAAAAATTTTCTGGTCTGAATCCAGCCTTAGCCCCAAGTATTCCAGACTTTTGACTGGTTTTAGGGCTGACTTGTCTCGGTTGATAATCCAACCGTGATATTCCAGAAACTTGATTGTCTCGTGAACAACCACTTCTAGTTTTTCCACTGAGTGGTCTATCAGCAACAAGTCGTCTAGATATGCCATTATCGTTACACCTCGTGTCCTTAGATTGGCCAATAATGGGGCCAGAATTTTTGTGAACACTCTTGGTGCTGTGGCCAGACCGAAGGGTAAGGCTCTGAACTGAAAATGGCGCCCTTCTACCGCAAAGCGTAGGAATTTTTGGTGGGCTGGAAAGATGGGAATGTGCAAATAAGCATCTTTGATGTCGATCGAGGCTAACCATTCCTCCCCTTGTAGGGCAGTGGCTACCGATCGGATCGACTCCATCCGGAAAGTCCTGATATGTAGGAATTTGTTTAGCCCTTTTAGATTTAATATGGGCCTCACGTCCCCGTTTGGCTTCGGAACTGTAAAGAGGTTTGAGTAAAACCCGAACCCCCATTCTTCCAGGGGAACCTCTATAATTACTGCTTGGAGCAATAATTGTTCCAGTGCCAACAGGAGGGATCCTCTCTTCTGGGGATCCCTTGGCACGTTTGACCTTATAAAGCGGGAAGGAGGGGAGTTTTTTAACTCCAATTTGTATCCCAGATTTACTGCGGAGAGCACCCATCTGTCTCGGATCGTGTCCCGCCAGGTCTCTGTGAACAACTGAAGTCTTCCCCCCACCCGATTGAGTGGGGGCAACCCTTCATGCATTTGACTTTGGGGGAGGTTTTGTACCTCTCCTGCTCCAGGGCTTCTTGTTACCCTGCAACTGTCCCTGATTTTTACCTCCGGGATTTGACCGAGGAGGCCGTCGGAACTGTTTCACAGCCGATGTCCTAGGGACTGGAGAAGCCGGCCTCTTAAAAGAGGGACCTCTAACTCTATTTTTAACCGGCAAAAGTGTACTTTTACCGCTGGAAATTCTCTGGATATACTTGTCCAGGTCTTCCCCGAATAAGCGCTCACCATGAAATGGGAAGCTGACCAGCAATTTTTTACAGGGAGCTTCAGCAGACCAGTTTTTGAGCCATAGAAGCCTGCGCATATGTACTACAGACAGCGTAAGGCGGGAGGCCTGATGGATTGAATCCTTTATGGCGTCCACCGCAAAGCATAAGGCTCTAGGTAGATCAGCTAGGGCAAGAGCCTGCTGATCTGGCAAGTCCCTTAAGACCTGTTTCAACTGATCCTTCACTGCTTGGCAGACCCCAATAGCTGCCACTGCTGGTTGTGTCACCAATCCTGCTGTAGAAAAAGCAGATTTTAATAAGGACTCCAATTTTTTATCTATTGGGTCCTTGAACATTTGGACATTATCCACCGGACATGTCAGTGATTTATTCACACAAGAGATGGCTGCGTCCACTGTAGGGACCTTCCATTTTCTGATGAACTTATCCTCCATGGGATAGACCACCGGAAATCTCTTAGGGGGAGTAAATATTTTGTCAGGATGCTCCCAATCCTGGTAAATGAGCCCTTCCAGTAAAGGATGGATCGGAAAGGAACAAACAGTCTGGGGAGCTTTTAGCGACCCCAACGAGGAGACAGAAGTGGATGATGGCTCCGCAAGTGGCATTTTAAATGCTGATCGGACCATATTAGTCAGGGACTGAACCCATAACCTTTCAGCATGTGATGCTGAGAACGGCTCTTCCACTGTTGATTCCTCTACAACCGAATCGACCTCATCCTGATCCCCTTCAGGTAGGTCGATCCCTGTATGGGACTGTTGCTCTGTTAACAGGCACTCTGAGGGAGGAGACGGAGATCGGGCGCTTTTCTCCTGTGACAGGGAAGCCGCGATCAATGCTGACAATCTCTCTTCCAGCCCTCCCAGAGCTGAGGAAAAAACCTCCTCTGTTACATACACAGGAGCAGGTGAACTGAGGACAGCCACAGTACCAGGTACTCCTGAGGGTGCTCTACGGTCACTAACCTCTGATTCTTCAGGGGAGACTGGTGCAGCCAAAGCATGCCCAAGATCCTCAGAGCCCGATGGAGACCCCCTATTCCTCCTGGAATTTCTAGTCCCGGAGTTTTTAGACGGCATATTCCTAAGCCACAAAGCTGAGGTATTCCAGCCGGAAATACACCAGTTACTGACAATAGTCTAGCATAAATGCTGCTATAAGAAACAGTTGGTGTCTACTAATGTGCCTTTCTAGGGGATGCCTGTATCAACCGCTTGCTGTATGCCCTTTTTTAAATGTTGCCAGCTCTGTCTCTGTACTTCATAGCCAGCTCACCACACAAAATTGTGATTTTTAACAAGCTGGGACGCCCGCACATGCGCAGAAGCGCTGCGGCGCGCACAGAGCGTCATCCCCCAGGCTCCGCCCCCTTTTCCGGCTCACCTCTATATATAGAGGCGTGTGCACGCGCATGCGCGCGGCCACGTGCGCCTTTGGCGCTAATTTCGAAAAATGGCAACTAGGGACAAGAGCCAGGGCCCCTCTTTGCCGCAGGCCGGGGGATGGACGAGCATTGCAACATGGCAGAGGAAGCAGTTTCCCATAAGAGAACTCACCATCTGCCTGGACTTGCTCTGCTGAGAAGAAACTAGTCCACATGACAAGAAAACATTCCACAGTGGCCTCTAGTGGACAAACACAGGTACCGCAGTCTAATATATTAAATATATAAAAAAAAATTTTTTTTTTTTTTTTTCTTGACCACCATTAAAAATTATTACATTTTTTTAGTAGTTACAGGCATGCACAGAATTTTGCGGGAATACCATTAGGTAACAGACAGAAAGACAAATTAGGCTTGGGGGTCCCCCAATAGAACCAAGTTCCTGGGGGCCCCCACTTACCTGTTCCCCGCCGCAGGACTTTGTTTGGTCCACAAAAGCCCAAACTTCACCTATCACGGCAGGCATTGTAATCAAACCTTCAGGGACCGGGTTCCCAAGGATTCCACTCCCCTGGACCTGTATAGCACCCTGCACAGAAAACATCTTGGTCGTGGGTATGACCAGAGCTCTGGATCCCAGGGTCCAGCTCTCCTAAGAGAAGCATTACAGGCAAAACCTTGCTCTTCTCTGCAAGGCCCGGGTACCGACCGTTTAGCTATGAAGCTTTTTTGGTCGGATCCGGAATAGCTTACTGAGGCCCAAAAGAACCTGTACGCAAGCTCAGTGAAAAACACATGTTTCTTCTTGGCCAACACCTTAGACACTGGCAAAAAACTGAGGTGCTCCCGGATGGGAGGGGCTTATATAGGGGAGGGTACTTCCGGTTTTGGAAGTTGCCAGTGCCAGCACCTGACGGTATCTATATAACCCATTAGTAATGACTATGTCGCTCTGTGTCCCGTGATGTACGAGAAAGAAAAAGCATTTTTTATGTCTGAACTTTCGGATTTCGGACTCCGCACATTCGTTATTGTTTGTTAAAACGAACGCAAAAATCCCCGAAATTCAGACAAAAATGCATTCGAACGAAAACGAATGCACATGTCAAATGTAAACTAAAAATCCCTGTTTTTGTGCAAAGTTTGCTAGAAAGTGTTTATAGCAGTGCGAAAAGGGTTCATCCAATTTTTTTTTACAGCTAAATATGGGGCTAACAGAACCGTGGTTTAATAGTGACAGGCATGCAGGGGATTGAATTATTTAGTAATATGGTTCTCTAAACAAACAGCGTTGACTTGACTGTAATGAGGCAAAAAATAGGATTTTTGTACTCACCGTAAAATCCGTTTCTCTGGCATCCATGGACTGACACAGCGTGTCTTATACACCTTTACACGTGGGTTATGTCCCTGCTTGCAGGAGAAGACCTAGGCAGAATGTGAGATGTTATACATACATTCTAAACAGCCAGAGCTGAACAGCCCCGCCCAGGGGGGCGGTCCCTCCGGGCATAACCCTCCCACTGCAGTCAGCAGACCTCAGTTCATAACAAAGCAGTACAAACTAAAAAGAAGGGTGGGTGCTGTGTCAGTCCATGGATGCCAGAGAAACGGATTTTACGGTGAGTACAAAAATCCTATTTTCTCTTGTCATCCATGGACTGACACAGCGTGTCTTATACACCTTTACACGTGGGATGTCCCAAAGCAGTGTCAAGAGGGATGGGAGCAGTATAAATGGAAAACCAAAAACTTCACTCCAAACAAGGCAGAGCTCCTCAACGGAGGAGTTGCAACATCAAACAGCGGCCTGCAACACCTTGCGGCCGAAGGAAGCATCCGAAGATGCAGCCACATCAACCTTATAAAACTTAGAAAAGGTATGAACAGACGACCAGGTCGCCGCCTTGCACACTTGTGCAACCGACGCTTGATGTCGGAAAGCCCAGGAAGCACCAATTGCCCTGGTGGAATGTGCCGTAACCGGAAAGGGAGGCGCCTGCCCCTTGAGAGCATAAGCTTGAATGACGGTTTGTCTGATCCACCTAGAAATGGTGGCAGACGAAACCGCTTGGCCCTGTTTTGGCCCAGAGACAGCCACAAATAGTGAGTCAGACTTCCGAATAGAAGCAGTAGCAGACAGGTACACCCGCAAGGCTCGTACCACATCCAAAGTGTGTAGCGCAAACTCTCTGGGATGCGATGGGTGAGGACACAAGGACGGGAGGACAATGTCCTCGTTTAAGTGGAAGGCCGAGACCACCTTTGGCAGAAAGGAAGGTCGCGGACGTAACACCGCCTTATCCTTATGGATGATCAAAAAGGGCGACTTGCAGGACAAGGCCGCCAACTCAGACACTCGTCTAATGGAAGTAATGGCCACCAAGAAGGCCACCTTCTGAGACAAAGTCAAGAGGGGAATATCTCTAATATTTTCAAAGGGAGGTTCCTGGAGGACCGAGAGCACCAAATTCAGATCCCACGGGGGGAGAGGAGGCTTGACAGGGGGGAGCACATGGCGAACCCCCTGCACAAAGGTGCTAACCAAGGGATGACCCGCCAGCGGTCGCTGAAAGAAGATGGCCAAGGCCGAAATCTGACCCTTAATGGTACTCAAAGCGAGCTTTTGGGTCACGCCACGCTGCAGAAAATGCAGGATTCTGGGAACGGAATACGTTCGTGGGCGCCAGTCCAGCTCTTCGCACATGGCGATGTAAGCTCTCCAAGTACGGTGATAGATCCTTCTGGAGGAAGACTTCCGTGCCCTTAACATGGTCGAAATGACCGAATCCGAGAGACCTCGGTCTCTCAGCACCTGGCTTTCAATAACCATGCCGTTAAAACCAGAGACTGTAAAGCAGGATGAAATATAGGACCTTGAGACAGAAGGTCCCCCCGTATCGGTAACCGCCAGGGAACGTCTGCGACGAGACGTACCAGATCGGCGTACCAGTGACGCCGAGGCCAATCCGGAGCAATGAGGATCACCGGAATTCCCTCGGTCGCTACCCTGCGGAGCAGGCGAGGGAGCAACTGCAGCGGAGGATAAACGTATATCAGGCGATACTGACCCCATGGGGCCACCAACGCATCCGAGGCATCCGCCCAGGGATCCCTGGATCTGGCCACAAACCTCGACACCTTGCGATTGAGTCGAGAAGCCATCAGGTCCACATCCGGCATGCCCCACCGTCTGCAAAGGAGTTGAAAGACCTCCGGGTGCAAGGACCACTCCCCCTGGTCCAGCGTCTGGCGACTTAGATAGTCCGCCTGCCAATTGTCTACGCCCGGAATGTAGACGGCCGACAGAGCCGGCACGCTTCTTTCGGCCCACCTCAGGATGCGGGCGACCTCGGAAGCCGCAGCTGAGCTCCGAGTCCCCCCTTGATGGTTGACATACGCCACTGCTGTGGCGTTGTCCGATTGTATCCTGATGGAGTGACCCTGTTTTTTCTCCGACCATGAGGAGAGGCACAGTCTGATTGCCCGTATCTCCAGCACATTGATCGGTAAGAGGGCTTCGTCCGGAGTCCAAAGCCCTTGGGCCGACAGGACTCCCCAGACTCCCCCCCAGCCCGTCAGGCTGGCGTCCGTCGTGATCACCGTCCATTGGATGGGGAGGAACGACTTCCCGGACCGAAGAGCCGGGGACCTCAACCACCACGTCAGGGACGCCCTGACCAGGTGACTCACCTGGATCTGAAGATCCAAGGACAACTGGGATTTGTCCCAAGTGGACAAGATCTCTTTCTGTAAGGCCCTGGTGTGCGCTTGGGCATAAGGAACGGCCTCGAAGGAGGCCACCATGAGTCCCAGGACTCTCATGCAAAAGCGGATTGACGACCATTTTCGGGACGTCAGCACCCGTACTGCAGACTGAAGAGTCAGTAGTTTGTCTGGAGGTAGGAAGACTCTTGCTTCCAAGGAGTCCAGAATCAGACCTAGATACTCCAGACGCTGAGTCGGGACTAGAACCGACTTCTGAACGTTCAGGAGCCACCCAAACTCCCTGAGGGTCTGACTGACGATAGTCACACTTTCTTCCAATTCTGAGCCACTGTCTGCTCTTAGAAGGAAATCGTCCAGATAGCCCACGATAGCAATGCCTCGCTGTCTCAGCAAAGCTAGGACCGGAGCAAGCACCTTGGTGAACACCCTCGGTGCCGAGGCCAGGCCGAAGGGAAGAGCCACAAATTGATAGTGGACTTCGCCGACCGCAAAGCGCAGAAACTTCTGGTGGCTTGCGCAGATCGGAACATGCAAGTAGGCGTCCTTGATGTCCAAGGATGCCAGAAAATCCCCTTGACGGAGTGTAGCGACCACCGTGCGAATGGATTCCATGCGGAATTTTTGCACCTTCACAAAGGCATTCAGGGCCTTGAGGTCCAAGATCGGCCAAACCCCGTCCTTTTTTGGAACAACAAACAGATTCGAGTAGAACCCCTGAAACCTCTCCTGGGACGGAACCGGCACAATTACTCCGGACCCGATCAAATCCTGTACAGCCCCCAAGAGGGCTGCCCGACGGGCAGGAAGGAGAGGGAGATTTGAGGGAAAGAATCTGTCTGGGGGCCAGGAGCGGAACTCTATTCTGTATCCTGAGGCGACCACCTCGCACACCCACCGGTCGGAGATCCGGGAGGTCCACCGATCCGTGAACCTGCGAAGTCGTCCCCCCACCCCAGAGATGGGCGGGGGCAAGACTTCACGCGGAGGCGGGCTTGGGAGCCGGCTTGTTCGGCTTACGCACCCAGGGGCACTTGTGCCCGCCAGCCGCACTGTTGTCAGTCTGGGATGGCTTACCCGTGGACTCTGACGGACGAAAAAAACCCTTTTTTGCTGGAAAGGAAGGACCCGGTTTACGTCGGGCCTCCTTACCCTTGATAGTTTGAGGAAGGAGAGTGCTTTTACCTCCCGTGACATCCTTGATGATGTCATCCAGAGCAGCACCAAAAAGTCTACCACCCTTAAAAGGTAGATCCGTCAGGAGCTTCTTAGAGGCTAGGTCAGCAGACCAGCATTTCAACCAGATGAGACGACGCAATACCACCGCCGAGACAGAGGCCCTGGATATTAAAGGGGCCACGTCCAACGTGGCGTCGCACACATATATCAGACCCTGCACCATCTGGTGGGCCAGAGCAATAGTGTCTGGAGGAAGGTTATACTCCTGCACAGTTTGGTGCAAAATTTTTGCCCATTCCGTGAGTGTCTGAGACACAAGGGTCGCCGCTACTACGGGCCGTAGGGCGGATCCCAACAAGGCGAACATGGCTCTACTCACCACTTCTGACCTCCTGTCAGTGGGGTCCTTAAACGCAGGAGTCCCCTCCATCGGGAGAGTGGTGGCCTTGTTTAAACGGGCGACTGGAGGGTCGACCACCGGGGGAGAAGCCCACTTTTTAAGCAGGGCGTCTTCAAAGGGGTATCTAATAGACAAACGCCGCGGGACCATAAAAGTCTTCTGCGGCTTTTCCCAGACCTGGTCAATGAGCTGGTCAAAGAAAGGTACATATGGAAAAACCTTTTTAGAAGGCTTGGTCTTAAAAGAACCAAAGGAGACTGTATCCGCCTGAGGTTCTGCGGTCGCAGCATTTAGCTTGAGAGTGTCCCTCACAGCATCAATGAGTTCACTAACAAGCGCCCTGTCATTTACTGACTCAGAACTGGAGTCTTCCTCACAAGGAATGTCCTGTTCAAAACCATCCAAATATTCAGAGCTAGGGTCCTGAGCAGCAATAACTAGGCCCATATCTGAAGCAGAGCACTCCCCTTGTGGAGATAAAGTGGGGAGAGGGCGCTTTTTTGCTCCCTTGTGCTCACACACAGCTTCCATCCTGGTCAGAAATGATTCCAGGACTGCCGACAACTGGTCCATAGGGACCGCAGGTGCTGGAGCACTGGCTGCTGCCTCTGGCATGTTAGGGGAAGCTGGTGACTCTGACTCCATAATGTCCCTCTCAGACCACCCACAGGCCGTGCAGACTGAAGTAGGGGAATGCCCAGGGAACCCACCAACCTGACCAGGACCGCTCGGTTCCGCCGCTCTGTCTCACTGCGCCGCGCTGCTCAGCGTGAGTGAGCTGAGAGGAGAGAGTGTGAGGAGATTCGCGCCGTTTCCAGCGGCGCTAGAGGCCAAACTAGTGCCAGAAAAGACGTGCGGCTACAAGAAAATGGCCGCCGCAATGTGCCCAGGCCCCTCACCTCCAAAAACAAAACAGCCCCAGCGAGTGCAGAGCAGCATGAGCCCCCCCTCCAGGACAGTATGGCCCCCAGGCACCCCCCATAGTACAGCGCCAGCACTAGTGAACAGAGAGTGACATTAAAAACACAGAGGGAGACAGGGAAATCCCCCCACACAAGAAACACACAGCATGTACTCACCTGCAGCCAGGAGAGACTACTTACCCGTCCCCTGAGGGACCCGCTGGTGTGTTTCTGACAGAACTATCACAGTGCGGTACTGAGTAGCTGTCGGCCCGGTCCACCGCGAAAGATACAGCCGGACTGTTCTATCTTGAGAGGACCGCGGAGCTGGAAGCCCACCGGCCACCCCTGGAGTCGTGGGGCATGTCGTGAACTGAGTCTCACGCACACAAGGCGAGGATCAGCACGCTCGATGGTCGGACAGGGAAGACTACGAGGATATCTTGTACCCAACCTGTTGCCCAGCCGACAGTTGATAGAAGATCTCAAAAAAAAAATAAAAAAAAAAAATAGGAAAAAAATTCCCAAAAGAATAAAAATAGGTCAGGAGACTGGCTCCTGAGAGAGCCACGTCTTCTCCTTCTGCTAGGCAGAAAAAAACTGAGGTCTGCTGACTGCAGTGGGAGGGTTATGCCCGGAGGGACCGCCCCCCTGGGCGGGGCTGTTCAGCTCTGGCTGTTTAGAATGTATGTATAACATCTCACATTCTGCCTAGGTCTTCTCCTGCAAGCAGGGACATAACCCACGTGTAAAGGTGTATAAGACACGCTGTGTCAGTCCATGGATGACAAGAGAAAATAGGCATTTCTGACTATACCTGCAACATGCAATTGTTCTAATAATCAATCACAATATGTTTGCAACAGATGGTCAATTATATCGAAATGTGAGAAACTAACAAGTACATAAGGATAGGGTTGCCACCTTTTCTTCAAGCCAAACCCGAACACTTTAGCCGAGCACAGCAATTTTTTTTAAGGGCAAATGTGGTGTAAAGGTGAACTCTGATGTAAGGGCGTTTCATCTCACCAAAACTCCCACTTACTTTAGAGTTCCCAGAATTCCCCCTTAAATCAAGGTTCCCAAAGCCCCCCTTACAACAGAGTTCACAGGGCACCCCTTACATCTGAGTCCCCCTTACCTTAGTGTACACACAGACATTGGATGGTGAGCTCACTCACCCGAGGATGGAGGCTCAAGCATTTCATCCTTTCATCCACAATGTATGCTGAGCTTCAAATTTCTAGCCAGCCCACCCTTTTCCTGAGGCACAGAACACGGGGGATAGGAGTGTTGGTGGGCAGACAGAGGGGTAATGGTGGGGGGAGGAGGAGCAGATTGAGTCATCTCTCCTCTCCTGTCCATGTATGGGGGTGGGGCCCATGCGCACACCTATGTACTTGGGTGTTGTGGTACTCAGTTACTTGGGGAACTGCAGTTCATTCTGAATAATGTGTCTGGGTTTCAGGCGGTCTGAAACCTGGACACATGATTCAAAACCCAGACTGTCCGGGTCAATCCTGGACAGGTGGCAACCCTACGTAAGGAACTGATGCATGCTTGTTTTCAATTATAAATTAGGCTGATGATGCATAAATATTAATCACTTGCCCAGCCAAATAACCTCTATGATTAGGCCCCAGGGGTGGGGGAAAAACTCATGAGGGGGCAAAGCCAGAGAGAGGCTGAGGCTGTTTCACTGTTGCCTAACATCCAACTGGTAGGAGTGTGGCATCCTTAGATTTCTATATACAACTGCTACCTTGGAGCTTTGGATCACCAGGGGAGTTTGCACGCACTTGGAGCGGCACTCTAAGTTTGTTTAAAACAAGTTACACAAGGATGGAAGCAGAAGGTAAAGGGCAGAGGCGTAGCTTGAAGCCCATGGGCCCTGATGCAGAAGTTGACCTGGGCTCCCCCCCACTACCACCCGCCACTTCCACTGCGCGCCAACATTTTTCCATTATGCGCCACGATACTCTAAAGGCCACGTACACACGATCGGAATTTCCGACAACAAATCTTCGATGTGATCTTTTGGTTGGATATCGTGTGTCGGCTCCATCGGACATTTGCTGTCGGAACTTCCGACAACAAATGTTTGAGAGCTGGTTCTCAATTTTTCCGACAACAAAAGTTGTTGTCGAAAATTCCGATTGTGTGTATGCAATTCCGACGCACAAAAATTCTACGCATGCTCAGGATCGTTGTACTTCATTTTTCTCGGCTTGTCGTAGTGTTGTACGTCACCGCGTTCTTGACGTTCGGAATTTCCGAGCAACATTTGTGTGACCGTGTGTATGCAAGACCAGTTTGAGCAAACATTCCGTCGGGAAAAAAATCCACGGTTTTATTGTCGGAATGTCCGATCGTGTGTACGCGGCATTAGTGGCTGAAGAGTTATTAAGCCCTGTTGGATGGGGCGAAACATGTCAGGGAGCGTGACCCGAAGATCAGCATTGACTAAGGCTCTTACATGTATACATCCATACTAAGACTGGCTAAGGTGAGTGGCAGTTTCTTGCTTAAAATGTGAGCCTGACTAGGATTATAATGACCCCGCCCAGATATGCTAGGGAAGTGTTTTTCAAAGTGATAAATCATGGAGACATGGATGGATTGATGTGTTTACTTGAAATATTAAAGGTAAATTAAATAGTGTTCACATTGGCGTCCCCCCTTATATCAAAGTCCCAAGCATTTCCCTATACATCAGGGTTCCAAGAGTCCCTCCGTACATCAGAGTCCATAGCATTCCCCCTTACATCAGAGTCCTCAGAGTTCCCCCTTACATCAGAGTCTGCAGGGTTACCCTTTACAGTGTAAGGAAGGGGGATCTCTGTGGACCCTGATGTAAAAGGAGAACTCTGTGGACCCTGATGTAAAAAGAGAACTCTGTGGTCCCTGATGTAAAAGGAGAACTCTGCGGTCCCTGATGTAAAAGGAGAACTCTGCGGACCCTGATGTAAAAGGAGAACTCTGTGGACCCTGATGTAAAAAGAAGAACTCTGTGGTCCCTGATGTAAAAGGAGAACTCTGTGGACCCTGATGTAAAAGGAGAACTCTGTGGTCCCTGATGTAAAAGGAGAACTCTGTGGTCCCTGATGTAAAAGGAGAACTCTGTGGTCCCTGATGTAAATGGAGAACTCTGTGGACCCTGATGTAAAAAGGAGAACTCTGTGGTCCCTGATGTAAAAGGAGAACTCTGTGGACCCTGATGTAAAAGAGAACTCTGTGGTCCCTGATGTAAAAGGAGAACTCTGTGGACCCTGATGTAAAAGAGAACTCTGTGGTCCCTGATGTAAAAGGAGAACTCTGTGGACCCTGATGTAAAAGGAGAACTCTGTGGACCCTGATGTAAAAGGAGAACTCTGTGGACCCTGATGTAAAAGGAGAACTCTGTGGACCCTGATGTAAAAGGAGAACTTTGTGGACCCTGATGTAAAAGGAGAACTCTGTGGTCCCTGGTGTAAAAGAGTTCTCCTTTGCACTGTAAATGTGAATTCTGCCAACTCTGATGCTGTAATGGGGAACGCTGAGGACTCTGATTTAAAGCGGTAGTGAAGGCATTTTAAACAAAAAACAAAAACAAGCCCTGCAAGGTAAAGGCATAATGTGCTAGTATGCACTGCATACTAGCACATTATGAAAGACTTACCTTAGAACGAAGCCCTCCAGCGGCACGATGTCACCGCTGCAGACGCTTCCATCTTCACTCGGTCTTCCTTCCCGGTTTGGGGACTCCAGCCATCTGACTGGATGAGCCGCGAGGACATACATGGGAGTCTCTGCAGTGGCACACAGCTCGCAGTGATGTCACCGGCTGCTGCTCAATCAGTGCAAGTTTAGTAGATATTAACCACTTCAGCCCTGGACCATTTGGCTGACCAAAGTCAAGGGCCACTTTTTGCGATTCGGCACTGCGTCGCTTTAACTGACAATTGCGCGGTCGTGCGACGTGGCTCCCAAACAAAATCGACGTCCTTTTTTTCCCACAAATAGAGATTTCTTTTGGTGATATTTGATCACCTCTGCATTTTTTTTTTTTTTTTTTTGCACTATAAACAAAAATAGAGCAACAATTTTGAAAAAAATGCAATTTCTTTTTTGTACATCACGGGACACAGAGCGACTTAGTCATTACTAATGGTTATATAGATACCTTCAGGTGCTGGCACTGGCAACTTCCAAAACCGGAAGTACCCTCCCCTATATAAGCCCCTCCCATCCGGGAGTACCTCAGTTTTTTGCCAGTGTCTAAGGTGTTGGCCAAGAAGTAACATGTGTTTTTCACTGAGCTTGCGTACAGGTTCTTTTGGGCCTCAGTAAGCTATTCCGGATCCCACCAAAAAAACTTCATAGCTAAACGGTCGGTACCCGGGCCTTGCAAGAGAAGAGCAAGGTTTTGCCTGTAATGCTTCTCTTAGGAGGGCTGGACCCTGGGATCCAGAGCTCTGGTCATACCCACGACCAAGATGTTTTCTGTGCAGGGTGCTATACAGGTCCAGGGGAGTGGAATCCTTGGGAACCCGGTCCCTGAAGGTTTAATTACAAAGCCTGCCGTGATAGGTGAAGTTTGGGCTTCTGTGGACCAAACAGAGTCCTGCGGCGGGGAAGAGGTAAGTGGGGGCCCCCAGGAACTTGGTTCTATTGGGGGACCCCCAAGCCTAATTTGTCTTTCTGTCTGTTACCTAACGGTATTCCCGCTAAATATCCGTGCATGCCTGTAACTACTGGAAAATGTAAAATTTTAATAG
Organism: Rana muscosa; assembly: GCA_029206835.1. Lineage (NCBI taxonomy): Eukaryota > Metazoa > Chordata > Amphibia > Anura > Ranidae > Rana > Rana muscosa. Next base: position 40,512,897 of record JARGYO010000094.1, read on the forward strand.
TAGTCAAGAAAAAAAAAAAAAAAGGAGACCGCGGTACCTGTGTAAACCACTAGAGGCCGCTGTGGTCCATTTTTCTTGTCATGTGGATCTTTTTCTTTTCAAGTCAAAAGATCCAGGCAGTTGGTAAGTTCTCTCTGGGAATCCACTTCCTCTGCCCTGTTGCTGCGCTCATCCACCGCACAGGCCCTCCAGCAAAAAGGGCCCTGGCTCCTAGTCCCTGCTTAGTTTTCAAAAAAAGCGCCGAAGGCGCACGGACGCGCGTGCACGCGCCTCTTATGTAGAGATGAGCAGAAAAAAAGGGGCGGGGCTGGTGGATGATGCTCGATGCGCGCCGCTTCTGCGCATGTGCAGGCGTCCCAGCAAGGATAAAAGACACAGTACAAGTGTCAGCTGGATGCAAACAGAGCTAGCAACAAAACGGTGGCACACAGAGGCGGTTGATGCGGGCATCCCCATAGAAAGGCACTTTAGTGGACACCAGCTGGTATATAGCAGCAACTGTGCTAGACTATTACCAGTAAAAGTGGTGTATGACGACGGGAATACCTCAGCTCTGTGCTTAAAGGATATGTCGTCCAGACGCTCTGGAAATAAATCTTCCAAGAAGCGAAAGGGGTCTCCATCGGGCTCTGAGGATTTTGGGCATGCTTGTACTGCACCAATCTCCCCTGAAATTTCAGAGGTTAGTAGCCGTAGGAACGCCGCAGGAGTACCTGGTGCTGTGGCTGCCCCAGTCCACCTGCTCCTGTATATATAACAGAGGAGGTTTTTTCCTCAACTCTGGGAGGATTGGAAGAGAGATTAACAGCATTGATCGCTGCTTCCCTGTCACAGGGAAAGCGCGTCCGATCTCCGTCTCCTCCTTCAGAGTGCCTGTTAGTGGAGGAACAGCCCCACACAGAGATCGACCTACCTGAAGGGGATCAGGATGAGGTTGATTCGGTTATAGAGGAATCAACAGTGGAAGAACCTTTCTCAGCATCTCAGGCTGAAAGAGTATGGGTTCAGTCTCTGACTAACATGGTCCGATCAGCATTTAAAATGCCTCTTGCGGAGCCATCAACCACTACTGTCTCCTCGCTGGGGTCGCTAAAAGCTCCCCAGACTGTCTGTTCCTTCCCAATCCACCCCTTATTGGAAGGGCTTATTTACCAGGATTGGAAGCATCCTGATAAAATATTTACTCCCCCCAAGAGATTTCCGGTGATCTATCCCATGGAGGATAAGTTCATACAAAAATGGAAGGTGCCCACAGTGGACGCAGCCATCTCTTTTGTGAATAAATCACTGACATGTCCAGTAGATAATGTTCCAATGTTCAAAGACCCAATAGATAAAAAATTGGAGTCTTTACTAAAATCTGCTTTCTCTACAGCAAGCATGGTGACACAACCTGCAGTAGCAGCGATTGGAGTCTGCCAAGCAGTGAAAGATCAGTTGAAACAAGTCTTAAGGGACTTACCAGATCAGCAGGTTCTTGCCCTAGCTGACCTACCTAGAGCCTTGTGTTTTGCGGTGGACGCCATAAAGGATACAATCCAACAGGCCTCCCGCTTTACGCTGTCTGTAGTACATATGCGTAGGCTTCTATGGCTCAAAAACTGGTCTGCTGAAGCTCCCTGTAAGAAATTGCTGATTAGCTTCCCATTTCATGGAGAACGCTTATTTGGGGAAGATCTGGACAAGTATATCCAGAAAATTTCTGCCGGTAAAAGTACACTCTTGCCGGTTAAGAACAAAGCTAGAAGTCCTTCTTTTAAGAAGCCTACTTCTCCAGTCCCAGGCACATCGGCTGTGAAACAGTTCCGACGGCCTCCGCGGTCAAATCCAGGGGGCAGAAATCAGGGACAATCACAGGGTAACAAGAAACCCTGGATCAAGAGAGGTACGAAACCTCCCCAAGTCATGAAGGGTTGCCCCCACTCAATCGGGTGGGGGGAAGACTTCAGTTGTTCACAGAGACCTGGCGGGACACCATCAGAGACAGATGGGTGATCTCCGCAGTAAGTCTGGGATACAAGCTGGAGTTAAAAGACACTCCTCCTGCCCATTTTATGAGGTCAAACGTGCAAGCGATCCCCAGAAGAGAGGATCCCTCCTTCTGGCACTAGAACAACTATTGCTCCAAGGTGTAATCATGAAGGTTCCCTTGGAAGAATGCGGGTTCGGGTTTTACTCAAACCTCTTCACAGTCCCCAAACCAAATGGGGACGTGAGGCCCATATTAAATCTAAAAGGGCTAAACAAATTCCTACATATCAGGACTTTTCGGATGGAGTCGATCCGATCGGTGGCCACCGCCTTACAAGGGCAGGAATGGTTAGCCTCGATCGACATAAAGGATGCTTATCTGCATATTCCCATCTTTCCGGCCCATCAGAAATTTCTACGCTTTGCAGTAGAAGGGCGCCATTTTCAGTTCAGAGCCTTACCTTTCGGTCTGGCCACAGCACCACGAGTGTTCACAAAAATTCTGGCCCCACTATTGGCCAATCTAAGAACACGAGGTGTAACGATAATGGCATATTTAGACGACCTGCTACTAATAGACCACTCAGTGGAAAAACTGGAAGTAGCTATTCACGAGACAATCAAGTATCTGGGATATCACGGTTGGATTATCAACCGAGACAAGTCAGCTCTAAGACCAGTCAAAAGTCTGGAATACTTGGGGCTAAGGCTGGATTCAAATCAGAGAAAGATTTTCTTACCTCCAGAGAAGGTGTCGTCTTTGAAAGATTTGACCCACTTAGTGGGTACAAAAAGAAAACCATCCATACGCCTGTGCATGAGGCTGCTGGGAAAAATGGTGGCTTCATTCGAAGCAGTACCCTACGGTCAATTCCATTCAAGGAACTTGCAGAGGGCCATACTATCAGCCTGGAACAAAAAAGTTCAGGCTTTAGACTTACCAATGTCCCTGTCCCCTTCCGTTCGCAAGAGCCTCCATTGGTGGTTGGTGCCCCAGAATCTGGAAAAAGGGAAACCCTTCAGTCCGGTTTCTTGGAAGGTGGTCACTACAGATGCCAGCCTCATAGGCTGGGGGGCAGTACTGGAGCAATGGTCTCTCCAGGGCAAGTGGTCAGAAGCAGAGAAGGCCCTGCCCATCAATCTCTTAGAGATACGAGCAGCCCGGTATGCCCTAGTAGCATGGACATCCAAACTCCAAGGGTCCCCTGTCAGAATTCAATCAGACAATGCCACAGCAGTGGCATATATCAATCATCAGGGTGGCACCAGGAGTCGTGCAGCCCAGAGGGAAGCGAATTGCATCCTGAAATGGGCAGAAAGATATGTCCCAGCCATATCCGCGGTTTTCATCCCAGGAGTGGAAAATTGGAGAGCGGACTTTCTAAGTCGCCAGCAATTATGCCCGGGGGAATGGTCTCTTCACCCCGAGGTTTTCCAGGCAATATGCCAGCGGTGGGGAACACCGGATGTAGATCTGCTAGCATCCAGATTCAACGCAAAGGTAGACAGATTTGTGTCTCGCACAAGGGATCCCCTAGCTTGCGGCTCGGATGCCCTAGTGTTCCCTTGGGATCAGTTCAAGCTGATATATGCATTCCCACCGCCACAATTGTTACCGCGATTAATCCGCAGAATCCGGGTAGAAAAGAAACCGGTGATTCTGGTGGCTCCAGCGTGGCCCCGAAGAGCGTGGTACGCGGAGATCGTAAAGATGTCAGTGGGGAGTCCTTGGACCCTCCCACATCGTCCGGACCTGCTTTCGCAGGGACCGATATACCACCCTTCCTTACAAGCCCTAGGTTTGACGGCCTGGCTATTGAAGCCCACATTCTAAAAAAGAGAGGTCTCTCTAATCCGGTGGTATCTACCATGATCAATGCCAGGAAGCCGGTATCCAGGCAGATCTATTATAGGATCTGGAAGGCGTACATCGCGTAGTGTGAGGCCAAGAAATGGCATCCGCGTAAGTACGTAATAGGCAGGATTCTGGACTTCCTACAGTGGGCTTTGGATAGGAAGCTTGCCTTGAGTACTATCAAGGGTCAGATTTCGGCCTTGTCAATAATTTTTCAAAGGCCCTTGGCTTTGCATTCATTAGTCAAAGCTTTCATACAAGGAGTGATGCGTATTAGCCCTCCGGTTAGTATTCCCATATGTCCATGGGACTTAAACCTGGTTCTGTTGGTTCTACAGAAACAACCGTTTGAACCATTGCAGCACATTTCCTTGGTTCTTCTCACCAGGAAATTGATTTTCTTAGTAGCCATTTGTTCGGCTAAAAGAGTATCGGAATTAGCCGCCATGTCCTATAAGGAGCCATATCTGGTTGTCCATAAGGACAGAGTAGTATTACGTCCTCACCCAGCCTTTCTTCCTAAGGTGGTATCGAGGTTTCATTTGAACCAAGATGTGGTTCTTCCTTCTTTTTTTCCCAAACCTAGTTCAGTAGAGGAAAAATTATTACATTCTTTGGATGTAGTAAGAGCAGTTAAAGCTTATCTAAAAGCCACTGCTCAGATTCGTAGAACGGATACTTTGTTTGTTCTGCCGGAAGGCCCCAGAAAGGGTCAGGCAGCATCAAAATCTACTTTAGCCAAGTGGATTCGACAGGTCATAATACAAGCCTATGGCTTGAAAAGGAGACCGCCTCCGTTCAAAGTTAGGGCGCACTCCACAAGAGCAGTTGGAACTTCATGGGCAGTGCATCACCAGGCCTCCCTGGCTCAAATCTGTAAGGCCGCAACATGGTCTTCAGTACACACGTTTACTAGGTTCTACCAGGTGGATGTTAGAAGTCAGGAGGATGTCGCCTTTGGGCGCAGTGTGTTGCAGGCCGCAAAAGATCCTCATGCCTGATGGCGCCCAGCTTATGTATAGTGTATCCCCCCCCCTCATTTGGCATTGCTTTGGGACGTCCCATTAGTAATGACTAAGTCGCTCTGTGTCCCGTGATGTACGAAAAAGAAAAAGGGATTTTTATAACAGCTTACCTGTAAAATCCTTTTCTTGGAGTACATCACGGGACACAGAGCTCCCACCCCTCTTTTTTGGCGACACTTATTGCTTTGCTACAAAACTGAGGTACTCCCGGATGGGAGGGGCTTATATAGGGGAGGGTACTTCCGGTTTTGGAAGTTGCCAGTGCCAGCACCTGAAGGTATCTATATAACCATTAGTAATGACTAAGTCGCTCTGTGTCCCGTGATGTACTCCAAGAAAAGGATTTTACAGGTAAGCTGTTATAAAAATCCCTTTATTTTTTACTTTTTGCTATAATAAATATCCCCAAAAAATATATAAAACAATTTTTTTCCTCAGTTTAGGCCGATACGTATTCCTCTACATATTTTTGGTAAAAAAAAAAAAAAAAATCGCAATAAGCGTTTATTGATTGGTTTGCGCAAAAGTTATAGCGTCTACAAAATAGGGGATAGTTTTATGGCATTTTTATTAATATATTATTATTTTTTTTACTAGTAATGGCAGCGATCAGCGATTTTTTTTTATCGTGACTGCGACATTATGGCGGACACAACGGACGCTTTTGACACCATTTTGGGACTATTGTCATTTTTACAGCGATCAGTGCTATAGAAATGCACTGAATACTGTAAAAATGACACTGGCAGGGAAGGGGTTAACCTGTAGGGGGCGCTGAAGGGATTAAGTGTGTCCTAGAGCAGTGTTTCTCAACTCCAGTCCTCAAGGTGCCCCAACAGGTCATGTTTTCAGGCTTTCCATTATTTTGCACAGGTGATTTGATCAGTTTCACTGCCTTATGCCCCATACACACGATCGTTTTTCATGCCGTTAAAAATGCCATTTTAAAAAATGGCCATTAAAAATGATCGTGTGTAGGCTCCAGAGCATTTTTAACGACGTGAAAAACGGCCATTAAAAATTCCGGACATGCTCTCTTTTTTCACGTCGTTTTTCATGTCGTTTTTTTTAACGACGTGAAAAACGATAGTGTGTATGCTTTCACGACGTGAAAAAAAACGCGCATGCTCAGAATCAAGTATGAGACGGGAGCGCTCGTTCTGGTAAAACTAGCGTTCGTAATGGAGATAGCACATTCATTACACAGTAACGGACTGAAAAGCGCGAATCGTCGCTCAACAAACTTTACTAACATGAAGGGTGGCGCCATTCGAACGGAACTTCCCCTTTATAGTGCCGTCGTACGTGTTGAACGTCACTGCGCTTTGCTTGATCGTTTGTTTTAATGATGGTGTGTACGCAAGGCAGGCTTGAGAGTAAACATGAAAAAAAACGAGGAGAAAAACGTCGGTTTAAAAAATGACAGTAAAAACGATCGTGTGTACGGGGCATAAGGCCCCTTTCACACAGACGTTCCGTATGTCCGTTTTTCATCCATCCGTTTTCGGATGAAAAACGGACGTACATGTATCCCTATGGGATAGTGGATGTCAGCGGACGAACATCCGATGACATCAGTCTCCGCTATGGTCCGTTTAGCATGACAGAGGAAAATCCTACTTTTCCATCCGTCTGCAGATCGGGTGAAAAACGGACAGACGGTCCGTTTTCATCCGATCCCCCCATAGGAGAAAGCGGCGATCCGACCGGTCCATTTCTGCACAATGTGCAGAGACGGACAAGTCATCCGCCGGCTCAGCGGGGATCAACGGAGCGATCTCCGCTGAGCAAGCGGATATTCACGGGGCGGATCATGACGGGATCCGCCCGTGTGAAAGAGCCCTTAGAAATTACCACAGCCGTTTCAACTGAGGGAAATCCTGAAAACCTGACCTGTTGGTGCGCCTTGAGGACTGGAGTTGAGAAACACTGTCCTAGAGAGTTGTTCTAACTGTCAGGGGGCGTGTCTACGAGTGACACGTCACTGATTGCTGTTCCCGATGACAGGGGATCGCTGTTCCCGATGATCGCGGGACACCGGCGGACATCGAGTCCGCGGGGCACGGAGCTCGCGCGACCACACGGCGACAAATTAAAGGGGACGCGTATATATACGCCCATTTGCGCAGCCGTGCCATTCTGTCATCGTATAAGTTCGTGCGGTGGTCGGCAAGCAGTTAATTTTCCCCCCAAAAAATAAAAAAAAATCTACTACCACTTTAGGCTGCATTCACACCTGAGTGTTTTCAGCTCATAAAACGCTTGTAAAACGCCCCCAAAAAACACCTGAAAAATGCCCAACAAGCAAAACCCCATTCATTTCAATGGCACCTGTTCACATTTGAGTGGTTTGTCACCTGAAGCAAAATGCCCTCTTGGCTGGAGCTGTTGTGTCACTCACACTGACCTCTGTCATTTCTCGCCAACTCTGAGTCCCAGGGCAGCGCTCCTTGCATTTCAAGAAAGGTGCCAAACACCATGACATCACTATGCCTACCCCAGCCCGCCTTGGGCACACCCTGAACCCAAACACCACTTTGCTGCTTTTGGAACTGCGCATGTGCAGTTGCAAGCAGACCTGTGGCCAGGCCCCGGACTGGCCATAGGGCACACCAGGCATTTCCCCGCTGGGCCGCGGCCACACGTCAATTTCGGGCCTGACTGACTTCATGGGCAGCTGCTGAAGCCAGCCCTGCTCACCCACTGCCGGCCTCTCCGTGGGGAGGGTCGCATCCATGTCCTCCTGGCCGGGGGTTCCCAGTCCCCACCGTCCACTCCCAAGGCATCTGGGCTCAGGCCCGGACTGGGTCAAAAATTAGGCCCGGGCATTCTAGGCAGAGCAGCCCATTTTTTTTTTACAGATCAGGGAAGCATGACATGTTTGTTTATTAATCAACCCCCCCCCCCCCCCAGGGCCCCCTCCTATCACAGTGTGCTGACAATTTTAAGCAGCGAGGACATTTCATGGTCTGCAGCTGCACATATACAAGAGGGGTGTATATGTGCGGCTGCGGGGCTATCCTGGCTGGAAAGCTCAGGATAGTTCAGGCTAGGATCCAAACTAGGGTGACCACATTTCCAAACTACCATTCAGGGACACCCCCCCCCCCTTTCCAAAAATCAGCTCGTGCTGTAACGAATCACAGCACAGTGATTGGACACAAGAGGCGGGATTTATAATTTCTCTAATCACAAGCAGGGGGTGGGGGATTGTGCTCCTCCAGGCATTCCCGGCCAGGGCAAGTACTGTAAGTGAGTAAAGCGGTGATGTGGTGGCCTTTTTTGGGGGCATCGGATTGACCGGGGGGGGTGGGGGGGTAGCTGTGTCAGTTTCATTCCGGGACACTGTATTGTACTGGAATGAAGGTGCCCGAGACAGACCTGCAAAATGCGGGGCTGTCCCGGTCAATCCGGGATATGTGGTCACCCTGTTGTGGAGAATTTTATGAAGATGTATTTAATATGTATTGTCATAGTGTCACCCAGTGTTAGTACTTCCGCAACCCGCTCTAAAGAGCTGACTGGGGCAGTCTGAGGCTGGTTGAATCCCGTCTGGTAGGGGAAAACGTCTTGAGGTTGGAGTGTGATGTTTGCAGCATGCGGATATGCTCGCCGACGAGGGCCCTCTGTGCATTAGCACGGACGATCGTTGAGAAGGGGATATGCTCGCTCTGCAACTACATCATTGGTTATAGGCAGATGCGTGCTCTTGTTTTGGCGATGTGTTGATCAGCATTGGTCCGGACGCGTAGCGTGCTTCTGCATTTAGCCTCCCACAAGCCATAATAGTATAATCTGAATATGCGTTATTCTATGGAATAGCGTAGAATAAGGATTCCTATTAGCGGTAATATGAGAGCTTGCGAGCGTTGTCAGAGTCAGGGAAGGCGTCCATGTTTTAAAGCAATACGGCTTTGTTTGCTGGGAGCATACATGCTTCCCCTGCCCGGACACGCCCATAAGACATTAGCCATGATGTTGTTGAATATGTTGTTGCATTAGTATTGTATTATTGTATTGAATCCTTTAAGCTAGATTTCTTGTGAATGTATAGATGTCATGTATTGTATGTGTTTGGATGGCCCTGTTGGAGGGGATATCATCTGCTGGGTGGAGCCCACACCCTGTGAGCTCACATGTTGTGACATCACTTCCGGCTGGGAGTTCAATAAAAGCCTTTGATGGGCGTCGGTTTGGCAGAGTTTGCTGAGATGCCTTGATGATAAGACCAGTCTGGTGATGCTTCCTTCTTTGAATGAATGGGGACGAATGAATGGTGAGTGAAACTTAGCCAAAGATAGCATTATTGCAATAAGATGAAATCTGAAGTGTGTGCTTATTTAGCACAGGAAAAAAAGGCTGCATGATCTGCATACAACCTATTTTTCCACTATTTTCCACCGCTCCTTCATCGCTCCAAAGATGCTTGCAGGACATTTTTTAACGTCCTGCCAGCAAACCTTTTTGCGATTCGGCACTGCGTCGCTTTAACTGACAATTGCGCAGTCGTGCGACGTGGCTCCCAAACAAAATTGATGTCCTTTTTTTCCCACAAATAGATCTTTCGTTTGGTGGTATTTGATCACCTCTGCGGTTTTTATTTTTTGCGCTATAAACAAAAATAGAGCGACAATTTTGAAAAAAAAATCAATATTTTTTACTTTTTGCTATAATAAAATATCCCCAAAAAATATATATAAAAAAAACATTTTTTTTCCTCAGTTTAGGCCGATACGTATTCTTTTACATATTTTTGGTAAAAAAAAATTGCAATAAGCGTTTATTGATTGGTTTGCACAAAAGTTATAGCGTCTACCAAATAGGGGATAGTTTTATGGCATTATTATTATTATTTTTTTTTTTTTTACTAGTAATGGAGGCGATCAGCGATTTTTATCGTGACTGTGACATTATGGCGGACACATCGGACACTTTTGACACCATTTTGGGACCATTCACATTTACATAGTTGCCAACAGTCCCGAATTTCCCGGGACAAGCATGATTTTTGGACCCTTGTCCCGGATTGGGCTTGTCCCCATTCGGGACAAGCCCAATAGTTGTTGTCCTGCTAAATTCGGGAATGTTTTAGGCTAAAAACGGCGGCGGCTACACCAAAATGGCATCCGCCGCCTCCACGAGAGTTCTTTCCTCTTTACCTCTAGTGACTAGAGGTAAAGAGGAGTGTGAGGAGACAGGCAGCCAATCGTGGCTTCTCTCTCTTTCGGCGGCCCCTCCCCGCTCTTCACACAGAGTAACTGTGATTATCCTCCACCCGCCGCTGCTGCCGACGCCTGTAAAGCCCCTGGCATCTGTAGTACGGCTCGCATGTGGAGGGGACTCTGATGGCAAGTGCGGAGGGGCTCTGATGGGGACACAAGTGTGGTGGGGGCTCTGCTGGGGAGGCACCTGATGCAAGGACGGACTCTGCTGGGGAGGCACCTGATGCAAGGACGGACTCTGCTGGGGAGGCACCTGATGCAAGGACGGACTCTGCTGGGGAGGCACCTGATGCAAGGACGGACTCTGCTGGGGAGGCACCTGATGCAAGGACGGACTCTGCTGGGGAGGCACCTGATGCAAGGACGGACTCTGCTGGGGAGGCACCTGATGCAAGGACGGACTCTGCTGGGGAGGCACCTGATGCAAGGACGGACTCTGCTGGGGAGGCACCTGATGCAAGGACGGACTCTGCTGGGGAAGCACCTGATGCAAGGACGGACTCTGCTGGGGAGGCACCTGATGCAAGGACGGACTCTGCTGGGGAGGCACCTGATGCAAGGACGGACTCTGCTGGGGAAGCACCTGATGCAAGGACAGACTCTGCTGGGGAAGCACCTGATGCAAGGACGGACTGCTGGGGAGACCATCTGGTGGCAGGCGACGTGGCAGGTGACACGCTCAGAGCTTCCACTGATTCGGCATTATGGTGAGTTGAATGATTTCATTTTATATTACAATGTAATAATAGAAATAATGCGCTTCAATCACCCTGACACCATAACAACCATGGTGCCGGGATGATTGAAGCGCCAACAACAGGTGTTTTAGAGTATCCTTATCTGCCGATTTTGTTAAACTTTCTGGAATACACATTTCTATTGTGGTGTAGGATCTGGCTTCTTTCTCTCTTTCTTCCTTCCTTCACCTCGGACTCTAACCACACCCTTCTGAGCCACGCCCATTTAAGCCATGCCCACTATCGCACCTACAAATGAATGCCCCGCCCCCTAATTATAGTAAGGCTCTGCCTCAATGCAAAAAAAGTGTCCCGGACAGGGATGAGCCGAACACCCCCCTGTTCGGTTCGCACCAGAACCTGCGAACAGACAAAATGTTTGTGTGAACTTTAGAACCCTATTAAATAAAATGGACTCGAACGTTCGAAATCTAAAGTGTTAATTATAAAGGCTGATATGCAAGTTATTGTCCTAAAAAGTGTTTGGGGACCCGGGTCCTGCCCCAGGGGACATGTATCAATGCAAAAAAAAGTTTTAAAAACGGCCGTTTTTTCGGGAGCAGTGATTTTAATAATGCTTTTAAAATGAAAAAATAAAAGTGAAATATTCCTTTAAATTTCGTACCTGGGGGGTGTGTATGATATGCATGTAAAGTGGCGCATGTTTCCCGTGCTTAGAACTGTCCCTGCAAAAAATGTCATTTTTGAAAGAAAAAAAGTCATTTAAAACTGACTTGCGGCTATTAATGAATTGTCGGCTCCCGGCAATACATACAAAAGTCATTGATAAAAAAAAAATAAAAAAACGTGGGGGTTCCCCAGAATTCAATTACCAGGCCCTTCAGGTCTGGAATGGATATTAAGGGGAACCCCGCCGCAAAGTAAAAAAAAAATTGACGTGGGGTTCCCCCAAATATCCATTCCAGGCCCTTCAGATCTGGCATGGATTTTAAGGGGAACTCCACCCCAAATTTAAAAAAAAAATGGCGTGGAGTCCCCCTAAAAATCCATACCAGACCCCTTATCCGAGCACGCAACCTGGCCGGCCGCAGGGGAAAAGGGGGGGACGAGAGAGCGGCCCCCCCTCCCTCCTGAACCGTACCAGGCCACATGCCCTCAACATGGGGAGGATGTCCCCATGTTGATGGGGACAAGGGCCTCATCCCCACAACCCTTGCCCGGTGGTTGTGGGGGTCTGCGGGCGGGGGGCTTATCGGAATCTGGAAGACCCCTTTAACAAAGGGGACCCCCAGATCCCGCCCCCCCCATGTGAATTGGTAAGGGGTACATTGTACCCCTACCATTTCACGAAGAAAGCGTAAAAAAATGTTTAAAAAAAACACACAAACACCTTGAAAAAGTCCTTTATTTAAAAAAAAAAAAAACATTCCAGCTGTGAAATCCAGTGTCCCGCGGCGATCCCGATGTCCAGCGCTGTCCTTCATTGGTTGTGCCTGAGCGGACCTGATGGGGAACTCCCTCTCAGTATTTTAAATGTATAAACCCGCCCCTTCTAAAGTTCCCCATCAGGTCCGCTGAGCGGACCAGATGCGGAACATGAGAAGGGGCGGGTCTATACATGTATTACCAAAGTGAGAGCAGTCCCCCATCAGGTCCGCCCCCTCGGTATGTCGGACCCGCCTACGTCATTGGCTTGAGCGGGGAACTTCCTTCACTATGTAAATTTAAATTACACAGTGAAGGAAGTTCCCCGCTCAAGCCAATGACGTAGGCGGGTCCGACATACCGAGGGAGCGGACCTGATGGGGAACTTTAGAAGGGGCGGGTCTATACATTTAAAATACTGAGAGGGAGTTCCCCATCAGGTCCGCTCAGGCACAACCAATGAAGGACAGCGCTGGACATCGGGATCGCCGCGGGACACTGGATTTCACTGCTGGAATGTTTTTTTTTTGTTTTTGTTTTTTAATAAAGGACTTTTTCAAGGTGTTTGTGTGTTTTTTTAAACATTTTTTTACGCTTTCTTCGTGAAATGGTAGGGGTACAATGTACCCCTTACCAATTCACATAGGGGGGGGCCGGGATCTGGGGGTCCCCTTTGTTAAAGGGGTCTTCCAGATTCCGATAAGCCCCCCGCCCGCAGACCCCCACAACCACCGGGCAAGGGTTGTGGGGATGAGGCCCTTGTCCCCATCAACATGGGGACATCCTCCCCATGTTGAGGGCATGTGGCTTGGTACGGTTCAGGAGGGAGGGGGGGCCGCTCTCTCGTCCCCCCCTTTTCCCCTTCGGCCGGCCAGGTTGCGTGCTCGGATAAGGGGTCTGGTATGGATTTTTAGGGGGACTCCACGCCATTTTTTTAAAATTTGGGGTGGAGTTCCCCTTAAAATCCATGCCAGATCTAAAGGGCCTGGAATGGATATTTGGGGGAACCCCACGTCAAATTTTTTTTTAATTTGCGGCGGGGTTCCCCTTAATATCCATTCCAGACCTGAAGGGCCTGGTAATTGAATTCTGGGGAACCCCCACGCTTTTTTTTTTTTTTTTTTATCAATGACTTTTGTATGTATTGCCGGGAGCCGACAATTCATTAATAGCCGCGAGTCAGTTTTAAAAGACTTTTTTTCTTTCAAAAATGACATTTTTTGCAGGGACAGTTCTAAGCACGGGAAACATGCGCCACTTCACATGCATATCATACACACCCCCCAAGTACGAAATTTAAAGGAATATTTCACTTTTAATTTTTTCATTTTAAGCATTATTAAAATCACTGCTCCCGAAAAAACGGCCGTTTTTAAAACTTCTTTTTGCATTGATACATGTCCCCTGGGGCAGGACCCCGGTCCCCAAACACTTTTTAGGACAATAACTTGCATATAAGCCTTTATAATTAGCACTTTAGATTTCTCCCATAGATTTTTAGAATTTGCCGCGAACACCCATATTTGTTCGCTGTTCGGCGAACGGGCGAACAGGCAATGTTCGAGTCGAACATGAGTTCGACTCGAACTCGAAGCTCAGCCCTAGTCCCGGATTTTTTTTTGCAATGTTGGCAACTATGCATTTATACAGCGATCAGTGCTATAAAAATGCACCGATTACTGTGAAAATTACACTGGCAGTGAAGGGGTTAACCTGTAGGAGGCGCTGTAGGGGTTAAGTGTGACCTAATGAGTAATTCTTACTGTGTGGGGGCGTGGCTTGGCGTGTGACATCACTGATCGTCGTTCCCTATGACAGGGAACAGACGATCAGTGACACTCTCACTAGGAAGAACGGGGAAAGGTTTGTTTACACTCACCTCTCCCCGTTCTTCAGCTCTGTGACCTGATCGCAGGACACCGGCGGCGATCAGGTCCGCGGGCGCTGTCACGGAGCTCACGACCGGGTCGCGAGTGCGCCGGTTTCGGCGCGCGCGCTACCAACGGCTGGGCATTTTAAAGGGACGTACCTGTACATGCTTACAGTGGCATAACTAGAGACTTTAGGGCCCCGGTGCAAGAAATCATGAAGGCCCCCCCTCCCCCACTGAAAAGCCAGAGGGACTGGCCATATCACCAGGGATTTCACACAAATGAAGCAATACATCAGTTGCTGATCCTATGAAGCAATCATAGGATCAATTAAATCTGACCTGGGGAATGGGATCAGTAACAATGCTGGTGGGGAGGAGGGATGGGATTAGGGTTGCCACCTTTTCTTCAAGCCAACCCCGAACACTTTTGCGGTGCACGGCAATTTTTTTGTACTACACGCTATAGGATTATAAAATACCTGGGACACCTTTTGGGTTACCCAAAGAGAGTAGTAATGAGGTGTGCTACAATGAACAGTGGCTGTGGCCAAATTGCATTAACAGTGGGGGAAGGGGACTTAAAGGGGCATGGTTAAATAAAACAAAAAGCATTAGTATACCCATAAAATATGATTCAATAAAAGAAATGTCAGTTAAAATATGAAACTAGCCTACCTTAAAAGTGGACACTGTCAGCCAGTAGAGCAGTGGACGGTGTCAGTAGGGCAGTGGACGGTGTCAGTAGAGCAGAGGACGGTGTCAGTAGAGCAGAGGACGGTGTCAGTAGAGCAGAGGACGGTGTCAGTAGAGCAGAGGACGGTGTCAGTAGAGCAGAGGACGGTGTCAGTAGAGCAGAGGACGGTGTCAGTAGGGCAGTGGATGGTGGACGGTGTCAGTAGGGCAGAGGACGGTGTCAGTAGAGCAGAGGACGGTGTCAGTAGAGCAGAGGACGGTGTCAGTAGAGCAGAGGACGGTGTCAGTAGAGCAGAGGACGGTGTCAGTAGAGCAGAGGACGGTGTCAGTAGAGCAGAGGATGGTGTCAGTAGGGCAGTGGATGGTGGACGGTGTCAGTAGGGCAGAGGACGGTGTCAGTAGGGCAGAGGACGGTGTCAGTAGGGCAGAGGACGGTGTCAGTAGGGCAGAGGACGGTGTCAGTAGGGCAGTGGACGGTGTCAGTAGGGCAGTGGACGGTGTCAGTAGGGCAGTGGACGGTGTCAGTAGGGCAGTGGACGGTGTCAGTAGAGCAGTGGACGGTGTCACTAGAGCAGTGGATGGTGTCAGTAGAGCAGTATATATGGATGGTGTATGGGGGGGTGGAGAACTGTATTTATGGATGGTGTATGGGAAGGAGAACTGTATATATGGATGGTGTATGGGTGGGGGAGAACTGTATATATGGGGGGGAGAACTGTATATATGGATGGTGTATGGGGAATTGTATATATGGGGGGACTGTATATATGTATGGTGTATGGGGGGGAGAACTGTATATGTGGATGGTGTATGGGGGGGGGGGGAGAACTGTATATATGGGGGGGGGGAGGACTGTATATATGGATGGTGTATGGGAGGGGGAGAGAGAACTGTATATATGGGGAGACTGTATATAAGGATGGTGTATGGAGGGGATGATAAATGTGTGTATGAGGAGGAGAGGGAAAACGGGATCGATGGATGGTGTATGGAGGGGGGAGGGGGGCAGAACTGTATGGTAGTGTATGGGGGGGGGGTGGGCAAAACCAGAGGAGAGTCTCCGCCTGCAGCACACAGAGCGGACGGAGGTGAACTGACAATGCGGGGGGGGGGGGGTAGATAAGAAGGCAGCAGTTGCAGAATAAAGCGGACCAAACACGAGACGCACACGGCGGTGGCGGCACAGCTTCGGCACAGGCACAGGGAGCCACTGGCGGGTCTGAATAATGTGCCCGGGTCTCAGGCGGGCAGAGACCTGGGCACATGTTTCAAAACCTGTACTGTCCGGGTGAATCCTGGACAGGTGGCAACCCTAGATGGGATCAGTGAAGTGCTGGTGTTGAGGGGGGGTGGCAGCGGTTGTACTTAAGGGGGGGGGGTGGCTGCGGTGGCAGTGGTGGTGCCATCCTCTCCCACCACCACCTGTGCCTCTTGCTGATCCCATCCCTATCCCCCCAATCACCTCTGTTGTAGAAGTAATGGGGGGGATAGGGATGAGATCAGTGGTGGGGGGATGGGATCAGTAAGGAGGCAAAAGGTGGTGGTGGTGGGAGAGGATGGCACCACCACTGCCACCTCCCTCAAGTACCACCACAGCCACCCCCCTCAAGTACCCCCACAGCCAGCCCCCAAGTACCACCGCTACCACCCCCCCTCAAGTACCACCGCTACCACCCCCCCTCAAGTACCACCACTACCACCCCCCCCCCCTCAAGTACCAGCGGTGGCACTTGAGGGGGGGGGTGGTAGCGGTGGTACTTGAGGGGGGGTGGTAGCGGTGGTACTTGAGGGGGGGTGGTAGTGGTGGTACTTGAGGGGTGTGACAGCGGTGGGACTTGAGGGGGGGTGGCTGTGGTGGTACTTGAAGGGTGTGGCAGCGGTGGTACTTGAGGGGGGGTGGCTGTGGTGGTACTTGAGGGGGGGTTGCTGTGGTGGTACTTGAGGGGTGGTGGCTTTGGTGGTACTTGAGGGGGGGTGGCTGTGGTGGTACTTGAGGGGGGGTGGCTGTGGTGGTACTTGAGGTGGGGTGGCTGTGGTGGTACTTGAGGGGTGGTGGCTTTGGTGGTACTTGAGGGGGGGTGGCTGCGGTGGTACTTGAGGGGGGGTGGCTGCGGTGGTACTTGAGGGGGGGTGGCTGCGGTGGTACTTGAGGGGGGGTGACAGTGGTGGTGCCATCCTCTCCCACCACCACCTGTGCCTCTTACTGATCCCATCCCCCCGCCACTGATCTCATCCCTATCCCCCCATCACCTCTGTTGTAGAAGTAATGGGGGTGATAGGGATGATGAGATCAGTGGTGGTGGTGGGGGGGTGGGATCAGTAAGACGAGGCACAGGTGGTGGAGGTTGGCATCGATTGCTGAGTAGGGTTGCCACCTTTTCTTCAAGCCAAACCCGAACACTTTACTGGCGAACTGCATTTTTCCTTAGTGTACACTATAGACAATAGGATTGTTAAAGACATTTGGAGTGGGAGTGGACAGGGGGGAGTGAGATGGACAATGCTTCTAAAAACAGTCTGTTTAAATGTTAGGTTAAATCAGCCCAGGAGTGGAGTATTGCTTACCTTATGGGGTTGGTGGTCATTGTGGATGGCCTGGGTATAATACAGGGGTGTTGCTAGAACTATACAAGACCTGGGGCACCCAAAACTTGAGCAGTAATGTGGCATGCACAGCGCGTCACGGCGAACACTGGGTGCTGGCTAAATTGCAGGGAATATTGAATGGGCTTAAAGGAGTATGGTTTAATAAATCAAACCTTTGTGAACTCATAAAATAGGATTTGATTGCTGTGCCACAAGAAATAGTCTCACAGATATGCATACTCATCAGCACTATTATTTTAAAAAAATGAAACACTACCATTACATATGATTTTATGTGCACTGAACTCTTTGAGCCTACCTTATAGAAGACCGTCATCAAAATAGCCAGGGACTGATTAGCAACCAGCAACTGTGGAGACAATGATCACTTTGGTCAGAAGTATGTAATGTACAATAGTGTGAATAGTTCAGGAGTCTCTTAAGCTGGCCACACACAGTTAGGCCTCGTACACACGGCCGAGAATCTCGTCAGGAAAAAACACGTTGTTTTCCTGACGAGATTCTTGGACAAGAATCTTGTCCCGGCCGAGCGTACACACGTACCTTTCAAAAGAACCGCCGTTCTTTTGAATGGCACGAACGCAGTGACGTCATCGACTACGACGAGCGTGCGCTCATCACATTCGATGCCGTCGCCGCCATCTTGCTACACCCTACCTATGCCTAGGAAGTCATTTCGAACATGCGCGGGTTTCCACGGCGACAGGTAAGTGTACACACACACACTCGGGTTTCTCGTCGGGAAACAGGCCGACGAGAATCCCGACGAGAAAATAGAGAGCAGGTTCTCTATTTTTCTCGTCGAGATTCTTGTCGGTTTTCCTGACGAGAAACCTGAAAGCCGCGTACACACGACCGATTTACTCGGCAACCAAGCTCTGCCAGCAAGTTTCTTGCTGGTTCTTGCCGAGAAAATCGGTCGTGTGTACGAGGCTTTACTTTTCATTCAGTCAGTGGGCTGAACGAAAAAAAAAATGAACTCGATCCAAGCTAATGAAGTACTGTGGATGGAGGAATCTCCCTATTGGATTCTGACAGCAGCACTAGACCCTGTCAGAAAATGCTAATCAGCAGCTGTAGCTCCCCCACATTCTACCTCCCAGTTCCCCCTCCTAGCACAAATATTTTCCCACCGCCCCAAAATCAACCTTAGGCCCCTTTCACACTGGGGAGTTTTTCATGCGGTTTAGCGCTAATATTAGCGCTATTATACCGCATGAAAAATTCCTGCCTGTAGCCTTCAATGTAAAAGCCCGAAGGCTTTCACACTGAAGCGGTGCGCTAGCAGGACCGCTCCAAAAGTCCTGCTAGCCGCTTCTTTACAGCGGTAAAGGAGCGGTGTGTTCACCGCTCCTTTACCGCGGCTGCCCATTGAAATCAATGGGACACCGCGGTAATACCGCCCGCAAACCGCGGCAATAGCATCGGTTTGCGGGCAGTATTAACCCTTTTTCGGCCGCTAGCGGGGGTTAAATTCACCCCCCAAGCGACCGCATACCGCGGTAAGAACGACGGTATAGCAGCGCGCTGCTATACCGCCACCGCTCCTGCCCGCCCCAGTGTGAAAGGGGCCTTAGGACAAATCCCTCCCCTCAAAATCCCCCTCCTAGCTCAAGCCCTTCCCCTACAAATGCCACCTCCCCAGCACACATCTTCTCCATCCAATCCTTCCTCTAAGCTCAAATTTCTCCTCCTAGCACAAATCCTTCCCCCCCACCAAATTTCATCTCCCAGCACAGCCCTCTTCCCCTAGCACTGGTTTTACTACCCCTTGGCCACTAAAATGAATGGCTCAGAAGTTCACCCTTCTGAACAAGTTACATGTTACACCCGTATTTAGGGCATAACATGGAACATGTTCAGCATCCACCCCCTCTCCCCCAATACCCACCACCCGACAGTGTGCGCCCACAAGGCCTGTGTCATTTATTCACAGATTTCTTAGGGGAAAAAAAAATATTTGCACATTTTTTACCTGCAAAAAAAATGGGCATTTAAATTTTTTTTCAAAAGTTGAACTTAACCTTTAACCACTTCAGCCCCGGATCATTTTGGCTGGCCAAAGACCAGGCCACTTTTTGCGATTCGGCACTGCGTCGCTTTAACTGACAATTGCGCGGTCGTGCGACGTGGCTCCCAAATGAAAAATTTACGTCCTTTTTTTCCCCCCACAAATAGAGCTTTCTTTTGGTGGTATTTGATGCGGTTTTTATTTTTTGCGCTATTAACAAAAATAGAGCGACAATCTTGAAAAAAAAAATTCAATATTTTTTACTTTTTGCTATAATAAATATCCCCCAAAAATATATAAAAAAACATATTTTTCCTCAGTTTAGGCCGATACGTATTCTTCTACATATTTTTGGTAAAAAAGTTGCAATAAGCGTATATTGATTGGTTTGCGCAAAAGTTATAGTGTCTACAAAATAGGGGATAGAATTATGACATTTTTATTATTATTTTTTTTAACTAGCAATGTCGGTGATTTGCGATTTTTATCGTGACTGCGACTTTATGGCGGACACATCGGACACTTTTGACACATTTTTGGGACCATTGTCATTTTTACAGCGATCAGAGCTATAAAAATGCACTGATTACTGTGAAAATGACACTGGTCGGGGAGGGGTTAACCTGTAGGGGGCGCTGAAGGGATTAAGTGTGTCCTAGAGAGTGATTCTAACTGTCAGGGGGCGTGGCTATGAGTGACATGTCACTGATCGCTGATCCCGGTGACAGGGGATCGCTGTTCCCGATGATCGCGGGACACCAGCGGACATCGAGTCCACGGGGCACGGAGCTTGCGCGACCACACGGCGACAAATTAAAGGGGCCGTGTATATATACGCCCATTTGCGCAGCTGTGCCATTCTGTCGACGTATAAGTTTGTGAGGCGGTCGGCAAGCAGTTAATTTTCCCAAAAAAAAAAAATCTACTACCATTTTAGGCTGCATTCACACCTGAGTGTTTTTAGCTCATAAAACGCTTGTAAAACGCCCCCAAAAAACACCTGAAAAATGCCCAACAAGCAAAACCCCATTCATTTCAATGGCACCTGTTCACATTTGAGTGGTTTGTCACCTGAAGCAAAACGCCCTCTTGGCTGGAGCTGTTGTGTCACTCACACTGACCTCTGTCATTTCTCGCCAACTCTGAGTCCCAGGGCAGCGCTCCTTGCATTTCAAGAAAGGGGCCAAACACCATGACGTCACTATGCCTACCCCAGCCCGACTTGGGTACACCCTGAACCCAAACACCACTTTGCTGCTTTTGGAACTACGCATGTGCAGTTGCAAGCAGACCTGTGGCCAGGCCCCGGACTGGCCATAGGGCACACCAGGCATTTGCCCGGTGGGCCGCGGGCACACATCAATTTTGGGCCTGACTGACTTCATGGGCAGCTGCTGGAGCCAGCCCTGCTCACCCGCTGCCGGCCTCTCCACGGGGAGGGCCGCATCCATGTCCTCCTGGCCGGGGTTCCCCCAGTCCCCACCGCCCACTCTCCCAGTCCCACACCCATGCGATCCGATTTGGCAAACTGCGCTGCGTTTTGTAAACCGATTGCGGGGTGTCGTTAACTTAACATACACTCTGCAATTGGTTCACATGGACAGGTTGCGGTTTTAGATGCAGTGCTGAAACCGCAGCAAATTTACTGGGAATTCGCACCACATCTAGTGTAAATCCTAGGCTAAGAGATAACAGTTACATTTAGGGCACATTAAAAATATATTACCCAAAATTATATATAAGGCCCCTTTCACACTGGGGCGCGATGGTAAAGCGCCACAATTTTTGCGGAGGTATTCGGCCACTAGCGGGGCACTTTTAACCCCGCTAGCGGCTGAAAAAGGGTTGACCCCCGCAGCGGCGGTTTGCCGGCGGTATGGCCACGCTGCCCATTCATTTTAATGGGCAAGAGCGGCGGAGGAGCAGTGTACACACCGTTCCTTCACCGCTCCAAAGATGCTTGCAGGACATTTTTTAACGTCCTGCCAGCAAACCTTTTTGCGATTCGGCACTGCGTCGCTTTAACTGACAATTGCGCGGTTGTGCGACATGGCTCCCAAACAAAATTGAGGTCCTTTTTTTCCCACAAATAGAGCTTTCGTTTGGTGGTATTTGATCACCTCTGCGGTTTTTATTTTTTGCGCTAAAATTCAATATTTTTTACTTTTTACTATAATAAATATCCTCAAAAAATATATAAAAAAACATTTTTTTCCCTCAGTTTAGGGCGATACGTATTCTTCTACATATTTTTGGTAAAAAAAAAAAAAAAATCGCAATAAGCGTTTATTGATTGGTTTGCACAAAAGTTATAGCGTCTACTAAATAGGGGATAGTTTTATGGCATTTTTATTAATATTTTTTTTTTTTTACTAGTAATGGCGGCGATCAGCGATTTTTATCGTGACTGCGACATTATGGCGGACACATTGGACACTTTTGACACCATTTTGGGACCATTCACATTTACATAGTTGCCAACAGTCCCTAATTTCCCAGGACAAGCACGATTTTTGGACCCTTGTCCCGGATTGGGCTTGTCCAATTCCATTACTCAGTGTATCTGTATAGAAGAGGATGTCGGGACTCAGATTAGATTGTCGGAACTGCTGAATAAAGATAAGAACTTTCTCCTAATAACAATAACTACTCGTGTTCCTCCACCAGCTGAGCAGATCACAGAGCCACAGTCTGGATCAGCACAGGAGGTAAGTACTTCTTGAGCCCTCCGGGGGGGGGTTAAATAGGGTTCCTTCTCCTGGCCCCCCAGCAGAAGTTTTTTGGAATTGCTGCAGACAATAGGTTACTGCACAGAATATACTGGCATGGCTGAACAGCTTTACCCCGGGTTCACACACTTGTGCAAACACAGACATCGCATGTGATTCGCACCCGCATGCGATGTCTGTGCAATCAATGCGAGTTCAGCCCATACAGTTGTATACAGTTCTATGGCTAAACTCGCATTAAATTTGCAGAAAAACAGTGCAGGGACTCCCCCCCCGCACTGGAATCGGATCACATGGGTGTTCTCACCGATGCGATCCGATTCCTGTGCGAGTTCACAGTTCGCACTGCGATCTGCAAACCGATCCGGGGGTGTCATTGACAATGTAATGACACCCACAGGGGTTCACAGAGGGCAATGTGAACGGCTTGCGGGAGAGATGTGATGCAGGACCTGGCGCTGGAATCGCGCTGGTTCCCACATCGCATATGTGTGAACCTAGGCTCAGGGCTCGTTTACACATGTGGTGCCCCCTCTGAAGAGCAATCCATGTTTGGATCGCTCTTCGGGGAATTTGACAGGCAGTGAGGAGGTGTTATATCACCTCCTCACCACTTGTTTAAACTCTACAGCAGCACCCTGCAACTGAATGCATTGCACAGGGATGCAGGAAACCCCCATTCACTTGGATGGGCCACATTCAGCAGGCATTACAGTTTGCTGAACCCAGCAGTGCAAACAATTTTTGCCACACTGTGATGAAAAGAATTTTGACTGTTGCGTGTGCACATTCCCCCCTCTGCTTCAGCTTAAGAGGAACAGTTGGGTGGCAGTAAAAACACAGCTCAATCTCTATTTTTTACTGTCCCCCAACCACAAGTGTAAACAAAGTCGCAGAGCACTCTGAAGAGTAATCCACACCACAGTGGATCATTTCTTAGAAGTATTTGACAGATGGTGAAGAAGCGTTATGTTTTCTCCTCACCACCTGTATTTAACCCCTAAAATCCCATACCACTGTGCTGTAGCCATTGTGCATTGCACACAGTTGCTGCACAGCCCCATTCAGTTGAACAGGTCGAGTTAAAGTGGAGGGCCACCCAGAAAAATGTTTTACTTTAAAAATCCTAAAAAAAAAAAAAAAAAAAATTAATACAAAAAAAAAAAAATTATACTCATCCGAAATGCCTGTTGCTATGCGGAAGGCCCCTAATCTGCCTCTACTGTGCCTCTTCCTTGTCCTCGGATTGAGAACTTCCGCTTCCTCTTCTTGCGAATGGGGCGTGCTGCCTTCTGGGAACTGTGTGTATCCCAGGAGGCAAGCCGCCCCATTCACAAAGCGCCGTGCATGTGGCGCATGCGCAGCAGGAAACGGGCAGTGAAGCTGTAAGGCTTCACTGCCTGTTTCCCTTAGTCAGGATGGAGGAGCCGTTACCTGGCAGCAGCGATCCGATCGCCGTGGCGGGACCGACATCGCGGGCGAGTAGGACAGGTAAGTGTCCTTATTAAAAGTCAGCAGCTACACTGTTAGAGAAGCCCGGAGCAAAAAAGTAAAGCGACATAGGCGAAGGGCTGGGCATGACTAGGGAAACAGGGGACTGAGAAAGGGAGCCATTGGCTAAGCAGGTGGGGGGGTAGGATTGGCTGAGTTGGAGTGGGGGGTAGGGCCAGAGGGCACATAAATATGTGGGGACCCCTCCCCCTGGCAACACAGCGGGGGTGAAAGTTCGCCATGTCACACGTAGAGGACTTGCTGGCCCAGCTACGGGCTGAGGCGGCGCAGCATGGCCCAGGTTGGCTCCAGGAGACCTTGGGGCCAATGCTGGCGGTGTCGGCGGCGGATGCGGCCACGAAGGGGAGGGCATCGGCGCGAGCTCGGCAATCCAAGGCGCCGGAGCGCTTCTCTCCCGACCCCCCCCCACGAGCTCAGCGTCGCTCTGGGAGTCCCTATTCGAGGGCCCCTTCGGCCCCCCCCGCAAAGCGAACAGCCAAGCCGGCGGGGGGGAGCGCCGGAAGGAATCCCCATCGTGGACGGAGCTCGGCGGGTGGTCGTTCCGGGAGCTCCGGAGCGGCCACGCGGCCCGCGCATCGTGTGGAGTCGGACGCAGCGGGCCCCGCCCCCCGTGTGACGTCACCGGGGCGGGCGCCTCGGCGGGGGAGATCGGAGAGCGCGGTGGTCGGGCCTACCACCGCGGCCGGCGACCTGGCTACAGCGATGGGGGTGCGGCACTGCGCGGCAGGAGATGGAG
Organism: Rana muscosa; assembly: GCA_029206835.1. Lineage (NCBI taxonomy): Eukaryota > Metazoa > Chordata > Amphibia > Anura > Ranidae > Rana > Rana muscosa. The sequence continues at coordinate 40,537,254 of JARGYO010000094.1, forward strand.
CGGCAGAAGATGAGGCGGAACGTGGCGTCGGTGGAAAAGCGACGCGGAAGTCGGTGAACGGGTCTGGAGGGTGGAGTCGGATGGCGTCAGGACCCGCGGCAGCCAGGGATCCTTCACCTGGTGGGCCTTCTTCGGAAGAGGACGAGTTGGCGGTTCGGTCGGAGGGAGAACTGGTGGACTCGGAGGGCGATGGCGTTCCACAGACAAGGTCGGCGGCGGTGGAGTCGGGACGATCGGCTGGTGGGTCACTTCCTGGGCAGCCTGGTAAGTCAGTTTCTCACTTATTTTCCATGGGGTTCTCTGATGTGCGGCCGGCTAAGGTTGGTTCGTTAGGGGGTAATCAGGGGGTTCCCCGGGGGGAGGTTGCTGGGGCCGGTTTATTGCAGGGAGCTGAGGAGTTGGATACCGGTTTTAGGGGGTTTTTGGCGGGGATTAAAGGAGCTCGTGGGTACGTTTGAAAAACAGGGCAGTGTCCCCGTTAACCCGGCTGCGGCGTGGGTCCCGCCGCAAGATGGGGATGGGGGTCTGGTGGTGGCTGCGGCGGCGCCAGCGTTTTCGGTGGCGGCGGTGCAGACAACAGCAGTGGTGGACGCGCAGCAGGCTGCGGTTGGCAAAGGGGATGCGGGCAGACAGGACCTGGTTAGGTTGGCGGATTCAGCTAGGTGCGAGATGTACATTTGTTTTGCGGGGCCGCTTGGGGCGCATTTGAAGTCGGAAGTTCGGGACAAGATTTGGAAAGGTGAGTATGTGGAGATTTTCTCACTGCTTCCGCTGGGGAAGTTTAATTTAGACAGGGTCAGGCCGGACGATTCCAAGAAGGAGGATGAAGAAAAGCGTAGGTATCGCCTGATTCCGCGGACGTTCATGAATTGGCTGCAAGCCTTTGCCATCCTAGCTAGCGTAATTGGGCAAAAGGAGCCTGAACATTGTTCGGGCCTTTTTTGCTATCAGGATGCGGTTGGAGAGGCCTATAGGGTGTATGGGGGTTCGGCTTGGTTGAGGTATGACGAGGAGTTCAGACAAAGGATGGCGGTGCGTCCAGAGTTGAGGTGGGACCACAAGGACATTAATCTGTGGATCCGTTTGATGAACGCGCCAAGGGCTCCGAATCAGTTTTTTCAGGGGGGGGCCGGTGGATCGTCATCCCCAGGACAACCGGCCGGTAAGGCAAAAGGGGTCTGTTGGCAATACAATTCGGGATCCTGCAAGTTTGGAGGGTCGTGCAGATTCAAGCATGAGTGCCCCGGTTGTGGGGGTTCCCATGCCCTGTCCAGATGTTTTAGGCTGGGGAAGGGGCGATCTGGGGAGTCTGCGAACAAGAGGGAGGACTCCAGTGATGGTGGCAAGGATGCGCCCGTTTCTCGGTAGGTATCCGGATAGACAGGCTGCTCACTTGTTGGAAAAGGGTTTTACGGACGGGTTTGAAATTACGTGTGTTTTGGGGGCGGTTCCACCGGTGGCTCGTAATCTGCGCTCAGCTTTGCAACACCCGGAGGTGGTTTCGGAGAAACTGCGGAGGGAAGTTGCATTGGGCCGCATGAGTGGCCCTTTTGCGGTTGTTCCACTGGCTGATCTGGTGGTGTCCCCACTGGGAGTGGTGCCTAAGAAGGAGCCTAACAAATTTCGGCTCATCCACCACCTTTCGTTTCCAAAAGGGGGGTCGGTCAACGATGCTATCGATCCTCACGCTTGCACAGTGGGTTATACGTCCTTTGATGCGGCAGTGTTTTGGGTTAGGCACTATGGGCAGGGGGCATTGATGGCAAAATCGGATGTGGAGGCGGCGTTCCGCCTGCTGCCAGTGCACCCCGATAGTTTCCGTTTTTTGGGTTGCTCATGGAAAGGCGAATTCTATGTGGATCGATGCTTACCGATGGGTTGCTCCGTATCGCGCGCTGTTTGAGAAGTTTAGTTCTTTTCTGGAATGGGTGGTCAGGGATGTGTCGGGGGTAGGTTCGATCATACACTATCTGGATGACTTTCTCTGCGTGGGCCCAGCCTCGTCCAAGATTTGCGCGGTGCTGCTGGCGACACTGGAACACATCGCTGAACGCTTCGGGGTGCCGTTGTCGCCCGACAAGACGGAAGGGCCAAGTACGGTCATGACGTTCCTAGGGATTACGTTGGATTCGGACGCAATGGAGTGCCGCTTGCCGGTGGACAAATTGGTGGCGTTGAAGGTAGAGATCAGAGGTATGTTGGGTTTACGGAAGGTTCAGCTGAGAACGTTGCAGTCATTGCTGGGAAAGCTCAACTTCGCCTGTCGCATTCTGCCAATGGGCAGGGTATTTTGCCGACGGCTGTCGGCAAGTAAGGCCGGGGTACAGTCACTGAGGCATTTTGTGCGCTTGGTGAAGGCGCACAGGGAGGATCTGCAGGTATGGCATACGTTCCTGGAATCTTTTAATGGCAGAGCGTTGTGGATGACAGGCCCTGTTAGTAATTTCGACCTGGAACTTTTTACGGACGCGGCTGGCTCCGCTGGTTTTGGAGCTTTTTTCCAAGGCAAGTGGAGTGCTGGTCCATGGCCGGTGTGTTGGGTGGAAGCTGGTTTCACAAAAAACCTGGTGCTGCTGGAATTGTTTCCGGTGGTGTTGGCGGTGGAACTGTGGGGCGAGGCTTTCAGGGATCTGAAGGTACGTTTCCACGGGGACAACCTTGGGGTGGTGCAGGTGATCAACAGGGTGTCGGCTTCATCTCCTCCGGTAGTTAGGCTGCTTCGGCATTTGGTGTTGCGATGCCTGCAATTGAATGTTTTTGTATATGCGGTTCATCTTCCCGGGGTGGAGAATGTTATTGCTGGCGCTTTGTCTCGCTTTCAGTGGGACAGGTTCCGAGAGTTGGCGCCGGAAGCGGAGCAACTGGGGGCGCCTTGTCCCGACTGGCTGTGGAGGATTGCATTGGCGTAGTCTCCGGATGGATCAGAAGGTCGGTGAGTGAGACGACGTGGGTTGCCTATAACAAGGTATGGCAGGAATGGGTGGCTATGTGTCGGATGACGGGGGTGGATACATCAGGACCTGAAGTGTGTTTGCTGTTGTTGTATTTTCTATCTAGACAGATGGAGGAAGGTGTGTCCGTCTCGATGTTGGGTAGGAAGTTGGCTGGGTTGGCCTTTTTGTTTAAGTGGCAGGGTGGCCCGGACCTTACTAAGGATTTTTGGGTGCGTCAGGCGCTTAGAGGTTATAGAAGGTCCAGGCCAAGCAGGGACTCCAGGCGACCAGTGTCGTTTGAGGTTCTGCAGGGAATTTTGGCTCGGTTATCGGAGGTCTGCGCCTCGGTATACGAGATTTTCTTGTTCAGAGCTGCTTTTGCGTTAGCATTTTTTGGGGCATTTAGGATATGCGAGCTGGTCAGCCCTTCCAAGAAAGTTCAAGGGGGTATTTGGGGTTCGGAGGTGCGCTGCCAAGGAGAGAGTGTGGCTGTATGGTTGCGGAAGTCCAAAACTGACCAAAAGGGGAAGGGTAAGTCTGTGCAGGTCTTCTCGCTGCCGGGCTCTCCACTTTGTCCAGTGGGGGCCGTGAGGGAGTTCATGGGGGTACGACCGCCGGCGGAAGGGTCGTTTTTGATACACGCCGACGGGTCCCCGTTATCAAAATTTCAATTTGTGTCTGTGTTCAGAAAATGTTTGAAGGTTCTTGGGTTAGACGATAGGGAGTTTGCGTCGCACTCTTTTAGGATAGGGGCGGCAACGGAGGCAGCTCGGTGGGGGTTGGACTCTGAGTCAGTAAAGCGCATTGGTAGATGGGAGTCCAACAGATTTCGCCTATACATCCGTCCCCAGCTATTAGTGGGGGTGTGAGGGTTGGGGGCGGGGCTGATTGTCAAGCATTTTGGGGGGATTGCATGCTGGGTTTGTTGGGTCGGCTGTTGGTTACGGTGGTGTGCTTGTTCTTTCTTTCAGGTGCGGCGCCGGCCCTGGTCTGGATTTTGGGCCACTCATATGTGTTCTGGGGGACGAAGAGGGCAGATGTTAGGCCAGAGGGCCGGCAATTGGGGTTTCCTAGACAGGAGGCCTGTGTCCGCTGGCTGGGAGTGCCGGGGATGTTGTGGAGTAGAATGATCCCGGAGGTGCATCGATTTGCACGTCTTGATCGGCCGCCTGACGTTCTAGTCCTGCACGTAGGCAGCAATGATCTAGGAGCCAGGTCTATGTTGGATGTAACGAAGGATATCAAGTTTGATATACTTTGTCTGCGCATGGCATTCCCGGACATGGTGATTGTGTGGTCCGACATGGTGGCTAGGACATCATGGAGGATGGCTAGGTCGTTAGAAGGTATCAATAGGGCCCGGAGAAAGATCAATCGGGATGTGGCTAGGTATTTAGTTAGGAATGGGGGGCTGGTGATACGGCATATGGAGTTGGAGGTGGATACATGGCGCTACGTTCGGGGCGATGGGGTGCACCTGAATGATGTGGGTATAGACATGTGGGCGTTGGGGATACAAGATGGCATCCAGAGGGCTCTTAGGGTGTGGAGGAGCACTCAATTGTAAAGGTTTTTTCATTTGGGTGCTGTGGCGGGTGTCTGGTCTTTGCAGGGGAAGGAGGAGACCTCGGGAAGAAGAGTTCAGGACCCGTCGTTGGTATGGGTCCTGATTGGGGGTTGCCAGTTAACGGAGGTTTAGCTGCAAGCATGGATAAAGAGGGCACTGCGGTCATGGTTGTCTCTGAGCCAGCATGTCGGCTTGAGGCCTATTAACAGATTTGAGAGGTACCGCAGTGCAATAGTTACACAGATGGAAAAGAAATCGAGGTTCCTGCAAGGATCGACACTGGGATTTTTGACTGATGGGTTTTTTCATAACTGACGTTTAGGTTATTGTTAATTAAAATATTATTTGAATAAATAAGGCTGCTACGGCCTATGTTTTCCCCAACGTCAGTGTGGTCTCGTTTACTTAGGTAAGGAGGGTTAATGTGGGGATTGTGAAGGGTTAAGTTAATGGAAGGTACATCTGTTATACTTTAGTCCAGAGAAGCCCGGAGCAAAAAAGTAAAGCGACATAGGCGAAGGGCTGGGCATGACTAGGGAAACAGGGGACTGAGAAAGGGAGCCATTGGCTAAGCAGGTGGGGGGTAGGATTGGCTGAGCTGGAGTGGGGGGTAGGGCCAGAGGGCACATAAATATGTGGGGACCCCTCCCCCTGGCAACACAGCGGGGGTGAAAGTTCCCGCCCACCCTCCCTTAATAATGGGGCGAGGAGTATAGGCATGGTTTTCAGTGGTTATGTTTACGGGAATGGTTTGTGCCGGAGTGGGAGTCGTGGCAGCGGCGGGTGTCTGGTCTTTGCAGGGGAAGGAGGAGACCTCGGGAAGAAGAGTTCAGGACCCGTCGTTGTTATGGGTCCTGATTGGGGGTTGCCAGTTAACGGAGGTTTAGCTGCAAGTACGGATAAAGAGGGCACTGCGGTCATGGTTGTCTCTGAGCCAGCATGTCGGCTTGAGGCCTATTAACAGATTCGAGAGGTACCGCAGTGCAATAGTTACACAGATGGAAAAGAAATCGAGGTTCCTGCAAAGATCGACACTGGGATTTTTGACTGATGGGTTTTTTCATAACTGACGTTTAGGTTATTGTTAATTAAAATATTATTTGAATAAATAAGGCTGCTACGGCCTATGTTTTCCCCAACGCCAGTGTGGTCTCGTTTACTTAGGTAAGGAGGGTTAATGTGGGGATTGTGAAGGGTTAAGTTAATGGAAGGTACATCTGTTATACTTTATAAACTGGCTGCACCTCCCCGCTTTAAGCAAGCGCAGTGCCGTACGCTAGTGGGCTCTTTCACACGGGTGATCCTTCCGGCAGACTCCACTTTGCTCAGCGGGGGGGGATCGATCTGCTGATGTTCACTGAGCAGGCAGATGACAGGTCTGTCTCCGGCTCACTGTGCAGAGACGGACCTGTCAGAGCCCTGTTCTCCAGACGGATGGAAAATAGGGTCACCATCCGTCACACGGACAGAATCGGATCGCATAGCGGCGGGGTGTCAGCGAACATGTCACCGCTATAATCCGCCGCTCCATAGGGGAGAATGGAGGCTCCGATCAGGTCCGCCTGAAAAATTTGACAGGTCTGATCAGAAAGCCCGCGTGAAAGGGGCTTTCGTGTTCGGGTTTGGCTTGAAGAAAAGGTGGCAACCCTAGTTAGGCGGTCCTTAAAGCGGAGGAGGGGCAGCCAGTTTAAAAAAAAAAAAAAAGTCAGCAGCTACTAACAGTGTAGCTGCTGACTTTTAACTAGGGCTGGGCGATTTTCCCCCCAAAAAAATCTGCGATTTTTTTATAAAAAACTCGATTTACGATTCGATTTTTTTATTTTTTATTATTATTATTATATTAATTAAAGTGCATCAACAAACAAAATTGCAAAGGCAAACCCTTTCTCTAACTGCAAAGTCAGTGTGCAACAAAGATTGTTAAACATCCAAATTATTAATACTGTATTTGGATTTAGCTAATAAAACAACAAAAAATCCTGAGGTTACTCTTAGTTGAATTGAACTGTGTCCATGCCTCACTGTACCCGTGTCTCACTGTACCCGTGTCTCACTGTGCCCATGCTTCAATCACTGTGCCCGTACCTGATGCAGATTTTCATGGTATACGGATTTTACTGCTACACCGGTGGCCATTCAAGTATTCAAAAGCCGCGCCTCCTCCTCGTCTGTGATAGGCGGAACACTCAATTTCCCAGCATTCAGTGTTCCGCCTATCATGGTCATCCTCATAACACAGACAAGGATGAGAGGATGTCCGTGATAGGCTGAACACTGCCTGCTGTGAAATTGAGTGTTCCGCCTATCACAGACGACGAGGACTCGGGAGGCGCGGCTTTTGAACACTGCAATGGCCGCCGTCTGTCTGCATGACACGCTGATCGGGTAGGCAGACGGCAGCTGCGGCGAGTAGATGTAATTGGGGTAACGCTGCCCAGTGCCATTCCGGATACGCCCCCTGCAGTCCTGCTATGGAAACTTTGAAGGAAAAAAAAAGAAATCTAAAAAAATCGATTTTCTTTAAATCTGAATCGATTTGAGCTCAAAACTCGATTCAAGATTAAAATCGATTTTTTTCCCAGCCCTACTTTTAACCCCCTCCTTACTGGGCACTTTCGCCCCCTTCCTTCCCAGACCAATTTTCTGCTTTCAGGGCTCTCGTACTTTCAATGACAATTGCGCGGTCATGCTACACTGTACCCAAATGACATTTTTATCATTTTTTTTCGCACCAATAGAGCTTTCTTTTGGTGGTATTTATTCACAACTACGTTTTTTATTTTTTGCGATATAAGCGAAAAAAAGAGCGGAAATTTGTAAAAAAAAAAAAAAAACAATATTTTCTTCTTTCTATTTTAAAAGAAATCCCATAAAATCAAATTTTTACATAAATTGAAGCCAAAATGTATTCTGCTACATGTCTTTGGTAAAAAAATTCCCGTTAAGTGTATAATAATTGGTTCGTGTGATCCCGGACACATGTACGCAAATGATCATGTACAGATGTGCGCAGGTGATCACGGACATATGTGTGCAGATGATCATCGGGACATATGATTTTACTGTTACATATGTGTGGGGACAGGTGTTTTTACTATGTGGGGACAGGTGTGTGTGGGGACAGGTGTTTTTACTATGTGGGGACATGTGTGTGGGGACATTGTGTGTGCGGACAGGTGTTTTTACTATATGGGGACATGTGTGTGGGGACATTGTGTGTGGGTACATGTGTTTTTACTATGTGGGGACATGTGTGTGTGGGGACATTGTGTGTTGGGACAGGTGTTTTTACTATGTGGGGACATGTGTGTGGGGACAGGTGTTTTTACTATATGGGGACATGTGTGTGGGGACAGGTGTTTTTACTATGTGGGGACATGTGTGTGTGGGGACAGGTGTTTTTACTATATGGGGACATGTGTGTGGGGACATTGTGTGTGGGTACATGTGTTTTTACTATGTGGGGACATGTGTGTGGGGACATTGTGTGTTGGGACAGGTGTTTTTACTATGTGGGGACATGTGTGTGGGGACAGGTGTTTTTACTATATGGGGACATGTGTGTGGGGACAGGTGTTTTTACTATGTGGGGACATGTGTGTGTGGGGACAGGTGTTTTTACTATGTGGGGACATGTGTGTGGGGACATTGTGTGTGGGTACATGTGTTTTTACTATGTGGGGACATGTGTGTGGGGACATTGTGTGTGGGGACAGGTGTTTTTACTATGTGGGGACATTGTGTGTGGGGACAGGTGTTTTTACTATGTGGGGACATGTGTGTGGGGACATTGTGTGTGGGGACAGGTGTTTCTACTATGTGGGGACATGTGTGTATGGGGACAGGTGTGTTTACTGTGTGTGTTTTACATTGTGGGGACACTAGGCTGGTGATCAGTGAGTAAAAATCAGCTCATCCTCACTGATCACCAGCCAGGCTGCAGCGATCCACTTTCCTCTCCTCACCGACAACTTCTGTGTGTGGAGAGGAAAGCCAAACGCCTAGCAACCGGCTCTGTGTTTACATCACACGACGGCTGTGATTGGACACAGCCATCATGTGATCAGGAGGGCCAATCACAGAGCCCTCCTGCCGATCTGAGATGCGCTGTGTCTGGATGACACGAGTGAATCGGGATTGCACCGCTGCGCAGGAACGCGCGCGCTCCCCCTCGTTCCTGAACGTCCACTCAGAAGGAGAGAGCGCCCACCCGGTAGGGTGCCACGTGTCCCGGATTTTGCAGGTCTGTCCCGGGTACCTTCATTCCAGGACAATACAGTGTCCCGGAATGAAACTGACACAGCCACCCCCCCCCCCCCCCCGGGCCAATCTGATGCTCCCAAAAAAGGCCGCCACATCACCACTTTACTCCCTGACAGTACTTGTCCTGGCCGGGAATGCCCGGAGGAGCACAATCCCTGCCCCCTGCTTGTGATTGGAGAAATCATAAATCCTGCCTCTTGTGTCCAATCACTGTGCTGTGATTCGTTACAGCACAAGCTGATTTTTGGGAAGGGGGGGTGTCCCTGAATGGTAGTTTGGAAATGTGGTCACCCTACCACCCGGCCGTATATGTACAGTGGCTGGGTGGGAAGTAGTTAATAAGGACACTTACCTGTCCTACTCGCCCGCGATGTCGGTCGCTCCACGGCGATTAATCGCTGCTGCCAGGCTCCTGGCTCCTCCATCCTGACTAAGGGAAACAGGCAGTGAAGCCTTACGGCTTCACTGCCCGTTTCCTACTGCGCATGCGCCACTCGCACGGCGCTTTGTGAATGGGGCGGCTTGCCTCCTGGGATACACACAGTTCCCAGAAGGCAGCGCGGCCCCATTCACAAGAAGAGGAAGCGGAAGGAGACCCACCGCGGATTAGAAAAGGCACATCAGAGGCAGATTAGGGGACTTCCGCATAGCAACAGGCATTTCGGGTGAGTATAAAAAAAATTTATTTATTTTTTTCTATTAATTTTTTTCCTCTTTTAGGATTTTTAATGTAATTTTTTTTTCCTGGGTGGACCTCCGCTTTAAGTGGTTAAATGCAGGACACCTTTTGGGCCCCAAGAACTGTCCCTCTCACACAATGTTTTACACACAGCATGAGGAGAGCAGAGCAAGCTTTGGTCTGCTCAGTGGTCTCTACTGTGTGTAAAAGAGACCACTGACCAGACCAAAGCACCTCATGCTGTGTGGAAAACGTCATTCTTTGCAAACACGTTAGGCTGGTTGGCATCACTTACCGTTTAGCGGTCTTCTCTAGGCCCTGGTATCCTGTGTAACATCAGGCAGAAGAAGGGGATTCCTCCTCAGGCAGCTGGCTCCTCCCCCTTCATGGTCACCTAACGATCCTTTGGCTGTTTCATGTGTCTGAAGTGGTTTCTCATTATCCTTACTGGTATGCTAGACAGCCCATGCTGGACCGTGAGGTACACAATAGTAGAAGAAGAGTCCTGGGGATTATGCCCGGGAATTGCTTTCCCCAGCCCAGGGGGCGCACTGACCTCTTTATCACTTCCCGAGGTCCCCAGGGGTCAGGACATTGTGGCTCCTCCCCTTTTACCGCGCTCTGCGGATCTCCTGCAATGTGCGGAGCGCGGCGGCTGAGCAGCTCCCCTCATCCACTGTCTCCAGAGTCCCGGATGGAGGCCGGACCATCTGTATAATGGAGGAACCTCACCCGCCACTGCCTGGCGACCTTCGGGGAGGAGGCTGACAGACAGTCCTGCCCAGACACATCGCATGACGTCACCCCCTAGACCGAGGGCACCCTGAAAAGCACTGCTTCCAGCCACCCCCCACACACGACCATGATCTGTATGTATATCTAGTATATGATGCCACCTACTGACCACCAGTCACTCATCCCACCTGCCAGCCAGACCCAGTCACCCTTTACCAGCTTCCTACCACCCCCTTCCCTGTCATCATCATCCCACCTGTACCCCTCTGCCAGCTTCCTACCACCCCCTGTCATCTTCATCCCACCTGTACCCCTCTGCCAGCTTCCTACCACCCCCTGTCATCTTCATCCCACCTGTACCCCTCTGCCAGCTTCCTACCACCCCCTGTCATTATCATCCCACCTGTACCCCTCTGCCAGCTTCCTACCACCCCCTGTCATCATCATCCCACCTGTACCCCTCTGCCAGCTTCCTACCACCCCCTGTCATCATCATCCCACCTGTACCCCTCTGCCAGCTTTCTACCACCCCCTCCCCTGTCATCATCATCCCACCTGTACCCCTCTGCCAGCTTCCTACCACCCCCTTCCCTGTCATCATCATCCCACCTGTACCCCTCTGCCAGCTTCCCACCACCCCCTGTCATCTTCATCCCACCTGTACCCCTCTGCCAGCTTCCTACCACCCCCTCCCCTGTCATCTTCATCCCACCTGTACCCCTCTGCCAGCTTCCTACCACCCCCTGTCATCTTCATCCCACCTGTACCCCTCTGTCAGCTTCCTACCACCCCCTCCCCTGTCATGATCATCCCACCTGTACCCCTCAGCCAGCTTCCTACCACCCCCTCCCCTGTCATCATCATCCCACCTGTACCCCTCTGCCAGCTTCCTACCACCCCCTTCCCTGTCATCATCATCCCACCTGTAACCCTCTGCCAGCTTCCTACCACCCCCTGTCATCTTCATCCCACCTGTACCCCTCTGCCAGCTTCCTACCACCCCCTGTCATCTTCATCCCACCTGTACCCCTCTGCCAGCTTCCTACCACCCCCTCCCCTGTCATCATCATCCCACCTGTACCCCTCTGCCAGCTTCCTACCACCCCCTCCCCTGTCATCATCATCCCACCTGTACCCCTCTGCCAGCTTCCTACCACCCCCACCCCTGTCATCATCCCACCTGTACCCCTCTGCCAGCTTCCTACCACGCCCTCCCCTGTCATCATCATCCCACCTGTACCCCTCTGCCAGCTTCCTACCACGCCCTCCCCTGTCATCATCATCCCACCTGTACCCCTCTGCCAGCTTCCTACCACCCCCTCCCCTGTCATCATCATCCCACCTGTACCCCTCTGCCAGCTTCCTACCACCCCCTGTCATCTTCATCCCACCTGTACCCCTCTGTCAGCTTCCTACCACCCCCTCCCCTGTCATGATCATCCCACCTGTACCCCTCAGCCAGCTTCCTACCACCCCCTCCCCTGTCATCATCATCCCACCTGTACCCCTCTGCCAGCTTCCTACCACCCCCTTCCCTGTCATCATCATCCCACCTGTACCCCTCTGCCAGCTTCCTACCACCCCCTGTCATCTTCATCCCACCTGTACCCCTCTGCCAGCTTCCTACCACCCCCTGTCATCTTCATCCCACCTGTACCCCTCTGCCAGCTTCCTACCACCCCCTCCCCTGTCATCATCATCCCACCTGTACCCCTCTACCAGCTTCCTACCACCCCCTCCCCTGTCATCATCATCCCACCTGTACCCCTCTGCCAGCTTCCTACCACCCCCTCCCCTGTCATCATCATCCCACCTGTACCCCTCTGCCAGCTTCCTACCACCCCCTCCCCTGTCATGATCATCCCACCTGTACCCCTCTGCCAGCTTCCTACCACCCCCTCCCCTGTCATCATCCCACCTGTACCCCTCTGCCAGCTTCCTACCACCCCCTCCCCTGTCATCATCATCCCACCTGTACCCCTCTGCCAGCTTCCTACCACCCCCTCCCCTGTCATAATCATCCCACCTGTACCCCTCTGCCAGCTTCCTACCACCCCCTCCCCTGTCATCTTCATCCCACCTGTACCCCTCTGCCAGCTTCCTACCACCCCCTGTCATCTTCATCCCACCTGTACCCCTCTGCCAGCTTCCTACCACCCCCTGTCATCTTCATCCCACCTGTACCCCTCTGCCAGCTTCCTACCACCCCCTGTCATTATCATCCCACCTGTACCCCTCTGCCAGCTTCCTACCACCCCCTCCCCTGTCATGATCATCCCACCTGTACCCCTCAGCCAGCTTCCTACCACCCCCTCCCCTGTCGTCATCATGCCACCTGTACCCCTCTGCCAGCTTCCTACTACCCCCCTCCCCTGTCGTCGTCATCATCCCACCTGTACCCCTCTGCCAGCTTCCTACCACCCCCCTCCCCTGTCATCATCATCCCACCTGTACCCCTCTGCCAGCTTCCTACCACCCCCTCCCCTGTCGTCATCATCATCCCACCTGTACCCCTCTGCCAGCTTCCTACCACCCACTCCCCTGTCATCATCATCCCACCTGTACCCCTCTGCCAGCTTCTTACCACCCCCTGTCATCATCATCCCACCTGTACCCCTCTGCCAGCTTCCTACCACCCCCTCCCCTGTCATCATCATCCCACCTGTACCCCTCTGCCAGCTTCCTACCACCCCCTGTCATCATCATCCCACCTGTACCCCTTTGCCAGCTTCCTACCACCCCCTGTCATCATCATCCCACCTGTACTCCTCTGCCAGCTTCCTACCACCCCCTCCCCTGTCATCATCATCCCACCTGTACCCCTCTGCCAGCTTCCTACCACCCCCTCCCCTGTCATCATCATCCCACCTGTACCCCTCTGCCAGCTTCCTACCACCCCCTCTCCTGTCATCATCATCCCTACTGTACCCCTCTTCCAGCTTCCTATCACCCCCTCCCCTGTCATCATACAACCTGTACCCCTCTGCCAGCTTCCTACCACCCCCTCCCCTGTCATCATCATCCCACCTGTACCCCTCTGCCAGCTTCCTACCACCCCCTGTCATCTTCATCCCACCTGTACCCCTCTGCCAGCTTCCTACCACCCCCTCCCCTGTCATGATCATACAAACTTTACCCCTCTGCCAGCTTCCTACCACCCCCTCCCCTGTCATCATCATCCCACCTGTACCCCTCTGCCAGCTTCCTACCACCCCCTTCCCTGTCATCAAACCACCTGTACCCCTCTGCCAGCTTCCTACTACCTCGCCTGTCATCATCATGCCACCTGTACCCCTCTGCCAGCTTCCTACCACCCCCTCTCCTGTCATCATCATCCCACCTGTACCCCTCTGCCAGCTTCCTACCACCCCCTGTCATCTTCATACCAGCTGTACCCCTCTGCCAGCTTCCTACCACCCCCTCCCCTGTCATCTTCATCCCACCTGTACCCCTCTGCCAGCTTCCTACCACCCCCTGTCATCATCATCCCACCTGTACCCCTCTGCCAGATTTCTACCACCCCCGTCATCTTCATCCCACCTTTACCCCTCTGCCAGCTTTCTACCACCCCCCCCCTGGTAATGAGCAGTAACCCATAGCAACCAATCAGTGAGCAGTAATAATGTGTAGTAACCTCTAACAACCAATCACTGAGTGGTAATATTGTGCAGTAACTTCTAGCAACCAATTAGTGAGTGGTTATAATGTGCAGTAAGCAAGCAATCAGTGAGCCTTGAGCAATCAGTGAGTGAACCAGATATTTATGTTTACATTAATAAAGTTGTTTTTAGATAAGTCTATGTGTGTGTTTAGTTTTTTGGGATGTTGGGGTGGAGAGTGAAAGTGCTAGGGGTGGGGGGCCCCGGAAAATGTTTTCCCAGCATCCAATCAATATTAAAGACCACCCTGGGTGTCCCTGGGCTGGCGGTGTGAGGAGGCCGGCACACACTGGGGTAAAGCCATGGAGGTTCCTGCCAGCTGTACCACACCCCACACTGAGAACATCTCAAGGTGTAGTTCTCCACACTAGTAAGCTGGTGCCTGCGCCCTGCAGAGACTTCACCTCCCAGGGTGCACTGTTGAGCTCTCAAAGCGAATGTCTGGTTCCTCTTGCTTGTAGTAGGGAATGGAGGAGTGTAAAGAGGGATCATCTGTACCCTGTCTGTGGGGGGATCATCTGTGGGGTTGTTGATCTAATGTTTGGTGGCGGCTGCAACAATGTGGTGTTAGCCGGGTGAGAAAAGTTTGCTTGTCATTACCATAATAAGACAATCTCTTGTATTATAGCCGCACAGTCTCTGACCATCTCTTGTATTATAGCCGCACAGTCTCTGACCATCTCTTGTATTATAGCCGCACAGTCTCTGACCATCTCTTGTATTATAGCCGCACAGTCTCTGACCATCTCTTGTATTATAGCCGCACAGTCTCTGACCATCTCTTGTATTATAGCCGCACAGTCTCTGACCATCTCTTGTATTATAGCTGCACAGCCTCTGACCATCTCTTGTATTATAGCCGCACAGTCTCTGACCATCTCTTGTATTATAGCCGCACAGTCTCTGACCATCTCTTGTATTATAGCCGCACAGTCTCTGACCATCTCTTGTATTATAGCCGCACAGTCTCTGACCATCTCTTGTATTATAGCCGCACAGCCTCTGACCATCTCTTGTATTATAGCCGCACAGTCTCTGACCATCTCTTGTATTATAGCCGCACAGTCTCTGACCATCTCTTGTATTATAGCCGCACAGTCTCTGACCATCTCTTGTATTATAGCCGCACAGTCTCTGACCATCTCTTGTATTATAGCCGCACAGTCTCTGACCATCTCTTGTATTATAGCCGCACAGTCTCTGACCATCTCCTGTATCATGTCTACATTTTTTTTGGCGGGGGGGGGGGGGGGGGGAGCCTACAGAGGAGTCATGAGTGGGAGCGCAGCTAGGACGGGCGTCATTGGAGGAGTCAGGTGTGTGTGGACTGTGGAGAGGAGAATATAGGATGAGACCAAAGCCGCCACGCTGGGGCTCAGAGAGAAATATCTGACTGAGCCCTGCATGGTGCACCTGAGAGGAGGTCAGTGACAGCGCAGCCAGGCCAGTCTGAGGTTGGGGGGGGGCACTGATGTAAGGGGGGAGTGAATACAGTAAGGTAAGGGGGCACTCAGATAAAGGTTCCCCCTTATATCAGTAACCCCCCCCCTTACATCAGTGTTCCCCTTTACATGAAATGTCCCCTTGCACTGTGAGGGGTTCTCCGGCAGACTCTGATGTAAGGGGGAACTCTGTGCTGGCCGGGTTATAATAACCTAACCTTCATGTTAAATGGAGAAATACGTTTTTTGACACTTTTGCTATAACTTAAACACATTGCTAATATACCCTATGCTAGGAGATGGTGGTGGATGGAGGAAGAGGCCGCCTGTCCTGGGACCACGTGCAGCTCATCAGGTGCTGTGAAGTAATAGCTGGATATGGGAATAACAATAATAAAAGGTGGTATTGCACTAAAATACTTTAACCACTTGCTTCCTGGGCACTAAACACCCCCCCCCCCCTCCTGCTCAGACCAATTTTCAGCGCTGACGCACTTTGAATGACAATTGCGCGGTCATACTACACTGTACCCAAATGGCATTTTTATCATTTTTTTCCCACGAATAGAGCTTTCTTTTGGTGTTATTTGATCATCTCTGCGGTTTTTATTTTTTGCGCTATAAACAAAAAAGAATGACAATTTAAAAAAAAAAAAACACAATATTTTTTACTTTTTGCTATAATAAATATCCCAAATTTTTTTTAAAAAAACATTTTTTTTTTCCTCAGTTTAGGCCAATACGTATTCTTCTACATATTTTTGATAAAAAAAAAAAAAAAAATCGCAACAAGCGTTTATTGATTGGTTTGCGCAAAAGTTATAGCGTCTACAAAATAGGGGATAGATTTATGGCATTTTTATTAATTTTTTTTAATTTTTTTTATCAGCGATTTTTATCGGGACTGCGACATTATGGCGGACACATCAGACACTTTTGGCGCTATTTTGGGACCATTCACATTAAGGCCCCTTTCTAGGGCTGGGCGATTTCCCCCCCCAAAAAAATCTGCAATTTTTTTTTATTATTTTTTTTTATTATTATTTTTTATAAAAACGATTCAATTTATTTTTTATTTTATTATTATATTAATTAAAGTGCATCGACAAACAAAATTGCAAAGGCAAACCCTTTCTCTAACTGCAAAGTCAGTGTGCAACAAAGATTGTTAAACATCCAAATTATTAATACTGGATTTGGATTTAGCTAATAAAACAACAAGTTGAATTGAACTGTGCCCATGCTTTACTGTGCCCATTCTTCATTGTGCCCATGCCTCACTGTGCCCGTGCTTCACTGTGCCCAATGCCTCACTGTGCCCGTACTTCACTGTGCCCATGCTTCAATCACTGTGCCCGTACCTAATGCAGATTTTCATGGGATACGGATTTTACTGCTACACCGGCGGCCATTCAAGTATTCAAAAGCCGCGCCTCCTCCTCGTCTGTGATAGGCGGAACACTCAATTTCCCAGCATTCAGTGTTCTGCCTATCACGGACATCCGCTCATCTTCATAACACAGACGAGGATGAGGGGATGTCCGTGATAGGCTGAACACTGCCTGCTGTGAAATTGAGTGTTCCGCCTATCACAGACGACGAGGACTCGGGAGGCGCGGCTTTTGAACACTGCAATGGCCGCCGTCTGTCTGCATGACACACTGATCAGGTAGGCAGACGGCGGCTTGCGGTTAGTTAGTGTTACATTACATCTACTTGCGGCGGCTGCGGCGAGTAGATGTAATTGGGGTAACGCCGCCCAGTGCCATTCCAGGATACGCCCCCTGCAGCCCTGCTACTGAAACTTTGAAAGAAAAAAAAAAAAAAACCTTTTTCTTCAAATCTGAATCGATTTGAACTCAGAACTCGATTCAAGATTAAAATCAATTTTTTTTTCCCAGCCCTACCCCTTTCACACGGACGGATAGAAAGGGGATAGAAAATCTGCTTTTAGCTGCGGAGTTTCTAGTTTTCTACCGCAGCTAAAAGCACACAATACTTTCCTATGGCCCCATTCACACACAACGTTTATCTGTGATTTCCTTACATGCGGTTCGGTGCGAATAGAAAAAATAGAATTGAATGCGTCCGGGTGCGATGTAGCGCAGCTATATGCACATAACCGCAGGTAATCGCAGTCTTTTGTGTCAACTGTGGATAGCAGCGTGAACAAAAGAAAAAAGACCAACAGGAAGCACATCAAAATAAAAACGGTTGCTATGGGGATGACAATAGAGGTCAACCGCAGCTAAACACGGCCGCATGTAAACGCAGCTAATCGCAATGTACAAATGCAGCTAATCACAGTGCCTGAAGCCTTGAATTTCACCGAACAAAAACATGCTTTTTACTGCGGCAATTTTGCCGTCCGTGTGAAAGGGGCCTTACAGCGAACAGTGCTATAAATATGCACTGATTACTGTATAAATGTGACTGGCAGGGAAGGGGTTAACACTAGGGGCGAGGAAGGGGTTAAATGTGTTTCCTAGATGTGTTCTAACTGTAGGGGGGAGGTGACCGACTGGGGGAGGTGACCGATGGTTGTCCCTATGTACAAGGGACACACCATCGGTCTCCTCTCTCCCTGACAGGACGTGGATCTCTGTGTTTACACACACAGATCCACGTCCCTGGCTCTGTGAGAGCCGATCGCGGGTACCTGGCGGACATTGCGGCCCCCAGGCACGCGCATCGGCACCCGCGTGACACAGCTCTTCCGCGATGCGCATCGTCAAGGGCGCGCATTGGCGGAAGTAAACGAGGACGTCCAGGGACGGCCTCTCGGCAGTTCAGGTCCGCGCTGCAGCCGCGCTGCAGAAGTGGTTAATGGTGTGAATCTTTTATTTCTTTTTTCACTATATGTGT
This sequence comes from Rana muscosa, assembly GCA_029206835.1. Lineage (NCBI taxonomy): Eukaryota > Metazoa > Chordata > Amphibia > Anura > Ranidae > Rana > Rana muscosa. The sequence goes on from JARGYO010000094.1 coordinate 40,555,397, forward strand.
GAGAGGTATTGTTCTTTCAACGTGAGAAGTGGCATTGTCATTTTATTGTAGATGATATTTTTTTGGCCAACAATAAGGGCTTTCTGTTCTGTTTTGTTCTTTTCTGTTCTATTCTATGGAAAATCACATATTGATCTTTCTGATAAAAAAGGTACATTTGGTTTGGCAACATGAAGGTGGCTGGTGGTAGTCAAAGGAAGGATTTTTTCAGCGCCATTTATTGGAGATTGCACAAGGGGAAATAAGGACTGTGAGTTGGATCACAGCACAGGAGAGTACAATGTTTGACTGTTTAATTTTAGGCTGGAGTATTTTCTTTATTTTACATTGTACCCTTCTTTTTTTCTGATCAATTATTAGTCCAATTTTATGTTGGACTTTTAATTTTGTGTTGGACTAATTTCTTTAGTTGTATGTTGGACTATTTTCTTTCATTTTATTCTGGGCCATTTCTTTAATTTTATGTAGCAGGGGTCTAAATTTAGGGGGCTGCTATAGTAAATTTAAGGGGTGATTCGAGCGGTAGTTGACTCGGATCTTCCAATTTTGTTTGGACTCTGCCTTGCTGCAGTTTTCACCTGGCGTGCAGTTCCCCATTTGAGGTATGGGTGGCGCTGTCACTTGTACTCTGGGTTGAACCACAGGTATGGGTGTCCCCTCTCAGCAGCTGTGCAGTGGGCGTGGTCTACCCGCTGTGCATGCCGGGAGAGGGTACAAAAGGGGCACACGCCATTGGTTAGGGGCACTTACTACCCCGAGGACCCTACGTTCTGGAGTCCAAGTTCGAGTGCATGGCCCTCCGGGCCATGAGGCCACGTGTGCCTCAGTCCCAGGCACCTTTTTAGTCCTGGGACTGCAACTTCAGCCCTGGGCCCAGCACCTTTAACTGGAGCCCACTTCGGGGAGGAAGAATCCAAGGGTGCCGCCTTGCGAGGGGACCCGCATCTGGAAGAGGAGGCTGGGGGAGGACCGTTCCGAAGGACTGGTGAGAGATCACAGTGAAGGAAGGGGCCCAGTAACTCTCTGGAGCAGCCATTCTCAACCAGGGTTCCTCCAGAGGTGGCTAGGGGTTCCTTGAGCTGTGGCTGATTTACCTCCTGTTTGATGGTGCCGACATAATTCTGAGCCAATGCCACTTGGAGGAGCCAGTGGTATGGCACCAATGATCTTTCTAGCTCTCTGTAAGGGGGCCATTCTTACCACCACTGTAAAAAAGGGCATTCTTCTCACTGACTGAGTGTGTGTTATTAGGGGTTCCCCCGAGAGCTGGAAATTATTTTAAGGGTTCCCCTGGGGTAAAAAGGTTGAGAAAGGCTGCTCTGGAGGGATGTCATCCATCCGAAAAGGGATCTAACAACGGGACTATTAGGAGGTTCGGGACACTAAAGATTCTGTGGCAGGGGATCTCCCGATCGCATCTATTAATGGAATCTGATTGACTGTTGGAGCTACATGCCGGCTGCTAGTGCCATTGGGTGACTATCCGGGCGAGCTGTACCCACTCGGGATCGAGTGGCGAAGAAGCCAGGAGTGTCTGAATCTAATCTGTCTTCCTAACACCTTTCTCTCTTCTCCACTTGTGGTTAATCATGCATAAGGAAAATAAACTCTATGTTGGAGTTGCTGCTGGTGTGGACCTTGGAGTTACTTGGGGTATAGAGACTCTGCTCTTACATTCTAGGAACAGGAACCAACTTTGAGGAGAAACTCGCTGCAAGACCGTTAGTGACAAAAAGTATGCTTAACCTCTGCATACCAGAGGATACGGGCATGGTGACGCATGGTGTGCCTTTTCCTCCTGTGAGTGAGCCAAAGACGGGAGAAAAAGGGTCGTGTGCTACATTTGTGTTACCCCCGTTTTCTTTCTTTCTTCTTTTATGTTGAACTATTTTCTTTAATTTTGTGCTGGATTATTTTCTTAAAATTTTTAATGGACAATTTTTTTTATCTATTTTTTTTATTTTATTTTATTTTATGTTTGGACCATTTTCTTTCATTTAAAAAACAAACAAACATTTTTATTTTATTTTTTTCTAGTCATACTTACCTCGGTGGATGGAGCATCAGGCAAAATTCCAATAAGCGTGGTTTGCACAAAAGTTATAGCATCTACAAACTATGGTATACTGTATATACTAGAATTTTTTTTTTTATTATACTAGTAATCGTGTGATCAGCAGGACTGTGATATTGCAGCAGCCAATATGACACTAACCGACACTTTGTGGGGACTAGTGACACTAATACAGTAATCAGTGCTAATAAATATGAAAAAAAATATATAAAATATGCACTGTCACTGTACTAATGACACTGGCTAGGAAATTAAACAGCAGGGGCAATCAAAGGGTTATATGTGTGCCTAACTAGTGTTAATGTGTCTACTGTGAGGTGCTTTTACTAAGAGATGTGTTAATTTTTCTACCCTGTAAAAAAACCGCACATCCCCGCTGACAGGACATAGCTCTGCATTGTTTACATAGGCGGAGTTCTGTCCTGTCTTCCTCCTCACCAATCAGCAGATGACGGCGGTCATCCATTGGCTGGCGGTCAAACAATTCAACGCATGCTCGGAAGCATTGACCTTAATTTTCTCGGCTTGTCGGAGTGTTGTAAGTCACCGCGTTCTTGCCGGTCAAAAGTTCAGAGAACTTTTGTGTGACTGTGTGTATGCAAGCCAAGCTTGAGCGGAATTCCATCGGAAAAAAACATCCAAGGTTTTTCCGACGGAAAATCCGATCGTGTGTACGCGGCATAACACTGGAGAGTGCAAAATCTGTTGCAGCTGGAAATGGTAGCCAATCAGCTTCTAAATTCAGCTTTTTAATTAAAAGTGAAGTGTGTTTTTTTTTTTTTTTTGGCTAGTTATACTTACCTAGGTGCCTGGACGCAGCATCAGACATTGATGTTGCATCTGTCCCCCAGCGTCTCTACACCGATAACCGAGCCACTGAACACCGCCGATGGCTCGGTTCTCACTCCTCCTTGAGCAGAGTGATGCTGATTGTCAGTCAGCATTCCTTCTGCTCTACTTCTCAGCAATCATCAGAGCGCTGAGCTGTGGAGGGGGGGGGGGGGGGGCGTCTCAGCATCTCAGCGGTTTGGAGACGCTGAGACTGCCATCAATCAGGGGGCAGCTGGCAGATCCAGACTTGAAAGTAGTGATGACGCGATGCCTTGACTGATGGCAGTGACGTCAACGGAGAGCGGACTTCAGACCGCTTTCTGCTGAAACCGGGTCACAGGAGTGCAAAACGAATTGCACTCCTGTGACCCAGAAGAGAAGCCCAGCCTAAAAAGCTCAGGCTGGACTTCTCCTTTAAGCTTTGACAATAAAACTTAAGCCCTGTACACACGATCGGATTTCCGATGGAATAAAATCCGATGGATTTTTCCATCGGATTTCCGATGAAGTTGACTTCCATCAGTCTTGCCTACACACCATCAGTCAAAAATATGACCGTCCCAAATGCCATGACGTAAAACACTCAGACGAGCCGAGAAAAATTAAGTTATATGCTTCTGAGCATGCGTCGACTTGATTCTGAGCATGCGTGGGTTTTTTCTCCGATGGAGTTCCACACAGACGATCGGAATTTGCTATCATTTTTTTTTCCATCGGATAAATTTAAAACATGTTCTATTTTTAATCACCGATGGAAAAAAGACCGATGGGGCCCATACACGATCGGTTTGTCCGATGAAAAAAGTCCATCGGACTGTTTTCATCGATAAAACCGATCGTGTGTACAGGGCTTAAGAGGCTGACTGGTCTCTATACAGAGCTGCACCAGATTTTTCACTCCCCTATTTTAGTAAATCAACCCCTATGGATGGTAGGCGACAATACACAGGTAAGGCGTGACATTGGCCCCATAATGATATCATTTTAATAACAAAAAGAATTACCCTTAAACCATTGGCTTGGTCTTTGGAAAGCCATGACTTACCGTATAAGCCGAGGCACCTAATTTTACCACAAAAAACTGGGAAAACTTATGACTCGAGTATAAGCCTAGGGAGTCCATGTGCATGCCTCCCTGTGCCCATGCCTCACTGTGCCCATGCCTAGACCGACGTTTAACATGAGAGTCTATGGAAGGCGTGCCCGGCTTTGAAAAACCGGTTCTCCCCGGCTGTAGATCTCCCAGACAAAAAACTTTGCACACTTAGAGGAGAAATGGGGCTACATGTGTGCCATGTTTCGGGTCCAGGGGACCTATGACCGGCTGGTACCGGGTCCCCAAAGTCACCGGAGAAGTTTCGGTTTAACATGGGAGTCTATGGAAGGGGTGCCCGGATTTGAAAAATCTGTGCTCCCCGGCCGTAGGTCCCCCGGACAACAAACTTTTCACACTTATAGAGGAAGAGTGGGGCTACATGTGTGCCATGTTTCGGGTCCAGGGGACCTATGACCGGCCGGTACCAGTTCCCCAAAGTCGGGGAGATCAGGCGCAAAAAGCTGACTTGAGTATAAGCCGAGGGGGGCATTTTCAGCACAAAAAAATGTGCTGAAAAACTCGGCTTATACTCGAGTATATACGGTATATATGGGATTCAGTACGAACAAAGTAATCTTGAGAGTGAATCAGGAATTCCACTGCACATTGAGTTTGGTGGGATTGGCAAATCTTTTTGACTTGCTTGTGAACTTTCCTAGACCAATAATCTGATAACAATTTTAATAATTAGCATACCTCCCCACTTTTCAAAGTCCCAGCGCGGGACATTCTGATCTCCCCTCATCCTCGCCAACGAAAGTTGTTGAGCGGGGGGGGGGAGAACATTTTCAGACAATCGCGGGAGGGGGGGGGGGTTACCTGCTTCAACCACACCATGCTGGCTGTTTCGCTCATTGTTCCTCCACTTCCTGCTCTGCGGGAATTAAGCAACTCTCGCGGGAAGGAGGGTGCTATGCGGGAAAAACCCGCAGAATCCGTGCCTATTGGGAGGTATGAATTAGTCAATTTTCTAAAGAGTCACTAGCCTATTGAGAGAATGAAAACTACATTAAAAATAAACATTTGTTTCCGTACCTGACCCTCCCTATTTATCTCTGAGATCTGATTATAAAATCCAGTGGCGGAGCTGATAATTAAAGGTATATTCCCAGCAGACATGAGGGTGATGGTGGCATTTATTTTCCTCCTCCTGGGCACAGTCCTGCTCCAAGCAGTGACCGCAGGTACTGTAAGTGGATCTACGCAATGACTACTATTCCTTCTTTCATTCCTCCCTCCCTCCCCTCTATTTGTAAATATGTCTAATTCTTAGAAATGAATCATAAATGATGATTTAGGGCTAGTGTCCTCTAAAATAAAACCTCAGTAAACTTAGTTGTTTTATCGAGAACACCCATCACCTAATGCCGCGTACACACGACCGTTTTTAATGTCATTAAAAAAAACCAACGTTTTTCTCAACGTGATTCTTCTCAAGCCTGCCTTGCCTACACACTATCGTGAAAAAAATGCTTGAGCAAAGCGCGGTGACGTACAACACGTACGACGGCACTATAAAGGGGAAGTTCCATTCGGATGGCGCCACCCTTTGGCCTGCTTTTGCTGATCCTCATGTTAGTAAAGTTTGGTGAGAGCCGATTCGCGCTTTTCAGCCTCGTGCTCTTCAGTTTGTTACAGCTTGACGAATGTGCTATCTCCATTGCAAACGTTAGTTTTACCAGAACGAGCGCTCCCGTATCATACTTGATTCTGACCTGGCACGTTTTTTTTTTCCCCCTCATAAAAGCATACACACTACCGTTTTTCACGACGTGAAAAAATAGAGCAGGTTCTAATTTTTTTGAGGCCATTTTTCACGTCGTTAAAAATGCTCTGGAGCCCACACACAATCGTTTTTAATGACCAATTTAAAAAATTGCATTTTTCTCGTCATGAAAAACGGTCGTGTGTACGCGGCATAAAACTTAAGGTCACCTTTTATGGAAAAAAAAAACGCAACAACAAAGCAGCAATTATTACAGTTCTGTGTCCATTAGAAATGATTAAAAGTAGCAGGTAGTATAAGTACATGAAACTAACTTGATATTAGCCTCTTGCAATCCCCTGTACATCACTCGCTGGGAGAAGGAAGGGTAGAAAATGCTAAAACTATTTATTCTGATAAGATAAGTTCACAGCATGACTTCCCACTTGTCATACACCCCCTTACTGTGTTTTACCCAAGGTAAGGGCCTAATCATGGACACATGTCTGACATGACACCCAAGGAAAGGGCTTAATCATGGACACATGCCGGACATGTCATTCAAGGAAAGGGCTTAACGTGGATGTAAACCCAATTTTTTTTATTTTTTTTTGCTGCCACAATGTAGAGTATAAGATTTCCTATCATCTGTGCCAGGTCTTGCCACAAAAAGTTAATCCAGCTCTGAGCAATCCTCTTTTATTGTTCAGTGAGATAAAACGGACAGAGAAAAACCTTTGTCCGTTCCGCCCCCTTGCTTTGAGTGACAGGTTATTTACATATCTCGTGCACTAGCTTTAGACAGGCATTATTTTTTCATTCCCACCCCCACTCCTTTTCTGAAGTCATGTGGTTACTTTTCTGGATTTTGACTGGATGTTAGTGATCATAGCAGAAGGAATACACAGGAGAAAATGCATGTTGACAAGGGGAGTGTAGAGGTGGGCGGGGAGTCTACTGACATCACGACTCCACCCACCGAGCTCCAGACAACAGATCCACCCACAGAATCTGCAGTTTTTCAGTTCTTATAACAGACAGAGGGGAGACATTTGACAGATAAAGATACATGCAGGAGGCATCTATATCCTTATAGATCAGCACTATGGCAGTAGTTTAGAAAGGAGGAGAGTGGCTTTACATCCACTTTAATCATAGACACATGTCGCCCAAGGAAAGGGCTCAATCATGAACAGTGTCTGCCTTGTCACCCATGGAAAGGACATAATCATGGAGACAAATGTGACATATCACCCAAGGAAAGGGCTTAATCATGGACACATGTCTGGCATGTCGCCCAGGGAAAGGGCTTAATCATGGACACGTCTGACATGTTTCCCAAAGAAAAGGGCTTAACCATAGACACATGTCTGACATGTCACCCAAGGAAAGGGCCTAATCATGGACACGACCGACATGCCACCCAAGGAAAGGGCTTAACCATGTCTAACATGTCACCCAAGGAAAGTACTCAATCATGGACAGATGTCTGAGATATTGCCCAAGGAAGGAGCTTAATCATGGACAGATGTCTGAGATATTGCCCAAGGAAAGCACTTAATCATAGATAAAAATCTGACATGTCACCCAATGAAAGTGCTTAATCATGGGCACATGTCTGAAATGTCACCCAAGAAAGGAGCTTAATCATGGACACATGTCTGATATGTCATCCAAGGAAAGGACTTGATCATGGAGACATGTCTGCAGAGATCACAGACACACGTTCCACTGATCACCAGTGTGTGTGTTCATCCCTCCTACTGACCATCAATGTAAAGGGGCACTTATCATACTGGCCACCACTGAAATATAACAACATATGTGATCTGAACCTAAGACATTGCTGTATATTTTGAAACACTTCTAATAGTCCATGTGTTAGTTTGGGGGCTTCCGATCTGGATGTGTGTGGGGGTAACCCGAACGGAGTATGCCTGCTGACTAAGGAAGGACTACTGCTACAGTATTAAAGGCCGCGGCTGGGTTACAGTCGAATGTCCCAAACCGCTTGCCTTCTGGTAAGCTGCTTCCCTACTTTGGTGGTGGATACTTCATAATAAGTTTTGAGTAGTCACTGTGGTGCTGTACTCTGTGTTTCCCTAACATAAGGATTTGTGGACTTTCTTCAGACCATTTATTGTTCAATATTTGTTGGACTTCAATTGGTGCAATATCTGTTGGACTTTTTACCCTGACTATTTACCAAGTTAACTTCTTCAAGTGGTGTTGGAATGGGTTTGGGTTAAGTTTGAGAGGGTTGGCGCAGTTTTTTCCTTTTTATGTCTCCACGACTAAGCCCTTTCCATGTGTGAAACACATTGAAGAAGGTGAATAAATGGCTCTAATCGTTCCTCATAGCTGAGCTCCTCCATGCCTCTTATCAGTTTGGTTGCCCTTCTCTGCACTTTCTCCAGTTCCCTGATATCCTTTTTGAGAACTGGGGCCCAAAACTGAACTTCCTATTCCAGATGAGGTCTTACTAATGATTTGTACAGGGGCAAAATGATATCTCTCTCTCTCTGGAGTCCATACCTCTCTTAATACAAGAAAGGACTTTGCTCGCTTTGGAAACCGCAGCTTGGCATTGCATGCCATTATTGAGCTTATGATCTACCAAAACCTCCAGATCCTTCTCCACCATTGATCCCCCCAGTTGTACTCCCCCTAGTATGTATGATGCATTCATATTCTTAGCCCCCAAGTGCATAACTTTACATTTATCAACATTAAACCTCATCTGCCACATAGTCGCCCAATTAGACAGAGCATTGAGGTCGGCTTGTAAATTGGCGACATCCTGTAAGGACGTTATTTCACTGCATAGCTTAGTGTCATCTGCAAAGACAGAAATTTAAATTTTAATCCCAGACCCGATATCATTTATAAATACTGTATATTAAAAAGTAAGGGTATTATTATGGTACCGAAGTTAGGACTTTGTATAAATTATTCATATTTAAATAAAACACTAGTAACACCAGACTTGGATCAAAAAGGCTGCAGTTCTTTATTATAGGCTTATTAATAACAAATTTCATAACTTTAAATTATATTTCATATATAACAATATCAATAAATAATACATTTATAATATTAATAATAATAATAATAATAACCCAGCTATCAAAGCTCAGGTTAAATAAAAAAATGATACAATTTCATCTCCTCTCAACAGAGAGACACGAGCTGAGTACCATTAATATTTAAATAATATCTTTAAAATTAACCAATCACCTTTCATTACTATTACTATTATTTATATTAGTTATTGTCTTTCTTATTACAGCACTTGCAAGCTCAGGATAAGAAGCCATTAACCACTTCAACACCGGGCTTTTTTTACCACCTCAATACCGGGCCTATTCTGGCACTTCTCTCCTACATGTACAAATCATCATTCTTTTGCTAGAAAATTACTCAGAACCCCCAAACATTATATATGTTTTTTTAGCAGACACCCTAGGGAATAAAATGACGATCATTGCAACTTTTTTTCTTGCACGGTATTTGCGCAACCATTTTTCAAACGCCTTATTTTTTTTTAAATGGTTTCATGAATTAAAAAATAACAAAACAGTAAAGTTAGCCCAATTTTTTTGTAAAATATAAAAGTTGATGTTACGCTGAGTAAATAGATACCTAACATGTCACGCTTTAAAATTGCGCACACTCATGGAATGGCGCCAAACTTCGGTACTTAAAAATCTCCATAGGCGACGCTTTGAAATTTTTTACAGGTTACCAGGTTAGAGTTACAGAGGAGGACTAGTACTAGAATTGTTGCACGCGCTCTAACGCATGCGGCGATACCTCACATATGTGGTTTAAACTGCGTTTACATATGTGGGCGGGTCTTACGTGTGCGTTCGCTTCTGATCGCGAGCTACCGAGGACAGGGGCGTTTTCCTATTTTTTTTTTTTTATTACTTTTTTTTTATTTTTACACTTTTTTTTTATTTATTTTTTTTGATCACTTTTATTCCTATTACAAGGAATGTAAACATCCCTTGTAATAGGAATGGTGTGTGACAGGTCCTTTTTATGGAGAGATGCGGGGTCAATAAGACCCCACATCTCTCCTCCAGGCTAGAAAGCATAAGACCCGGGTGTGACGTCATCAAATCGCGCCCGGGCCTCCGACGGTCATAGAGATGGTTCACCTCCGGCGCCGGACGATTCATTCTCCGGACCCCCGATGGCACGGGAGAGCCCGGAGATGCACCGGATGGTGGCGGGGGGGGGGAATGTCCCCTCCCGCCGCCTATAAGAATGATCAAGCGGCGGAACCGCCACTATGATCATTCTTATGGTGCGCAGAATCGCCGGCAGAAGACAAGGATATCTGAATGATGCCTCTAGCTGCACCCATTATTCAGATATCCCCCCCACAAAACCCAGGACGTCATATGACATCCACCCAGGATGGGAGATCCCATCTGTGGACGTCATATGACTATGGGCGGGTAGGGAAGTGGTTAAAGACGTTTGTGGAGAGATAAGATCACCATCAACTCTTTGTGATCAGCAGGACGCCCCCCCCCCCCCCCCACCACAGGAATTGCCTTTTAATGAAAGAATTCATCCATCCAGATGTAACAATTTCTGTTTTCTTTATTAATGAGTAATTCTGACTAATGCTGAGTTCTCTTCACACAATACAGAGGGGTCAAAAATAGCTCAGCGAAGCTGGCCCCCCTACAATCAGCACAAATAAAAACTCAAGTTTGTTTCTTTAGTGCTACGTTTGTGCTGTTTTGTGCCGTAAAAATTTACATTTGTGCTGCTTTTATTTTTAAGATATTAACAATTGTTTTTTCCAGACTATGACATCATGTAGCCCCCCTACAACAGCCAAATGGCACGAAACTGGTCTCGTTGGTTAGTGCTACGTTTGTGCTGTTTTGTGCTGCTAACATTTTCGTTCTATCTTTTATCGCTTTTGCGTTATTAATGATTTATTAAAGGTCACCAAAGGTCACTCAGCCCCCCTACAATGCCCAAATGACACAAAACTGGTCTCGTTGGTTAGTGCTACGTTTGTGCTGGTTTGTGCTGCTAAAATGTTTATTTGTGCTGTTATGGTTTTTAAGTTATAACAGTTTTTTTGTTTTTTTACAAACCCCACTAGAATCAGCACAAATAAAAACTCAAGTGTGTTTTTTTAGTGCTACGTTTGTGCTGGTTTGTGCTGCTAATATTTTTATTTGTGCTGTTATGGTTTTTAAGATATAGCAGCTTGTTTTTTTTTTTTTTTTTTATAACACTCCACTCACTTTGCACCCCATGTTATTAAATCTTAAAAACAAACATACTATTTGTTAGTGCTACGTTTCTGCTTTTTTGTGTCATAAAAATACAAATTCGTGCTGCTTTTATTTTTAAGATAATAGAAATTTGTTTTTTCCTAGACAATGACATCACCCTGCCCTCCTGTCACGTACCTGGTTAGTGATCTCCTGGTTAGACAGCAGCCATGGGAGCACAGTGAGGTACAAGTGCCTGTGATCAGTCCAGTAGACTGCGTGGTGGCAGCAGTCAGCTGGTGGATGTGGCAGCATAACCGGCTGGTGGCATATAAGCTGGCACTGAGCTTGGCTGGTGGCAGACTGTGGGTAAGCAGCTGGAAGCAGGAGACAGGTGAGACCTTGCTGGACTGAAGAGCTGTAGCAGGCTGGATGAGCAGGATGCAGGGTCAGATGAGCCGGGTCCATAATGGTCGGGCAGATCAGGCATAGACGGCAGACAACAGGATAGTCGGGCCACAAGCCAAGTCAGCAACGGGAGTTAGATCAGGCAAGAACAGAAGGCAGAAGCAGAATCCAGAGACAAGCCATGGTCAGGGCAGGTAGCAGTCAAACAGAGGTCAGGAGCAAGCTGGGTTAGGATCAGAATTCAAACACAGCAATCAGGAACGAACACACAGAAGCTGCACACCAAACTACAGCCTGTTTAAATAGTCTGTCTGTCACAAGCATTGGTGACAGGCTCGCGCTCATCTGCCCGGCCAGTTGCCAGTCTGCGCATGCGCATATGTATGCACAGGGAGACATCATTTGTGCTATGGGCAAGCCTTCCCTGACAACCCCTACAACAGCCAAACAAAATGAAAACGGGCTGGTTGGTTAGTGCCACGTTTGTGTTGGTTTGTGACATTTTACTCTCCATTCTATCTCCTTTTTGTTTTTCAGTTATTGTTGATTTAATAAAGGTCACCCAGCCCCCCTACAAGAGACAAAAGACATGAAACCAGGCTAGTTGGTGCCTCCTTTGTGCTGTTTAAATATCAGTTCCACCGCTTTTTGTTTTTCAGCTATTTACTATTTATTAAAGGTCAGCAAAGGTCACTCAGCCCCCCTACACATGAAACTGGGTTGGTTGGTTAGTGCCGCGTTTGTGCCAGTTTGTGCTGTTAAAATTACTATGCGTGCTGCTTTGATTTTTTTATTGCAAAGGTTTGTTTTAATTTGATCAAACCCCACCCACCCATCAAAACCCAGCCCCACCTCCCCCCACTATAAAAGCATAGGGACATGAAACTGGCTGATTAGTTAGTGCTGCTTTTGTGCTGCTTAAAACATCCATTCTCTCAGGTTTTGATATATTAAAGCAGAGCTCCACCCTAAATTGGACAGGTAAGTGTCCAAATATTAAAAGTCAGCAGCTGCTGTAGCTGTAGCTGCTGGCTTTTAAAAAAATAATTTTGGCGGAGCTCCGCTTTAACAGTTATTTTTTTATATGTGTAGCGGGTATCAACATTTAGGGGGAGTGTCTGGGCGGTAGCTTGGCCCAGATACACTAATTATTAGGGATTTATGGCCATTTTGGTTCGTGGAAGATAATAATGGTATTCAGTTCCCTGCAGCCCCTGGGTGGCGCTGTCGCCTTGGGCTGGGGTTGAACCACCATTGTAGGGCCGTGCCCTTTGTGTCCTCTCGCGGCAGTAGTACAGCGGGGCGGGGAACCTGCTGTGCCTGCTGGGAGATTGTATAAAGGGGGCGGACATCTTGCGCACGAGGTCCGAGCCCCAGGCACCTTCAGCCTGGGGGCTGCTGTCCTGTTCGTCTGCGCCTGGGTGCCCTTGGCCTGGGCGCGGGGGAAGTTCGAGTTCCATTCCAGGCACCTTAAGCCTGGGGTGAGGTACTAGCAAAGGCCTGGGGCCCAGTACCTTCGACTGGGTCCCGTATGGGAGAAGATACCCAGGGGCCCACCGAGTGAGGGGACCAGAGTCTTGGGCGAGGAGAACCAGGGAGGTGACCTGGCCTGAAGATCCAGCACAGCATTGGCTGGTGACAGTGCAGGCCTCTGGGGACCGTCCGGATGGATCATCTCCCTAACAGGGGCAGTCATTAGAAGGTAGTCCATGTTCTATGGTCTTTGCAGAGACCCAACTACAATCAGGTCGGTGGCAGAGACCTATCCAAAGGTCTGTGGCAGGGACCTCATCGTTCACCCGGTCTGTGGCAGGGACCAACCTCACGGCGACCGTGCGCTAAAAGTTGTTGTGAACTCCTAACAGCTTCTCTAATCCGAAAGGATTGTGCCTGAACCCTCTCCCCACCAAGTTGTGTTTGTATCAACCTGTCTGCTTGCAAAGAGGCATATTTATCTCTGCGGAAATAAATATAGAAGTTGTACTGTCACCTGATGTGGGCTTACTTTTCTGGGAGCAAAGTGTTCTACATTCATCTATCCACCTGCAAGCAGAGAAGTAGAAGCTCCGGACCGGGACACAGACCCAAAAGGTAAAGATCTTAGCTCAAACCTCTACACATACACGAGGTGTGAGCTGGTGGTACACCTCACCCTTCTCCCTGGTTCCCCTAGATGAGTCAGCCAGCCGTAAAAGAAGAAGGGAGAAAGCGGGTGAGGCCGCTACACGTGGGGGCTCTGAGTCCGGGATTTGTGTTCCGTGTCAATGGAGATGAAGCTCTCAAAACTTGACTTTTACCCCCCAGAAAAGTTCAGAGGAGGTCGACCATGTTGGTCGGCGTGCCACGAGGCACACCCTTCCTGCTCAGTTTGTGGGCGTGACGAGGAAAAAGCCAGCGAAGTGTTGCACCAAAGGGGAGGAGTCTGGCCATGTGTGGGGATACACGTGGAGACTTTGGCGCCAGTTCTTCAGTGCGCGATGGAGCAGTCAACGGTCAGCATGCTTTCTACTGCATCATGGGTCCCCACCGCATCTACCACAAGGGCAACCTCCGTTGCTGTCTCCGCTATGGATACGGGGATTCGGCTCAAGCCCCGGGGATGATTCGCCCTGTACACATGCAAGGACGTTGAGGCCCTGGGTATGATTTTTCCCGGCTGTTCGGGACTGGTGGTACAGCTGAAGCCCTTCGGTCGCTGCGAGGCCTGTGGCGAGTTCATATTTGAAGTGGAGCAACCGATAGAAGGGCTGCAAGCCTTCCACCTCAACTGCCTAACAGGCGCCACCACTCTACAGGGAGAAGTCAGAGCTTGCACAGCCATTCCCCCGCGCACTGCAGAGACTTCCGTGGAAGCCGCGAACAAATGGACGGAGCATACAAAATCCAAAGATGCTGCTTCGGTCACCACAGCTTCCCTACTCCCAGCACCCAAAAGGAAGGTCGGTCTCATTAAAGCTTCCAAAGGCCGAGATGGAGGACAACCCCTGCGCTTGCCTGGCCCGGATGGATCCAGTGGGAAAATTCCCGGACCTCTATGTTCAAGTGTCGGCCGAGTAAGCCAGGGAACGGGACTTGGTGTTTTGTCGGAGGTGTCGATCTGTAGTCGATCTCCGATGCGGGAGATGATGGACAAATAGATGAACTATTTGAATGGAAGGTTTGGGACAAAGTACCCCTGGCCTCGTCCCATGCACCTAGGGACCCACCCATGTCTTCAGGGGATAGTACACCCCGGGTGGAGGCCTCGGCGCCTGAGGAGGGATCTGGTCCCCTGCTTACCCTTCCGCCCCCAGAGTTACCTGCGCCATCTGTTGGGACAAAGTACCCCTGGCCTCGTCCCGTGCACCTAGGGACCCACCCATTAATGTCCCCTTTACATCAGGTGTCCTCATGAGAGTGCCCCCTTTACATCATATGTGCACAGCAGAGTGCCCCTTTATACCATATGTTCCCACCAGAATGCCTCTTTATATCATATGTGCCCATCGGTTCAAATGGTTCATCTATTTGTCCATCATCTCCCGCATCGGAGATCGACTCCAGGTCGGAGGTGTCATACTCCTGCGGGTAGGTAATTCCCGGTAGATGTGGAATCACCCCCTCCCGCGGGCTCCGGTAACTGTGGTTCCCCGACACCTCCGACAAAACACCAAGTCCCGTTCCCTGGCTTACCTCGGCCAACACTTGAACATAGAGGTCCGGGAATTTTCCCACTGGATTCATCCGGGCCAGGCAAGCGCAGGGGTTGTCCTCCATCTCGGCCGCTGGAAGCTTTAATGAGACCGACCTTCCTTTTGGGCGCTGGGAGTAGGGAAGCTGTGGTGACCGAAGCAGCATCTTCGGATTTTGTATCCTCCGTCCATTTGTTTGCGACTTCCACAGAAGTCGCTGTGCAAGCTCTGACTTCTCCTTGTAGAGTGGTGGCGCCTGGAGAAGGGTGAGGTGTACCACCAGCTCGCACCTCGTGTATGTGTAGAGGTTTGAGCTAAGATCTTTACTAGGGTTGTCCCGATACCACTGGTCTGTGTATTTTTTATTTTTTTTTACAATTATTTTTGTTTTATTATTTATTGCTATTTTTTTTTTTAATTTCTAGCCCTGTTGGGGGGCTTTTGTGAGATATCAGGGGTCTTAACAGACCTCTGACATCTCCCCTTTGAGACAGAGAAAGGGACTAAGGACAGATTCCCCAGTCCCTTTCTCCGCTGCACTGAAAATGAATGGAGAGGAGACAACGGCTCCTCTCCATTCATAAACCGAAGCATCGTAAACACACAGGTCAGTGATGACTCTGTTCATTCGGAAAAGGTAGGAGCCGGGTTTAGCGGCTCCTACCTCCGCTCTCCATCCTGACAGAGGGAAGCGGAGGAGGATATGGAGGGTGGCACGGAGCTGAGGACAGCAGCAGCGAGGAGGGGGGGACACGGAGCGCGGGGGGGAAGAGCAGAATAACGGAGGACATCAGCAGCATGGGGGGGGGGACACGGAGCACACGGGGGAGAGCGGAATAACGAAGGACATCAGCAGCATGGAGGGGGGGGACACGGAGCGCACGGGGGAGAGCAGCATGGATGGGGGAACTGGAGTAGGATACAGGGACAGTCAGCGGTGATCGGTGCGGCTTTGGCGGGGGGTTACAAGCACCGATCACCGATGTATAGATTTCACTAAAACAGCTGAAAAGAGGGGGGGGGGGTCGGGAGAAGCTGTCGGGCTGTATTAATATCTATACAGGGAGATCGGTGCTTGTAACTCCCCCGACGCACCGATCATCACTGACTGCCCAAGTATCGGCTGAAGCATCGGAGCATTTTCCCCGAGTACAAGTACTCGGGAAATGCCTGGTATCGATACCGATACTAGTATCGGTATCGGGACATCCCTAATCTTTACCTTTGGGTCTGAGGTGTACCACCAGCTCACACCTCGTGTATGTGTAGAGGTTTGAGCTAAGATCTTTACCTTTTGGGTCTGTGTCCCGATCCGGAGCTTCTACTTCTCTGCTTGCAGGTGGATAGATGAATGTAGAACACTTTGCTCCCAGAAAAGTAAGCCCACATCAGGTGACAGTACAACTTCTATATTTATTTCCGCAGAGATAAATATGCCTCTTTGCAAGCAGACAGGTTGATACAAACACAACTTGGTGGGGAGAGGGTTCAGGCACAATCCTTTCGGATTAGAGAAGCTGTTAGGAGTTCACAACAACTTTTGGCGCACGGATGCCGTGAGGTTGGTCCCTGCCACAGACCAGGTGAACGATGAGGTCCCTGCCACAGACCTTTGGATAGGTCTCTGCCACCGACCTGATTGTAGTTGGGTCTCTGCAAAGACCATAGAACGTGGACTACCTTCTAATGACTGCCTCTGTTAGGGAGATGATCCATCCGGACGGTCCCCAGAGGCCTGCACTGTCACCAGCCAATGCTGTGCTGGATCTTCAGGCCAGGTCACCTCCCTGGTTCTCCTCGCCCAAGACTCTGGTCCCCTCACTCGGTGGGCCCCTGGGTATCTTCTCCCATACGGGACCCAGTCGAAGGTACTGGGCCCCAGGCCTTTGCTAGTACCTCACCCCAGGCTTAAGGTGCCTGGGATGGAACTCGAACTTCCCCCGCGCCCAGGCCGAGGGCACCCGGGCGCAGACGAACAGGACAGCAGCCCCCAGGCTGAAGGTGCCTGGGGCTCGGACCTCGTGCGCAAGATGTCCGCCCCCTTTATACAATCTCCCAGCAGGCACAGCAGGTTCTCCGCCCTGCTGTACTACTGCCGCGAGAGGACACAAAGGGCACGGCCCTACAATGGTGGTTCAACCCCAGCCCAAGGCGACAGCGCCACCCAGGGGCCGCAGGGAACTGAACACCATTATTATCTTCCACGAACCAAAATGGCCATAAATCCCTAATAATTAGTGTATCTGGGCCAAGCTACCGCCCAGACACTCCCCCTAAATGTTGATACCCGCTACACATATAAAAAAATAACTGTTAAAGCGGAGCTCCGCCGAAAAAAAATATTAAAAGCCAGCAGCTACAGCAGCTGCTGACTTTTAATATTTGGACACTTACCTGTCCAATTTAGGGTGGAGCTCTGCTTTAATATATCAAAACCTGAGAGAATGGATGTTTAAGCAGCACTAACTAATCAGCCAGTTTCACGTCCCTATGCTTTTATAGTGGGGGGAGGTGGGGCTGGGTTTTGATGGGTGGGTGGGGTTTGATCAAATTAAAACAAACTTTTGCAATAAAAAAATCAAAGCAGCACGCATAGTAATTTTAACAGCACAAACTGTCACAAACGCGGCACTAACCAACCAACCCAGTTTCATGTGTGGGGGGGCTGAGTGACCTTTTGCTGACCTTTAATAAATAGTAAATAGCTGAAAAACAAAAAGCGGTGGAACTGCTATTTAAACAGCACAAACCAGCACAAAGGAGGCACCAACCAGCCTGGTTTCATGTCTTTTGTCTCTTCTAGGGGGGCTGGGTGACCTTTATTAAATCAACAATAACTGAAAAACAAAAGGAGATAGAATGGAGAGTAAAATGGTACAAACCAACACAAACGTGGCACTAACTTACCAGCCCGTTTTCATTTTGTTTGGCTGTTGTAGGGGTTGTCAGGGAAGGCTTGCCCATAGCACAAATGATGTCTCCCTGTGCATACATATGCGCATGCGCAGACTGGCAACTGGCCGGGCAGATGAGCGCGAGCCTGTCACCAGACAGACTATTTAAACAGGCTGTAGTTTGGTGTGCAGCTTCTGTGTGTTCGTTCCTGATTGCTGTGTTTGAATTCTGATCCTAACCCAGCTTGCTCCTGACCTCTGTTTGACTGCTACCTGCCCTGACCATGGCTTGTCTCTGGATTCTGCTTCTGCCTTCTGTTCTTGCCTGATCTAACTCCCGTTGCTGACTTGGCTTGTGACCCGACTATCCTGTTGTCTGCCGTCTATGCCTGATCTGCCCGACCATTATGGACCCTGCTCATCTGACCCTGCATCCTGCTCATCCAGCCTGCTACAGCTCTTCAGTCCAGAAAGGTCTCACCTGTCTCCTGCTTCCAGCTGCTTACCCACAGTCTGCCACCAGCCAAGCTCAGTGCCAGCTTATATGCCACCAGCCGGTTATACTGCCACATCCACCAGCTGACTGCTGCCACCACGCAGTCTACTGGACTGATCACAGGCACTTGTACCTCACTGTGCTCCTATGGCTGCTGTCTAACCAGGAGATCACTAACCAGGTACGTGACAGGAGGGCAGGGTGATGTCATTGTCTAGGAAAAAACAAATTGCTATTATCTTAAAAATAAAAGCAGCACGAATTTGTATTTTTATGACACAAAAAAGCACAAACGTAGCACTAACAAATAGTATGTTTGTTTTTAAGATTTAATAACATGGGGTGCAAAGTGAGTGGAGTGTTATAAAAAACAAAAAAAAACAAGCTGTTATATCTTAAAAACCATAACAGCACAAATAAAAATATTAGCAGCACAAACGTAGCACTAAAAAAACACACTTGAGTTTTTATTTGTGCTAATTGTAGTGGGGTTTGTAAAAAACCAAAAAAACTGTTATAACTTAAAAACCATAACAGCACAAATAAACATTTTAGCAGCACAAACCAGCACAAACGTAGCACTAACCAACAAGACCAGTTTCGTGTCATTTGGGCGTTGTAGGGGGGCTGAGTGACCTTTGGTGACCTTTAATAAATCATTAATAACGCAAAAACAATAAAAGATAGAAAGGAAATTTAAACAGCACAAAATAGCACAAACGTAGCACTAAAGAAACACACTTGAGTTTTTATTTGTGCTGATTGTAGGGGGGCAAAGTGAGTGGGGTTTGTAAAAAAACAAAAAAACTGTTATAACTTAAAAACCATAACAGCACAAATAAAAATTTTAGCAGCACAAACCAGCACAAACGTAGCACTAACCAACGAGACCAGTTTTGTGTCATTTGGGTGTTGTAGGGGGGCTGAGTGACCTTTAATAAACCATTAATAACGCAAAAACGATAAAAGATAGAAAGGAAATTAAACAGCACAAACGTAGCACTAACCAACGAAACCAGTTTTGTCTCATTTGGGCGTTGTAGGGGGGCTGAGTGACCTTTGGTGACCTTTAATAAATCATTAATAACGCAAAAATGATAAAAGATAGAACGGAAATTTTTGCAGCACAAAACAGCACAAATGTAGCACTAGCCAATGCGACCAGTTTTGTGTCATTTGGGTGTTGTGGGGGGATGAGTGACCTCTGGTGACCTTTAATAAATCATTAATAATGCAAAAACGATAAAAGATAGAATGGAAATTTAAACAGCACAATACAGCTCAAATGTAGCACTAAGAAACACACTTGAGTTTTTATTTGTGCTGATTGTAGGGGGGGCAAAGTGAGTGGTGTTTTAAAAAAACAAAAAAACTGTTATAACTTAAAAACCATAACAGCACAAATAAAAATTTTAGCAGCACAAACCAGCACAAACGTAGCACTAACCAACGAGACCAGTTTTGTGTCATTTGGGCGTTGTAGGATTTCTCTTTGTAGAGATTTTTTCATTCCAACACATACATATGTGTCAGGAAGTTTTGTGTTTAACTTTCTTTTATCCCCTCTGCAGGAGAACATCAGTCAAGACCGCTGAGGATGGGGTGGGTCTTAGTAATGAGGGAGGGGAGAAGGTGGTAATGGTGTCATTGTGATGTGTAAACTGTTATGTGTTGTTTCCCTTTCTTTCCCTTTCATGTCAAGTTCAGGCACAACTACCAGTTTTCAAATTTCATTTTTTCAAATTTTTAAAACAGTCTCTGGATGGAGGTTATGTTGGCTCCCTTTGGGGCATGACTTGATCCAGACACTGGGGACCAATGTCAAATTGCTGGGGGGAGAGTGTAGCGGGTGTTAAATTTAGTGGGGTGTATCTGGGCAGTAGATGGCCCAGATATATTGATTTTAGGGATTTATGGACATTTTGGAGTGTGGGAGGTATGAATGGTGTCATGTTCCCTGCGGTCCCTCGGTGGCGCTGTCACCTGGGAACAGGGTTGAACTACCATTGTAGAGCTGTGCCCTTTTTGTCCTCTTTCGGCAGTAGTGCGGCGGGGCGGGGAACCCGCTGTGCCTGCTGGGAGAGGATATAAAAGGGGGCGGACATCTTGTGCACGAGGTCCATTCCCCAGGCACCTTTGGCCTGGGGGCTGCTGTGGTTCGTCTGTGCCCAGGCGCCCTTGGCCTGGGCGCGTGGAGTCAAGTTCCATCTCAGGCACCTTCAGCTTGGGGTGAGGTACTACATCAAGAGGCCTGGGGCCCAGTACCTTCGACTGGGTCCCGCAAGGGCGAAGCATTCCTAAGGTGCCCCCGGTAGTGGGTGCCTGAATCCTGGGCGTAAGGGACCGGAGACGTGACCTCCCCGTAGAGCCAGCGCAGCATTTGCTGGTGCCGGTGGAGGCCTCTGGTGACCGTCCGGATGGATGTCTTCCCCTGACAGGGGTCGTTTGTTCTAAAGGAGGTACTTCATGGTCTGTGGCAGGGACCCATCTTTCTCAGGTCAGTGGCAGGCCTCATCCAAGGCCTGTGGCAGGGGCCTCAACGTTCACCCAGGTAAGTGGCAGTGACCAAACTCACGGTCGGTGGCAGCGACTGTGCGCCAAGCCTGTTTGCACTAAACAGAACAGGAGAAACTTTATTCATTAGTTGTGCCTGGACCTACTCTTCCCTACACCTTGTCTGCTCTTTTAAAAGTCAACCGGTTCAAGTCAATAAAACAGTGTTGGACTTTTCTTCGTGTGGAACTCGTGTTACTGGAAGCTAAGTGTCCCTGTCAGTGACAGTGACAATCATCCTCCGTAGGAGAAGCTGAGGTTCCGGCCTAAAGCGCAGACCCGAAGGTAAACGGTTAGCTCATATCTCTGCATCCTACATCAGAGAGCCGAGCTGGTGGTGTGCATCTTCCCCCTTCTCCCAGATACCCCTAGACGAGTACAACCAGCCGTGAAGAGAGGGAAGAAGCTGGGGAAGGACCGCTACATATGTAACATGCTTGCAGCTACTGAAAACGAAGGACCGATAAGCAGGTAAGAATCCCTTAAAGCGCTGAGCCGCCGAGATCCCAGGACAGTGGGCAGTACAGTCCAAGCTGGGAGGTGTCAATAGTAATACAGAAACCAGGAACAGGTGCACGGAGACACAGGAAAACTAGAAATGAATCAAAACAGCAATATCTAAATAAGACTGCAGGTAATGGTTATGCTAACAAGTAGCAGATAGAAACGCTGCTTCTCTGCTTAGAAAGCTGGCAAGATTACACAAGGGAAACCGAGACACAAGGACACTGGAACGCAATTGACGGCCAGCGGCTGGTCCTCAAGTGCATTCCTTTGCGTATATTAACCACTTCAGTACCGGGCACTTTCACCCACTTCCTATCCAGGCCAATTTTCAGCTTCCATCACTGTCGCACTTTGAATGACAATTGCACAGTCATGCAACACTGTACAGGCAGTCCCTGAGTTAGGAACACCCGAGTTACGAACGACTCCCACTTACGAACGACCTCAAATGCCAGCCACTTGTGCTCCAGGCTGGTCCTAGATACCTCCGAGCACCTCCGTACACATCCCACACTGCAGTACTACATGTACTGCATGGCCAGAAGAGCCCCAGATAACAAAAAAGAGCCCGGAACATCCCACATCCATGCACAGGCGGAAGTTACACTTACAAATGCAGTGTTCCGCCCAGAAGTTACACTTACAAATGCAGTGTTGCGACTTTTGAACAACTTTGACTTACGAACAAACCTACAGTCCTTATTGTGTTCGTAACTCAGGGGGTGACTGTACCCAAATAAAATATTTATAATTTTTTTGAAACAGATAGAGGTTTGTTTTTGGTGTATTTAATCACCACTGGGTTTTTTATTATTTGCTATACAAATGAAAAAAGACTGAAAATCTTGAAAAAGTAAAAACATTTTTATTAGTTTCTGTTATAAAATTTTGCAAATAAGTATTTTAACTTCTTCACTGATGTGCACTGATGAGGCGGCACTGATAGGATGCACTGATGGGCACCAATAGCCTGCACTGATGGGCACTGATCAGCTGTACTGAGGGGCACTGATGAGGAGGCACTGATAGGCAGCACCGATATGCAGCAGTGATGGGTGCAAACAGGAGCAAAAAAGTCTTCTGGATAGCAGCACTCCAAAAATAAAAGCCTTTATTTTAAAATTCAGGGATCCAAATACACACTGCACATCACGTCACACTGATCAAAAACTGGCTAACGCGTTTCACACTGTACTAGTGCTTATTCATGCAGCAGTGATGGGTACTGATGAGGTGGCACTGATGGGCATTGTTAGGCTGCACTGATGGCTACTGATAGGCAGCAGTGATGGGCACTGATTAGGCGGCACTGGTGGGCATTGATAGACTGCACTGATGGCTACTGATAGGCTGCACTGATGGGCACTGTCATGATTATCAGTGAAAACAATGTCCTGACAGGCTAGCCGGTTAACGGTTCTTCTTTCCTCCCACAGACACAGCGTGTGCGGAGAAGACTGATGATATATGGCAAGTCTGTTTACATGTGATTAGCTGTGATTTGACATAGCTGATCACATGGTAAGAGGGCCGCTGTGATTGGCTCTTTATCCCGATCTGTGAGTGTGCCTGATGTATGCTGCAGGAGGCACACAGGAGGTGAGTTCCTGGGAGAATGTCTATGGACGCCCTCCCAGAACTAGACGAGCCATGCTGTAGCTGTGTTTTGGCTATAGTATGGTCTGCAAGTCAGATTTAAAACCCGGAGGAAGGGCCAAGCCTCTCTTCACTACTTTTTCACACAATGATCACATCATCTATGAAAATTCTGGAGGCATATTTTGATATATAGTTTCTTCTTCCCACTGTGACAGGAAGATATTAGCGACACTTGGCGCAAATTTCATGCCCATCGCTATCCCTATTTTTTGTTTATAAAATTCTTGATTGTACCAGAAATAGTTACTCTTTAATCACTTGCCGATGCACTACATATGGATGACAGCTACAGCGTGTCTGGCTAGTTCTGGGAGGTCGTCATATGAAAGACTCCCATGCTTGCGCTCCTTGCATGCCTTCTGGAGCAAGCATCCGGAAGTGTCCATGATCGCTGGGTCCATGGTACCTAGCGCATAACGGATTGAGGTAAAGGGCCAATCACAGTGGTCCAATGATGGAGCGATCTCTTTGTCAACAAACCGGCGTCATGCCCAGTTCACTGATACAGCATGTGAGGAGAGGAGAAAGACACTTAGCAGCAGTGTGAGTGGGCTGGATTTGGTGTGCCCTACAGTGCTTATCAGTGCCATCAGTGTCATTACAGTGCTTATCAGTGCTACTACAGTGCCATCACAATACTCAGTGCCACTACAATGCCATCAGTGCCATCAATGCCACTTCGGTGCCACTACAGTGCTCATCAGTGCCCATCAGTGAGTGCTTATCAGTGCCACTACAGTGCTTATGAGTGCTCTACAGTGCTACTATAGTGCTCATCAGTGTCCTACAGTGCTCATCAGTTCCCTACGGTGCCACTGCAGTGCTCATCAGTGCCCTACGGTGCCACTACAGTGCTCATCAGTGCCATCAGTGAGTGATTATCAGTGTCCTACAGTGCACATCAGTGCCATCAATGAGTGCTTATCAGTGCCCTACAGTGCCATCAGTGAGTGCTCATCAGTGCCACTACATACAGTGGGGATCGAATGTTTGGGCACTACAGGTAAAAATGTGTATTAATGTGCTTAACGAAGCCAAGGAAAGATGGAAAAATCTCCAAATGGCATCAAATTACAGATTAGACATTCTTATAATATGTCAAAAAAAGTTAGATTTTATTTCCATCATTTACACTTTCAAAATTACAGAAAACAAAATAATGGCGTGTGCAAAAGTTTGGGCACCCAGCAGAGTTAATATCTTGCACTGCCCCCTTTGGCAAGTATCACAGCTTGTAAACTCTTTTTGTAGCTAGCCAAGAGTCTTTCAATTCTTGTTTGAGGTATCTTTGCCCATTCTTCCTTACAAAAGTCTTCCAGTTCTTTGAGATTTCTGGGCTGTCTGTCACGCACTGCTCTTTTAAGGTCTATCCATAGGTTTTCAATAATGTTGAGGTCAGGAGATTGTGAAGGCCATGGCAAAACCTTCAGTTTACACCTCTTGATGTAATCCCCCGTGGATTTTGAGGTGTATTTAGGATCATTATCCATTTGTAGAAGCCATCCTCTCTTTAACTTCAGCTTTTTCACAGATGGCATCAAGTTACCATCCAAAATTTGCTGAAATTTTATTGAATCCATTTTTCCTTCTACTCGTGAAATGTTCCCTGTGCCACTGGCTGCAATACAACCCCAAAGCATGATTGATCCACCCCCATGCTTAACAGTTGGACAGAGGTTCTTTTCATTAAATTCTGTGCCCTTTCTTCTCCAAACTTACCTTTGCTCATTCCGGCCAAAAAGTTCTATTTTAACCTCATCGGTCCACAGAACTTGTTTCCAAAATGCCTCAGGCTTGTCTATATGTTCATTTGCAAAGTTCAATTTTTGTGGTGAGGACGTAGAAGAGGTTTTCTTCTGATGACTCTTCCATGAAGACCATATTTGTACAAGTATCTCTTTATAGTGGAATAGTGTACCACAACTCCAGTGTCTGCCAGATCTTTCTGGAGGGATCGTGCAGTCAAACGTGGGTTTTGAATTGCTTTTCTCACAATCCTGCGAGCTGTTCTATCTGATATTTTTCTTGGTCTTCCAGATCTTGCTTTAACGTCCACTGTTCCTGATGACTGCCATTTCTTAATTACATTCTGAACAGAGGATATTGACAACTGAAAACGCTTTGCCATCTTCTTATAGCCTTCTCCAGCTTTGTGAGCGTCAACTATTTTCAGTTTCAGTTTTCTAGACACTGCTTAGAAGAACCCATGGTGCTGATTGTTGGGGCAAGGTCAGATGAGTATGGCCATTTAAAACCTTTGAGATTGACATCACCTGGTCTTCCCAGACGATGATTGAGAACAATCCATGACACTGGCAGGTCTCAGCTTTGCAAAGGGGGCAGTGCATGCTATAAATTCTGCAGGGTGCCCAAACTTTTGCAGACACCATTTTTTTGTTTTCTTTAATTTTGAAAGTGTAAATGATGGAAATAAAATCTAACTTTTTTGACATATTATAAGAATGTCTAATCTGTAATTTGATGCCATTTGGAGATTTTTCCATCTTTCCTTGGCTTCGTTATGCACATTAATACACATTTTTACCGGGGGTGCCCAAATTTTCGATCCCCACTGTATCTGTCTTTGCAGATGACACCAAGCTATGCAGTGGAATAACGTCCTTACAGGATGTCTCCAATTTACAAACCGACCTCAATGCTCTGTCTAATTGGGCGACTATGGGGCAGATGAGGTTTAATGTTGATAAATGTAAAGTTATGCATTTAGGGGCTAAGAACATGAATGCATCATACATACTAGGGGGGGTACAACTGGGGGGATCCGTAGTGGAGAAGGATCTTAGGGTTTTGGTAGATCATAAGCTCAATAATAACATGCAATGCCAAGCTGCGGTTTCCAAAGCGAGCAAAGTCCTTTCTTATATTAAGAGAGATATAGACTCCAGAGAGAGAGAGATATCATTTTGCCCCTGTACAAATCATTAGTAATCATTAGTAACTATGAAACTATGTGACTATAGTTACATAGTTAGTCAGGTTGAAAAAAGACACAAGTCCATCCAGTTCAACCATAAAAATTTAAATAATAATATCATACAATCCCATATACCTAATTCTATACCCACAGTTGATCCAGAGGAAGGCGAAAAACCCCAGCAGAGCATGCTCCAATTTGCTACAGCAGGGGAAAAAAAATCCTTCCTGATCCCCTGAGAGGCAATCGGATATTCCCCGGATAAACTTTACCTATAAATGTTAGTACCCAGTTATATTATGTACATTTAAGAAAGAATCCAGGCCTTTCTTAAAGCAATCTACTGAGCTGGCCAGAACCCCCTCTGGAGGGAGTCTATTCCACATTGTCACAGCTCTTACTGTGAAGAAACCTTTCCATATTTGGAGATGAAATCTCTTTTCCTCTAGATGTAAAGAGTGCCCCCTTGTCCTTTGTGTTGACCGTAAAGTGAATAACTCAACATCAAGTTTACTATATGGACCCCCTATATATTTGTACATGTTAATCATATCCCCCCTTAATCTCCTCTTCTCAAGAGTGAATAAATTCAATTCCTCTAATCTTTCCTCATAGCTGAGCTCCTCCATGCCTCTTATCAGTTTGGTTGTCCTTCTCTGCACTTTCTCCAGTTCCCCAATATTATTTTTGAGAACTGGGGCCCAAAACTGAACTGCATATTCCAGATGAGGTCTTACTAATGATTTGTACAGGGGCAAAATGATATCTCTCTCTCTGGAGTCCATACCTCTCTTTTTTTATATAATCAATATTTTATTGTTTTCAAAAATGACAGATAACAGGACATGTTCAACAGTTGGTGGTTAAAATAGAAAACACCGACCTCGCAGGGTCGTGATAACAAGAGCGGCACGAAGACATAGGTTGAACAGGGGAATATATATACAATGACAAAAGCCATGGTGACAGATACCTAATGGAGTGCTTCCTGTGTCTACTGGGTCGACAAGCATTATGGGGGCCCAAAGGGGACCTTGGCATAGAAAATAGCTGTGGGGTGCGGGCAAAGTATATAGCTTCTTGACCTGCCCATGTACAGCCCTGTCCCCGGCTACGAGCCAGGGGGGTCCATACCTCTCTTAATACAAGAAAGGACTTTTCTCGCTTTGGAAACCGCAGCTTGGCATTGCATGCCATTATTGAGCTTATGACCTACCAAAACCCCCAGATCCTTCTCCACTACGGATTTCCCCAGTTGTACTCCCCCTAGTATGTATTATGCATTCATATTCTTAGCCCCCAAGTGCATAACTTTACATTTATCAACATTAAACCTCATCTGCTCAATACAATGCTCATCAGTGCCACTAGTGCCCTATTAGTGCTTATCAGTGCCCAATAGTGCACATCAGTGCCCATCAGTGAGTGCTCCTCAGTGCCACCCTATTAGTGGATCCTCAAATGTGGTTTCATTTTCTTTCCACATTTTTCAAAAACTTGTGGAAAAAAATGACATGTTCAAAAGACTTGTTATGACCCATAGAATATACATTGGGGTGTTTGTTTTCCAAAATGGGGTCACTTTGTGGGCATTTCCATTGTCCTGGTGCTCCAGAGCCTTCAAAAGTGTAATGGGTAGTCAAGAAATTAGATGTGTAATTTTTCACACATATGGTATCGCCATACTCAGGAGGAGTAGTAGAATGTGTTTTGGGGTTTAGCCGCAAGTAAACATATGCCATGTGAGAGAAAAAAACCTGTTAACCGCTTCAGCCCCGGAAGATTTTACCCCCTTCCTGACCAGAGCACTTTTTACAATTTGGCACTGTGTCACTTTAACTGACAATTGCGTGGTCGTTCGACGTTGTACCCAAACAAAATTTGCGTCCTTTTTTTCCCACAAATAGCGCTTTCTTTTGATGGTATTAGATCAACTCTGCGGTTTTTATATTTTGCGCTATAAACAAAGAAAGAGCGACTATTTTGAAAAAAATTTTTTTTTACTCTTTTGCTAAAATAAATGTCCCCAAAAGTTTTTTTTTTTTAATATATTTTTTCCTCAGTTTAGGCCAATAAGCATATATTGATTGGTTTGCGCAAAAGTTATAGCGTTTGCAAACTATGAGAAAGATTTTTGGCATTTTTATGGCATTTTTTTTTTTTTTACTAGTAATGGTGGTGATTTGCGATTTTTAGCAGTACTGCGACATTGCGACTGACAGATCGGAGACTTTTGACACTTTTTTGGGACCATTGGCATTTATACAGCAATCAGTGCTATAAAAATGCGTAAATGTCACTGGTAGAGAAGGGATTAACACTAGGAGGCGATTAAGGGGTTAATTATGTGTTACCTCAGCGTGTTCTAACTGTATGGGGATGTGAGTGACTAGGAGAGAAGCCATATAGTTTTTCCTACTTCGTAATTTACACACACAAATCCCCGTGCTGGCGCTCGTGCACACGATCGCGCGTGGCCGGCAGCAATCGCGCCCACCGGCCACGTGCGCGCGCCCTCTGGTGGCCGAAAACGGGTAGGACGTAGCCATATGGGATTTCGCCCAGGCGAGTCATTGTGCTGCTGTATATCTGCGTGACACAGTCAGCAAGTGGTTATTTATGACAATTTTGTGGGGAAATCTTAATTTTGCAAAGAATTGTGGAAAAAAAATTACAACTTCAAAAAACTCACCATGCCTCTTAATAAATACCTTGAAATGTCTACTTTCCAAAAAGGGGTCATTTGGGGGGTATTTCTACTTTCCTGGCTTGTTAGTCCCCTTCCACACAAGTAAGATCCGTTGCATCGGAGCCTGCCAGCTCAGCAGGAGATCTCTCCGTTGATCTCCGCTGAGGCGGCGGATGACAGGTCTGTCTCTGCTCACTGATCGGGGAGGGGCCTGTCGAGTGCCGCTGATTCCTATGGAGAGATCGGACGAAAACGGACAGCATGTCCATTCTCATCAGATCTCATCCGATGAAAACGGACAGCATGTCCATTCTCATCAGATCTCATCCGATTCGCCAGGACGGATGGCGAACGTATCGCCATACGTCTGATTTTAGCAGATCGGAGCGGATCGGATGTCAGAGGACATGGCCACCGCTGACATCTGTCACTCCATAGACCTTCATGGAGCCTCCGTTCAGGTCCGCCTAAAAAACTGACAGGCGGACCTAGACGGTCCGCCCTTGTGAAAGGGGCCTAAGGCAGGCCATACATGGGTTGAATTTCGAAAGAATTTTATTTTCAAAATCAGAAATTTTGTGCGTTTTTTTGATCTGATGGCGCCACCATTGATTTTCGAAAATTCGGCCAACCAAGCCTTCAATTTCACCTCATGTTGCTACAGAAAAGAATTTTCGTGGCCGGGAATCTTCTTTTTTTCTGGGAGTTTTCCTTTCTTGCACATGCGCATTCCTTTTTCTATTTACATTTCTCGCACGATTCTCCCATCATTGATTTAAAAATCATTTGTTTTTCAAATAATTTCCAACATTACTCAAATTTGATTGCCACACGAAAATCGGCTGTTGCTGCAGCCCACTAATGGTGCGAAATTCCAACGAAAATTCTTAGATAAGACTTTCGAAAGAAAATTCTTTCGAAATTCGACCCATGTATGGCTAGCATTGGTGTCTCAAGAAATGAGATGGGTCAGTACATCAGGTGTGATCAATTTTCAGTGATTGGCACCATAGCTTGTGGACTCTATAACTTTCACAATAGCCAAATAATATACACAAATTTGGGTAATTTTACCAAAGACTTGATCACTGTGTATGCTGGATGCTGAAGAGGGGTGCGTGCGCTGGTGGCTTGTTTGATCCCTTTTACTCTCACCATCGGCTCCAATGTTTTCATGCATGAAAGAGGAAGCAATGATACCTAGTGCTCTCCGTATAATAAAAATGATTTATTGTATAATAAAAATGTGCACTTAAAAATAAAGCACTGTGCCTCAGTGCAAAGGAAATGCAGCAGATGATACAAGTATTCCACGAGAATCAGCGCTCAGGAAGTGGGTGATGTCACGCTAAGTCACGTGCTTTATTTGTAAGTGCATCCTTTTTTTATACAATAAATCATTTTTTATTATACGGAGAGCACTAGATATCATTGCTTCCTCTTTCATGTATAAAAACTTTGGAGCCAATGGTGAGAGTAAATGCCTCATGCACACTGGACGTTAAAATAACGTTATAAAAACACCAGTAGCTTTTCAGTGAGTTTTTCAACGTTTTTGCAATAGCGTTTTTTTTAGCGCTTATTAGTGTTTTTCCGCATTAGCGTATTTTAGTTTGTCTTTTTCTTTGTAAGAATTTTTTTTTTTTAAATTTCAATGGATCAAAAACGTTAAAAAATGCTGGTGAGCGACGTTTTTGAGTGTTTACTGTCGTTTATCAGCGTTAGAGCATTTTTACAGCTGAAAAACGTCTCTCAGGACCCACTATGTTTTTTTTTTTTTTTAAGGCTCCATGCACACTGGACGTTAAAATAATTATTAGCGTTTTTCCGCGTTTTTATTTTTTTTATAAATGTTAAGCGCTGGTGAGCCACGTTTTTGAGCGCTTATCGACGTTTATGAGCGTTTGGTGTTTTTTGTGGTCAGAAAATCGACTCCTGAACGCGATTTTAGGGCGCTCCGAAAACAGCCTATAAACTCCACTGCTGATAAACATCCAAAAACGTCCATGTGTGCATAGACACATAGGATAACATAGAGGGGAGTTTATGGGCTGTTAAAAAAAAATGCCCAAACTCCCAAAAATGACCGTTTATGAGCTTCAGGCCTCATGCACACCGGATGTTTTTTGACAATTTTACAGCTGCTGTTTTTGGCTGTAGATGTTTTTTTCTACAGTCATTAAACCCTCCATCATGTTATCCTATGTCTCCATGCACACATAGGCTGTTATCAGCAGTTTTGGGCAGAGGCGCTTTTGAGCAGTAAAAAACAAAACAAAACTAGTGGGTTCTGAGAGATGTTTTTCAGCTGTAAAAATGCTGTAACGCTGATAAACGTCGATAAATGCTCAAAAACGTCGCTCACCCACGTTTTTTTTTTTTAGGTTTTGATGCATTGGGGGGGGGGGGGGGGGGGGGGGGAAATGTTCTTAAAAAAAAAAACCTTGAAAAACTCATTGCAAAGCTACTGCCGTTTCTATAACGTTATTTTTAATGTCCAGTGTGCGTGAGGCCTTTTTTTTTGCGTTTATTAGCGTTTTTCCACGTTAGCGTTTTTTTTTCAAAGAAAATTTTTTATTTATTTTTTCAATGGATCAAAAACGTTAAACGCTGGTGAGCTACGTTTATCAGCGTTAGAGCATTTTTACAGTTGAAAAACGTCTCTCAGAACCCACTAGTTTTTTTGTTTTTTTTACTGCTCAAAAACGCCACTGCCCAAAACTGCTGATAACAGCCTAAAGTGCATGGACACATAGGATAACATGATGGAGAGTTTAACGACTGTAGAAAAAAATGTCTACAGCCAAAAACAGCTGCTGTAAAAACTTCCAAAAACGTCCAGTGTGCATGGGAACTAAGAATCACGTATTTGGACACTCGTGGTTTGCTGACCATTTTAAGGCCTCACGCACACTGGACATTAAAATAACGTTATAAAAACGCCATTAGCTTTGCAGTGAGTTTTTCAACTGTTTTCAAAGTTCTTACAATAGTTTTTTTTTGCGTTTATTTGCATTTTTGGGCGTTTTTCCGCATTAGCGGGTTTTTTTTTTTTTTTTGAAGAAAAAAATATTTTTTTTCTTTTTCAATGGATCAAAAAAGTTAGAAATTGCTGCTGAGTGAAGTTTTTGAGCGTTTACCGACGTTTCTCAGCGTTTATCAACGTTTATCAGCGTTAGAGCGTTTTAACAGCTGAGAAACGTGTCTCAGAACCCACTAGTTTTTTTTTTACTGCTCAAAAACGCCACTGCCCAAAACTGCTGATAACAGCCTATGTAAGCCCCATACACACGATCAGACTTTTTGACAACAAACTTCAAAATGAGCAGGTTTTCCAAAAAAAATCAGACCGTGTGTACGCTCCATCGGACAAACTTTTTCGGTTTTCATCGGACAAAAGTTCGCTTTGCAAACTGACAAACTTTTCGGCAACAAAAGTCCTATGGTGCAAAGTCCTGCCGTGTGCACAGTAATCCATCGGACTTTAGTCCGAAGTACAAATACGCATGCTCAGAACCAATGTTAAAATCAACCAACAATAGCAGAAGTTGACCAAAGGGTGGCGGTAAAGAGCAGAAAAAACACGTGATTTTGGGAAAGTTTGCTGAAAAAGTCCTGCTGTGTGTATGCAGAACAAGTTCACGGCCAACGCCCTTCAAACAAAAATCCACGGAAAAGTTTGTTTGAAGTCCGATTGTGTGTACGAGGCTTAAGAATCACATATTTGGACACTCGGTGGTGTTTGCTGACCATTTTGTGAAGATTATAGACTTTCTCTTATCATCATTCATTTTAGTATTTTAATAGGTTATGTGTGTGTAGCGACCTCACCTCTCACTCCCTCTTTCTCTTCTCGGTCAATGGCTCTCGTCTAGGGGACCAGGGAGGAGAGTGTGGCGCACCACCAGCTCGTATCCTCTTGTGTGCAGAGGTGTGAGCTATAACCTTTTACCTTCGGGCCTGTGTCCCTGTCCAGAGCCAATACTTCCCTTGAGGATGATTCCCACCCTCCACGCAGGTGGAGGCAGGACCCTTTAGCTCCCAGAAAGTCAAGTTCCACACCACTGAAAGTCCAGTACTTATTTATTCTTCAGAGCAATAAATAGTCCCTTGAGAGCGACTGGTCAGACACAGAACAGTTCAGAATAAAGTGGGAAGGAGGTCCAGGCACAATCCTATCAATGAAACTAAACTGTTAGGATTTCACAACAGTTATAGCGCACAGTCACTGCCACCGACCGTGAGGTTGGTCCCTGCCACAGACCAGGTGAAATAAGGTCCCTGCCACAGACCATGATTGTTGGGTCTCTGCCACCGACCTGATTCACGTTGGGTCCCTGCCACAGACCATGAAAACGTGGACTAGCTTCAAAAAGTTGCGACCCCTGTCAGGGAGAAGACATTTATCTGAACGGTCACCAGAGGCCCCACCGTCACCAAATTGCTGAAATGGGTCTTCGGGAAGGGTAACCTCTCTGGTCCCCCTCGTCCCAGATTCGGGTTCCCTCACTCGGTGGACCCCTAGGATTCCTCGATCCCTCGCGGGACCCAGTCGACGGTACTGGGCCCCAGGCCTTCTCAAGCAGTACCTCACCCCAGGCCGAAGGTGCCTGGGATGGCATTCAATCCCCTACACCCAGGCCAAGGGCACCTGGGCGTGGGCGAACCGGAACCGCAGCCCCAGGCTGAAGGTGCCTGGGACTCGGACCCCGTGTGGAAGATGGCCGCCCCTTTTTACCCCCTCCCAGCAGGCACAGTGGGTTCCCCACCCACCGTATAGCCGCCGAGAGGGGACACAAAAAGGTAAAACCTTACAACGATGGTTCAACCCCAGTCTATGGCGACAGCGCCACCTATAGACTGCAGGCAACTAGGCACCATTGATCTCCTCCACAGGAAAATATGGTCCATAGACCCTAACAATAGTGCATCTGAGCCTGATTACACTCAGACACCTGTCCCCTAAATGTAACACCCCACTACATGTGTTTTTGCGCTGCACTGCTTCTATAATTTCATTACTATTTGGGATTTGATCAGTGGCGGTGCGTCCATAGAGAGCGCCGGAGCGCCGCCCCCTCTCGCTCCCGCACCGCCACTGAAAGACAATACACAGATTCATGCATTGCATGAATCTGTGTATTGTCACCGCTGCCGCGCTGCCCACTATTCATATGGACGGCCTCCTGGTGAGCGCCGGCCATATGAATTAGAGCGGCAGCCGGCGGTGGGTGTAACTTGGAAGTGCCTATCAGAGCCAGCGGCTCTGATAGGCTTTCCGAATACAGCTCTCACGCTGTATTCGGCTTCCAAAAACTCCCCCCAGGTACGCACGGGGGTGCGTTCCTTGGAGAAGACTGTGTGGAGGTTTCAGCCAATCAGGTTCACCGGATCTGGTTACCGGTAACCTGATTGGCTGAAGCAACATCGAGGGCGGGAGAACACATCGAGGACGGCGCGGACCGAGGAAGGTAAGTGCAGGGCTGGGGGGGAACAGGCTGCATTTAGGGGACAAACTGGCTGCATTTGGGGGGAACTGGCTGTATATGGGGGACAAACTGGCTGAATATGGGGGGAACTGGCTGTATATGGGGGACAAACTGGCTGAATATAGGGGGAACTGGCTGAATATGGGGGACAAACTGGCTGAATATGGGGGGAACTGGCTGTATATGGCGGACAAACTGGCTGAATATGGGGGGAACTGACTGAATATGGGGGACAAACTGGCTGAATATGGGGGGAACTGGCTGAATATGCGGGACAAACTGGCTGAATATGGGGGGAACTGGCTGTATATGGGGGACAAACTGGCTGCATTTGGGGGGAACTGGCTGTATATGGGGGACAAACTGGCTGAATATGGGGGGAACTGGCTGTATATGGGGGACAAACTGGCTGAATATGGGGGGAACTGGCTGTATATGGGGGACAAACTGGCTGCATTTGGGGGGAACTGGCTGTATATGGGGGACAAACTGGCTGAATATGGGGGGAACTGGCTGTATATGGGGGACAAACTGGCTGAATATGGGGGGAACTGGCTGTATATGGGGGACAGAAAAAATGGTGGGTTCAGTCAGCGCAAAAGAAAAAAACTGTGAAAATATGGAACCCCAGAAGAGGTTCCCTAAAGCAGCTGTGCACTCAAGGTCAATATATCACACTCCTTGCAAATAACATGTACAAATAGAATAGTGCAGCGCTAAATAACTTAATAAATTCTAAACAAGTCCAAAAAGAATCAAGGAAAAATGGTCCCAAAATTCAGTATGAACAATAACAAATGAAAGGAAAAAAGTTGCTAGATGTGGAAAATCCTCAAAAGTGATCAGAGTGCTTGAAAACAATATATCACTAGTGCTTCAATACATGTGTTCCCGTCACCAACTTCACAGGCCGCTCACCTCAAAGATTGGGTCTCTGAGCTAACAGAAGACCAAGACACATATTCCCCTTGGAGGGGTATAATTATAGATGAATCCTGTCTTCAGATGATCATTAACAAATGGCGATGCTCCTCCAAACATTAATTCTCAGCAGTATTCATGTAAAACATAAAGACAAATAAAAAGCACTGAGCCCAGTGCTAGGAACATGAGCCTCCTGTTTTATAGACACAGCGTCTTTCGGTTGCAAGCTTCTGGGTATTGCTGGATGGAATGTCACATAATGGTCCCCTCCGCACGCGTATCGTTCCTCAGGGCGGAACTTCCTCAGCGTATTATCCGCCCTGAGGAACGATACGCGTGCGGAGGGGACCATTATGTGACATTTCATCCAGCAATACCCAGAAGCTTGCAACCGAAAGACGCTGTGTCTATAAAACAGGAGGCTCATGTTCCTAGCACTGGGCTCAGTGCTTTTTATTTGTCTTTATGTTTTACATGAATACTGCTGAGAATTAATGTTTGGAGGAGCATCGCCATTTGTTAATGATCATCTGAAGACAGGATTCATCTATAATTATACCCCTCCAAGGGGAATGTGTGTCTTGGTCTTCTGTTAGCTCAGAGACCCAATCTTTGAGGTGAGCGGCCTGTGAAGTTGGTGACGGGAACACATGTATTGAAGCACTAGTGATATATTGTTTTCAAGCACTCTGATCACTTTTGAGGATTTTCCACATCTAGCAACTTTTTTCCTTTCATTTGTTATTGTTCATACTGAATTTTGGGACCATTTTTTCCTTGATTCTTTTTGGACTTGTTTAGAATTTATTAAGTTATTTAGCGCTGCACTATTCTATTTGTACATGTATATGGGGGACAAACTGGCTGCATTTGGGGGGAACTGGCTGTATATGGGGGACAAACTGGCTGCATTTGGGGGGAACTGGCTGTATATGGGGACAAACTGGCTGTATTTGGGGGCACACTGGCTGTATATGGGGGCACACTGGCTGTATATGGGGGCACACTGGCTATATATATGGGGACACACTGGCTATATATGGGGGCACACTGGCTATATATATGGGGACAAACTGGCTGTATATGGGGACACACTGGCTATATATATGGGGACAAACTGGCTGTATATGGGGGCACACTGGCTATATATATGGGGACAAACTGGCTGTATATGGGGACACACTGGCTATATATATGGGGACAAACTGGCTATATATGGGGTCACACTGGCTATATATATGGGGACAAACTGGCTGTATATGGGGGCACACTGGCTGTATATATGGGGGCACACTGGTTATATATATATGGGGGCACACTGGCTGTATATGGAAACAAACTGGCTGTATTTGAGGGGGCAAACTGGTGGCGTTTGGGCACAGTGGCTGCGTTTAATGGGCACAGTGGCGGCAATTGATTTTTTTTTTTTCAGTTTGTTTGCGCCCCCCCAAAAATTTTGAGCACCAGCCGCCACTGGATTTGATCATTTGACCCTCAGCGTTCAGCTGCTGTTGTTAGATTTTTATTTGCGCTGGTTGATCTGTTTTTACATATTAATTTTTTTTTGTTTGTTTAGCAAAAAATAAAAAACCCAGCAGTGATTAAATACCACCAAAAGAAATCTCTGTTTGTGTAAAAAAAAATGCTTAAAAATTTCACATGGTTACAGTGTAGCATGGCCGCGCAATTGTCATTTAAACAGCGACAGCTGAAAATTGACTTGGGCGGGAAGGGGGTGTAAGTGCCCGGTATTGAAGTGGTTAAAGACCACCAAAAGAAAGCTTTATTTGTGGGGAAAAATTATAAAAATCTCATATGGGTACAGTGTTGCATGACCGTGCAAGTGTGAGAGCGCTGAAAGCTGAAAATTGGCCTGGGCAGGGGGGGGGTGTAAAAGTGCCCGGTAGGCAAGGAGTTAAAGGACTTTTGACAAAGTAAAAATTTGAACCAGTGGAGACTTAAAAAAAAAAAAAAAAAGCAGGAGTGGTGCTTCGGACTTGTTTGTGATTGCTAGTGGTTGAAAGTACACGTTTTATCTTTGATCTCTTTGCTGGCAGCAATAAAATAAAAAAAAAAAACACCTTTGGTCACTTATTTATATCATTTTTTCCTTCCTTCAGTCTGCTAAGTAAGGGGCGTGGTTAATTGGTGACAGGTGCTGCAGGTAATATATAACTGTAGAGATCACATTGTGCTGGCTGGAACTTGGACCAAGTGCAAATGAGGGGAAAAAAATAAATAAATAAATAAATAAATAAATAAATTAGCAGGACTTTAAAACTGGGGATTAAAACCGAGGTCCTCTAAGCTGTAAGTACCATTTGAAATTTTCTGTTAGTAACACTGTAATTGGGATAATGAGTGCTAGCAAGGTTGAAGGTTTTGCTCAGTGTGTGCTGCATGTATACAATGGAGGAACATCTCCAGGATGGACACCTCCTAAGGTTCCCCTTCTGAAAACTCACTTTAGAGATCTGGAGGAGCAACACTGGGCAGAACTGACTACTTTGAGGCTGGGTTCACGCCAGTCTGGTGTGAATTCCAGCTTTGTTTACCCTGCGGAGAGAAAAAAAATCAGTAGTTCAGTGTTTCACATCAGTTTTTGATCAGGATTGTATCTGGTAGGGTGACCACATTTCCAAACTGCCATTCAGGGCCAATTTTGCCAAGGATTGGGAGGGGGGGTGTTGAATGTAGTCTCGAGGTTGATGGGATTTCGGCTGCGAGTGATTTGTCGGATGAATGGCTGGTTTTAGCCCTTGTATCATCCCAATACCATGCTTGAAATGTATTTCTTTTACATTGTAATAGACCCCCCCCCCTCCACTAAGTATATAAACCCCCTCCACTAACTATATAGACCGCCATACCTCCAGTACGGATTCCTCTCTCCACTAAGTATAAGCCCTCTCCCTCAGTATGGACCCCCTACACTAACTATGGACTCCACTAAGTTTAAGCCCTCTACCTCAGTACGGACCCCCCTCCAATAACTAACTATAGACTGCCCTCCCTCAGTATGAACCTCCCTCTACTAAGTATATACCCCCTCGGTACAGACCCACCCCCTTCCATTTGTGCTAGTAGAAAGGTGGGGGTCAGAAATGTGCTGGGGGGGCACTTTAACTTTTTTTTTTTTCTTCCCTGATCACTATCCCTGTCCCCCTCCTCTGTCCATCTACATACATATAATATGAGCTTGGAACAGACCTCCAGATCAGCGACAGGAATGCACAGCGGTGTCCCTCCTCTGGCTCCTGTGTACTTGTAAACTGTCTGCTCTGCGGTATGAGGCAGGAAGACATCCAGGGGTGGAGATTGTAATCCAGACTGCAGTGCTGGTGGATTAGTGTCTTTGGGGCTGCCCCAGGTAACAGCCTCCTCTGGCATGGTGGAGAGTGTTGGGTGTGGAGGAGGAGAAAGTTGACTAACTCCTCCTCCGTTTTGCATGCTGGGCAGAGTCGCGGCTGTGAGGTCACTGGTTGGTAGATGCCAGGCGGCTCTAGCAACCAGTGGCCAAAGTCTCTCAGGTGGATCTGGAGGCAGAGCCAGCGCTATGGCAGGGTTTGCTCGCTTTGTAAATTCCATTCCAGGACACTGTATTGTCCCGCAATGAAGGTGCCTGGGACCCGGGACAGACCTGCTAATTGCAGGACACGTAGGCACCCTAGTGTCAGGTTTAAATCCGGATCAGGTCAGGATTTTATCCTGTTCACAACGGAACACAGCTGTGAATCGGATGCGTGTCCATAGAAGATAATGGGCCTGAATTCGCACCTGATCTGGACTGCGCTGCCTAGAAAACGTGCTTTTTTTTTTTTTTTTTTTTTTTTTTTTTTTTTTTTGGCAATGCGGAGTGCAAATGCTCCTCAGGAATGTGAACCAGCCTCATTCAAATAAACGTATTTTAAAATGTCATGCAAGTTGGATGCAGTGTAAGCCACATCCAGTTTGCATAGGTGTGAACCTAGCCTGAAAGGAGTCAATGGGGGTTGATGTTGAGAATGGAGGGTTAAGTCAGGATGTTCAGATGGGTAACGGAAGGCCAGTCCAGGGTTTTGGGCACCTAAACAAATTTGCCAAGTTGGCAGTGGTGTATTTAGGTTTTGTGCTGCCCTAGGCCTGAATAAACTTGTGCATCACCTAATTTAAATATGACCCACCCATTTCTGTTAAGACCACACCCCTTGCTGTTTAAGACCCGCCCTGAAATTTTCAAGTGGGGGCTGAGGGCCTGGGGGCAAGGGGCAATGAATTCCCTTAATTTGCAGAGATTTCCTCTCACTTCCTGTTTGGCTATGGGGCAGGAAGTGAAGGGAAATATCTGCAATGGGACAGGGATGGTAAAAAAAAAACTGACGGGCTATAACCCTCCCTTACTCTATCCAAAATGAAAAAAAAAGTGCTGCCTATAGTTCTACTTTAAACACAAATTTTTGATAATTTGATGGAGAGGACTAAGAAGATATAACCATGCCAATGGTGCAGCAGAAAACATAGCATAGTGAGGAAGTTTTGTGGTCCAGAATGATAGGACAGTCAAAATTAGAAGCAGCCCCCCCCCCCCAACAGTTGCGGAATGCCAGCCGCCCGCATACCAGAAGCAGTGCAGCCGCTTTATAGGGGCGCTAGACTAATTTTTCTTCTCAGCCCAGTCCGCCCCATAAGACAGGCACCACACTAACAGTGTATCGCAAGCCGGCGGGGACTCTTTCCATGCTGCCCCCCTGCAAAGTGCTGCCCTAGGCCTGGGCCTTGTTGGCCTAGGCCAGGATACAGCGTTGCAAGTTGGGTGAAGATGTGGGGGTGGCAAATAAAGAGGTGGCAGCCTTAGATGTCATTACTACCCCTAACGTGTGATGTGAAGGAGGGACACAGCTGCAGGGGGGGGGCTTTGATGTGATGGAATGACAGAGCTACAGGCGGCTATGATGTGAAGAGGGACACAGCTGGAGGGGAGGGGGATGTGATGGAATGACAGAGCTTATGGGGGGTTGTAATGTGAAGGAGGGACACGGCTGCAGGGGGGGCTGTGATGTGAAGGAGGGACACGGCTGCAGGGGGGGCTGTGATGTGAAGGAGGGACACGGCTGCAGGGGGGGCTGTGATGTGAATGAGGGACACGGCTGCAGGGGGGGCTGTGATGTGAAGGAGGGACACGGCTGCAGGGGGGGCTGTGATGTGAAGGAGGGACACGGCTGCAGGGGGGCTGTGATGTGAAGGAGGGACACGGCTGCAGGGGGGGCTGTGATGTGAAGGAGGGACACGGCTGCAGGGGGGGCTGTGATGTGAAGGAGGGACACGGCTGCAGGGGGGGCTGTGATGTGAAGGAGGGACACGGCTGCAGGGGGGGCTGTGATGTGAAGGAGGGACACGGCTGCAGGGGGGGCTGTGATGTGAAGGAGGGACACGGCTGCAGGGGGGGCTGTGATGTGAAGGAGGGACACGGCTGCAGGGGGGGCTGTGATGTGAAGGAGGGACACGGCTGCAGGGGGGGCTGTGATGTGAAGGAGGGACACGGCTGCAGGGGGGGCTGTGATGTGAAGGAGGGACACGGCTGCAGGGGGGGCTGTGATGTGAAGGAGGGACACGGCTGCAGGGGGGGCTGTGATGTGAAGGAGGGACACGGCTGCAGGGGGGGCTGTGATGTGAAGGAGGGACACGGCTGCAGGGGGGGCTGTGATGTGAAGGGGGGACACGGCTGCAGGGGGGGCTGTGATGTGAAGGGGGGACATAGCTGCAGGGGTGGGGTTGTGATGGAATGACAGAGCTATGGGGGGGGGGGGACTGTGATGTGAAGGGACAGCAGAAGACACCAGTGTGTGTGTGTGGGGGGGGGGGGGTTATAACACGGCTGTGAAGGGGGATTGTAATATGCAGGAGGGATGAGAACAATTATGTTATAATGGGTTTGTGATTCGAGAGGTGGTATGAAGTTATCATGCAATGCGATTTGGACCTCTACTGTAAAAAAATTACCTTGCATTTTAATTTGATACCCCCTGGCCTAGACAGTTGGTGGTAATAGGGAATTCTATGATCGGGACTGACAGAATACTTTGTATGGCGGAGATGCGGTTCAGTGAAAGGAAAGTGAATATTCATTCGCTTTCCTAACACACAGCTGAGTGAACTGTGAGCGCCCAGCATGGCGCTCGCTGTTTACCTTTTTTGACGCCTATTGGAGCCTATGGCTCTAATCGGGTGCTTCAAAAAATACCCCGTCGCTGTAATTCAGGCGCCCGAAAAGGGGCTGGATGCCTGAATATGGGGGTGGCAGCGGCGACCATAGATAGATTCATGCATTGCATGAATCTATCGGTGATAGAGGAGTGGCAGGAGCGGGTGTGGCGCCCGTGTGCCCCTTATGGACGCACCGCCACTGGTTTGCACCCAAATGGAAGGGGGCCTACTGTGCTGGGGGAGAGGTTTATGGGAAGGCTGGAGGGGTATTTAAACTAGGATTGAGGGATGATGGATTATAATGCATCAGACAGGGGTCAGTCCCTAATGGTAGGTGTCCATCAAATGAAATTGAGTTTTTAATAAAGCTTTTATGATATGGCAGCATCCCCCCCCCCCCGTGTGACGTGTGTGCGGCCAATTGCATTAGGGTGTGCACCCCAAAGCTAAATTGCACAAAGAGTAGGAGGTCTTAAAGGGCATTCAAATAAGTTTTCTACATACAGAATGCAAAGTTCAGGAGTGTGCTACATACAGAGTGCAGGGTTCAAAGATCATTGGTTTAACCAATTTGTGTTTGTTCTTCAGCATA
Organism: Rana muscosa; assembly: GCA_029206835.1. Classification (NCBI taxonomy): domain Eukaryota; kingdom Metazoa; phylum Chordata; class Amphibia; order Anura; family Ranidae; genus Rana; species Rana muscosa. The sequence continues at coordinate 40,597,349 of JARGYO010000094.1, forward strand.
CGTTTTTTTTTTTTTTTGTTCCATTCGGAATAGTTGGCAAAGTAGCAGGTGGCTGCTGCGACCTTAACAACCATGACTCATCTGCTGTCAGCAGAATTCCTTGCTGACAGCAGAATGTAAGCAAAGAAGACCTGGCTTAGAATTTTTTTCCTTTTTTTTTTTTTTGACTTGTCGCTAAACAGAAACTTCAATTGTTGAGACACACAAAGGTAGTCCTCGAAAGGTCTGTTGGGTCTATGCACTGAACAATTTAAGATGTTGCCATAAATGTTTCTACATGATATTTATATTTTATTTTTTCCCCCCAGGAACACAGAGCTAAATATTAAGTTGAGCCCTCATGTAAAAGTCATATACAAGAACCCCGCTTCAGTTCCATATGGATTTCCTAAAACAATTCTCGAAATGGACTTTGGTCTACTTCGGCATGTTAATACTGGGAGCCATTTCCTACCTTTCATTTGCTTATTTTCGTATAGAAAGACAATTAGTCACAGATGTTGAAATAAAACACAGGCCAAAGGTGACATCAGACTCTGTGACAGAGTTCTCAGTGACTTCAAACCAATTGACCATGACAAAGCCACCAACGCCAACTGAGACCTTGGAGACCTTCGATAGGTCTCTGCTGACCATCTTACTTTGGACGTGGCCATTAGGTTATCAGTTTCCTCTAAATAGGTGTCCAAGAAATGAAAACTCTGGTTGTTTCTACACCGTGAACCGCAGTGCATACTCCATAGCAGACGCTGTTGTTGTTAGTCATCGGGATGTATATATGTCAGAAGAGCTTTTACCTCCAGAGCCAAGACCAGCCGACCAATACTGGATCTGGTTTAGCATGGAGTCTCCAACCAACTGCCCAAATTTAAAGCTCATGGACAACAAAATAAACCTCACCATGTCCTACCGACTTGATTCAGATATAAATGTTCCGAGTGGAGAGCTAGAAAAAGTTGATGGAAAAGAAAATTTTACAATCCCCCAAAAGTCAAAGTTGGTGGCCTGGGTGGTGAGCAACTGGAAGACAAAGTACAGGAGAACCCAATATTACGAGGAGTTAAAGAAATACATTCCAATCGATGTCTATGGAAAATCTGGCTTGCCTCTTCCACGGAACGAGACTTTGAAAACTCTGGCCAGATATAAGTTCTACCTCGCCTTTGAGAATTCCATACATGAGGATTACATCACGGAAAAGTTCTGGAAAAATTCACTGATGGTAGGAAGTGTGCCCATCGTCATGGGTCCCCCACGTAAAAATTATGAGCGCTTCATTCCACCCAGCGCTTTTATTCATGTTGACGACTTTTCATCTCCCCAATTACTGGCCGAATATCTTCTGGTTTTAGATGAAGATGAGAGGAGCTACCAACAGTATTTTAGTTGGAGGCTCAAATATCGGCCAACGCTATCCAAAACTGGTTTTCTACTTGCATACTGCAAAATATGTAGCGCGTTGAAAGAGGCTCCTCCTTATAGGACAATACCAAGTATTGCTGAATGGTTCAAATAAACTTATTGCATCCCTGTCTATCCAAAATCAAGTGTTGTAGCTAACCGATAACCAGATGCATGAAAGGGTCAGTTTATCATGGGCTAATGTTTTTGCGAAGGGAGTCTAAAACATTTTTTGGATGGTGTTGCGGGATTAGGTGGGTAAGGTACAGGGCTGGGACAAGGGATGGGCAGGAGGAGGGGCCGCTGCCCTGGGCACAATGGGTTTATTGCAGGGATGGGGGGTGCATAACTTGCCTCAGTCTCAGCATGGCAATTCAGGGGAGTGAGGACAGTCTGTCCTTCCTCTCTCCCCTTGTCATGTGACTTATCATGACTGGAGAGATAAAGGGAGCTGCTTTTGCAGTTTGATCTGTGAGTACAGGGGGGAAGGGGGCAACTCTGATGTGTGGAGGGGCACCTGATGTAAGGGAGAACTCTGGGGGCACCTGATGTAAAGTGGTTTTATTTTCTTTTACTTGAAACGTGGATGTGATTGGCCTACTTTGTTTTTTTTTTTTTTAAAGTGCATTTCGGACCTTGAATTTTTAATTGATTACCCCTACCCTAATTGGGCATTTTTGCATTGCAGGAAATTGTGTGCACTCCTGCAATGCACAAAAGCATACAGCCTTTTTGCAGGTGTGCAGTGGTTCCGTTAAATCTTAATGGCACAGCCACACACCGTGCTTTTGTGATCATTCACCTGCGGCAAAACGTATGCTTACAAAATACCATGCGTTTTTGGTTCAGCACCCTTTTTTTTTTTTTCTTTTTTTTTTCTTTAATGTGTTTGCTTCTATTTGTACTATATTTTGTATGCTACAAAAAATAAAAATTGTTGCACTCCATTAAAGTGTTTGACTTGATTAAGTGGCAACCCTAGGCCAGGGCCCTTCCTATTGATCCTGGGGCCCTTTTCCCACTGATGCCCTTTATCAGCCCCATTTCACACTGCTGTGACTTGTGACACATGAGGAGTCAAAACTCATTATTTAATAGGTACCGTCTTAATTGTTTTCGCTCCTCGCTTTCTCCGCTAGAGAGCGAGCTCTCATTTTATATTGGCTTTTGACATTTACAAAAGCAGCCATTCAGAAGTGTAGCACTGGGAAACGCTTTTTGAAACAAATGGTGCATTTTAAATACAACTATATAGATCGGACCAAAATGAGGGACAAAGGACAGTGAGTTTGTTCCAAATCGGGTACAGTCCCACCAAATTGGTTGGGAGGTATGCAGGTGGTCATTGGAGGTCAGTGAGTCACTGTTCTGACTACAATACTGAAGTGATTTGTGTAGTTTTATATTTTACCACTAGATGGTGTAAGAATACATAGATGGGGAAAATAAAACTGTATTAAACGCATAAGCAAACATAAACTGTATTGCAGTTTACTAATTACTAGATGTGATGGCTGAAATGGTTTTCTTTCTATTTTCCTCATTGTGATCTAAGTTATTTTTCGACAGCACAAATTGTCCTGCCAATGCAGAGCGTTGAGACAAACCATTTACCACTGACAGGGGTGCTTACAATGGTCGGCTTTTATTTCTGGAGAGTGCAAAATCTGGTGCAGCTGTGCATGGTAGCCAATCGGCTTCTAGCTTCAGTCTTTTTTTTTAATTAAGCGTTTGGCAAAAAAAAACCTGGAAGCTGATTGGTTTCTATCTAGAGCTGCACTACATTTTGCACTCCAGTTTCAGTAACTCAACTCTAATGTGATCGTACCAAGAAAGACGACATCACTAAGATAACAAGAGATGGCAGTACTTTGAGTTTAGTTAAAAAAAAAAAAAGACTGAATCATTATAGCACATTCTCAATCGTGACAAGCAGTGATGTAAGTAACTGAGTTAGAATAAACGGAGTTACGTAACGCAGTTACTTTAGAGGGTAACTGTAATCTAACTGATTACTCTTCCCCTCATGGTAACGCAGTTACCATTACTTGGGCGGCGTTACCCCAATTAAATCTACCGCCACTAGATGACAGTAGTGTATTCCACCTCCTCTCCTCTGACCGGGTCTCTCTTATGTGAAGGTAGTCACGCTGCTCCCCGGCGGCCCCTCTTCTCGTCCATCCCTATTTGCTTGTGACATCATCTAGGATGGACGAGAAGAGAGGAGGGGCCGCCGGGGAGTAGCGTGACTGCCGTGACATGAGAGAGAACTTATTACACACGTTTCCTGCACTACTCTGCATGGCTTGTAAACAGGGGCGATCCTAGGATCAGACGCCTGGGTGCAGAAATATTTCTGGCGCCCCTACATGGGCGTGGTCATCTTACTAACTCCTCCCCATTACAAATATTTATATGGCAATGACTCAAACACAGAGATGCTCCTCTAAGGAGTCTTCGTTATCCTCCCACGATCTTTTAACAATAAACAAAATACAAGAAGAGAATACACTAATGGGACGTGGACGGGGTCTCTCTAATGGACACAGGGAGGGCTTCTGTTAGAGAGTCTGTTAGAAAGAGCCCCAAGACATAGTACAGGAGATGGTCAGAGACTGCAGACGTGATACTGGAGATGGTCAGAGACTGCAGACGTGATACAGGAGAAGGTCAGAGACTGCAGACGTGATACAGTACAGGGGGAGGGTAAGCAGACCTAGTACAGGGGTCAGGGGAGTACAGTAAAGGGGCAGTAATGTATTATACAGATATGGTCTCCTCAAGCAGAGCTGTTCAGGGAAGGAGAGAGAGGGGGGGTGGGAGAGAGAGAGAGAGAGAGAGAGAGAGAGAAGGGGGGGTGGGAGAGGGGGGGAGAGAGAAGGGGTGGGTGGGAGCGAAAGAGAGGGTGGGAGAGAGGTGGTTGAGAGAGAGAGAGGGGGTGAGGGGGGGGTGGATGCGAGAGAGAGAGGGGGGTGGATGAGAGAGAGGGGGGGTGGATGAGAGAGAGGGGGGGTGGATGAGAGAGAGGGGGGGTGGATGAGAGAGAGGGGGGGTGGATGAGAGAGGGAGATAGGAGAGAAAGGGGGATGGCAGAGAGAGGGGGTGAGTGAAATTGACCCCCTAGGCTGGCCTGCAGTCCTTCCTGTGCCACCCTGTCCCAGTCCCTGTCTGTGGGTAGGTGTGTGTGTGTGATGCACCTACCTCCCGCCCATGCTCTTCCTCTGGGCCCTCGGTCAGGCGCCTATATTTCTTCTTGGGCACGGTCACAGCTGGAGCCGACGTAGGAGAAGGTGTGCAGGCTCTGGAGGTGCCGTGCTGGGGATGCTGCTCAGGTCAGGGTGGCGGTGAGGTCTTCTCTCACTCGCGCTGTTCCTTTCAGCCAGCCTCCTGCTGCTCACCGGGGCCGCCACTCTCTCTCTGTTGCTGCTGCTGTTGAGTGCCCTGGCCTGCACCCCGCCACCACCGGACCAGTGAGACTGTCCCTCTCTGGTATGACAAGGGGGCGGCCTCTGCCTCGGAGCTCAGTCAGCTGCATTGGATCCCAGACTCCCAGGAGCAGTAGCGCGGAAGAGGAGGAAGTGAAATCCTCCCTCGCTTTCTTTCAACACTGAACATGGAGGGAGGGCGGGGAGCACTGCAGCCGTGATGTCACTAGTTGCTACATGCCAAGCGGCTCTAGCAACCAGTGGACAGGATGAAACTTGTGACAAGTACAGCTGCCGGAGGGAGAGAGACACACATGGCATGTTCCTGTACTACTTGTCCACACTGATCTCTGCCCCATTGTCCGGGTCCGCCCCTATCAGCGTCCCTGGCACCGCCACCTCACACAAGGAGAGGAGGAAGGAAGGGAAGCACTTTGGCACTTCAGCGCCCCCCCCCCTCTGCAGCGCTCGGGTGCGGAGCACCCCCTGCACCCCGTCCAGGACCGGCCCTGCTTGTAAACAATGTCCCCTTGTGCCCTATCATGTCCCCTCAAAAGTCAGTTACTTTGCTGAGTAACTCATTTTTCAATGTAGTAACTGAGTTACTAACGCAATTACTTTTTGGAGAAGTTAATTGTAACCAATTACTTTTTTAAAGTAAGATGACCAACACTGATGACAAGGCTATTGATGGGTTTCGGATAGACGTGCAGAATGAGAAAAATAATTTAATTTTGTTTTTAGATGTGTGCGATTCGGCTCGTAACGAATGGATTTTCGTACGAATTTGTTAGTATTCATACATTCAGATCAATTCGGACATCCGAATAGCTGAAAAAAACAAAATACGAATAAGCAAAATAACGAACATGCGAAAATACGAACTTACGAATGGACAAACTTATGAAAATACTAAACACCAAAACCGTAAAAGATCAAAAATGACATCTATAACGATTGATTTTCAATCCTTTGTCTGTCCGTAATTTCATATGTCCGTATTTAATTTGTGTTTTGTAAATTTTGTTTGTTCGTAATTTCGTGTTCTGGAATCGTTCTTTTTGAATGGGCAGTGTAGTGGGTTTATCTTACTTAATCTTAGCCAATCAGCTTATCTTTTTTTGTGTCCTGAGTCGCAATGCATTCCTGAATCTTTTTTAGATTCAGTTGAGGAGACTGAGTCAGGTCTCGTGACTGAGGGAGTGGACTGGGAGTAAGTACAGGACTTATTAGAAGCCGCGTGTTGAAAATGAAACTAAAATACGAATGACCGCGATGTATTTATGAAAGTACGAATCGGTTCGAAGCATGGTAGTGGACAAGAATCAACAAAAACAAAACTGTTACGAATCAACGGAAAAGGCAATCTCACGAAAGTAACAATTGCAAAATTACGAGTAGTGTACCGAATAAATGAAATTATTATTATCTAACAATTACGAATATCGAATCAAAGAAAATAAATTTAGATGTAGCGGGTATTTACTTTCCCGGGTGTATTTTTGAATCTGGCGGTGACACCAGTGGTGTGTGTTCCCGGCGGTCCACGAGGTGGCGCTGTCACCGTGGGCTGAGGGATGAATATCGCTGGGGCCGAGCCTCCTTTTTTCTCCTCTCTCGGCAGCGGTATGGTGGGGTGGGGAACCCGCCGTGCTTGCTGGTAGAGGGTATAAAGGGGCCGGCCATTTTTTGTCACGGGTTCGTAGTCCCAGGCACCTTCAGCTTGCGGATGGTGGTTCGTGTCGGTCCTCTAGGCGGCCTAGGCCTAGAGGACAGCCAGAGATCGGGTTCCATCCCAGGCACCTTTAGCCTGGGGTGAGGTACTTGGACGGAGGTTCGGAGCTCAGTGCCCAACACTGAGTTCCGCGAGGGAAGGATCCTAAGGTACTCCGGGGCTGGATGCCTGAATCCAAGGTGGGCGCAATGGACTGGTGAGAGCTCCTCATCTGAAGACCCGGTGCAGCATACTGCCGGTGACGGGTGAGTCTCTTGTCGGACCGCTCGGAAGGAGAATTCCCTTGTGCGGAGACCATAGCTCACTCTCCAGGAGGAGAGTGGAGGACCGAATTGTGTCTGGGCCTATTCGCAACCACACCTCCTTTTCTGTTCTATCCTCAAGGGAGTCCATGTTATGTTCTCAATAAAGGAGTGTTGGACTTTAATGGTGTGGGGCTCATTTCCTAGCAGACGGAGTTCACGGTGACTCTTGGAGGGAGGATCCTGGTGCACAGCACAGACCCGAAGGTAAAGAAACAGACATTGCCAATACCACATGTACACTTGTGGTGGAAGCCAGGCGTAGCTCACCCGCTCCCTCCCCTATCAAATACCCCTAGACCGTAGACATTGTGAGCTGAATTCAAGAGGGGAGTGGAGGCGGGGTGGCCGCTACATAGACATGATTACGAATCATTCAGTATCAACGAAAATAAAACTGTTACGAAAATACGAACGAGTTCTAATATGAAAACTCGCGTCTTACAAAATTACGAATCTACGGAAACTAGACGAAACACACGTTTTTTTTTTTTTGTTGTGCACATGTCTATTTAGTGGTTGGCATTTGTTCATATTCAAATTTTCCGCATTTGGTCGAATTGAACTTTGTTCAACCAAATTCAGAATTCTTGAATGGAAGGTGTGTGTGTGTGTGTGTGTGTGTGTGTGTGTTAAAAAAAAAAAATTATATAATTTTTGGAAGATGGTTAGATTCTATTAAATTTGTCTATTTTCTATTATATTCTAATACAAATTTATTCAGTTTGAATAGAAAACAAAAATAAAGCATATAATCAAATTTTACCGTATTTATCGGTGTATAACACGCACCATTTTATGAGGGAAGTTTTAGGGGGAAAAACAATTTTTAAATAAAGAACTTTGAAGCGAGGGTTGCAGCCTGATCACTGCCCATCTGCAGCCTCGCCAGTGCTGGATTAGAGCTGCGATCTCCTGTGTACTCGGCACTCAGTCCCACCTCCTGGCCTGGCTCATATGATGGACAGAACAGTGGTCCAGTGCTGGGCTAGGAGGCGTGACTGAGTGTCGGTTACACAGGAGATCGCGGTTACCCCGCTACATGTGTAATCCAGTGGCGCTCGCCCCTCTCCCCCCCCCCCCCCCTCTCAGACAGCAGGAATTGGCGTATAACATGCACACACGATTTCTAGGTTGTGTGTGTGTGTGGTATTTGAGATTACATTTTTGAATGATGGTTATATTCTATTTTTCTATTCTAATTTTGGAAGATGGTGATATTCTAATGTATTTTATTTATATTCAAATGTATTCTGTTAGAATATAACCATCTTCTTTTACTCTTTCGTTCATGGACGGACAGCTTCTTATTGACATAGTGGGTATTATCCGTTTATTTAGGAGTGACTAGGCAGAAAAACTTGTAAAAAGTGTTGCATCATACCTTCTACAGTACCGCCCAGGGGGCGGACCCTCTGGGTATATCCCCGCTCTCTGCATCTCGCAGATCAGTTTTTTTCTGTCTAGCAAGGAGTAGGACATGGCTCCCTTCGGGCCCATTGGTCCGGGGGGGGGGGGGAATTAAAAAAAAATTTCCTCCCTTTTGGTTCCTGCGATCTTCGATCAACCGCCGGCTGGGTGACAGGCTGGATCCTCGGAGTCCCCCCAGTTTCGACCATCGAGCGTGTGCCGACCCTAGCTACGCGCTGGGTTTTCAACGACATGCCCGTCGCTCTACGGGTGGCTGGTGAGCCTACGCTACAGGGCCTGCATCGGACCGCTCAGCTTCGGCTGACCTTACGGCCGAGTCGCAGTAGCCTGTCCGGTGAGCTAGCGCTCCAGGGCATGCATACGATCGTTCCCTAGGGTTCAGTCACCTCCGTGCGTGGATGATGATCTGTCTGGAATGTCTTCCAGCGCGATCCACGCAGGACAGGGAAGTGACTTGGCTGGACATTCCTGGAGAGATCAAGTAAGTGGTCGTGGCCCCTTTCTTTCCTCTCTCCCTGCCTTCCCTCCTCCCTGGGCTCTGAGCTAAGGTGGCTGGGTGCTGGGGGTCACTGGGGGCTCCATCTGAAGCGGGGCTGCGCTGTGTTGTCATTTAAAAATGTCATTTTGCTTACGTGTGTCTGTCCCTCCATGCTGTTGGTGGCCATTTTGCGGTGGTCCATGCCTGTTTTGGCCTCTATCGACTGCCCGGCGGCCATATTTCTTATGACTCGCGCCTGTATGTAGATACTGTCGCTCGGTGGCCATCTTTTTGGGGCCCATGGCCGCTTTTGCCTCTATTCGGCCCGGCAGCCATTTTCTTAGAGCCCACATTGTTCCATACAGCCGCTTGGCGGCCATTTTGTGGTAGTCTCTGGCCTCTAGGGTGCATTTTCAATGGTGCCAATTTACACAGGAAACGCTGATGGGGGATCAGACTGACGCTACAGCAGTGGGATAGCATCACAGGCGGAACACACGGCAGCGGTAGCAGTACCGTTCCAAGGGTAGTGAGTCCTCTGGGAAAAGACCCTGCATCTCTGTACAGCTAGGAGGGTGGCCTATTGATACCTTGTCTGGAGTTCCTGCGGGTCTCAGCACGGCGTCTGAAGCCGATGGCTTTTCCCCTGAAATGCCTGATTTGGCAGCTGGTGCCCTTGAGGTAGCTATGGACGCTATGTCAGCAATCCTAGAGGCCCTTGTTTCCAGAGTGGAAGCAGCACACGGGAACACGGGGGGGGGGGGTAGTAAACGCCCCCGTCCCTTGCATTCTTCTGGGGATAATTCTGATGCAGAACAAGTGAGTGAGTGAAAAACTTGGATAGCGCTAACAAATGCGAACTAAATCGCCTCAAGGCGCTTTGTATCCAGTAGCTTCATGATCCATCAGAAGAGGTGGGTCTTAAGTTTTTTCCTAAAGGCCCGATGGTTTTCTTCCATACGGATATCCGTGGGTAGCGCATTCCATAGCCGTGGTCCTTGGACTGCAAATCTTCGTTCTCCCTTTGATTTGTAGCGAAATTTCGGGATGTGAAGGAGATTTTGGTTTGTTGATCGGAGACTGCGTTTAGGGGTGTAATGCTTTATATTCTCGCATAAATATTGCGGAGCGATTCCTTATGTGCACTTGTGGGTGAGACAGAGGGTCTTGAATGTGACCCGATCCTTTATGGTTAACCAATGAAGGGTCCTCAGTGTAGGGGTGATGGGTTCCCAGGTTTTTTTTCCTGTTATCAGTCTGGCTGCCGTGTTCTGGACAACTTGTAGGCGTGACATCTGGTATTTGGGTAGTCCGAGGTAGGGGGAGTTTGCGTAGTCGAGCCGGGAGTTGATAATTGATCCAACTACTACTGCTGTGTCCTCTTCTGGGATGAAGGGAATGAGTCTACGCAGCAGGCGGAGGAGATGATGAGATCCGCTGATTACTGATCCTATTTGAGCGTCCATCGACATCTCTGAGTCAAAGATGACTCCGAGACTTTTGACTTTGGTGCTCGGGGTGATGGTCTGTCCGAGAACGGTGGGTGGTGTCCAAGAGGTTTTAGTTTTTTGTCTTTCGGTTAGCGTGAAGGAGAAGCAGTTCTGTTTTGGATCCGTTGAGTTTAAGTGAACTGTCAGTCATCCAATCATCGATCAATGTGAGGCACTTTTCCAATCCGTGATATTGGTCTTTTTTTCCAGTGATACGAAAGTAGAGTTGGGTGTCGTCAGCGTAAGAGTGGTAGTACAAGTCCTGTTTGCTAATGATTTTTAGGAGTGGGCGGAGGTATATGTTAAAGAGCAGGGGTGACAGTGGTGATCCTTGAGGGACTCCGCAGGAAATTGCGCGAGTTTCAGAGGCGAAGGCTCCTAATTTCACTGTCTGAGAACGATTCTCAAGAAAGGAAGCGAACCAAGGAAGGTCAGGGTCTGCGACTCCTGCTACTTCTTTAAGACAAATGAGTAGAGTTTTGTGGTCTACTGTGTCGAACGCTGCACTGAGGTCCAGCAGCACCAGGAGACATGATTCTCCGTCATCTGCGGCTTTGAGGACGTCATCCCATATTTTGAGAAATGCTGTTTCTTTGCCATGGCCTGGGCGGAAGCCTGATTGTAGTGGATCCAAGAGTTTGTACGTGTCCAAATGGTCTTGTAGCTGTTGTACTACTGCTTTCTCCATGATCTTGGAAATGGTGTTGAGGCTTGTTACCGGTCTGCGGTAATTTGGGTCCTTGGGGTCAAGATTGGGTTTCTTTAGGAGGGGTTTGATTATACCTTGCTTGAGGGAGTTCGGAACCATACCTTCTTTGAATGATAGATTTACGATGTGTGTAATGGTAGGAGCTAAGATGTCGGTACATTCTTTCAGGAGTTTTGTGGGAAATATGTCATTTTGAAGATGTAGTGTCTCTGAGGCTTCTGATAATGTTTTTGGTGGTGTCAATGGTGATCGGGACCAGCGAAAATTTTGCTAGTTGTATAATGTTCGTATTGATTTCCTCTGTTTGCTTTTGGCTGTGTGAAGTTGGTTGTTTTTTTCTGTTGAATTATTTCCCAAATGTTTTCGATTTTGTCGGAAAAAAAATCCGATAGCTCATTACAGAACTCTTGGGTTTCGTTTGCTGGAGGCTCTAGACAGGTAGCGTTCATGGTCCGAGTGACCAGTTTGAAGAGTTCACGAGGCCGGTTTAGGGCTTTTTTTATGGTGTTTGAGAAATGTTCCTTTTTTGCTTTGTGATATTTCTTAGTGAGTGCTTTGTAGTTAGTGTGGTTTTCCTCCGTTGGGTTTCTTCTCCAGGCTCCTTCAGCTCTTCTGCGTTCTTGCTCCAGTAGAGTAAGAGTGTCATTAAACCAGCCCGAGTTGTTTTTACGGATGTGTGCTCTGCGTCTCGGAGCGACTGTGTCTGCTGTTTTTAGTAATATTTTGTTTAAGGAGTTGAGTGTTTGTTCCGTTGAGTGGTTATGCTTTAGTGCTCATGGCCTGGATTCTGATGCATCAGACTGCAGGCCGTGACCGATCGGACAGTGAGAATGACTCCAGGTCAGTACGCGATAAGGCTTTGGTATCTGACCTTATTACTGCAGTGTGGGATACGCTAAAATTGGAGAATGCAGCAGAAACACCAGTCCCCTTTGGGTTTCGTAAACCTGCCCGCACTGCTAAAGTGTTTCCTTGTGTGTCTTAATTTGATAAGCTCTTATACTAGGAGTGGGAAAACCCACTAAGGGTGTTTACATCCCCAAAGAATTTTGCGGTGGGGTACCCCTTTTGAGGAGAGTTTTCTGAAAAAATGGACCTCTTCCCCGATAGTGGACCCTCCGGTGTCCAGACTTAATAGAGCTACCACAATTCCAGTGGAAGGGGCTCCTGTTTTCAAGGACCCTGCAGATAAGAAAGCTGAAGCACTCGGTCGCTACTTATACACAGTGGTAGGCTCAGCGGTGCACCCGGCTTTGGCCAGGACCTTAGTGTCTCAGACACTTACTGCATGGACAAAATTGCTACTCCAGGGGTTAAAGGAGCGAGATGCTCCTCCTAATGAAATAACTTTGGCTGACCAGTTGGTACATGGCCTTAAGTTTGTCTGCGAGTCTGACATGGATACTATTCCCTTGCTGTCTAAAGCTTTGGTTTATGCGGTAGCAATACGCCGCCTGATCTGGCTAAAGGGCTGGTCTGCAGACAAGGCTTCCAAAAAAGCCCTGTTGGATTTGCCCTTTAAAAGCGACAGACTTTTTGGGGCCTCTTTGGATGACGTCATTGTGACAGGAGGGTCACTTTGGACACAGGGTGAGCCAGGAAATAATGGACATTAAGAAATATATCTTGGGCTACCTAAAATGGGTCTGTAATATTTATCCACCATATCCCCAAGGATATCTGTAAAGGACTATTTACTGTTTCTGAACTCAACAGGTTAATTGAGAGATACTGAGGTGTTCAGCCTCAATCACCTGTCTAGTGTAATGCTAATGAATTCCAGCTTCTAGAAGACCTGTTCATTGTTTGTGGTGATGTAGATTGGGGAAATTAAGTCTGTTCTTGTGTGTATTGTAAAGTATCAGACAGTCTGGTGACTATAAAGACATAGTCATTCAAACATAAAGGGGATTATTAGAACCTGTTGTCTCCTAGCAGTCGTCCAAAATAATGTGTGGAGTCTTGTAATGTGTGGGTGGAGCTGGGCCATTGTTCATGTTAAACTACTGTGTATTAAATGTATATAAAAGTTACAATGTTTCTCAAAAGTCATTCGATCTTGGGAAGATACAGAGCGTGTGTCTCGTTCTTCCAGAAGGATTAATTCCTATGGGAAAGGGTCGCCTGGCTGTGGAAGATTGGTTCTTGAATGGGTGTCCAGGAGAGGGGACAGCGGAAACGGCGTTAACCCCCTTGATATTTGGGGTGCCGTTACAGTCACAGTCATCAAGGATTCAACAGGAGGTAAGAGCACTTTGCTTCCTCAAACCAAGAGGGGTAAGGGGCCACGCCAGGGGCAAGGCCCCTCCTTTACTGCACGCAATCATTTTTTTCATCTGCCCAGGACGACAGGGAAAAGACCCCAGACTGACAAAGCGCCTGCTCAAGGACAGAAGCATCCTTGGCCCCGCAAGCCTGCGGACAAATCTGCGTCCGCATGAAGGTCTGCCCCCCACCCATCTCTCGGGTGGGGGGGGACGCCTTCGCGAATTCGCGACTCAGTGGACATCTCTGATCTCCGACCGGTGGGTTTGCGAAGTGATCTCAGGCTACAAGATAGTTTCTCTCTCTTGTCCACCGGACAGATTTGTTCCCTCCAACCTCCAGCTACAAATGACCCGTCGGGAGGCCCTGTATGGGGCAGTCCAGGGTCTGCTGGAATGCAGGCGGGGGGGGGGGTCATTCCAGTTCCAGAGCAGAAACGATTTTCAGGGTTTTTACTCGAATCTGTTCATAGTGCCAAAAAAAGGAGGGGGTTTGTCCTATTCTGGATCTCAGGGCCCTCAATTGCTTTGTGAAGGTACAAAGATTACGGATGGAGTCGGTTCGATCTGTAGTCACTGCTCTCCATCCAGGGGACTTCCTGGCATCCTTGGAGATCAAGGACGCATACCTGCATGTCCCCATATACTCCAGACACCAAAGGTTTCTGCGATTCGCAATCGGGGACAACCACTATCAGTTTGTGGCCCTCCCCATTTTGGCCTGGCTTCATCACCCAGGACGTTCACCAAGGTGCTTGCCCCGATCCTGGCCCTTCTAAGACCGCGGGGCATCGCTATCGTGGGCTACTTGGACGACCTTCTTCTGAAGGCCGCTTCAAGCTCAGAATTAGAAGTAAGTGTGTCATAACCTGTCAGACTCTCAGAGACTGTGGTTGGGTACTAAACACGCAAAAATCAGTTTTGGTGCTGACTCGACGCCTAGTGTATCTAGGGTTGATTCTGGATTCCTCAGAGGCAGGAGTATTCCTCCCTGTGGAAAAGTTGCAGACCCTTTGGGCTGCAGTGCGGCAGCTGACATCCAAGAATTGGTCGTCACTCCGTTTTTTGCATGCAAGTTTTGGGCCTCATGGTAGCCTGCTTCGAGAGGGTCCCATATGCTCTAATATAGATAGATAATGATGCATTATAAATCAACCCTGTGAAGACTACAAATAAACAAATACAAGCATAGACCAAAGATAATGTGCAAACTGAAAAACCATATGCAATAGCAACAATGTACATATAAATCAGTGCAAATAAACCACAGTGCTGTATAGAAACCCTACATACATATATGTGCGGTCCTGTGATATACAAGCAGCATATGGACAAACACTAACAAAGTCAATGTTTCTTAAGCCCCGTACACACGGTCGGACTTCCATCGGACTTTTCCGTGGTTTTTTTGTCCGAACGGAGTTAGTTGGGAACACCCATAGCATACACACGCTCTGACTTTTCTGCAAACTTTCCCAAAACTTATTCCTACATCACGTGGTTTTTCTGCTCTTTTCCGCCACCCTTTGTTCAACTTCTGCTATTGTTCGTTGATTGTTAACATTCGTTGTTTTGTCCATCGGACTAAAGTCCGATGGTTTTCTGTACACACGGCCGGACTTTTGCTTTGAAAACAAAACCAAACTCAAAAAAAGTTTGTCCAATGGAGCGTACACACGGTCGGATTGTTGGTCCAACTTGCTTAAAACTAAGTTTTTTGGGCAAAAGTCCGACCGTGTGTACGGGGCTTTAGTAACTATGTGAGAAAAACACCTACACATAGTACTCAGTATCAAATTAATTTCAGCTTGATATTCCCCGACTTGTCCCCCGCATCCAAATGATGACCTGGGACGGGTGTCAGCTGTCTCTCACAGATACGCTGAGCGGTGAGCTTAGTTCAGGTAGGTGAAGTGTAAAAAGAAAGGGGGAAAAAAATCATTGCGCAACTCTGTGTATCCTACAGGCAATGATAATTCATTTAAGCTTGCACTCACGTGACTGCGATATTGGTAAAAGCATAGGCTGCCACAATTCAGCTCAGTTGAGCAATCTTCCTCACTGCCCCGGCTTCTGAGTCCTCAGAATACCGCTGGTAGCGTAGCGTGACTAAGCTCCTCCCCCACTGAGTACTATGTGTAGGTGTTGTTCTCACATAGTTACTAACTTTGTTAGTGTTTGTCCATATGCTGCTTGTATATCACAGGACCGCACATATATGTGTAGCGATACCTTCAACTAAGAAGGCCGCAGATTTAGTTTGGGTCCTGAAAACAGCTCCGCCAACCCCCGGCAACGTACTCGACCCCCTACTGGCACAGTTACGGCAGCAATAAAAATTCTTATACTGTATGGCAGGGCCGGCCCTACCATGGGACCCGATGGTACCCCGGTCCCAGGCGGCACTTTAAGGGGGGCGGCAAATTGCCGCCCGTCAGCCAACGACATTCCGTGTCTCCTACTAATTTTTCTTTCCTGTGTCCCCGATTTTCCAGCCGCCATGTTTAATGTCCGGTGCCCTGTGATTGGACGAATGGGGGTCATGTGCGGCGTGGGGCTGGCCTGTCAGCGATCGCTCTAGAAGTCCCGCCTCCGCACATGACCGCCATACGCCCAATCACAGTGCGCCGGGAAACACGAACATGGTGGCGGCAGACAAGCACTGGAAGTGTGAGCTGTCTTCCCCTCCGCCTGTTCCTCTGCTTTGTTACGGCGCGGTGGAGATGGAATCATGGAGGTGCAGGCGTGCAGCGTCTGACACCATGGAGCGGGCTGCGGGTGGATGGCGCTGGCGGGAAGTTGGGACGCCGAAGCAGTTCTGCACATCCAGTCCTGAGGAGAGTCCTGGTGAAGAGCAGACAAAGGTAAGGAGGACTCAAAGGATGGATTCGCACTGAGCTGTGGGGAGGGGGTCAGGTGTGAGTAGTGCAGGAAGTAGGACTCCTACTGTAGGAGTCAGGTGGGTCTGTGTAGTAGGTCAGTGTAGGTGTAAGGTCGGTGGGTCAGTGTATGTGTCAGTCAGTGTAATAGTCAGTGTTGCTGTCAGGTCAGTGTAATGTGAGTAGTGCAGGAAGTAGGTGTCAGGTAGGTCAGTGTAGGGATCAGTGTAGGTGTCAGGTAGGTCAGTGTAGGGGTCAGGGTAATGGTCATGTAGGTCAGGTGGGTCAGTGTAATGTGAGTAGTGCAGGAAGTAGGAGTCAGGTGGATCAGTGTAGGTGTGTCAGGGGGTCAGTGTAGGGGTCAGATAGGTCACATGTGTTCAAAAAATGTGCAGCGCTATGTGGTTAAAACCATGTGTGAAATAAATGTTAAACCTTGAAATGTGAAAAATTAATATATGAAAAATTAATTAAAAAGAAAACTAATGCAGAGTCCAAAAAGAACACAACATAGTCCGTGAAGAGTTAATTCCAAAAGCAAATCCGTGAAGGGTTAAGGGCTGTAGCCAATAAAGAGACTAGGGTCTAGTGGAGCATAATAAAATAAAAATAAACATTTCTTGATCAGTTTAGGTCGATATGTATTCTTCTACATATGTTTGGTAAAAAAAATGCAATGTGTATATTGATTAGTTTGCGCAAAAGTTATACCGTCTACAAAATAGAGGATAGATTTATGGCTTTTTTATTATTATTATTTTTTTTTTTACTAGTGTAGCGGGATCTGGTGATCTGCGATTTTTAGCTAGACTGTGACATTGCGGTGGACAGATCAGACACTTGACACTTTTTTGGAACCAGTGACATTTATACAGCGATCTGTGCTATAAAAATGCACTGATTACTGTGTAAATGTCACTGGCAGGAAAGGGGTTAAATGTGTTCCCTGGGAGGTGTTTCTAACTGGGGGGGGGGGGTGATGGGACTGACTGTAGGAGGAGAGAGATCTCTGTTCCTAATCACTAGGAAGAGCAGATCTGTCTCTCCTCCCCTGTCAGAATAGGGATCTGTCTGTTTACATTAACAGATCCCCGTTCTGGCTTTCTGGAGCGATCGCGGCCACCAGACACGCATAGGTCCTTTTATACTCCTTTACATGTATAGAGCCATGACAGGTCCACTTTAGTTATCATGAGATAAAATAATGAATGTGGGGTATTTGGTGGGCGTGATTTTTTTTTTTGGGGGGGGGGGGGGGCAGCATTTAATTCTTGGTACCAGGCAGCACAATGTCTTGGGCCGGCACTGCTGTATGGGTACATTCAGACACCAAGGCAATAATGAAGGGGTATCAAATTTACTTTAAGCTTATGGTAAAGAAAGATTAACAATAGTAACAGTTTACAGGTAATAGGTGGTGGATCCCCGCAGCAATAAATATACTATGAAATAGAGGAACAGTAAAGGTGCGGCGCGTGGGCGACCGTTAACGAGGCGCCCTGTGGCGCAGTACCTAAATGCACTAACTAGCTGGCCAGGCCTGGCTCAGATATCTAAAACTCAGTCTATAGGGGATGATGGTTTCTTCACCGGCAATTCTTTAAAGGTGGTGCACATTAACAGAATACCATTTGTAATCCAGTGGGAAGGTTGTGACGAAATAAACACTTTACTTCCTGAACTCTAAGTTCCTCTCTGATGTGGTTCTCCAGTGAGGGTGTCAGGTATAAACTTGGGGGCCACGGCAGTCTATAGGCACATTAGCAACAACAGTATAGGGACTGAGCATACGCTCGCTCACCCATCCGGACGCGATCCCAGTCCGGGAACTTCCACCGACTGTGTCCTACAAACACACAGTGTCTCCAGCGATCGGGTCCCCGATCCAACCAAGGTTGTAGACAAACGGAGTCAGATGCCACCCAGGCTCGCAGTGGGGTGGAAGGCTCTTTGGTGCTGCGCAAGGCCTCAGGCTTCAGGTCTTGCACTCCGGCGCATCCGCACAGGAGGATCAGTCACTGAAGTCTCGTGTCCCAAAGAGACCGAGCGCAGCCGCGCCTCCTCCTTTTATAACCCCTCCCATGAGTCTCTGGAGTGAAGGCAAAACATCCTGGAGGCCAAGGGGGGTTATGGGAAAGGTAGTCCATGAGTCTTAAAGGAACCCCGCTACACACTCCCCCCACTTGAACTCTTTGGTCCCCAAAGATAAACCTTAACAAAGACTATGTACAACTCTAGACAATTCTGCGAACAATGTTGGCATAGGGAATTCCCACCAAAACTGAGGGGTAGAATTCCCTCGCCCACAGGCCACATTATCATGGGTGGCCTGCCTAACTGTGCCAGAGAGTGAGTTGGGGTTGCCCTCCACCAAATGGACAGTGGAGGGATCCGGATTTTCAGCACTCCTCCTGGCAGTAACTACAGAGTCCTCTGAGCTCTTCCCCATTTGTGGGTAGGTCAACTTTCTGGGAGGCCTTATGACTCTGCAAGCCCTTTGTTCCCTTGGGATTTCTGGCTCTAGCGCCACAGGTTCTTCTTCCGTAACAGGCTCAGGCAACTCGGCAGGCTCTGTAACATCTGCTTCAGGAGCCAAGGGATACATAGAGTCTCAAGGGTCCTGTTCAGGGTAAACATCACGGGCATCTCCCCAGTAATCAAATGAAGGACTATATGGGATGAATTCAACGGGTTCCGCATTCAGTTGTGTATCTGTAGTGTCTTCAATAGTTGGAAGATCTATAGCAGAAGTCCCCTGAGTCGAGGAAGGCCACAGCCAGTCAAGCTCTCTTTCTTCATCCCCACTGAGTTCAGAAGCTTCTATATCTTCAGTCCGAGAGGTCTGGGACCGAGTGTTTGGCCTGGGGGTATCCAGAATAGAAACTGGTTCAGGGGAGTCTCTCACGGGAGGTATCCTGACTGCTTCAGCAAGTGGGAGCAGGTGGTTTCAATGCCACGTCTTCAGTGGGCCTACCTTTCCTTCTGGCTTCAACTTGTAGACAGGTAGGCCCGGCAACTTCCTACAGATGACATAGGGTTCAGATCTCCATCTGTCTGCAAGTTTGTGTTTCCCAGGGACCCCCAGATTGCGTAGCAGTACTCGATCCCCGGGCTGTAGGTCTTGTACCCGGACCTTCAAGTCGAAGTTTCTTTTGTTTCGAGCTCCCCTTTGATCTGAGGCCGCTTGAGCTTGTTCATAGGCTACTTTCAGGCTGTGTCTGAGCCTGTCCACATATCCTTTGTGGGATGTGGCTGAGGAATGGTCTAAAGAGGTGCCAAAGGCCAAGTCTACAGGTAGTCTCGCTTCTCTCCCAAACATGAGTCGAAATGGGGAGTAGCCTGTAACATCACTGGTGGTGCACTTGTAAGCATGTACTATAGCTGCTATGTGTTTGCTCCAATGTTGTTTCTTCTCACTTTCCAGAGTCCCCAACATGTTGAGCAAGGTTCGGTTAAACCTCTCCGGCTGAGCATCTCCCTGTGGGTGGTAAGGTGTAGTTCGAGTCTTCTTGATTCCCAACGAATCCAGGAGTTTCCGGATCAGTCGACTCTCAAAGTCCCTTCCTTGATCTGAATGAAGTCGCTGGAGCAGCCCATAATGGACAAAATACTTCTCCATAAGTACCTTGGCTACTGTGGAAGCCTTCTGGTCTTTGGTTGGGAAAGCTTGGGCATACCGGGTGAAATGATCGGTTATCACAGAACATTTCCTAGTCCACTCAGATCGGGTTCGAGACAGAGGAAATCAATGCATACCAGATCCATTGGGCCTTGACTCTGCAGATGGCCCATTGGGGCAGCTTGATGGGGTAAAGTCTTCCTCTGGATGCAGCGTGCACATGAGTGGCAGCACTCTTCTACTTCTGCCCTCATGCAGGGCCAATAGAACCGACTTCTGACAAGTTGAAAGGTCCTCTCCACCCCTAGATGGTCATGATTGTCATGTAGGGCAATCAGAACAGTCTCTTGATGTTTTTCTGGAAGAAACAATTGCCATTTATCTTCCAGGTCATCAGAGGGGCCCCTTCGGTAGACCACTCCCTGATGTACCTGTAACCTGTCCCACTCTTTCCTCAACAGGCGAGCTTCCTTTGAGGAGTGACTCAGGAGTTTGTTTGGATCCTGATTCTCCAGGGCTTCCAGAACCAATTTCCCCATGGTCGCATCTTAGCTCCTTCTTGGACAGCTTTGGCAGATGGTCTTCCTCCAGTTGAGTTACACCACAGTATTGTTTGCGGACTCCTACCATGGTAACTCCTATCTCTTCCGCCCTTGAGCCCCCTCTAGCTTGCAATTCAGCCCCCTGGCATAGGGCCCGCACCCCGTCCGGTGCAACCTGAGTCCAGTCTTCCATGTCATGGGTGGAACCATGAGATCTTCTGGACAGAGCGTCTGCATCTCGATTCCCAATCCCTGGCCTGTACTTTAGGCTGAAATTGAATCCGGACAATGTGGCCAGCCACCTGTGTCCAGTGGCGTCCAGCTTTGCTGTAGTGAATAAGTAGGTCAGGGGGTTGTTGTCGGTCTTCACAGTGAACTCCACCCCATACAGGTAGTCCTTGAGCTTGTCTACTACCGCCCACTTAAAGGCCAGGAACTCCAGCTTGTGAGTGGGGTAGTTTTTCTCAGAGGGGGTCAGGCTCCTGCTCACGTAGGCAACAGGCCGTAGTTGCCCTTCGTGTTGATAAAGTACTCCTCCCAGACCGTCATGACTAGCATCTACGTGTAGTTCATAGGGTTTGGTTGGGTCTGCGTAGGCCAAGACTGGAGCAGTGGTTAGGCTCTTCTTCAATGCCTGGAAGGCCTCTTCACATTTCTGGTTCCACTGATCTCTGATGGACTCTCCCGGCTTCCTGGGCCCTGAGTCATCCTCCTCTCCCTCAGTCTTGAGCAGTTCATTCAATGGTCTAGCAATTCAGGTGAATCCCTCCACAAACCTCCTGTAATAGGAGCAGACCCCTAAGAAGGATATGTGCTCTGTTACTGTGGTGGGTCGTGGCCAGGAGGTAACTGCCTCCAATTTCTCAGGGTCTGTGGCCACCCCTTCTTCAGACACTATGTGCCCCAGGTAGCTCACAGAAGACTGGTAGAACCGACACTTCTCAGGCAAAAGTTTGAGTCCCTCCTCACTGAGTCTCCTCAAGACTTTTTCCAGCCTCTCCTCATGTTCCTCCAGGGTTCTTCCAAAGACAATGACATCGTCCAGGTATACAAGGACTTCAATAAGGTTCATGTCTCCTACAGTCTTCTCCATGAGACGCTGGAAAGTAGCTGGGGCTCCAGACAGACCTTGGGGCATCCGGTCGAATTCAAAGAACCCCACTGGGGTTATGAAAGCGGTCTTTTCCTTGTCTTCTGGGTGTATAGGGATCTGATAGTACCCACTCTTGAGATCCATAACGCTGAACCACTTGGCTCCATACAAGCTCTGTAGGGCATCCTCTATCCTCGGAGTGGTGTACTGGTCAGGTATGGTTCTCCTGTTAAGAGTCCTGTAGTCGATACCGAGCCTCAACGATCCATTCTTCTTCCTGACCACCACTATCGGGGAGGCATAGGGGCTTCTAGACTCCCATATCACACCAGTCCTTTTTAGTTCTGCAAGCTGTTCCCTTAGATCCTCCAGATCCGCTAGTGGGACCCGCCTGACCCTCTCTCTGAAGGGCTTATCTTCTTGGAGGCGGATCCAATGGGTGGCACTCCTTGCACACCCCACATCGAACTCATCTTTGGAGAAGATCCTCTCCCATCTGGTCAACTGGGCCTTGGCTCTCTCCTTCCAGGCCCTGGGCAGATTCGGGTTTTCCATGGACAGCTTCTCCCAAGCATCTCCTCCTTCACCCGCCTCCTTTACTTCTGACAGGTTGACAGGGGCAGCGGGGCTCACCTGGCCCAGCAGCATCCTGGCTGGGATTTCCATGGGGCCATCTGTATTGTTCCTAACACTCACTGGAACTCTACAATGGGCCTTCTTCAGGGCCTTCAGCAGAATCACTTCTGGTATCACTTCCAGACCGTGGGACTCTTCCCTTGGGTCAGACTCCAATATGACAAAGGGTCCAGGCTGCTCCCAAGTAAGCTTCACAGTGGCTCTGAGACAGGTTACTTCGCCGGGCTGCAACACTATCCCTTCTCTTCCAAGTCTCCACACCTTCCCTATCCCCTCTCCAGGGGTCTTCTGCTCTAAGACCAGCCGTTGGTAAGCCTTCTTCAGCATGGGGTGGATCTTGGTGGCCGCTGACCCCCTTCTCTTTCACTAGAGGGGTCAGAAGTCTTCGGACCAGGTCCGTGTTCTTCCCTATTATAAGGGAACGCTTGTTGGCTCCCGGCGGCCGAGGGCACAACCTCCAGGGTGTCAAACACTTCGGCTTTTCCAGCCACAGATGGGTCAAAGATCATCTTGACAGGCAGATAGCCATCGTAGGGGAAATTCTGGGTTCCAATCCCACATATCTCTAGTCCCTCTATCTTCCGGATGGGCAGGTGACTCAAGTGCTTATCGTAGAAATCTCGGTATAACAGGGTCACTTGTGCCCCAGTATCCAAGATTGCTCTGGTGTAGACTCCCTCCACTTGAATGGGCACTATAGGAGATGGGCCCACCAGCTTCTCCGGATATGGCCCGGCAGGGGTCGCCTTCTTCAGACCTTTTCCTTTTGGACCCTCTCTCCTCCAATTCCCTTTGGACTTTAATCTTTCTTGAGCCTGGTATGCATTGATTTCCCTCCTTTCAATGGGTGTAGGGACCCGCTGAGGGATACTATTACTCTTCTTAGGTGTGCATCCCCTCTGGGGAGTGCTGTGTTCCTTCCAAGGGGTCTTGCCCCCTTTTTCTGGGGTAAAGCTTTGTTGAGGAATGTTGCGTTTCCTCTGAGGTGTTTTATCTCCTCTTTTTTCTTTTACTTCGCATTCAGCTTGGAGCTCACTGAAAGTGGTGGGCACCCGGTTGACTCCTTCACCGGGGCCCTCTGAAGTTTCCCACCGGCTTGCGGTTGTCTGGTTTCTTCTTCTTGGGACTGGAACATGTAGCCGCAATATGGCCAATTCCTCCACAGTTAAAGCAGACTATCTCTCCCCATTCTTGTAAAGATGTGGGTGCTGAGGCAATTGGGAATAATTCCTTCCTTGGTACTTCTCTGTTGGGACCCTCTGTGTCTTTTGTCATCAGAGAGGTCAACATCTTTAACACCTTGGACATTTGAGCTTTTAGGGTGTCTATCTCTAAGTCTTTTTTCAGGGGTCATCATTGGATTGACTAGCACCTGTGCGTGTACAACATTTGCCTTAATCATTTGCTGGTCCTGTTGCAGCGCCTCCTCATCTCTGATGATTTTTATCAAGTCAGCGTAAGTCAGTAACGTTCCTCCACCCGAGGTCTTCAGGTGCAGCCAGACTGGATCCGAGCGTAGCGCTCCCTTTAAAACTTGTTTCATTCTTGCCGCATCTGTATCTTGGGGCTTCATTCCCTTCTTTAACACAATTTTGCACAGCAACCTGTTCAGTCTTCTAACATACTCTGAAAGTTTCTCCTTCGGTTGTTGGAAAGTATGTTCAAATTGGTAGACCATCTCTGTCACCTTTTCCAATTGACCAAACTCTTCCTGTAGCATGGCTAGACAGTCTTGAGCCGTGCAACCTGCATTCCCAAACCGAAAACTTTTCACTGCTTCTGCTGCTGCGCCTTTAAGGCTTTCTATCACTCATTGCCTCTTCTGTGATTCAGGCACCTCCCATGCCTCTACTGCCTGCAATGCCTGCTCCACCCAGGTGTCAAAATCTTCTTTCCCTGCAGGGACAGGGAACTTCCCTGAGAATGTCTTTAGTCTCCGGTAGCTAGTCTCTACATGCACTGTGCTTGTCTTCTGACACTTGGTTAGCAGATCCCCTATAGTGATGAGCCGAACACCCCCGGGTTCGGTTCGCACCAGAACCCGCGAACGGACCGAAAGTTCGCACGAACATTAGAACCCTATTAAATACAATGGATGCGAACGTTCGGATTCTAAAGTGCTAATTATAACGACTATTATCCATGTTATTGTCCGAAACAGAGTTTGGGAACCCGGGTTCTGCACCAGGGGACATGTATCAATGCAAAAAGAAGTTTTAAAAACGGACGTTTTCCGGGAGCAGTCATTTTAATGATGCATAAAGTGAAAAAAAAAGTCAAATATTCCTTTAAATATTGTACCTGGGGGGTGTCTAAAGTATGCCTGTGAAGTGCCACGTGTTTCCCGTGTTTAGAACTGTCCCTGCACAAAATAACATTTCTAAAGGAAAAAAAGCCATTTAAAACTGCTTGCGGCTTTAATGCAATGTCTGGTCCCGGTAATATGGATGAAAATCTTTAGGAAAAATGGCATAGCTACCCCATCACCCCCCCCCCCCTACCCCAGCCCATTACCAGCCCCTTTGGGTCTTGTATGGATATTAAGGGGAACCCCGCACACAAAATAAAAAAGGCCCTATATACTCTGAACAGCCGTATACAGGCGGTGCATACAAGACAGGGACTGTAGGTTTGTTCTTATGTAGAATCTGTTTGTAATTTTGAACAGCTGCATTGTTTAAGTGTAGCTCCATGCCGAATTCCTTTTTTTTAGCTTTTTGGAAAACATAGGGAAGGGTTATCACCCCTGTCACATTTTTTTTGCTGTCTGTGCCCCTGTTCAGAACATTTCACCTCACTTTGCGTCCCAATGACAACTGTTTTTGAAATGTGGTGTTTGTATTGAAACAAGGATTGGTGATAAAGCATCAGTAGAGAGGAGACACCATTCTCCCATATTAATTCTTACAGGAGAGAATTTTCCTTCCAAGGGGTAGATTTCCTCTCACTTCCTGTTGTCTTCTTCCGTTTGCAAGTAGGAGTCGTTTGTAAGTTGGATGTTTGAAAGTAGGGACCTGCCGTATATACTCTGCAGAAATTGGCCCCTTAGGTGTTGGTGTTGGCACAACACTGAAAGCACTCACAGTTACTCTTGGTGGGCGCTGGAACGCCCTGCTGTCAACTATTATATCAGGAATTGTAATAACATATAATTGTTGATCAGTGGTACTAAAAATTGGGCCTTTGATGGTGGTGCTGGTGCCACAACACTGTAAGGCCTGACAGTTACTCTTGGTGGGCGCAGCAATGGGCCCTATTGTGAATTATTAGATCAATAATTATAATTGCATGCCCCTGTTGAATAGGGGCTGAAAAATTGGGCCTTTTGTGGTGTTGGTGGTGGTGATGGTGGTGCTGGTGCCACAACACTGTAAGGCCTGACAGTTACTCTTGGTGGGCGCAGCAATGGGCCCTGCTGTGAATTATTCGTTCAATAATTATAATTGCATGCCCCTGTTGAACAGGGGCTGAAAAATTGGGCCTTTGGTGGTGGTGGTGGTGGTGGTGGTGGTGATGGTGGTGCTGGTGCCACAACACTGTAAGGCCTGACAGTTACTCTTGGTGGGCGCAGCAATGGGCCCTGCTGTGAATTATTAGATCAATAATTATAATTGCATGCCCCTGTTGAACAGGGGCTGAAAAATTAGGCCTTTGGTGGTGGTGGTGGTGGTGGTGGTGATGGTGGTGCTGGTGCCACAACACTGTAAGGCCTGACAGTTACTCTTGGTGGGCGCAGCAATGGGCCCTGCTGTGAATTATTAGATCAATAATTATAATTGCATGCCCCTGTTGAACAGGGGCTGAAAAATTGGGCCTTAGGCACTGGTGGCACAACACTGCAACCCCTCACAGATACTGTACTTGGAGCACAGCAATGAGGCCTGTTGCAAAGTATTGCATCCAAAATTTTAATTACACGCCCCTGTTAAACAGGGGCTGAAAAATTGGGCCTTAGCCACTGGTGGCGTCACCCATAAACCAAAATGATCTTCCAAGCTATCATCATTAATCGTATCATTGAGGAGGAGGAGGAGGATAGCCAGTCAACATAACAGCACAGGCACTCAGCATCAGTCTTGAAGGGATGTGACATTTTAAAATCAATTAGTCTGTTATATCAGCATCAGGTGTGTGGTAGCTGGTGGTGATCCAAGACTGGTTCATCTTGATGAAAGTCAGTCGATCAACCGAGTCGGTGGACAGGCGCACCCTGTGATCCGTGACAAATCCTCCAGCAGCACTGAATGTGCGTTCTGAAAGAACGCTGGATGCAGGACAGGCCAGTAGCTCAATTGCATACTGTGCAAGCTCTGGCCAGTGATCCATCCTCAAGACCCAGTAAGCCAGAGGATTTTCGGTGGGGAAGGTGTCCAAGTCTGACCTTGCCCCTAGGTATTCCTGGACCATGTATATCAGACGCTGGCGATGGTTGCTGGAACCGATCATACTTTGGGGCTGCGGACTAAAGAATTGTCTGAACGCATCGGTCAGACGGCCACCTTCCCCACCGCTCCTTCTTTGACTGCCCGAAGCCTCAGCAACTCGTTGTCCAGGACCAGGAGTTTGTAACCTCCCAGTCTCTGGGAACGCGTTGCACAGACCTTTCTGCAAGGCCTCCCGGAGTTGTCTCATCCTCTGCTCCCTCTGCGACGGTAAGATAAGGTCCGCAACCTTTCCCTTGTACCGTGGATCAAGGAGAGTGGCCAGCCAGTAATGGTCCCTCTCCTTGATCCGAAGAATACGAGGATCCTTCCGCAGACTTTGCAGGATCAGGGAGGGCATGCAGCGTAGGTTAGCTGAGGCATTCAGTCCGGAGTCCTCTGGGTCACTAAGGACGACATGATCCGCAGCCACCTCCTCCCAGCCACGTACAAGTCCACTGGTTTCTTGGGACTGTAAATCATCCCTAAAAGACTGCTGCTGATGATGCTGAGTGCCAGCCTCCACCTCCATGCTGACACAATCCTCCTCCTCCTCCTCCTCCTGTGCGATTGGTGGGACAGAAGGAACACTGTCTGGGTAAAGGGGGCCTTGAGAGGCAAGGAAGTCCTCCTCTTCCTGCCTCTGTTCTGCCTCAAGTGCCCTGTCCATTATTCCACGCAGCGTGTGCTCCAACAGGTGGACAAGAGGTACAGTGTCACTGATGCATGCACTGTCACTGCTCACCATCCTCGTGGCCTCCTCAAATGGTGCCAGGACAGTGCATGCATCCCTGATCATGCCCCACTGGCGTGGTGAAAAAAACCCGAGCTCCCCTGACCCTGTCCTGGTGCCGTAGTCGCACAGGTACTCATTGATGGCCCTCTGCTGCGTGTGCAGCCGCTGCAGCATGGCCAACGTTGAGTTCCACCTGGTGGGCATGTCACATATAAGGCGGTTCTTGGGCAGGTTCAACTCCTTTTGCAGCTCAGCCAGGCGAGCACTGGCATTGTAAGATCTGCGGAAATGCACACAGACTTTCCTGGCCTGCCTCAGGACATCCTGTAAGCCCGGGTACCTGCCCAAGAACTGCTGCACCACCAGGTTAAGGACGTGAGCCATACAGGGCACATGGGTCAGTTGTCCCTGTCGGAGGGCGGAGAGGAGGTTAGTGCCATTGTCGCAAACCACCATTCCTGGCTTAAGCTGGCGTGGCGTCAACCACCTCTCGGCCTGCCCCTGCAGAGCAGACAGGACCTCTGCCCCAGTGTGGCTCCTGTCCCCCAAACACACCAGCGCAAGCACAGCATGGCATCTTTTTGCCTGCGTACTTGCGTAGCCCCTTGAACGCCTACGGAGCACCGCTGGTTCCGAGGACAAACCACAGGAAGAGGCCATGGAGGAAGAAGAGGAGGGGGTGGAGGAGAGAGGTGTGTCACAACCAGTAGTAGCATTTTGGAGGCGTGGCGGTGGAACAACCTCCAACACTACTGCACATTGTCCTGCATCCTTCCCAGCTGCCAAAAGAGTGACCCAATGGGCCGTGAAAGAAAGGTAACGTCCCTGTCCATGCCTGCTGGACCATGAGTCAGCGGTAATATGCACCTTACCGCTGACCGCCCTGTCCAGCGAGGCCAAGACATTGCCTTCCACATGCCTGTAGAGAGCCGGAATCGCCTTCCATGCGAAAAAGTGGCGTTTGGGAACCTGCCACTGAGGAACCGCACATTGCACAAACTCACGGAAGGGGGCCGAGTCTACCAACTGAAAAGGCAGCAGTTGAAGCGCTAGCAATTTAGCCAAGCTAGCATTCAACCGCTGGGCATGTGGATGGCTGGGAGTGAACTTCTTTCGACGATCCAGCAGCTGGGGCAGGGAAATTTGCCTGCTAGAATCGGACGTTGGTGTACTGCTAGCAGAGTGCCCGCAAGTACTTGGCTGTGACACACACCTAATTCTACACCTTCATTCCTCTCAGAGCAGGTTTCAGAGAGGACTGAAGGTATACTGGGGTTGGAGATCCCAGCTGATGCGGTGCAAGAAGAGGTCAGCTTTGTTCTTTGGTGTGGGTCTTTAAGGTAGGCTTGCCAACGAGCTGTATGGCAGGTCAACATATGTCTGATCAAGCATGTGGTGCCCAAGCGGCTGATGTTTTGGCCACGCGATATACGCTTGAGACATATGTTTCCAACAGCAGCTGTGCGATCTGATGCACTCGCCTCAAAAAAGGCCCACACCAAAGAACTTTTTGAATGACGGGCAGAGGCAGCGCCCTGCACAGGCGGAGCTCTGCGGTGTGATTCCGTCGGTGTGCTGCCCATACGCTGGCCACTCAAGGGCATCCTGCCTCGTTGGAGATGTGCCTCCTCCTCATCCTCCTCCTCCTCCTCTCTCCTATTAGGCACCCACGTGGAGTCAGTGACCTCATCATCCCCTCCCTCCTCATCACTGGAGCCAATCTGGCAGTATGCTGCAGCTGCTGGAGCATGACTGCCAGATTGGTGTCCTTCTTGAGCATCCCCTCTCTCTGCTCTCACGCTACTGCCTTCCTCTAGCTGGGTATCATCATCAGATCCTTCGAAACGCTGGGCATCCTCCTGGAGCATGTACCCAACACTGTGCTCAAACAGTTCGGGGGACTCCTCAGGAGGAGGACATGGTGGGTCTAGGGAAGGATTGACTAATGAAGATAATGATACCAGAGAAGAGGACGCTTTGGCAGCTGCTTTGCCAGTACCCTGAGCCTGGGTGAGAGAGGATGAGGAGTATGAGGTGGGCTTGGTCATCCACTCTACCAAGTCTTCGGCATGATGTGGCTCAACATGTCCAGCTGCCGAAAAGAAGGACAAGCGTGTCCCATGGCCATGTGCTGATGACAATGCACCGCGTCCACGACCAGCACTGTTGCCCCCAGAAACAGAGCCTGCTTGCCCTCTTTTTTTGCCTCCTGACTGTCTGCCTCTCCTTGTTTGCCTTCCAGACATTTTAATGGATGGCCTGCAGGGAGATGGGAAAAAGAGCAATAAGGGCTACCTTCAGGCGTATACTGTGCAGGAGGCTTAGCAACAATGACACTGACACTGTCCCCTGCCTATCCTTCTCTGTCCCTAAACTCAAGGATTTCAAATATGGAACAGCAAAATTGGTTTAGAACAGAATAGCACACTGTCAGTTTCACTCACTGTACCTCTCTGTCCCTAAACTCAAGGATTTCAAATATGGTTCAGCAAAATAGGTTTAGAACAGAATAGCACACTGACACTTTCCCTCACTGTCCTACTCTGTCCCTCCGTACAAACAAGATTTAGCACAGAATAGCACACTGATAGTTTCCACGAGTGTCCTTCTCTGTCCCTAAACTCAAGGATTTCAAATATGGAACAGCAAAATTGGTTTAGAACAGAATAGCACACTGTCAGTTTCACTCACTGTACCTCTCTGTCCCTAAACTCAAGGATTTCAAATATGGTTCAGCAAAATTGGTTTAGAACAGAATAGCACACTGACACTTTCCCTCACTGTCCTACTCTGTCCCTCCCTACAAACAAGATTTAGCACAGAATAGCACACTGATAGTTTCCACGAGTGTCCTTCTCTGTCCCTAAACTCAAGGATTTCAAATATGGAACAGCAAAATTGGTTTAGAACAGAATAGCACACTGTCAGTTTCACTCACTGTACCTCTCTGTCCCTAAACTCAAGGATTTCAAATATGGTTCAGCAAAATAGGTTTAGAACAGAATAGCACACTGACACTTTCCCTCACTGTCCTACTCTGTCCCTCCCTACAAACAAGATTTAGCACAGAATAGCACACTGATAGTTTCCACGAGTGTCCTTCTCTGTCCCTAAACTCAAGGATTTCAAATATGGAACAGCAAAATAGGTTTAGAACAGAATAGCACACTGACACTTTCCCTCGCTGTCCTACTCTGTCCCTCCCTACAAACAAGATTTAGCACAGAATAGCACACTGATAGTTTCCACGAGTGTCCTTCTCTGTCCCTAAACTCAAGGATTTCAAATATGGAACAGCAAAATAGGTTTAGAACAGAATAGCACACTGACACTTTCCCTCACTGTCCTACTCTGTCCCTCCCTACAAACAAGATTTAGCACAGAATAGCACACTGATAGTTTCCACGAGTGTCCTTCTCTGTCCCTAAACTCAAGGATTTCAAATATGGAACAGCAAAATAGGTTTAGCACAGAATAGCACACTGACACTTTCCCTCACTGTACCTCTCTGTCCCTAAACTCAAGGATTTCAAATATGGTTCAGCAAGATTGGTTTAGAACAGAATAGCACACTGACACTTTCCCTCACTGTACCTCTCTGTCCCTACAAACAAGGTTTAGCACAGACTAACACACTGACACTCTTCCTACCTATCCTTATTTGTCCCTAAACACAAGGAATCCAGGATTAGTAAAGGAAAAAAAATGACACTGTCCCTGCCTACGCTTCTCTTTCCCTGCTCCGGAACACACTACACAAGGCCGCCGCGCTGGCGGCCTTTTATAGTGTGGGGCGTGTACTAAACCCCCTCAGCAATAATTGGCCATAGGCATCCTGCCTGTGGCCAATCATTGCTCTCCTCGCTGCCGGCGCTGTTATTGGCCAAGCATGCGGGGTCACAGTGCATGCTTGGCCAATCACAGCGCCTGGATGACACTGCGATGGCGTAGTGCATTGTGGGCCGTTCGCGTCACTCGAATTTGGCACGAACGGCCCAAATCGTTCGATCTTCGTCGAACGATCGAACAGCCGATGTTCGAGTCGAACATATGTTCGACTCGAACACGAAGCTCATCCCTAATCCCCTATTGCACTTATCAGTTCTGGTGATATAGCAGTGACAGGTGCAGGCGCCACCGGGGGCGTCGCCCTATCTCCTCTTTCCGGTGGGGTACGGGCCGCAGCCTGCGGTGATCCCGCCGGGGATGGCTCCTTCTTAATTGCGTGAGCCAACCTATAGGATCTATTATCTGGCGTCTGTATACAGTTGCGCTTACAAGCCTCTGGCATCCCGTCCAAGTATTCTACTAGTGTGTACTGGTATGAGATGTCTGAGTCTGACTTTATTCCCATCACCCACGATGTGTGATCTGGGATCACTGACTTCATTAACTCCTCTATCGTTTCAATTGACCATTCCTCCCCTGGTAGATTGATGACCACTGACTGGCTTGGGTCTGTCTTAGCCACTTCGCACCACGCTCTTATGCCTTGCGGGTCCATGACGGCACCTCTGGCGTTTGATTGCTGTATCAGGATTAGGGATGAGCTTCGAGTTCGAGTCAAACTCATGTTCGACTCGAACATTGCCTGTTCGCCCGTTCGCCGAACAGCGAACAAATTGGGGTGTTCGCGGCAAATTCGAAAAATCTATGGGAGAAATCTAAAGTGCTAATTATAAAGGCTTATATGCAAGTTATTGTCCTAAAAAGTGTTTGGGGACCGGGGTCCTGCCCCAGGGGACATGTATCAATGCAAAAAGAAGTTTTAAAAACGGCCGTTTTTTCGGGAGCAGTGATTTTAATAATGCTTAAAATGAAAAAATAAAAGTGAAATATTCCTTTAAATTTCGTACCTGGGGGGTGTGTATGATATGAATGTGAAGTGGCGCATGTTTCCTGTGCTTAGAACTGTCCCTGCAAAAAATGTCATTTTTGAAAGAAATGGTACAATGTACCCCTTACCAATTCACATGGGGGGGAGCCGGGATCTGGGGGTCCCCTTTGTTAAAGGGGTCTTCCAGATTCCGATAAGCCCCCCGCCCGCAGACCCACACAACCACCGGGCAAGGGTTGTGGGGATGAGGCCCTTGTCCCCATCAACATGGGGACATCCTCCCCATGTTGAGGGCATGTGGCCTGGTACGGTTCAGGAGGGAGGGGGGCCACTCTCTCGTCCCCCCCTTTTCCCCTGCGGCCGGCCAGGTTGCGTGCTCGGATAAGGGGTCTGGTATGGATTTTTAGGGGGACTCCACGCCAATTTTTTTTAAATTTGGGGTGGAGTTCCCCTTAAAATCCATGCCAGATCTGAAGGGCCTGGAAAAGATATTTGGGGGAACCCCACGTCAATTTTTTTTTAAATTTGCGGCGGGGTTCCCCTTAATATCCATTCCAGACCTGAAGGGCCTGGTAATTGAATTCTGGGGAACCCCCACGTTTTTTTATTTTTTTTTTATCAATGACTTTTGTATGTATTGCCGGGAGCCGACAATTCATTAATAGCCGCGAGTCAGTTTTAAATGCATTTTTTTCTTTCAAAAATGAAATTTTTTGCAGGGACAGTTCTAAGCACGGGAAACATGCGCCACTTCACATGCATATCATACACACCCCCCAGGTACGAAATTTAAAGGAATATTTCACTTTTATTTTTTCATTTTAAGCATTATTAAAATCACTGCTCCCGAAAAAACGGCCGTTTTTAAAACTTCTTTTTGCATTGATACATGTCCCCTGGGGCAGGACCCAGGTCCCCTAACACTTTTTAGGACAATAACTTGCATATTAGCCTTTATAATTAACACTTTAGATTACGAACGTTCGAGTCCATTGTATTTAATAGGGTTCTAAAGTTTACACAAACATTTTGTCTGTTCGCAGGTTCTGGTGCGAACCGAACAGGGGGGTGTTCGGCTCATCCCTGATCAGGATCCCGGACGAGATCCCCCACGTGTAGCGATACCTTCAACTAAGAAGGCCGCAGATTTAGTTTGGGCCCTGAAAACAGCTCCGCCAACTCCCGGCAATGTACTCGACCCCCTACTGGCACAGTTAGTTACGGCAGCAATAAAATTCTTATACTGTATGGGTACATTCAGACACCAAGGCAATAATGAAGGGGTATCAAATTTACTTTAAGCTTATGGTAAAGAAAGATTAACAATAGTAACAGTTTACAGGTAATAGGTGGTGGATCCCCGCAGCAATAAATATACTATGAAATAGAGGAACAGTAAAGGTGCGCCGCGTGGGCGACCGTTAACGAGGGGCCCTGTGGCGCAGTACCTAAATGCACTAACTAGCTGGCCAGGCCTGGCTCAGATATCTAAAACTCAGTCTATAGGGGATGATGGTTTCTTCACCGGCAATCCTTTAAAGGTGGTGCACATTAACAGAATACCATTTGTAATCCAGTGGGAAGGTTGTGACGAAATAAACACTTTACTTCCTAAACTCTAAGTTCCTCTCTGATGTGGTTTTCCAGTGAGGGTGTCAGGTATAAACTTGTGGGCCACGGCAGTCTATAGACACATTAGCAACAACAGTATAGGGTCTGAGGATACGCTCGTTCACCCATCCGGACGCGATCCCAGTCCGGGAACTTCCACCGACTGTGTCCTACACACACACAGTGTCTCCAGCGATCGGGTCCCCGATCCAACCAAGGTTGTAGACAAGCGGAGTCAGATGCCACCCAGGCTCGCAGTGGGGTGGAAGGCTCTTTGGTGCTGCGCAAGGCCTCAGGCTTCAGGCCTTGCACTCCGGCGCATCCGCACAGGAGGATCAGTCACTGAAGTCTCGTGTCCCAAAGAGACCGAGCGCAGCCGCGCCTCCTCCTTTTATAACCCCTCCCATGAGTCTCTGGGGTGAAGGCAAAACATCCTGGAGGCCAAGGGGGGTTATGGGAAAGGTAGTCCATGAGTCTTAAAGGAACCCCGCTACATATGTATGTAGGGTTTCTATACAGCACTGTGGTTTATTTGCACTGATTTATATGTACATGGTTGCTATTGCATATGGTTTTTCAGTTTGCACATTATCTTTGGTCTATATTTATGCTTGTATTGGTTTATTTGTAGTCTACACAGGGTTGAACCATAGCGCATCATATATATATATATATATATATATATATATATATATATATATATATATATATATATATAAAATGTGTAGCGGGGGTCTAAATCTAGGGGGAGCACCTGGGTGGTAGTATGATCTAGGTTGCACTAATTGTGAGAAGATTTGGACCATTTAAGTCATGGAGGACTTTGGTGGCGCTGTTGTCCCAGGTCGAGTAAGAGCCACCGTCACAGTGCTGCACCTTTTTGTCCTCCTCTGGCAGTGGTACAGCGGGGCGGGGAGACCTGCTGTGCCTGCTGGGGGTAGGGCATAAAAGGGGTAGACGCCCTCGCCACGAGGTCTTTTCTTGCTATCCCGCGCCCGGGCACCTTCGGCCTGGGTGCTGGCGGTCCGGAGTTCCGGCCCAGGTGCCCATGGCCTGGCCGGAGCCGTGTTGGAGTCCATCTCAGGCACCTAAAGCCTGGGGTGAGGTACTACACCGGAGGCCTGGGGCCCAGTGACTTCGACTGGGCTCCGCAAGGGTGGATGGGTTTGAGGGTCCCTGAGGTGGATGGGGCCCGTATCTGAGGCGAGGAGGCCGGAGAGGTTACCCTTCTGAAGAGCACGGAGCAGCATTAACCCGGTGACAGAGGGACCTCTGGTAACTCTCTTGGAGGGACGCTTTCCCCCTGACAGGGGCCGCAATGCAGCAAAGGTATTCCAGTTCCTGTTCTCCAGAGTCGCAGGTAGAGACTCTGAAAATTTAAGTTCTCCCAAGCCAATGGGCTTTAGCAACCGCTGGTGAAACCACAGTGGTTTAGTTTGATTGTTAGGACTGTGCCTCGACCTACTCACCCCACCGTGTTGAACTGTTGGGTCTCAGCCAGTCGGCTGACAAAGGACTGTTTATTCGTGTGCTATAATAAACAAGTGTTGGACCCTTATCCGTGTGTGGTACTCTGGTTAACCACTTAAGCCCCGGACCATTTGGTAGCTAAAGGACCAAAGGTGATTTCAGAATTTTGCACTGCACTGCTTTAACTGTAAATTGTGCGGACATGCAATGTTGTACCGAAACGAAATTTGTGTCCTTTTCTTCCCACAAATAGAGCTTTCTTTTAATGGTATTTGATTGCCTCTGCGATTTTTATTTTTTGCGATATAAACGGAAAAAGACCGAAAATTTTGAAAAAAAATGATATTTTCTACTTTTTGTTATAAGAAAAATCAAATAAACTCAATTTTAGTCATACATTTAGGCCAAAATGTATTCAGCCACATGTCTTTAGTAAAAAAAATGTCAATAAGCGTATATTTATTGGTTTGCGCAAAAGTTATAGCGTTTACAAACTAGGGTACATTTTCTGGAATTTACACAGCTTTAAATTTATGACCGCCTATCTCATTTCTTGAGGTGCTAAAATGGCAGGGCAGTACAAAACCCCCCCAAATGACCCCATTTTGGAAAGTAGACACCCCAAGGAAATTGCTGAGAGGCATGTTGAGCCCATTGAATATTTTTTTTTTTTTTGTCCCAAGTGATTGAATAATGACAAAAAAAATAAAAAATTACAAAAAGTTGTCACTAAATGATATATTGCTCACACATGCCATGGTTATATGTGGAATTGCACCCCAAAATACATTCTGCTGCTTCTCCTGAGTACGGTAGTGATGAGCCGAACACCCCCGGGTTCGGTTCGCACCAGAACCCGCGAACGGACCGAAAGTTCGTACGAACATTAGAACCCTATTAAATACAATGGATGCGAACGTTCGAATTCTAAAGTGCTAATTATAACAACTATTATGCATGTTATTGTCCTAAAAAGGGTTTGGGAACCCGGGTTCTGCACCAGGGGACATGTATCAATGCAAAAAGAAGTTTTAAAAACGGTCGTTTTTCGGGAGCAGTCATTTTAATGATGCATAAAGTGAAAAAAAAAAAGTCAAATATTCCTTTAAATATCGTACCTGGGGGTTGTCTAAAGTATGCCTGTGAAGTGCCACGTGTTTCCCGTGTTTAGAACTGTCCCTGCACAAAATGACACTTCTAAAGGAAAAAAAAGCCATTTAAAACTGCTTGCGGCTTTAATGTAATGTCTGGTCCCGGTAATATGGATGAAAATCTTTAAGAAAAATGGCATAGCTACCCCATGACCCCCCCCCCCCCTACCCCAGCCCATTACCAGCCCCTTTGGGTCTTGTATGGATATTAAGGGGAACCCCGCACATAAAATAAAAAAGGCCCTATATACTCTGAACAGCCGTATACAGGCGGTGCATACAAGACAGGGACTGAAGGTTTGTTCTTATGTAGAATGTGTTTGTAATTTTGAACAGGTACATTGTTGAAGTGTAGCTCCAGCCCAAAAATCTATTTTTAAACTTTTTGGAAAACATAGGTAAGGGTTTTCACCCCTGTAACATTTGTTTTGCTGTCTGTGCCCCTGTTCAGAACATTTCACCTCACTTTCCGTCCCAATGACAACTGTTTTTGAAATGTGGTGTTTTTCTTGAAACAAGGATTGCTGATAAAGCATCAGTACAGAGGAGACACCTTTCTCCCATATTTATTCTTACAGGAGAGAATTTTCCTTCCTAGGGGTAGATTTCCTCTCACTTCCTGTTGTCTTCTTGCGTTTGCAAGTAGGAGTCGTTTGTAAGTTGGATGTTTGAAAGTAGGGACCTGCCGTATATACTCTGCAGAAATAGGCCCCTTAGTTGTTGGTGTTGGCACAACACTGTAAGCACTCACAGTTACTCTTGGTTGGTGCTGGAACGCCCTGCTGTCAACTATTATATCAGGAATTTTAATTACATATAATTGTTGAACAGTGGTAGTAAAAATTGGGGCTTTGATGGTGGTGCTGGTGCCACAACACTGTAAGCCCTGACAGTTACTCTTGGTGGGTGCAGCAATGGGCCCTGCTGTGAATTATTAGATCAAGAATTGTAATTACATGCCCCTTTTGAACAGGGGCTGAAAAATTGGGCCTTTCGTGGTGGTGGTGGTGGTGGCATTGCCACAACACTGTAAGCCCTCAGACTTACTCTTGGTGGGTGCAGGAATGGGCCCTGCTGTGAATTATTAGATCAAGAATTGTAATTACATGCCCCTTTTGAACAGGGGCTGAAAAATTGGGCCTTTCGTGGTGGTGGTGGTGGTGGCGTTGCCACAACACTGTAAGCCCTCAGACTTACTCTTGGTGGGTGCAGGAATGGGCCCTGCTGTGAATTATTACATTAAGAATTGTAATTGCATGCCCCTGTTGAACAGGGGCTGAAAAATTGGGCCTTAGGCACTGGTGGCACAACACTACAACCCCTCACAGATACTGTACTTGGAGCACAGCAATGAGCCCTGTTGCAAAGTATTGCTTCAAAAATTGTAATGACACGCCCCTGTTAAACAGGGGCTGAAAAATTGGGCCTTAGGCACTGGTGCCACAACACTCCAACCCCTCACAGATACTGTACTTGGAGCACAGCAATGAGCCCTATGGCAAATTATTGCTAAAAAAATTGTAAGTACATGCCCCTGTAAAACAGGGGCTGAAAAATTGGGCCTTAGCCACTGGTGGCGGCACCCATAAACAAAAATGATCTTCCAAGCTATCATCATCAATCGTATCATTGAGGACTCTGAGGAGGAGGATAGCCAGTCAACATAACAGCACAGGCACTCAGCATCAGCATCAGTCTTGAAGGGATGTGACATGTTAAAATCAATTAGTCTGTTATATCAGCATCAGGTGTGTGGTAGCTGGTGGTGATCCAAGACTGGTTCATCTTGATGAAAGTCAGTCGATCAACCGAGTCGGTGGACAGGCGCACCCTGTGATCCGTGACAAATCCTCCAGCAGCACTGAATGTGCGTTCCGAAAGAACGCTGGATGCAGGACAGGCCAGTAGCTCAATTGCATACTGTGCAAGCTCTGGCCAGTGATCCATCCTCAAGACCCAGTAAGCCAGAGGATTTTCGATGGGGAAGGTGTCCAAGTCTGACCTTGCCCCTAGATATTCCTGCACCATGTTTATCAGACGCTGGCGATGGTTGCTGGAACCGATCATACTTTGGGGCTGCGGACTAAAGAATTGTCTGAACGCATCGGTCAGACGGCCACCTTCCCCACCGCTCCTTCTTTGACTGGCCGAAGCCTCAGCAACTCGTTGTCCAGGACCAGGAGTTTGTAACCTCCCAGTCTCTGGGAACGCGTTGCACAGACCTTTCTGCAAGGCCTCCCGGAGTTGTCTCATCCTCTGCTCCCTCTGCGACGGTAACATAAGGTCCGCAACCTTACCCTTGTACCGTGGATCAAGGAGAGTGGCCAGCCAGTAATGGTCCCTCTCCTTGATCCGAAGAATACGAGGATCCTTCCGCAGACTTTGCAGGATCAGGGAGGCCATGCAGCGTAGGTTTGCTGAGGCATTCGCTCCGGAGTCCTCTGGGTCACTAAGGACGACATGATCCGCAGTCACCTCCTCCCAGCCACGTACAAGTCCACTGGTTTCTTGGGACTGTAAATCATCCCTAAAAGACTGCTGCTGATGATGCTGAGTGCCAGCCTCCACCTCCATGCTGACACAATCCTCCTCCTCCTCCTCCTCCTCTTCCTCTTCCTGTGCGATGGGTGGGACAGAAGGAACACTGTCTGGGTAAAGGGGGCCTTGAGAGGCAAGGAAGTCCTCCTCTTCCTGCCTCTGTTCTGCCTCAAGTGCCCTGTCCATTATTCCACGCAGCGTGTGCTCCAACAGGTGGACAAGAGGTACAGTGTCACTGATGCATGCACTGTCACTGCTCACCATCCTCGTGGCCTCCTCAAATGGTGCCAGGACAGTGCATGCATCCCTGATCATGCCCCACTGGCGTGGAGAAAAAAAACCAAGCTCCCCTGACCCTGTCCTGGTGCCGTAGTCGCACAGGTACTCATTGATGGCCCTCTGCTGCGTGTGCAGCCGCTGCAGCATGGCCAACGTTGAGTTCCACCTGGTGGGCATGTCACATATAAGGCGGTTCTTGGGCAGGTTCAACTCCTTTTGCAGCTCAGCCAGGCGAGCACTGGCATTATAAGATCTGCGGAAATGCACACAGACTTTCCTGGCCTGCCTCAGGACATCCTGTAAGCCCGGGTACCTGCCCAAGAACCGCTGCACCACCAGGTTAAGGACGTGAGCCACACAGGGCACATGGGTCAGTTGTCCCTGTCGAAGGGCGGAGAGGAGGTTGGTGCCATTGTCGCAAACCACCATTCCTGGCTTAAGCTGGCGTGGCGTCAACCACCTCTCGGCCTGGCCCTGCAGAGCAGACAGGACCTCTGCCCCAGTGTGGCTTCTGTCCCCCAAACACACCAGCGCAAGCACGGCATGGCATCTTTTTGCCTGCGTACTTGCGTAGCCCCGTGAACGGCTACGGAGCACCGCTGGTTCATAGGACAAACCACAGGAAGAGGCCATGGAGGAAGAAGAAGAGGAGGGGGTGGAGGAGAGAGGTGTGTCACAACCAGTAGTAGCATTTTGGAGGCGTGGCGGTGGGACAACCTCCAACACTACTGCACCTTGTCCTGCATCCTTCCCAGCTGCCAAAAGAGTGACCCAATGGGCCGTGAAAGAAAGGTAACGTCCCTGTCCATGCCTGCTGGACCATGAGTCAGCGGTAATATGCACCTTACCGCTGACCGCCCTGTCCAGCGAGGCCAAGACATTGCCTTCCACATGCCGGTAGAGAGCCGGAATAGCCTTCCGTGAGAAAAAGTGGCGTTTGGGAACCTGCCACTGAGGAACCGCACATTGCACAAACTCACGGAAGGGGGCCGAGTCTACCAACTGAAAAGGCAGCAGTTGAAGCGCTAGCAATTTAGCCAAGCTAGCATTCAACCGCTGGGCATGTGGATGGCTGGGAGTGAACTTCTTTCGACGGTCCAGCAGCTGGGGCAGGGAAATTTGCCTGCTAGAATCGGACGTCGGTGTACTGCTAGCAGAGTGGCCGCAAGTACTTGGCTGTGACACACCTAATTCTACACCTTCATTCCTCTCAGTGCATGTTTCAGAGAGGACTGAAGTTATAGTGGGGTTGGAGATCCCAGCTGATGCGGTGCAAGGAGAGGTCCGCTTTGTTCTTTGGTGTGGGTCTTTGAGGTAGGCTTGCCAACGAGCTGCATGGCAGGTCAACATATGTCTGGTCAGGCATGTGGTACCCAAGCGGCTGATGTTTTGGCCACGCGATATACGCTTGAGACATATGTTGCAAACAGCAGCTGTGCGATCTGATGCACTAGCCTCAAAAAAGGCCCACACCAAGGAACTTTTTGAATGACGGGCAGAGGCAGCGCCCTGCACAGGCGGAGCTCTGCGGTGTGATTCCGTCGGTGTACTGCCCTTACGCTGGCCACCAAAGGGCATCCTGCCTCGTTGGAGATGTGCCTCCTCCTCATCCTCCTCCTCCTCTCTCCTATTAGGCACCCACGTGGAGTCAGTGACCTCATCATCCCCTCCCTCCTCATCACTGGAGCCAATCTGGCAGTATGCTGCAGCTGCTGGAACATGACTGCCAGATTGGTGTCCTTCTTGAGCATCCCCTCTGTCTGCTCTCAC
Source organism: Rana muscosa (assembly GCA_029206835.1). Taxonomy (NCBI): domain Eukaryota; kingdom Metazoa; phylum Chordata; class Amphibia; order Anura; family Ranidae; genus Rana; species Rana muscosa. The sequence continues at coordinate 40,638,166 of JARGYO010000094.1, forward strand.
CCTACTGCCTTCCTGTAGCTGGGTTTCATCATCAGACCCTTCGAAACGCTGGGCATCCTCCTGGAGCATGTACCCAACACTGTGCTCAAACAGTTCGGGGGACTCCTCAGGAGGAGGACATGGTGGGTCTAGGGAAGGAGTGACTGATGATGAGTCTGACATTGATAACAGGGAAGAGGACGCTTTGGCAGCTGCTTTGCCAGTACCCTGAGCCTGGGTGAGAGAGGATGAGGAGGAGGAGGAGGGCTTGGTCATCCACTCTACCAAGTCTTCGGCATGATGTGGCTCAACATGTCCAGCTGCCGAAAAGAAGGACAAGCGTGTCCCATGGCCATGTGCTGATGACAATGCACCGCGTCCACGACCAGCACTGTTGCCCCCAGACACAGAGCCTGCTTGCCCTCTTTTATTGCCTCCTGACTGTCTGCCTCTCCTTGTTTGCCTTCCAGACATTCTAATAGATGGCCTGCAGGGAGATGGGGAAAAAAGCAATAAGGGCTACCTTCAGGTGTCCTTCTCTGTCCCTTTACTTAAGGATTTCTAAATATGGTTGAGGATGATTGCTTTTGCACAGAATAGCACAACGACAATTTCCCTGACTGTCCAAAAAACAAGGATTTCAAAGATGGTTGATGAGGAATGCTTTAGCACACTATAGCACAAGGAGAATTCCCCTCACTTTCCTTCTTTGTCCCTAGAAACAAGGACTCGCACAGTGAAAGAAACTGACACTCTCCCTACCTAGAGTTTTCTGTCCCTAGAAAAAATGTTTTTTTTAAGCACACTATAGCACAAGGAGAATTCACTCACTGTCCTTCCCTGTCCCTGGAAACAAGGACTTGCACAGTGAAAGAAACTGACACTCTCCCTACCTAGAGTTTTCTGTCCCTAGAAAAAATGTTTTTTTTAAGCACACTATAGCACAAGGAGAATTCACTCACTGTCCTTCCCTGTCCCTGGAAACAAGGACTTGCACAGTGAAAGAAACTGACACTCTCCCTACCTAGAGTTTTCTGTCCCTAGAAAAAATGTTTTTTTAAGCACACTATAGCACAAGGAGAATTCACTCACTGTCCTTCCCTGTCCCTGGAAACAAGGACTTGCACAGTGAAAGAAACTGACACTCTCCCTACCTAGAGTTTTCTGTCCCTAGAAAAAATGTTTTTTTTAAGCACACTATAGCACAAGGAGAATTCACTCACTGTCCTTCCCTGTCCCTGGAAACAAGGACTTGCACAGTGAAAGAAACTGACACTCTCCCTACCTAGAGTTTTCTGTCCCTAGAAAAAATGTTTTTTTTAAGCACACTATAGCACAAGGAGAATTCACTCACTGTCCTTCCCTGTCCCTGGAAACAAGAACTTGCACAGTGAAATAAACTGACACTCTTCCTACCTAGAGTTTTCTGTCCCTAGAAAAAATGTTTTTTTTAAGCACACTATAGCACAAGGAGAATTCACTCACTGTCCTTCCCTGTCTCTGGAAACAAGGACTTGCACAGTGAAAGAAACTGACACTCTCCCTACCTAGAGTTTTCTGTCCCTAGAAAAAATGTTTTTTTAAGCACACTATAGCACAAGGATTATTCACTCACTGTCCTTCCCTGTCCCTGGAAACAAGGACTTGCACAGTGAAAGAAACTGACACTCTCCCTACCTAGAGTTTTCTGTCCCTAGAAAAAATGTTTTTTTTAAGCACACTATAGCACAAGCACAAAACACACTGACACTCTCCCTACCTATCCTTCTCTTTCCCTAAACGAAAGGAATCCAGGTTAAGCAAGAAAGAAAGAAAAGTCACTGTCCCTGCCTATGCTGCTCTTTCCCTGCTCCGGAACACACTACACTAGGCCGCCGTGCTGGCGGCCTTTTATAGTGTGGGGCGTGTACTAAACACCCTCAGCAATAATTGGCCACAGGCATCCTGCCTGTGGCCAATCATTGCTCTCCTCGCTGCCGGCGCTGTGATTGGCCAAGCATGCGGGGTCACAGTGCATGCTTGGCCAATCACAGTGCCTGGATGACACTGCGATGGCGTAGTGCATTGTGGGCCGTTCGCGTCACTCGAATTTGGCGCGAACGGCCCAAATCGTTCGATCTTCATCGAACAGCCGATGTTCGAGTCGAACGTATGTTCGACTCGAACACGAAGCTCATCCCTAGAGTACGGGGATACCACATGTGTGGGACTTTTTAGGAGCCTAGCCACGTACGGGACCCCGTAAACCAAGCACCGCCTTCAGGATTTTTAAGGGCGCAAATTTTTGATTTCACTCCTCACTACCTATCACAGTTTTGAAGGCCATAAAATGCCAAAATAGCACAAACCCCCCCAAATGACCCCATTTCAGAAAGTAGACACCCCAAGGAAATTGCTGAGAGGCCTGTTGAGCCCATTGAATATTTTTTGTTGTTGTCCCAAGTGATTGAATAATGACAAAAATAAAAATAAAAAAAGCACAAACCCCCCCCCCCCCAAATGACCCCATTTTGGAAAGTAGACACCCCAAACTGTATGCTGAGAGGCATGGTGAGTATTTTACAGCTCTCATTTTGTTTTTGAAAATGAAGAAATTTTTTTAATTTTTTTTTCAATTTTCAAAACTTTGTGACAAAAAGCGAGATCTGCAAAATACTCACAATACCTCTCAGCAAATAGCTTAGGGTGTCTACTTTCCAAAATGGGGTCATTTGGGGGGGGTTTTGTGCCATCTGGGCATTCCATGGCCTCCGAAACTGTGATAGGCAGTGAGAAGTGATATCAAAAATTTACACCCTTAGAAAGCCTGAAGGCGGTGATTGGTTTTTGGGGTCCCGTACGCGGCTAGGCTCCCAAAAAGTCTCACACATGTGGTATCCCCGTACTCAGGAGAAGCAACAGAATGTATTTTGGGGTGAAATTCCACATATAACCATGGCATGTTTGAGCAATATATCATTTAGTGACAACTTTGTGCAAAAAAAAAAAAAAATATATATTTTTTCCGCAACTTGTGTCAACATATAAAATATTCCATGGACTCGACATGCCTCTCAGTATATAGCTTGGGATGTCTACTTTCCAAAATGGGGTCATTTGGGGGGGTTTTGAACTGTTCTGGCATTTTATACACAACATTAGGAAGCTTACATACACTCTTCTAACCACTTGAAGACAAAGCCCTTTTTGACACTTTTTGTTTACATGAAAACATATTTTTTTTTGCAAGAAAATTATGTTGAACCCCCAAACATTATATATATTTTTAAAGCAAAGGCCCTACAGAATAAAATGGTGGGTGTTGCATTTTTTTTTTTCTACACAGTATTTGCGCAGCGATTTTTCAAACTTATTTTTTGGGGAAAAAATACACTTTTTTTAATTTTAATGCACTAAAACACACTATATTGGCCAAATGTTTGATGAAATAAAAAAGATGATCTTAGGCCGAGTACATAGATACCAAACACGACATGCTTTAAAATTTCGCACAAACGTACATTGGCGACAAACTACATACATTTTTAAAAGCCTTTACAGGTTACCCCGTTAGATTTACAGAGGAGGTCTACTGCTAAAATTACTGCCCTCGATCTGACCTTCACGGTGATACCTCACATGCATGGTGCAATTGCTGTTTACATATGACGCCAGACCGACGCTTGCGTTCGCCATTGGGCAAGAGCAGGGCAGGACAGGGGTGCCTTTTTTTTTTTTTTTTTTTTTAAATTGTTCCTTCCATATTTATTTATTTTTTTTTATCATTTTTATTGTTATCTCAGGGAATGTAAATATCCCCTATGATAGCAATAGGTAGTAACAGGTACTCTTTTTTTTGAAAAAACTGGGGTCTAGACCCTAGATCTTTCCTCTGCCCTCAAAGCATCTGACCACACCAAGATCGGTGTGATAAAATGCTTTCCCAATTTCCCAATGGCGCTTTTTATATCCGGGGGGGGACATTCCCTCCCACTGCTTGTAAAAGCAGTCCAGAGGCTAATTAGCCACTAGGATTGCTTTTACATGAAAGCCGGCCGCTGGCTGAAAAGAATGATACCAAGGTGATACCTAAACCCGCAGGCATCAATCTGGTATAACCATTCAAAGTCCAGCAACATACCAGTACGTTGCTGATCCTTGTTGGACATGTATTGTAATCTTTTTTTTTCATGCAGCCAGTTGGCTGAATGAAAAAAGAGATTGATCGGGTGGGTATGCCCACCATTAGAATACCGCCCTTCATCCACCCACTTCTAATGATGGGCATACATGCACCATTTATATATGCCGAAGCATGGGGGCATCCTCCCCCAAAAAAGTTATGCCGCACACACATGGTCGGACTTTTCCACGGGCAAGCCTCCGTCGGAATTTCGACCGTATGTACGCGGCATTAGGAGCAAAATCGCTCCTCCGCCCCTGCTGCCCCAATGCTTCGGCATATATGCTTTTTTTTTTTTAACTGTGGTGGTGAAATCACCTCCAACAGCACTGGAGTCGCAGGGATCAGGCCTGTCTCTGCGAACGCTGCAGTTATGTGTGTTGTGTTTTGTAAGTGACAGTGATCGATCGATACTGCACTTGGGTGGGCTGGGCTGGACGGAGGGGCAAAACGCAGGTGCTAGCAGGTATCTGGGCTGATCCCGCTAACACTGCGTTTTTGGGAACCCTAAACTGCTGGGGACGCTAGTATAGATCTGATCAGATCAGATATTGATCTGTTCAGATACTATACCACTAAGGAGGGTGTATGCTTCACGCGTGGGTGTTAGCGTTACTGGCACTAACCTGATGCTGCCTGGGGTGTGATGCAGACCCTCTCTGACGCTAAAACCTAATTGATATCACCCGCCGGGCGATCAGGGGGTTAAACCTTTATTGGGTTATATACGGCGGGTGCCCTGACACTATAAAAAGCAAACTAACCAGCGTCACCCGTAACACTTATATGATGATCACTGGTGAAAGGGTTAACTAGGGGCAATTAGGGGGTTAAAACCTTTATTAGATAATATATGGGGGTACCTGACGCTATAAAAACCTGCGGCGAACCTAAAAAAAATTACTGGCTACCGATCTGCATCACCGACGCTAAGACAGCGATCAGAAAAATGATCGCTTAGCGACGGCGGTGCTAGGGGGTGAAAGGGTTATCTGGGGGGTGATCAAGGGGTTAAACCTTTATTAGGGGGGGGTTAGGGGGCTACACTGGACCTAAAACTAAACTGTAGTGACACTTTTACCGTCACAAATGTCACTGATTGCAGTGATCAGTAAATAAATGGTCACTGCAATCAGTGACACTGTGACTGGGGGCTGGGGGGTCTGGGGGGGCGATTTATGTGCCTATGTGTGCTGGTGTTAGTGTAGTGTTTGTGCACTAACCTTGATGTCTTCTCTTGTACGGCGCTCGGTATATGTGAGCGCCGCACAAGAGATGACATCACTGCTTCCTCTGCCTGTGTTTACATTACACAGGCAGAGGGGGCATTCTCATTCGCCGGGAGCGATCGCGGGGGGGTGGCCGGAATCGAACGGCCGCCCCCCCATCTCGGATCGCTCCCAGACTAATTCCGACCGCTCACTGTACAGAAGGGGGGTCTGATTGGACCCCCCAACTGTACAAAGGCAATCACGTACACTGTACGTGATTGTGCCTGTCGGTGCCATTGTGCCGACGTATATGTACAGTGAGCGGTCGTTAAGTGGTTAATGGGAGCAAAGGGAGGTATCAGTACGACAGACTTGGCTCTTAAAGAAACACACAGGCCCGAGGAAAAACAACAGGTACTGGCCTTCACCTCCCCTGAGGCATGGGGAGGACATGGGCCGTGGCGCATATCACTCTCACAATCAAGATACCCCTAGAAAAGAGCTATCGGACAACCGATAAACAAGGGAAGGGAGTGAGGCCGCTACATAATATATATTATGTGTGTAGCGCTACCCCCAGTTAAGAGAGCCGCTGGTTTGATTTCGGGCCCTGTGTACAGCACCGCCAACCCCCGGCAATCTTACTCGACCCACTCTGGCACAGTTAGTCTAAGGTTAAACTTATCATAAGCAATGGTATTGCACGGGTTAATCCCCTTATAGTAAGGCAACACACTGAAGCGAGAGATTAAATATAACAGTTTTTACTTTCATCAATTTGGCATAGGAAGAACAGAACACATACCACTTGCTCTCAGAGCCCTGCAGCAATAAATGTAGCACACAACAATGGCCCCACGCGGTAACCCACCGCGCACAGCTATTATGGTGTGCGCGCCCTATGGCGCATTAAACAATACTCTAACACCCCTGGTTAGTCAGGCCCGACTTAAAGGAAATCTCAGTCTTTTCCACATAGGATTTCTTTGCATGCAACTTTCGGTGTTGCACTTGATGAAACAATAATTGTAATCCACAGGTAGGTAGTCTCTTTTAAACTCTATCCTGGAGACCCTTCAACTCTGTCCTGCTACTGGTCTCCCAGTGGAACAACAAACTAACGATCGGTGGGCCAAGGCAGTTTATAGGCCTAAAACGGTAAAGTCTACTTGATTGAGCAAGTGCTCGCTCACCACTCCGGACGCGATCCCAGTCCGGGACTTCCACCTGCTGTGTCTCCGCACACAGCGTCTGCAACGATCGGGTCCCCGAACCAACTGATGTCCTCACTCGACCAGTCTGGTGCCACCCAGGCTCCGCAGTGGGGTGGAAGGCTCTTCGGAAGTAGCGCAAGGCCCCAGGCTTCAGGCCTTGCACTGCCGCAGATCCGCACAGGAAGAAACTGTTGCTTGCAGTGCGGTGTCCAAAAAGAGCGAGCTCCGCCTCGCCTCCTTCTTAAATAACCCCCCCCATGAGTCTCTGCGGTGGCCAACTGCACTCTGGGTGCCGAACAGGGTTCTGGGTAACGTAGTCCCGGGGCCTCAAAGGAGACCCTTCTACATATATAATTATTTTTGGTAACAGAATCATTTGAATGATTGCAGCAATTATCATTTAGGGATCCGTGTTGATTGGTTCACTAATTATAGTTTACACATCACTGTGCACCATTTTAGCGCTTCAGTACACATATTCACCCATATGCTCAATACCACACTCGGGTGTTACAGAAGGAGGTTCTGTCCAGAAGGAACAGATGCCCATAATCTCTGGGTTATCAAATCTGGGTAAGCCACCTAGTCAGGAGATCCCTGGTATGGTGGCTGACATCACTGGCTCTGCTGGCGGGGAAGTCATTCCTTCCTGTTCATTGGATAGTGATCACGATGGACGCCAGCCTTACAGGTTGAGGGGGAGTTTGGGGTGTTCAGTCGATGCAAGGTCGCTGGACCCCGGAGGAATCCCACCTGCCGATCAATGTCCTGGAACTCTGGGTGATCAGGCTGTGCCTCTTCAGATGGTCTCAGAGGTTGCAAGGGCGTCCAGTCAGACAACGCCACGGCAGTGGCATATGTCAGTCATCAAGGAGGAACAAGAAGAGGAAAAAAGCAGCGCCTTCTAAGCGTAGTAGTATCAGAAATTTATTAGAGCAATATATAATACAGCGGCAGGAGATACACTCACAAACGAGTATAGTAAGAGGCTTATCTTTAAAGGTTGTCATCCGCTCGACCCGGGAGCTGCGAATCCTGATGTTACAAGCTGGAGTCCCACGTAGTAGTTAGCGGTGGTAAAAGGAACTTCACTCTCGCGGCCGCAGAGATGGGGAAGAATCCTCACTGGAACACAGCTAGTGGAATCGTCACTTCCGGGTATGATGTCAGCGGGGGATGCGCGCGTTCGAAGCATGCGTGCTTCTTCATCAGGCTCATGAGCCTGATGAAGAAGCACGCATGCTTCGAACGCGCGCATCCCCCGCTGACATCATACCCGGAAGTGACGATTCCACTAGCTGTGTTCCAGTGAGGATTCTTCCCCATCTCTGCGGCCGCGAGAGTGAAGTTCCTTTTACCACCGCTAACTACTACGTAGGTACTACTCGAGCGGATGACAACCTTTAAAGATAAGCCTCTTACTATACTCGTTTGTGAGTGTATCTCTTGCCGCTGTATTATATATTGCTCTAATAAATTTCTGATACTACTACGCTTAGAAGGCGCTGCTTTTTTCCTCTTCCTGTCTTATTTCAGATCACTTCTATCTGTAAGCTGGCAGCCTTCCTTGCGGATAGTCTTCAAGCTATTCCACACATGGACTAATTGATATGGACTTTTAACGTGTGTTTTTATACAGCTTATTTTAGTTTCATTCCCATTCTGTCTGCCCCGTTTTATGTTTAGTTTTTCTTTTGTATTTCCTTATCCAGAGTGCGCTCAATTCATCTATTGTTTATATCAAGGAGGAACAAGAAGCTCAGCTGCAGCATCGGAGGTCGCTTGCATCCTGAGGTGGGCAGAAAGAAGCATACCGGCACTGTCGGCCATGTACATTCCGGGTGTGGAGAACTGGCAGGTGGACTACCTGAGTCGCCAAATGCTGGACCAGTGAAAATGGTCCTTACACCCGGATGTGTTCCAGCTCCTCTGCCAAAGATGGGGCACGCCAGACGTAGATCTTCTGGCGTCCCGACTCAATCGGAAGGTATTGAGGTTTGTGGCCTGGTCAAAGGACCCATGGGCAGACGCAACGGACGCGTTGGTGGCATCATGGGGTCAGTATCGGCTAATCTATGCTTTCCCTCCCATGAGGCTCCTTCCTCGCCTGCTTGGCAGAGTAGAAGCAGAGGGAATTCCAATGATTCTGATCGCTCCAGATTGGCCTCAGCGTCCTTGGTACGCCGATCTAGTACGTCTAGTAGCAGACGTCCCCTGACGCCTACCACTACGGAAGGACTTGCTATCGCAAGGTCCCATACTCCATCCTGCTTTAGTCACTGGCTTTAACGGCATGGCTATTGAGAACCAGGTACTGAGACCGGGGCCTGTCAGATTCCGTAATCTCTACTATGAGAAGTGCTCGGAAGCCGTCCTCTAGGAGGGTTTATCATCGCACTTGGAAGGCCTACATTTCCATGTGTGAGGAAATGAAATGGCATCCGCGTACTTATTTGGTCTCCAGAATCCTACGGTTTCTACAATGTGGGGTGGACCAAAGGCTTTCGCTAAGTACGGTTAAGGGACAGATTTCTGCCCTAGCTGTCTTTTTTTTTTTTTTTCAGCGACCTCCTGGCGTCTCACTCTCTTGTGAGTACATTTGTGCAGGGGGTCCGTCCCCTGCTACCTCAGTGTGACTTGAACCTGGTCCTCTTGGTACTTCAGAAGTAGGGATGAGCCGAACACCCCCGGGTTCGGTTCGCACCAGAACCTTCGAACGGACCGAAAGTTTGCGCGAATTTTCGAACCCTATTCGTTATAATGGACGCGAACGTTCGAAATCAAAATTGCTAATTACAATGGCCAATATGCATGTTAATGTCATAAAACAGGTTTGGGGACCCGGGTCCTGCCCCAGGGGACATATATCAATGCAAAAAGAAATTTTAAAAACTAACGTTTTTTCGGGAGCAGTCATTTTAATGATGCATAAAGTGAAAAAAAAAAAGTGAAATTTTCCTTTAAATATGGTACCTGGGGGGTGTCTAAAGTATGCCTGTGAAGTGGCATGTGTTTCCCGTGTTTAGAACTGTCCTTGCACAAAATGACATTTGTAAAGGAAAAAAAGAAGCCATTTAACCACTTAACGACCGCTCACTGTATATATACGTCGGCAGAATGGCACCGACAGGCACAATCACGTAGAGCATACGTGATCGCCTTTGTACAGTTGGGGGGTCCGATCGGACCCCCCTTCTATACAGTGAGCGGCCGTTAATCGTTGGGGAGCGTTCGGAGATGAGGGGGCGACCATTCGATTTCGGCCACCCCCTCGCGATCGCTCCCGGCCAATGAAAATGCTTCCTCTGCCATGTGATGTAAACACAGGCAGTAGGAAGTGATGTCATCTCCCTCGCGGCGGTCTTTTCGATTCCGGCGCCGAGGAGAGAGGAAGCAGGTTAGTGCACCAGCAGTCCACTGACACGTAGGTACACATAGGCACACATTTCACCCCCCAGTCACCCCCCAGGTCACCCCCCAGCCCCCAATCACAGTGTCACTGATTGCAGTGATCATTTATTTTACTGATCACTGCTTTTAGTGTCATCTGTGATAGTAAAAAGTTGCAGGGCAGTTAGGATTAGGCCCCTTTAGGTCCAGGGTAGCCCCCTAACCCCCCCTAATAAAGGTTTAACCCCTTGATCGCCCCCCAGGTAACCCTTTCACCCCCTAACGCCAGCGTCACTAAGCGATCGTATTTTCGATCGCTGTATTTAGTGCCGGTGGTGTCCTAGATAGCCAGTTAATTATTTTTAGGTTCGCCGCAGGTTTTTATTAGCGTCAGGTACCCCCATATATTATTTTAACCCCCTGATTGCCCCTAGAGTTAACCCTTTCACCAGTGATCACCGTATAAGCGTCACTGGTGACACTGGTTACCCAGTTAGTTATTTAGTTATTTAGGTAACCCGTCAGGTTTTTATATAGCGTCGGGTACCCCCATATTTAACCTAATAAAGGTTTTAACCCCCTGATTGCCCCTAGTTAACCCTTTCACCAGTGATCACCATATAAAGGTTACGGGTGACGCTGGTTGGTTAGTTTGCTTTTTATAGCATCAGGGCACCCGCCGTATATAACCCAATAAAGGTTTAACCCCCTGATCGCCCGGCGGGTGAGATCAATTAGGTTTTAGCGCCAGAGAGGGTCTGCGTCACCCCAGGCAGCGTTAGGTTAGTGCCAGTAACGCTAACACCCACGCGCAAAGCATACACCTCCCTTAGTGGTATAGTATCTGATCAGATCTATACTAGCGTCCCCAGCAGTTTAGGGTTCCCAAAAACGCAGTGTTAGCGGGATCAGCCCAGATACCTGCTAGCACCTGCGTTTAGCCCCTCCGCCCAGCCCAGCCCAGCCCAGCCCAGCCCACCCAAGTGCAGTATCGATCGATCACTGTCACTTACCAAACACAAAACACATAACTGCAGCGTTCGCAGAGACAGTCCTGATCCCTGCGACCGCTAACAGTTTTTTTTGTAGCGTTTGATATATTTGCTGACGACAGTCGGGTGCTTTTTTTTCCTGTGAATCTTACTAGTGTACCCCTAAATTTAGAGCCCAAAATGGCAAGTCGAAGGTACACTAGTAAAGAGGCCTACGAGATTCTGAGCATGACAGATAGTGAAGAGGAGGTCACGTATCTGTCAGATTCAGGCTCAGAATATCTTCCCGTAGAAGACAGTGACGTCAGCGGCCCCACGTCAGATAGCTCTGATGACGAAGTTGAGGTCCCTGCTAAGGTCAGGTGTACCCGATCCCGATCTTCTGAGGTTGTTGAGGAGCAAGAACCGCAGGGCTCTCGTATCATGGAGCAGAGGAGTACTAGCGCCGCTATTCCTTCTGGTGAATTGGCAAGCACCAGCGGCCTAGTACAGCCTGGGCATACATCCAGCACTGCAGTATCACGTGGTGACGTGGCGAGTCCCATAAGTGCAGTTCAAGCTGGCGAGGTGGCAAGCACAAGTAGTGTCCCGCTGCCACCAATAAGAAGACAAAGGCAGGCCCGTCGTACCCATAGTGCCCTTCCTGTAGAATTCGCCTATCCTGATTGGGTCCCCACCACTTCTGCAGAACCCGTACTTCCCCCATTCACTGCCCAACCCGGTATTCAGGTGGAAACAGCTGATTTTATGCCAATCGATTATTATTCGCTGTTTTTCACGGAAGATCTCTATAGATCTATTGTGGACCAGAGTAATTTATATGCTGGTCAATTCATCGCCGCTAATCCCCAGTTGCCTTCCATTGCCAAAGATTGGAAACCAATTACGGTTTCCGAATTTAAGACCTTTCTGGGCCTTTCCCTCAACATGGGCACACATAAATTCCCGTCATTGCGTGCTTATTGGTCCACGCACCCAATTGACCACATGCCCGTGTTCTCTGCCTCCATGCCCAGGAAACGATACGAGCAGATTTTGCGGTTCATGCACTTCAACGACAATGAACTTTGTCGTCCACGTGGGGACCCTGAATACGACCGGCTCTATAAAATTCGGCCCCTCATAAACCACTTCAACGAACGTTTTGCAGCCTTGTTTATTCCCGATCAAGTTGTCTGCGTTGATGAGTCCCTGATTAAATTTTCTGGCCGCTTGGCTTTCAAGCAGTACCTTCCCAGCAAGCGTGCCAGATACGGGGTCAAGCTCTATAAGTGCTGTGACAGGGCAACAGGCTATGTATGGAGCTTTATGGTTTATGAGGGAAAAGACAGTCAGGTTGAGCCGGTCAACTGCCCGGATTACATAGGGAGCGCTGGCAAGATAGTGTGGAACTTGGTGTCACCCTTATTCGGAAAGGGGTACCACTTGTATGTGGACAATTATTACACGAGCGTGCCACTGTTTAGTCACTTGTTTGATCATCAGATTGGAGCATGTGGCACCGTGCGACCTAATCGCCGGGGCTTTCCCCAGCGGCTTGTAGATGCCCGTCTTAGGCTGGGGGAGAGAGCCTGCGTAAAGTGTAATAACTTGCTCGCTATGAAGTGGAGGGACAATAAGAATGTTTTCCTTCTTACCTCCCTTCATGCAGACACGACAGTCCAAATTCCTACGGCGACTGGTGTTGTGGAGAAACCCCTCTGTGTCCACGAATATAACAAAAATATGGGAGGGGTGGACCTCAACGACCAGTTGATGGCGCCGTATCTAATTGACCGTAAGGCGAGACGCTGGTACAAAAAAGTGTCTCTATCCTTATTTCAATTGGCTTTGCTGAACGCTCATGTGCTATACAGAGCTTCAGGCGGGACTTTATCTCTTCTAAAATTCCAGAATGAGATAGTCACAGAACTCCTGTATCCAGGCGGTTCTGCACCTCACCATCCCCTACCAAATGCAGTAAGCCGGCTGCATGAGAGGCATTATACGCATCTCCTCCCGAGTACCCCTACCCAACGAACCCCCCAAAAAAGATGTCGTGTCTGTAGCAAGCGCGGATTTAGGCGTGACACCCGTTATTATTGTCCACTCTGTCCTGACAAACCTGGTCTTTGCGTTGGTGAATGTTTTGAACGCTACCACTCAAAAGTGAAGTTTTAGCGTAGGGTACAGCATTTCACAGACTAGGACACACTTACACAGGGTCTCCCAAGATGCCATTACATTTTGAGAGACCCGAACCATTACAGTTGTTAAAGTTTAAAAAAAAAGTGTAAAAAAGAAAAAAAAAACGTAAAAAACAAAAACACAAAAAAAATATAAAATAAAAAAAACAAAAATAGTTGTAGTTTTATTGTTCTCTCTCTCTCTCTCTCTCTCTCTCTCTATTTTCTCTCTATTGTTCTGCTCTTTTTTACTGTATTCCATTCTGCAATGTTTTATCATGCTTGCTTTTCAGGTATGTAATTTTTTGTTTTCAGGTGCGCCATTCAACTGCAGCGCGGAATTATTTATCTTGACAGCAACAGCGTTTGCTCCCACGATACATAAAGCCGTGACTCCAGTGCTGTAGGAGGTGATTTCACCACCACAGTTAAAAAAAAAGAGCATATATGCCAAAGCATGGGGGCAGCAGGGGCGGAGGAGCGATTTTGCTCCTAATGCCGCGTATATACGGTCGAAATTCTGACGGAGGCTTGCCCGTGGAAAAGTTCGACCGTGTGTACGCGGCATAACTTTTTTGCGGGAGGATGCCCCCATGCTTCGGCATATATATATTTTAGGCACAGGTTGCGTTAAAATTTTTTTTTATTTTTTACTAGGTTTTGTTTTGGTATTTGCTTTGCAGGTATGGTATGGTAAGGTCTTACTGTTGTACTGTAATGTTACTTTGTTTTAATGTTAACCATCATTTGCTTAGCAGGTACGCCATTCAGTTGCATCGCGGATTTATTTATCTTGACAGCAACAGCGTTTGCTCCCACGATACATAAAGCCGTGACTCCAACGCTGTAGGAGGTGATTTCACCACCACAGTTAAAAAAAAGAGCATATATGCCGAAGCATGGGGGCAGCAGGGGCGGAGGAGCGATTTTGCTCCTAATGCCGCGTATATACGGTCGAAATTCCGACGGAGGCTTGCCCGTGGAAAAGTTCGACCGTGTGTACGCGGCATAACCTTTTATGCCGCGTACATACGGTCGAAATTTCGACAAAGGCTTGCCCGTGGAAAAGTCAGACCGTGTGTACGCGGCATAACTTTTTTGCGGGAGGATGCCCCCATGCTTCGGCATATATATATTTTAGGCACAGGTTGCGTTAAAAAAATTTTTATTTTTTACTAGGTTTTGTTTTGGTATTTGCTTTGCAGGTATGGTATGGTAAGGTCTTACTGTTGTACTGTAATGTTACTTTGTTTTATTGTTAACCATCATTTGCTTAGCAGTTACGCCATTCAGTTGCATCGCGGATTTATTTATCTTGACAGCAACAGCATTTGCTCCCACGATACATAAAGCCGTGACTCCAACGCTGTAGGAGGTGATTTCACCACCACAGTTAAAAAAAGAGCATATATGCCGAAGCATGGGGGCAGCAGGGGCGGAGGAGCGATTTTGCTTCTAATGCCACGTATATACGGTCGAAATTCCGACGGAGGCTTGCCCGTGGAAAAGTCCGACCGTGTGTACGCGGCATAACTTTTTTGCGGGAGGATGCCCCCATGCTTCGGCATATATGCCCATCATTAGAAGTGGGTGGATGAAGGGAGGTATTCTAATGGTGGGCATACCCACCGATCAATCTCTTTTTTTCGTTCAGCCAACAGGCTGCATGAAAAAAAAGATTACAATACATGTCCAACAAGGACCAGCAACGTACTGGTATGTTGCTGGACTTTGAATGGTTATACCAGATTGATGCCTGTGGGTATCATTCTTTTCAGCCAGCGGCCGGCTTTCATGTAAAAGCAATCCTAGTGGCTAATTAGCCTCTGGACTGCTTTTATAAGCAGTGGGAGGGAATGCCCCCCCCGGATATAAACAGCGCCATTGGGAAAGCATTTTATCACACCGATCTTGGTGTGGTCAGATGCTTTGAGGGCAGAGGAAAGATCTAGGGTCTAACCCCCCATTTTTTTTCAAAAAAAAGAGTACCTGTCACTACTTATTGCTATCATAGGGGATATTTACATTCCCTGAGATAACAATAAAAATGATTAAAAAAAAAAAATATGGAAGGAACAATTTAAAAATAAAATAAAAAAGCAAAATAAATAATAATAAAAAAAAAAAAAAAAAAAAGCACCGCTGTCCCCCCCTGCTCTTGCGCAAAGGCGAACGCAAGCGTCGGTCTAGCGTCATATGTAAATAGCAATTGCATCATGCATGTGAGGTATCACCGCGAAGGTCAGATCGAGGGCAGTAATTTTAGCAGTAGACCTCCTCTGTAAATCCAACGTGGTAACCTGTAAAGGCTTTTAAATGCTTTTAAAAATGAATGTAGTTTCTCGCCGCTGCGCGTTTGTGCGCAATTTTAAAGCATGTCGTGTTTGGTATCCATGTACTCGGCCTAAGTTCATCTTTTTTATTTCATCAAACATTTGGGCAATATAGTGTTTTTTAGTGCATTAAAAATAAAAAAAGTGTGTTTTTCCCCCAAAAAATGCGTTTGAAAAATCGCTGCGCAAATACTGTGTGGAAAAAAAAATGCAACACCCACTATTTTAATCTGTAGGGCCTTTGCTTTAAAAATATATATAATGTTTGGGGGTTCAACATAATTTTCTTGCAAAAAAAAAAATGTTTTCATGTAAACAAAAAGTGTCAGAAAGGGCTTTGTCTTCAAGTGGTTAGAAGAGTGGATGATGTGTGACATAAGCTTCCTAATGTTGTGCATAAAATGCCAGGACAGTTCAAAACCCCCCCAAATGACCCCATTTTGGAAAGTAGACACCTCAAGCTATTTGCTGAGAGGCATGTTGAGCCCATTGAATATTTTTTTTTTGTCCCAAGTGATTGAATAATGACAAAAAAAAAAAAAAAAAAAAAATTTACAAAAAGTTGTCACTAAATTATATATTGCTCAAACATGCCATGGTTATATGTGGAATTGCACCCCAAAATACATTCTGTTGCTTCTCCTGAGTACGGGGATACCACATGTGTGAGACATTTTGGGAGCCTAGCCGCGCACAGGACCCCGAAAACCAAGCACCGCCTTCAGGATTTCTATGGGTGTAAATTTTTGATTTTACTCCTCACTGCCTATCACAGTTTCGGAGGCCATGGAATGCCCAGATGGCACAAACCCCCCCAAATGACCCCATTTTGGAAAGTAGACACCCCAAGCTATTTGCTGAGAGGTATGTTGAGTATTTTGCAGATCTCGCTTTTTGTCACAAAGTTTTAAAAATTGAAAAAAGAAAAAAAAAAAAAAAATATGTCTTTCTTCATTTTCAAAAACAAATGAGAGCTGTAAAATACTCACCATGCCTCTCGGCAAATAGCTTGGGGTGTCTACTTTCCAAAATGGGGTCATTTGTGGGGGTTTTGGACTATCTTGGCATTTTATGGCCTTCAAAACTGTGATAGGTAGTGAGGAGTGAAATCAAAAATTTGTGCCCTTAGAAATCCTGAAGGCGGTGCTTGGTTTTCGGGGGCCCGTACACGGCTAGGCTCTCAAAAAGTCCCACACATGTGGAATCCCCGTACTCAGGAGAAGCAACCAAATGTATTTTGGGGTGCAATTCTGCATATAACCATGGCATGTTTGAGCAATATATCATTTAGCGACAACTTTTTGTACATTTTTTTTTCTTTTTGTCATTATTCAATCACTTGGGACAAAAAAAAAAAATATTCAATGGGCTCAACATGCCTCTCAGCAATTTCCTTGGGGTGTCTACTTTCCAAAATGGGGTCATTTTGGGGGGTTTTGTGCTATCTTGGCATTTTATGGCCTTCAAAACTGTGATAGGTAGTGAGGAGTGAAATCAAAAATTTATGCCCTTAGAAACCTTGAAGGCTGTGCTTGGTTTTTGGGGTCCCGTACGCGGCTAGGCTCCCAAAAAGTCCCACACATGTGGTATCCCCATACTCAGGAGAAGCAGCAGAATGTATTTTGGGGTGCAATTCTACATATAACCATGGCATGTGTGAGCAATATATCATTTAGTGACAACTTTTTGTACATTTTTTCTTTTTTTTTTCTTTTTGTCATTATTCAATCATTTGGGACAAAAAAAAAAAAATATTCAATGGGCTCAACATGCCTCTAAGCAAATAGCTTGGGGTGTCTACTTTCCAAAATGGGGTCATTTGGGGGGGTTTTGTGCCATCTTGGCATTTTATGGCCTTCAAAACTGTGATAGGTAGTGATAGGTAGTGAGGAGTGAAATCAAAAATTTATGCCCTTAGAAACCTTGAAGGCGGTGCTTGGTTTTTGGGGTCCCGTACGCGACTAGGCTCCCAAAAAGTCCCACACATGTGGTATCCCCATACTCAGGAGAAGCAGCAGAATGTATTTTGGGGTGTAATTTCACATATGCCCATGGCATGTGTGAGCAATATATCATTTAGTGACAACTTTGTGCAAAAAAAATAAAGTTTGTCATATTCCTGCAACTTGTGGCAAAATATAAAATATTCCATGGACTAATCATGCCTCTCAGTAAATAGCTTGGGGTGTCTACTTTCCAAAATGGGGTCATTTAGGGGGGTTTTGTGCTATTTTGGCATTTTATGGCCTTCGAAACTGTGATAGGTAGTGAGGAGTGAAATCAAAAATTTGCGCCCTTAGAAATCCTGAAGGCGGTGCTTGGTTTTCGGGGGCCCGTATGCGGCTAGGCTCCTAAAAAGTCCCACACATGTGGTATCCCCGTACTCAGGAGAAGCAGCAGAATGTATTTTGGGGTGCAATTCCACATATAACCATGGCATGTGTGAGCAATATATCATTTAGTGACAACTTTTTGTAATTTTTTTTTTTTTTTTTTTGTCATTATTCAATCACTTGGGACAAAAAAAAAATATTCAATGGGCTCAACATGCCTCTCAGCAATTTCCTTGGGGTGTCTACTTTCCAAAATGGGGTCATTTGGGGGGGTTTTGTACTGCCCTGCCATTTTAGCACCTCAAGAAATGAGATAGGCAGTCATAAATTAAAAGCTGTGTAAATTCCAGAAAATGTACCCTAGTTTGTAGACGCTATAACTTTTGCGCAAACCAATAAATATACGCTTATTGACATTTTTTTTACTAAAGACATGTGGCTGAATACATTTTGGCCTAAATGTATGACTACAATTGAGTTTATTCGATTTTTCTTATAACAAAAAGTAGAAAATATCATTTTTTTTCAAAATTTTCGGTCTTTTTCCGTTTATCTCGCAAAAAATAAAAATCGCAGAGGCAATCAAATACCATTAAAAGAAAGCTCTATTTGTGGGAAGAAAAGGACGCAAATTTTGTTTCAGTACAACATTGCATGTCCGCACAATTTACAGTTAAAGCAGCGCAGTGCAAAATTCTGAATTCACCTCTGGTCCTCTAGCTACCAAATGGTCCGGGGCTTAAGTGGTTAAAACCACTTGCGGCTTTAATGTCATGTCTTGTCCTGGCCGCCATATGGCTGAAAATCCTTGAGAAAAATGGCATGGCTACCCCATCACCCCCCCCCCCCCACCCCAGCCCCTTTGGGTCTTGTATGGATATTAAGGGGGACCCCGCACCCAAAATAAAACCCTATACCTACAACCCTATATACTCTGAACAGCAGTATATAGGTGGTGCAAACAAGACACGGACTGTAGGTTTGTTCTTAAGTAGAATCTGAACAGGTACATTATGAAGTGTAGCTCCATCCCCAAAAAATCTATTTTTAAGCTTTTTGGAGAACATAGGGAGGGGTTATCACCCCTGTAACATTTGCTGTCTTTGCACATCTGTTCAGAACATGTCACCTGACTTTCCGTCCCAATGACAAATGTTTTTGGAAAAGTGGGGTTTTAATTGAAACAAGGATTGGTGATAAAGCATCAGTAGAGAGGAGATACCTTTTTCCCAAATTAAATCTAACAGGATACAATTTCCCTTCCTAGGGGTAGATTTCCTCTCACTTCCTGTTTTCTCTTGCCGTTTGCAAGTAGGAGTCGTTTGTAAGTTGGATGTTTGAAAGTAGGGGCCTGCCGTATATACTCTGCAGAAATTTGCCCTATTAGATGTTGGTGTAGCCACAAGACTGGTGGGCACAGGAATGGGCCCTGCTGTGAGTTAATAGATCAAGATTTGTACTTGCATGCACCTGTTGAACCGGGCAGAAAAATTGGGCCTTTGGTGGTGGTGGTGGTGGTGGTGGACGGTGTTGCCACAAGACTGTAAGCCCTCACAGTTACTCTTGGTGGGTGCAGGAATGGGCCCTGCTGTGAGTTATTAGATCAAGATTTGTAATTGCATGCACCTGTTGAACAGGGCAGAAAAATTGGGCCTTTGGTGGTGGTGGTGGTGGTGGTGGTGGACGGTGTTGCCACAAGACTGTAAGCCCTCACAGTTACTCTTGGTGGGTGCAGGAATGGGCCCTGCTGTGAGTTATTAGATCAAGATTTGTAATTGCATGCACCTGTTGAACAGGGCAGAAAAATTGGGCCTTTGGTGGTGGTGGTGGTGGTGGACGGTGTTGCCACAAGACTGTAGGCCCTCATAGTTACTCTTGGTGGGCGCAGGAATGGGCCCTGCTGTGAACTATTAGATCAAGATTTGTAATTACACGCCCCTGTTAAACAGGGGCTGAAAAATTGTGCCTTAGGCATTGGTGCTGGTGCCACAACACTGCAACCCCTCACAGATACTGTACTTGGAGCACAGCAGTCACACCTGTTGCGAAGCATCTTTTTAAAAAATTGTAATTACACGCCCCTGTTATACAGGGGCTGAAAAATTGTGCCTTAGGCACTGGTGCTGGTACCACAACACTGCAACCCCTCACAAATACTGTACTCTGAGCACAGCAATGAGACCTGTTGCAAAGCATTGCCTAAAAATTGTAATTACACGCCCCAACAGGGGCTGAAAAATTGTGCCTTAGGCACTGGTGCTGGTGCCACAACACTGCAACCCCTCACAGATACTGTACTTGGAGCACAGCAGTCACACCTGTTGCGAAGCATCTTTTTAAAAAATTGTAATTACACGCCCCTGTTATACAGGGGCTGAAAAATTGTGCCTTAGGCACTGGTGCTGGTGCCACAACACTGCAACCCCTCACAGATACTGTACTCTGAGCACAGCAATGAGACCTGTTGCAAAGCATTGCCTAAAAATTGTAATTACACGCCCCAACAGGGGCTGAAAAATTGTGCCTTAGGCACTGGTGCTGGTGCCACAACACTGCAACCCCTCACAGATACTGTACTTGGAGCACAGCAGTCACACCTGTTGCGAAGCATCTTTTTAAAAAATTGTAATTACACGCCCCTGTTATACAGGGGCTGAAAAATTGTGCCTTAGGCACTGGTGTGGTGGCATGGATCATTGAGGAGGAGGAAGAGGATAGTCAGTGAACATAACAGGACAGTCACTCAGCATCAGCATAGGCAGTCTTGAAGGGATGTGACATTATAAATTATTCCGTTATATCCGCTTCAGGTGTCTGGTAGCTGGTGGTGATCCAAGACTGATTCATTTTTATGAAGGTCAGTCGATCAACCGAGTCGGTGGACAGGCGCACCCTATGATCGGTGACAAATCCTCCAGCAGCACTGAATGTGCGTTCGGAAAGAACGCTGGATGCAGGACAGGCCAGTAGCTCAATTGCATACTGTGCAAGCTCTGGCCAGTGATCCATCCTCAGGACCCAGTAAGCCAGAGGATTTTCGGTGGGAAAGGTGTCCAAGTCTGACCTTGCCCCTAGGTATTCCTGCACCATGTATATCAGACGCTGGCGATGGTTGCTGGAACCGATCATACCTTGGGGCTGCGGACTAAAAAATTGTCTGAACGCATCGGTCAGACGTCCACCTTCCCCACCGCTCCTTCTGCTACTGACCGAAGCCTCAGCAACTCGTCGTCCAGGACCAGGAGTTTGTAACCTCCCAGTTTCTGGGAACGCGTTGCACAGACCTTTCTGCAAGGCCTCCCTGAGATGTCTCATCCTCTGCTCCCTCTGCGACGGCAAGATAAGGTCCGCAACCTTACCCTTGTACCGTGGATCAAGGAGAGTGGCCAGCCAGTAATGGTCCCTCTCCTTGATCCGAAGAACACGAGGATCCTTCCGCAGGCTTTGCAGGATCAGGGAGGCCATGCAGCGTAGGTTAGCTGAGGCATTCGGTCCGGAGTCTTCTGGGTCACTGAGGATGACATGATCGCCAGCCACCTCCTTCCAGCCACGTACAAGTCCACTGGTTTGTTGGGACTGTACATCATCCCTAAAAGACTGCTGCTGCTGATGCTGAGTGCCAGGCTCCACCTCCATGCTCACACAATCCTCCTCCTCCTCCTCATCCTCATCCTCTTCCTGTGTGATGGGTGGGACAGAAGGAACACTGTCTGGATAAAGGGAGCCTTGAGAGGCAAGGAAGTCCTCCTCTTCCTGCCTCTGTTCTGCCTCAAGTGCCCTGTCCATTATCCCACGCAGCGTATGCTCCAACAGGTGGACAAGAGGTACAGTGTCACTGATGCATGCACTGTCACTGCTCACCATCCTCGTGGCCTCCTCAAATGGTTAGAGGACAGTGCATGCATCCCTGATCATGCTCCACTGGCGTGGGGAAAAAAAGCCAAGCTCCCCTGACCCTGTCCTGGTGCCGTAGTCGCAAAGGTACTCATTGATGGCCCTCTGCTGCGTGTGCAGTCGCTGCAGCATGGCCAACGTTGAGTTCCACCTGGTGGGCATGTCACATATTAGGCGGTTCTTGGGCAGGTTCAGCTCCTTTTGCAGCTCAGTCAGCCGAGCACTGGCATTATAAGATCGGCGGAAATGCACACAAACTTTCCTGGCCTGCCTCAGGACATCCTGTAAGCCTGGGAACCTGCCCAAGAACCGCTGCACCACCAGGTTGAGGACATGAGCCATACAGGGCACATGGGTGAGCTGCCCCTGTCGCAGGGCGGAGAGGAGGTTGGTGCCATTGTCAGAAACGACCATTCCTGGCTTAAGCTGGCGTGGCATCAACCACCTCTCGGCCTGCCCCTGCAGAGCTGCCAGAACCTCTGGCCCAGTGTGGCTCCTGTCCCCCAAACACACCAGCGCAAGCACGGCATGGCATCTTTTTGCCTGCGTACTCGCGTAGCCCCTTGTACGCCTACGGAACACCGCTGGTTCCGAGGACAGAGCACTCGAAGAGGACATGGAGGAAGAAGAAGAGGAGGGGGTGGAGGAGAGAGGTGTGTCACAACCAGTAGTAGCATTTTGGAGGCGTGGTGGCGGAACAACCTCCAACACTACTGCACCTTGTCCTGCATCCCTCCCAGCTGCCAATAGAGTGACCCAATGGGCCGTGAAAGAAAGATAACGTCCCTGTCCATGCCTGCTGGACCATGAGTCAGCGGTAATATGCACCTTACCGCTGACCGCCCTGTCCAGCGAGGCATGGACATTGCCTTCCACATGCCGGTAGAGAGACGGAATCGCCTTCCGTGAGAAAAAGTGGCGTTTGGGAACCTGCCACTGAGGAACCGCACATTGAACAAACTCACGGAAGGGGGCCGAGTCTACCAACTGAAAAGGCAGCAGTTGAAGTGCTAGCAATTTAGCCAAGCTAGCATTCAACCGCTGGGCATGTGGATGGCTGGGAGTATACTTCTTTCGATGGTCCAGCAGCTGGGGCAGGGAAATTTGCCTGCTACAATCGGACGTCGGTGTACTGCAAGTACTTGGTTGTGACACACCTAATTCTACACCTTCAGTCCTCTCAGAGCAGCTTTCAGAGAGGACTGAAGATATAGTGGGGATGGAGATCCCAGCTGATGAGGAGCAAGGAGAGGTCCGCTTTGTTCTTTGGTGTGGGTCTTTTATGTGTGCTTGCCAACGAGCTGCATGGCAGGTCGACATATGTCTGCTCATGCTTGTGTTGCCCAAGCGGCTGATGTTTTGGCCACGCGAGATACGCTTGAGACAAATATTGCAAATAGCAGTGGTGCGATCTGATGCACTCGTCTCAAAAAAGGCCCACACCAAAGAACTTTTGTGATAACGTGCAGAGGCAGCGCCCTGCACAGGCGGAGCTCTGCGGTGTGGTACAGTTGCTGTGCTGGCCTCTAGCTGGCCTCCAGGGGGCATCCTGCCTCGTTGGACATGTGACGCCGCATCCTCCTCCTCCTCCTCCTCCTCCTCCTCTCTCCCTTCAGGCACCCACGTGGAGTCAGTGACCTCATCATCCCCTCCCTCTTCACCACTAGAGCAAACCTGGCAGTAAGCTGCAGCTGCTGGAACAGTACTGCCAGATTGCTGTCCTTCAGCATCCCCTCTCTCTGCGCGCACACTACTGACTTCCTCAAGCTGGGTATCATCATCCGAGCCTTCGAATCGTTGGGCATCCTCCTGGAGCATGTACCCAACACTGTGCTCAAACAGTTCGGGGGACTCCTCAGGAGGACATGGTGGGTCTAGGGAAGGGGTGGCTGATGATGCCATTGAGTACGCGTTGGCAACTGCTCTGCCAGTACCCTGAGCCTGGGTGAGAGAGAATGAGGAGGATGAGGAGGGCTTGGTCATCCATTCTACCAAGCCTTCGGCATGATGCGGCTCCACATGTCCAGCTGCCGAAAACAAAGACAAGCGTGTCCCATGGCCACGTGCTGATGACGATGCACGACCACGTCCACGGACAGCACTGTTGTCTCTAGAAACAGAGCCTGCCTGCCCTGTGTTCTTGCCTCGGCACGCTCTGCCTCTCCTTGGCGGTCTTCCAGCCATTGTAGTCGGTAGTGTATATAGTATAAAAAATAGAGCTCCTATGTGTGCTCACAACACACTGTAGGTCCTATGGGTGCTGACACTAACACACTATAGGTACTATGTGTGCTGCTGACAAGAAAATATAGGAGCTCTGTTTGCTGCCACTAACACACTAGAAGTCCTATGGGTGCTGCTGAGAAGAAAATATAGGAGCTCTGTGTGATGCCACTAACACACTAGAAGTCCTATGGGTGCTGCTGAGAAGAAAATATAGGAGCTCTGTGTGATGCCACTAACACACTAGAAGTCCTATTGGTGCTTCTGAGATGAAAATATAGGAGCTCTGTGTGATGCCACTAACACACTAGAAGTCCTATGGGTGCTGCTGAGAAGAAAATATAGGAGCTCTGTGTGATGCCACTAACACACTAGAAGTCCTATGGGTGCTGCTGAGAAGAAAATATAGGAGCTCTGTGTGATGCCACTAACACACTAGAAGTCCTATGGGTGCTGCTGAGAAGAAAATATAGGAGCTCTGTGTGATGCCACTAACACACTAGAAGTCCTATGGGTGCTTCTGAGATGAAAATATAGGAGCTCTGTGTGATGCCACTAACACACTAGAAGTCCTATGGGTGCTGCTGAGAAGAAAATATAGGAGCTCTGTTTGCTGCCACTAACACACTAGAAGTCCTATGGGTGCTGCTGAGAAGAAAATATAGGAGCTCTGTGTGATGCCACTAACACACTAGAAGTCCTATGGGTGCTTCTGAGATGAAAATATAGGAGCTCTGTGTGATGCCACTAACACACTAGAAGTCCTATTGGTGCTTCTGAGATGAAAATATAGGAGCTCTGTGTGATGCCACTAACACACTAGAAGTCCTATGGGTGCTTCTGAGAAGAAAATATAGGAGCTCTGTGTGATGCCACTAACACACTAGAAGTCCTATGGGTGCTGCTGAGAAGAAAATATAGGAGCTCTGTGTGATGCCACTAACACACTAGAAGTCCTATTGGTGCTTCTGAGATGAAAATATAGGAGCTCTGTGTGATGCCACTAACACACTAGAAGTCCTATGGGTGCTGCTGAGAAGAAAATATAGGAGCTCTGTGTGATGCCACTAACACACTAGAAGTCTTATGGGTGCTGCTGAGAAGAAAATTGTTGCGGAGCTCCAACGTCCGCTGGGAAATCCTTGAAGCTGAGGAAGTACTGAGTTATCCAAGGCAACCTGTTACCCCCCCCCCCCCCCAGTAACTGGACGACACACAGTTCTGGGAGTAAATCAACGCTTTATTTTGCCCAGGCTGGCTTTTTATATCATTTCCCATGCAAGGGTTTTCTTAACTCATTTTACAGGGGCATTCCCTTCAACAATTAACAGATGACAGCGATTTAATTACCTGGGATGTGTGAGACGTTGGTCTCTGCATATTTACCCATAACAATGAAACCGTGCCAGACACATTACTAGGAGTGTAATTACATCCCGTAGCAGATAATAGATGGTCATTAACATACTGACAATAGATGAATGGAACGCTACCTCAGACCCCAATTAACCCAATTTACTTATTCAGACATCAGTAGACGTTCTGTCTCTACATTTCCTGGAATGAATCTTTGCTGTCACCTCTGAAGTGATCCAAACCATATTCTCAGTTTCAGCATTTTGCTACACTGCTCCCCCTTACCCACAAGCCGGCATACACAGTCTGATCCTTAACGGATCGGCTTGGGGATGTCCGGGGAGTACTCACGGATCACTATTCCAGTTCAGTTTGCCACGATAATCAGTCAGCATTGCCGTTCTGTTTCCCGGGGCGGTAGTGGATAGTAAAGTCATACGGTTGTAACGCCAGACTCCAGCGCAACAACCGGGCATTGTCCCCTGCCACTCGATTTAGCCATACCAACGGGTTGTGGTCTGTGAGTAGGGTGAACTGTTGTCCGTACAAGTAGGGCTGAAGCTTCTTTAGGGCCCACACCACAGCCAGGCATTCTTTTTCTATGGCGGCGTAGCTCACTTCCCTGGGGAGAACCTTCCTGCTCAAGTAAACTACGGGGTGTTCTCCGCCATCTGCTCCAACCTGGCTCAATACCGCGCCCAATCCAAACATTGAAGCATCCGAGCCTCAGAGGATGCGCTGTTTTCCGTGGTGGGGGCCTGGGACCGGGTGGTAACGGGGTAGATCTCGTTGGTAACCGGGGCTGATGCAAAAGCAGAAGTCAACTGGCCAAGATCGTTCCCCAGCAGGACATCAGCGGGAAGTTCCTGGATCAACCCCACCTTAATTAATCCGGAGCCGGCACCCCAGTTCAGGTGTACTCTTGCCGTGGGTAGCCTGTGTACTGCTCCCCCTGCAACCCGCACAACTACGGAACTCCCGGTGTGGTGGGCCTCTGAAACCAGGTGACGTTTGACCAGTGTGAGGGTGGCGCCGGAATCTCGTAGACCTTGAGCAGTCTTCCCGTTCACCTGTACTGACTGGCGATGGTGTTGCCTGTTGTCGGTAGCCGCCTGTACTGGGTCAGCCTCGTGTAGGATACTCCAGTGTTCCTCCAATTCTCCTGCTCCTCGGTTGACCGGGGCCGCTTCCGTGTGATAGCAATGAGCGGCAGCCCGTGCTGGAGGGGGTGGCCCTGGTCGAATCCATGCAGCTTGGTCCTGGTTCTGAGTGCAGTCTCTCTGATAGTGCCCAAATTGCTTGCATGAATAGCACTGCACTCCCTTGCGCCCGAGGTATCGATTTGCAGGGGAGTTAGGGATTAGCCCGGGTCGTTGTGTAGCTGGGGGCCCTGGGTTATGGTTCAGTGGTCTAGTGCTTGGTCGGAAGCTAGTCTGTGATGGCCGGCGGGCATCTTGATATTCATCAGCTTGCCTGGCCGCTTCCGAGAGAGTGGTAGGTTTGCGATCCCTTACCCACTCCTGTACCTCTGGGTTTAGTCCATTAAAGAATTGCTCCAGTAAAATCAGCTGGGTGATCGCGTCTGCTGTGGTTGCCTGACTGGCTTGCAGCCAAGCTAGGGCTGCCCTCTGCATTCGGCAAGCCCATTCGGTGTGGGAGTCCTTCTCCTGTTTCTTTGTGTCCCGGAAGCGTCTCCTGTATGCTTCTGGGGTAATGGCATACCTTGCCAAAATAACTTCCTTTACCCGGCTATAGCTTGCGATTTCCTCCTCTGGCACGGCTCTGTAGGCTTCTGCTGCATGGCCTGACAGCTTACCAGCTAAGATCCGTACCCAGTCTGTCTGGGGTACCTGGTACAGCTTGCATTGCCATTCAAAATCTTGCAGGAAGCTATCGATCTCTTCCTCTGCTTCCATAAACTTTTTAAAGGCATCATGGGGTACTTTTAGTTTTGTCTCTGGTGCCGGTGTAGTCGTTAGCAGTCTCTCAGAGGCATGCTGTTCCGCCAGCCGGAGTTGGGTCTCCCTTTCTTCTCTCGCCGTGATAAAGGCATCCACTTGGGCTAACGTTGCCTGTACCAGCTCGGTGGAGGGGTTTTCTCCATAAAACGCTAGCCTGCGTTTCACTTCTTGGTTAAACTCGGTCTCCATGGCTTCTGTAGCCATACTGTGTGCCCGATCTCCCTCGGTCAGTTCTGCAATCAGCTCTGCTTTGGTTTTAGTGCTGGCGCTCTTCCCTCTTGCTTCCAGCAAATCCTTTAACGTTGCTCGTTTTAATCCAGCATAGTTTGTCTCCATTCACACTTCCATTCGTGTAGCCGAATTTGCATGAACGCTGCTTCCTCTTGCTGCAAGGCTTTAATCCCACCGCTGCCAACCAGTGTTGCGGACTCCAAAGTCCGCTGGGAAATCCTTGAAGCTGAGGAAGTACTGACTTATCCAAGGCAACCTGTTACCCCCCCAGTAACTGGACGACACACAGTTCTGGGAGTAAATCAACGCTTTATTTTGCCCAGGCTGGCTTTTTATATCATTTCCCATGCAAGGGTTTTCTTAACTCATTTTACAGGGGCATTCCCTTCAACAATTAACAGATGACAGCGATTTAATTACCTGGGATGTGTGAGACGTTGGTCTCTGCATATTTACCCATAACAATGAAACCGTGCCAGACACATTACTAGGAGTGTAATTACATCCCGTAGCAGATAATAGATGGTCATTAACATACTGACAATAGATGAATGGAACGCTACCTCAGACCCCCAATTAACCCAATTTACTTATTCAGACATCAGTAGACGTTCTGTCTCTACATTTCCTGGAATGAATCTTTGCTGTCACCTCTGAAGTGATCCAAACCATATTCTCAGTTTCAGCATTTTGCTACAAAAATATAGGAGCTCTGTGTGATGCCACTAACACACTAGAAGTCCTATGGGTGCTTCTGAGATGAAAATATAGGAGCTCTGTGTGATGCCACTAACACACTAGAAGTCCTATGGGTGCTGCTGAGAAGAAAATATAGGAGCTCTGTTTGCTGCCACTAACACAATAGAAGTCCTATGGGTGCTGCTGAGAAGAAAATATAGGAGCTCTGTGTGATGCCACTAACACACTAGAAGTCCTATGGGTGCTTCTGAGATGAAAATATAGGAGCTCTGTGTGATGCCACCAACACACTAGAAGTCCTATGGGTGCTGCTGAGAAGAAAATATAGGAGCTCTGTGTGATGCCACTAATACACTAGAAGTCCTATGGGTGCTGCTGAGAAGAAAATATAGGAGCTCTGTGTGATGCCACTAACACACTAGAAGTCCTATGGGTGCTTCTGAGATGAAAATATAGGAGCTCTGTTTGCTGCCACTAACACACTAGAAGTCCTATGGGTGCTGCTGAGAAGAAAATATAGGAGCTCTGTGTGATGCCACTAACACACTAGAAGTCCTATGGGTGCTTCTGAGAAGAAAATATAGGAGCTCTGTGTGATGCCACTAACACACTAGAAGTCCTATGGGTGCTGCTGAAAAGAAAATATAGGAGCTCTGTGTGATGCCACTAACACACTAGAAGTCCTATGGGTGCTTCTGAGATGAAAATATAGGAGCTCTGTGTGATGCCACTAACACACTAGAAGTCCTATGGGTGCTTCTGAGAAGAAAATATAGGAGCTCTGTGTGATGCCACTAACACACTAGAAGTCCTATGGGTGCTGCTGAGAAGAAAATATAGGAGCTCTGTGTGATGCCACTAACACACTAGAAGTCCTATGGGTGCTTCTGAGATGAAAATATAGGAGCTCTGTGTGATGCCACTAACACACTAGAAGTCCTATGGGTGCTTCTGAGATGAAAATATAGGAGCTCTGTTTGCTGCCACTAACACACTAGAGGTCCTATGGGTGCTGCTGAGAAGAAAATATAGGAGCTCTGTGTGATGCCACTAACACACTAGAAGTCCTATGGGTGCTTCTGAGAAGAAAATATAGGAGCTCTTTGTGATGCCACTAACACACTAGAAGTCCTATGGGTGCTTCTGAGATGAAAATATAGGAGCTCTGTTTGCTGCCACTAACACACTAGAAGTCCTATGGGTGCTGCTGAGAAGAAAATATAGGAGCTCTGTTTGCTGCCACTAACACACTAGAAGTCCTATGGGTGCTGCTGAGAAGAAAATATAGGAGCTCTGTGTGATGCCACTAACACACTAGAAGTCCTATGGGTGCTGCTGAGAAGAAAATATAGGAGCTCTGTGTGATGCCACTAACACACTAGAAGTCCTATGGGTGCTTCTGAGATGAAAATATAGGAGCTCTGTGTGATGCCACTAACACACTAGAAGTCCTATGGGTGCTGCTAAGAAGAAAATATAGGAGCTCTGTGTGATGCCACTAACACACTAGAAGTCCTATGGGTGCTTCTGAGATGAAAATATAGGAGCTCTCTGTGATGCCACTAACACACTAGAAGTCCTATTGGTGCTTCTGAGATGAAAATATAGGAGCTCTGTGTGATGCCACTAACACACTAGAAGTCCTATGGGTGCTGCTGAGAAGAAAATATAGGAGCTCTGTGTGATGCCACTAACACACTAGAAGTCCTATGGGTGCTTCTGAGATGAAAATATAGGAGCTCTGTGTGATGCCACCAACACACTAGAAGTCCTATGGGTGCTGCTGAGAAGAAAATATAGGAGCTCTGTGTGATGCCACTAATACACTAGAAGTCCTATGGGTGCTGCTGAGAAGAAAATATAGGAGCTCTGTGTGATGCCACTAACACACTAGAAGTCCTATGGGTGCTTCTGAGATGAAAATATAGGAGCTCTGTTTGCTGCCACTAACACACTAGAAGTCCTATGGGTGCTGCTGAGAAGAAAATATAGGAGCTCTGTGTGATGCCACTAACACACTAGAAGTCCTATGGGTGCTTCTGAGAAGAAAATATAGGAGCTCTGTGTGATGCCACTAACACACTAGAAGTCCTATGGGTGCTGCTGAAAAGAAAATATAGGAGCTCTGTGTGATGCCACTAACACACTAGAAGTCCTATGGGTGCTTCTGAGATGAAAATATAGGAGCTCTGTGTGATGCCACTAACACACTAGAAGTCCTATGGGTGCTTCTGAGAAGAAAATATAGGAGCTCTGTGTGATGCCACTAACACACTAGAAGTCCTATGGGTGCTTCTGAGATGAAAATATAGGAGCTCTGTTTGCTGCCACTAACACACTAGAGGTCCTATGGGTGCTGCTGAGAAGAAAATATAGGAGCTCTGTGTGATGCCACTAACACACTAGAAGTCCTATGGGTGCTTCTGAGAAGAAAATATAGGAGCTCTTTGTGATGCCACTAACACACTAGAAGTCCTATGGGTGCTTCTGAGATGAAAATATAGGAGCTCTGTTTGCTGCCACTAACACACTAGAAGTCCTATGGGTGCTGCTGAGAAGAAAATATAGGAGCTCTGTTTGCTGCCACTAACACACTAGAAGTCCTATGGGTGCTGCTGAGAAGAAAATATAGGAGCTCTGTGTGATGCCACTAACACACTAGAAGTCCTATGGGTGCTGCTGAGAAGAAAATATAGGAGCTCTGTGTGATGCCACTAACACACTAGAAGTCCTATGGGTGCTTCTGAGATGAAAATATAGGAGCTCTGTGTGATGCCACTAACACACTAGAAGTCCTATGGGTGCTGCTAAGAAGAAAATATAGGAGCTCTGTGTGATGCCACTAACACACTAGAAGTCCTATGGGTGCTTCTGAGATGAAAATATAGGAGCTCTCTGTGATGCCACTAACACACTAGAAGTCCTATTGGTGCTTCTGAGATGAAAATATAGGAGCTCTGTGTGATGCCACTAACACACTAGAAGTCCTATGGGTGCTGCTGAGAAGAAAATATAGGAGCTCTGTGTGATGCCACTAACACACTAGAAGTCCTATGGGTGCTTCTGAGATGAAAATATAGGAGCTCTGTGTGATGCCACTAACACACTAGAAGTCCTATTGGTGCTTCTGAGATGAAAATATAGGAGCTCTGTGTGATGCCACTAACACACTAGAAGTCCTATGGGTGCTGCTGAGAAGAAAATATAGGAGCTCTGTTTGCTGCCACTAACACACTAGAAGTCCTATGGGTGCTGCTGAGAAGAAAATATAGGAGCTCTGTGTGATGCCACTAACACACTAGAAGTCCTATGGGTGCTTCTGAGATGAAAATATAGGAGCTCTGTGTGATGCCACCAACACACTAGAAGTCCTATGGGTGCTGCTGAGAAGAAAATATAGGAGCTCTGTGTGATGCCACTAACACACTAGAAGTCCTATGGGTGCTGCTGAGAAGAAAATATAGGAGCTCTGTGTGATGCCACTAACACACTAGAAGTCCTATGGGTGCTTCTGAGATGAAAATATAGGAGCTCTGTTTGCTGCCACTAACACACTAGAAGTCCTATGGGTGCTGCTGAGAAGAAAATATAGGAGCTCTGTGTGATGCCACTAACACACTAGAAGTCCTATGGGTGCTTCTGAGAAGAAAATATAGGAGCTCTGTGTGATGCCACTAACACACTAGAAGTCCTATGGGTGCTTCTGAGATGAAAATATAGGAGCTCTGTGTGATGCCACTAACACACTAGAAGTCCTATGGGTGCTTCTGAGAAGAAAATATAGGAGCTCTGTGTGATGCCACTAACACACTAGAAGTCCTATGGGTGCTGCTGAGAAGAAAATATAGGACCTCTGTGTGATGCCACTAACACACTAGAAGTCCTATGGGTGCTTCTGAGATGAAAATATAGGAGCTCTGTGTGATGCCACTAACACACTAGAAGTCCTATGGGTGCTTCTGAGATGAAAATATAGGAGCTCTGTTTGCTGCCACTAACACACTAGAAGTCCTATGGGTGCTGCTGAGAAGAAAATATAGGAGCTCTGTGTGATGCCACTAACACACTAGAAGTCCTATGGGTGCTTCTGAGATGAAAATATAGGAGCTCTGTGTGAAGCCACTAACACACTAGAAGTCCTATGGGTGCTGCTGAGAAGAAAATATAGGAGCTCTGTTTGCTGCCACTAACACACTAGAAGTCCTATGGGTGCTGTTGGGGTGCAATGCTGTGCTAACAGCACTGCGGTTGGTACTACTGCAATACTGTACTAACAGTAAGCACGCACCAGACTAATCCCCAGCAGCAGCTAATAACACACTAACTGTGCAATCAGCAGCAATGAACGATCAATGACTTAGGTAGCAATGGTTTAGCAAAGAAATAGCCAATGGTTTAGCAAAGAAGAGCAAATCTTTCAGTATCAAGCAAAGACAGAATCAGCAGACTGATCTCTCCTAAAGCCGGAACTCATGTGACCGGGGCCGACGGCGTGGCAGCCTTTTAAATGGTGGGGCGTGTACTAAAGCCCCTGAGCTGTAATTGGCTACAGGCGTCCTGCCTGTAGCCAATTATTGCTCTCCGAGTTTCGGGCGCTGTGATTGGCCAAGCATGCGGGGTCACAGTGCATGCTTGGCCAATCATCAGCCAGCAATGCACTGCGCCGGCCGAGCCGGCCGCAATGCATTGCGGGGCCGCTCGCATCACACGAATGTGATGCGAACGGCCCAAATAGTTCTGGGCTCGCCGAGCGAGCGAACGCCCGGTGCTCGATTCGAACGTGGGTTCGAATCGAGCACCGGGCCCATCCCTATTCAGAAGTCACCGTTTGAGAATATTAGGGATATTCCCTTGTTGACACTTTCTCAAAGTGGTCTTTTTGGTGGCTGTTATGTCAGTTAGACGAGTTTCTGAGCTGGCAGCCTTGTCATGCAAGGCTCCCTGTCTGATCTTCCACAAGGATAAGGTGGTGCTGTGTCCGCAGGCCTCTTTTCTTCCGAAAGTCGTTTCGACTTTTCATCTCAATGAAGACATTGTACTTCCATCCTTGTGTCCTCATCCGTCGAATCGTAAGGAGTCGGCGTTGCATTCCTTGGACGTTGTCCGAGCTTTGAGAGTATACCTATCTGCTACTTCCCTGTTCCGGAAGTCAGACTCACTGTTTGTTTTGGTGGTTGGTCCCAAGAAGGGCCTAGCAGTCTCATCGGCCACCATCTCTAGATGGATCCGACAGATGGTAATCCAGGCCTACGCCTTAAAGGGTCAAGCGCCCCCCTTTCCTGTCACGGTGCATTTGACCAGAGCAATGGGTGCCTCTTGGGCTTTCCGACATCAAGCGTCTGTCTCACAATTATGTAAGGTGGCGACACTGTCGTCCACTCACACTTTCACTAAATTCTACAAAGTTGATGTAGGTGCATCTTTGGATGCCTCTTTCGGCTGCAAAGTTTTGCAGGCGGCTGTTTAGAGTTGCAACTCCTCCATTGGAGGAGTGCTGTTTTGTGTTTGGGGTGAAGATTATTTTTATGCTGTTACCACCGTTCGTTTTTTTTTTTTTCCGGGATGTCCCACTATGTCAATAGGAAGCAGTGTCGGTCCATGAACGAAAGAGTAAATAGGATTTTTTACTCACCGTAAAATCCTTTTCTCTGAGTTCATGGACCGACACAGCACCCACCCCTCCTTTTTGTTTAAGTTTGTACTGCTTTTTGACAGCCCCTGGGCGGTACTGTAAAAGGGGTGATGCAACACTTTTTACAAGTTTTTCTGCCTAGTCAATCCTAAATAATGGATAATACCCACTATGTCAATAGGAAGCTGTGTCGGTCCATGAACTCCGAGAAAAGGATTTTACGGTGAGTTAAAAAATCCTATTTTTTTTTTACCTTTCTATTTTGCCTTTCAGATGGTTATTCTATTTTGTTCTATTACTCCATTTTCTAGTCCATTTCTCTTTTCTCTTCCTTTTTATTTTCTATTTGATTTGGAAATTTGAATTTTGTTTTGGATACTTTTTAAATGAATTACTATTTGTAGCGGGGTCTCCTTTAAGGCCCCGGGACTACGTTACCCAGAACCATGTTCAGCACCCAAGGTGCATTGGGCCACCACAGAGACTCATGGGAGGGGCTATTTAAGAGGGAGGCGAGGCGGAGCTCGGCCTCTTTGGGGACACCGCTGCAAGCAACAGTTTCTTCCTGTGCGGATCTGCTGCGTTGCAAGGCCTAAAGCCTGGGGCCTTGCACAACTTCCAAAGAGCCTTCCACCCCACTGCGGAGCATGGGTGGCACCTGACTTGTCGAGTGAGGACATCAGTTGGATCGGAGACCCGATCGTTGCGGGCGCTGTGTGCGGAGACACAGCAGGTGGAAGTCCCGGACTGGGATCGCGTCCGGAGTGGTGAGCGAGCATCTGCTCAATCCTATAGGCTGTACTGTTTTAGGCCTAGAGACTGCCTTGGCCCAGCGGCCCTTTATTTACTGTTCCATTAGAGACTAAGGGGCAGAACTGAGTTAACTTAGCCCCAGTGAGGAGTTTCCATCACTAACTACCCTTTTGGATTACAATATTGTTCCTGTTGTGCACCACCGTTAAAGTTTTGCATGTGAAGAAACCATCTACCAAAAGACTGAGAAATATCTGGGTCAGGCCTGACCAGTAGGTAGAACTTTTGTTGCTGCGCCATTAGGGCGCATAGGCAAGCATAGCTGCACGTGGCGGGTAATCGCGTGTACAATCAGTGTGTGCCATATTCACTGCTGCAGGGCTCTGCAAACGCACATGTTATGTATGTTATTCCTGTGCCTTTTATCTAAAGTAAAACTGTTATGTAATCCATCACTTGCTTCCAGTGTGTCATCATTGTGTATAGAAGTTAAGATTGCAACACCGAGAGATTGTGTGCATATACTGTGGGTTGTGATACAGAGCAACTCCTAGACTAGCTGTGCCAGAGTGGGTCGAGTAAGATTGCCGGGGGTTGGTGGAGCTGTACTCAGGGCCCGAAACAAACATTCAGCGGCTCTCTTAACTGGGGGTAGCGCTACATATTATTTTATAATTTGGAGCTTCAGGTACAATCCAAATAGTGAAAAATTTGTCAATTTCGATTCGGAATTAAATGAACATGTCTAGTTTCAGGCAGAAGATCCCACATTGGCAAATGATGAGTACGTTCAGCAATGTCATTATAGAGACACTTTTTTTTTTGGGCATTTGCCGTTTTTATTTAGTGATTAAGTATGAGGAGGCAGGAAGGGTCATCTTCATGCAAGCTAAATGCCCAAGACAATTCTGATCCACTGTTGTAAAGTACATGGGAAGAATCTTTTTTGCAATAGTTTGTTGTATAGTAGCAGGGGTCTGCCCTGGTCCTAGAGTCTCCCTTCTGTGTACTGTGTGTTGCATATTTCCCCAAGTCCCCTAACAAATTTTGGAAAAAAGACTGACCCCGTCCGTACACACACACACACACACACACACACACACACACACACACCTTAATGCACTTTGACCATTGCTTGGTCATGTAACACTGTACCCAAATAATATTTTGTATCTTTTTTTTTTGTGGTATTCACCACTGAGTTTTTACACTTTTTTTATTTTTTCTCTAAATGAAAGACCAAAACATTTTGAAGATAATTTTTTTTTTCAGTTATTACATTTTGCAAACTGATTTTTTTTTTCTTCCTTTGCTGATGAGGATGCACTAGTAGGTGACACTGGGTGCTGAGGTTGCACTGGTAGGTGGCCACTGATGAGGATGCACTTTAACTGACAATTGCGTGGTCATGCAACACTGTACATAACGGAAACTTGGATTTGATGGCATTCTATTTTCACCTGGTTAGTAAAACTGTTATTTTTTAACCACTTCAAAACTGGCCACTTAAACACCTTCCTGCCCAGACCAATTTTCAGCTTTCTGCGCTGTTGCACTTTGAATGACAATTGCGCGGTCATGCTTCACTGTACCCAAACGAAATTTTTATCATTTTTTCCCCACAAATAGAGCTTTCTTTTGGTGGTATTTGATCACCTCTGGGATTTTTATTTTCTGCTAAAAAAAATAAAAAATGACCAAAAATTTTGAAAAAAAAAGTAATTTTTTTTGTTTCAGTTACAAAACGTTTTAAATAAGTAAGTTTTCTCCTTCACTGATGGGGCTGCACTGACGGGCACCGATGAGGTGGCATTGATGGGCACTGATGATGGGCACTAATATGCGGCACTGATAGGTGGAACGGATAATCGTCACGGATGGGCACGGATAGGCGGCAGAGATGGGCACGGATAGGCGGCACGGATGGGCGCTGATAGGCGGCACGGATGGGCGCTGATAGGCGGCACGGATGGGCGCTGATAGGCGGCACGGATGGGCACTGATAGGCGGCACGGATGGGCACTGATAGGCATCACGGATGGGCATGGATGGGCACTGATAGGTGGCACGGGTGGGCACTGATAGGCGGCACTGATGTACTGTAATGGATGCCAATCAGTGCCAAACAAAAATGCCTGCCAATCAGTGATGCCCATTGTGGGCACTGAATGGCATCCATTAGGGGGCACTAACTGGCATCCCTGGTGGTCTAGGGTGGCATACCTGGTGCTGGCATCCCTGGTGGTCCAGTGGGGGCATCCTCGGGGGGGCTGTGCTGATAATCGATCAGCACAAACCCCCCCCTGTCAGAGGAGCAGCCGATCGGCTCTCCTCTACTCGCGTCTGACAGACGCGAGTGAGGAAAAGCCGATGACCGGCTTTTCCTGTTTACACTGTGATCAGCCGTGATTGGACACGGCTGATCACGTGGTAAAGAGTCTCCGTCAGAGACTCTTTACCTAGATCGGAGTTGCGGGGTGTCAGACTGACACCCCGCAGCAACGATCGCCGCGATGCGCGCCCCCGGGGGCGCGCAGCGGCTCAAAATCCTGAGGACGTCATATGACGTCCTGTCAGGATTTTGCAACCACTTTGCCGACGTCAATCCGCTATAGGGCGGGCAGCAAGTGGTTAAACAGACAATTCTGCTGTCTGCTGTGCCCCCCCTGTGCTCCTTCATACACAGTGGAGGCACTCTAATACAGGATGTGTGTTACTGGCCAGATCACCAGATTAAAACAGAAGGGGAGAAAAGCCTAAAAAAGGTTAAATGAATGCAGCCGCCACACTATCACAGGTTAAGGATGAGCTTTGAGTCGAACTCCTGTTTGCCGAACAGCGAACAATTTGGGGTGTTTGCGGCAAATTCGAAAGGCCGTGGAACACCCTGTAAAAGTCTATGGGAAAACTCTAAAGTGCTAATGTTAAAGGCTTAAATGCAAGTTATTGACATAAAAAGTGTTTGGGGACCCGGGTCCTGCCCCAGGGGACATGTATCAATGCAAAAAAAAGTTTTAAAAACGGCCGTTTTTTCAGGAGCAGTGATTTTAATAATGTTTAAAGTGAAACATACCTTTTAAATTTCGTACTGGGGGGGGGGGGGGGGGGGGGTGTTGTATAGTATGCCTGTAAAGTAGCGCTTGTTTCCCGTGCTTAGAACTGTCCCTGCACAAAGTGTAATTTCTGAAGGAAAAAAGTAATCTAAAGCACTCGCGGCTATAATGAAGTGTCGGCTCCCGGCAATACAGAGAACAGTCGTGGATAAAAAAAAAATGTGTGGGGCTCCCCCCAAATTCAAATACCAGGCCCTTCAGGTCTGGTATGGATTTTAAGGGGAACTCCACGCCAAATTAAAAAAAAAATATGGAGTAGAGTCCCCCCCCCAAAAAAAAAATCCATACCAGACCCTTTATCTGAGCACACAACCTGGCAGGCCGCACGAAAAGAGGGGGGGGGGGAGACGAGCGAGCCCCCCCCTCCTGAACCGTACCAGGCCACATGACCTCAACATGAGGAGGATGCTTTGGGGGTCTGTGACCCCTCAAAGCACCATGTCCCCATGTTGATGGGGACAAGGGCCTCATCCCCACAACCCTTGCCCGTGGTTGTGGGGGTCTGCGGGTGGGGGGCTTATTGGAATCTGGAAGACCCCTTTAACAAAGGGGACCCCCAGATCACGGCCCCCCCCATGTGAATTGGTAAGGGGTACATTGTACCCCCTACCATTTCACAAAGAAAGTGTAAAAAAAACACAGACACCGTTGGGAAAAGTCCTTTATTAAAAATAAAAAAAAGATTCCAGCGGTGGTAATCCACTCTCGGTATCCTGCGATGGATGCTCCCCTCTCCGGCGTCCAGCGGTGGATGATCTCCTCTTCATCCAGGTCCAGGCTCCAGCGATGAGATGTCAGCACTGCGCATCCTGTCTCCACCGGAGACACCCCGGGAATGACGTGGCTTCAACCAGTGACAGCTCTTATGTACTGAGGGCAGGGGGCACCTGTCACGTGACCCCTGTCCCCCTCTGACACAAGGGGAAACCTGGGCTTCCCTAGTGACGTGTGGGTGACCCCGACCTCCTCTGATGTAACGCAGGTTTCTGCTGTCTCGTCCCCCCCCTCTTTTCCTGCGGCCTGCCAGGTTGCGTGCTCGGATAAAGGGTCTGGTGTGGATTTTTGGGGGGAACTCCGCGCCATTTTTTTTTTATTTGGTGCGGATTTCCCCTTAAAATCCATACCAGACCTGAAGGGCCTGGTAATTGAATTTGGGGGGACCCCCACGCATTTTTTTTATTTATTTTTTTAATCAATGACTTTTCTCTGTATTGCCGGGAGCCGACAATTCATTACAGCCTGGAGTATTTTTAATTACTTTTTTTTTCCTTCAGAAATTTCACTTTGTGCAGGGACAGTTCTAAACACGGGAAACAAGCGCTACTTTACAGGCATACTATACACCCCCCCCCCCCTCAGGTACGAAATTTAAAGGAATATTTCACTTTTATTGTTTCACTTTAAGCATTATTAAAATCACTGCTCCGGAAAAAACGGCCGTTTTTTAAAACTTTTTTTTGCATTGATACATGTCCCCTGGGGCAGAACCCGGGTCCCCATACACTTTTAATGACAATAACTTGCATATAAGTCTTTAAAATTAGCACTTAAGATTTTTCATGTTCGAGTCTCATAGACTTTAACAGTGTTCGGATGAATTTATTGCCTGTTCGCAAGTTCTGATGCAAACTGAACTGGGGGGGTTTTTGGCTCATCCCTAGTTAGGCGAGAATTTATTACTAATAAACAAAGGTAAAATACACATTATTGTATTTATTAGTGGTTATTTTTAACAGTATGTAATAATTAATTAACCCCTAACCCATAATAAAATAATGAATGAATAACTTTTTTTTTTTTTTTATACGACAAAAGGTGGGGAATGTAAATCTCCATATACTGGGACGATAAATGAGGCGCACAAGGGAGGATAGTGCGACTCCATCCCTAATCTAAATCCAAAAAGAATGGGACTTTAAATTGAGGCAGGTTGAAACACAATATGAGAGTAAAGATTTATTTACATGAGTGTCAAAATGCGCAACATTGTACATGAAAAGTGAATGCTAAAAGCATATACAAACACCCTGAAATAATGAGTGTAATACATTTAACCACTTCCTTACCCGCCCATAGTCATATGACGTCCACAGATGGGATCTCCCGTCCAGGGTGAACGTCATATGACGCCCTGGGCTTTGTAGGGGGATATCTGAATGATGCCTGCAGCTAGAGGCATCATTCAGATATCCTTCTCTTCAGCCGACGATTCTGCGCACGATAAGAATGATCATAGCGGCGGTTCTGCCGCTTGATCGTTTGTATAGGTGGCGGGAGAGGACATCCCACCGCTTCTCCGGGCTCTCCTGTGCTATCGGGGTCCCAGAGAAAGAATTGTACGGCGCTGCTGTCTTGTCACATGACAAGCATAGAGATGACTGGTGGCCAGATGGTCACCAGTCATCTATATGACAGTCGGAGTCCCGGGGGTGATGTGATGACGTCATGCCTGGGTTCCCAAAAGTAAACAAAGCTGCGATTGCGGCTGAAAGCATGAGATTGGTGATTTATTTTTCCCGATCTCATGCTTTCCAGCCTGGAGGAGAGATGCGGGGTCTTATTGAGGACCTAAAGAGGACCTGTCACACACCATTCTTATTACAAGGGATGTTTACATTTCTTGTAATAGGAATAAAAGTGATCAAAAAATAAAAATAAAAAAAAGTGTAAAAAAAATTAAGTAAAATTAAATAATAATATAAAAAACAATTA
Source organism: Rana muscosa (assembly GCA_029206835.1). NCBI lineage: Eukaryota > Metazoa > Chordata > Amphibia > Anura > Ranidae > Rana > Rana muscosa. Next base: position 40,678,519 of record JARGYO010000094.1, read on the forward strand.
AAACGCCCCTGTCCCCGGAAGCTCGCGCTCAGAAGCGAATGCACACGCAAGTCCCGCTCACATATAAACGCCGTTCAAACCACACATGTGAGGTATCGCCGCGTGCGTTAGAGCGCGTGCAACAATTCTAGCACTAGACCTTCTCTGTAACTTTAACCTGGTAACCTGTAAAAAATTTCAAAGCGTCGCCTATGGAGATTTTTAAGTACCGAAGTTTGGCGCCATTTCATGAGTCTGTGCAATTTTAAAGCATGACATGTTAGGTATCTATTTACTCGGCGTAACATAATATTTCATATTTTACAAAAAAATTGGGCTAACTTTACTGTTTAATTTTTTTAATTCACGAAACCATCTTTTTTTTCCCCAAAAAAGGCAATTGAAAAATTATTGCGCAAATACCGTGCAAGATAAAAAGTTGCAATGACCGTCATTTTATTCCCTAGGGTGTCTGCTAAAAAAAAAACATATATAATGTTTGGGGGTTCTGAGTAATTTTCAAGCAAAAGAATGATGATTTTTTACAAGTAGGCCAGAATAGGCCCGGGATTGAGGTGATATAAAAAGCCCGGTGTTGAAGGGGTTAAACAAAATGTAAAACTTGGTTGTCATAACTGGGAAACAAATGTACATAAGTATGATGGAGTAAACCTAATGATGTACAAATGATTGTCCATAAAAATAATGATGGAAATGGGGTGGACTGCAGCCTCAAAAGCTTGACGCGTTTCGTCGATAGTCCGACTCATCAGGAGCGGATGCTGAAATATCTGTGAGTAATGAGAGGTGGTCTGAAAGAAAGAGCCCATGTTATGGGAAAGTATACATATAAAAAAAGTTTTTGTAAAAAAAGATGGCCAAATCCACAAACTTGCATCCCATTAAATGTTGAACCTGGGTAAACCTGGTATGCAAGAGTCACCATATCAATCTCCCCGGGAGCTGAGGTATGGAAATCCACCAGAACCACACTAAAAGCGCCCCCAACAGGTAAATATGTATTATCTGATGAATAGTATGCCAATGTTGGCTAGTAGACTCTGTAAAATAGATGTAATAAATAATTAACCCCTAATAAAATAATGAATATTTTTTTTTTTTTAGCACCCTAACACAAAAGAAATGAATAATACATTATTATTAATATTTTGTTTTGGTTTTTATTTTATTAATATTACTAATATATTTTAAGGTTGGGGTATATTTTTATTTATGTACTACATATTTACAGTGGGACCTTGGATTACGAGCATAATCCATCCCAGGAGAATGCTTGTAATCCAAAGCACTCGCATATCAAAGCGAGTTTCCACATAGAAGTTAATGGAAACTAGACATGTGCATTCATTTTCGTCTGAATGCATTTTCGTACGAATTTCGGGGGGTTTTCGTGTTCGTTCTAACAAACGATAACGAATGTGCAGAGTCCGAAATCCGAAAGATCCGACATAAAATGCTTTATTTTTGTTGCGGCAACAGTTCGATATAGATAGAAGTTTCGACATGACGGTGACCATAACAATCTGTATCTATTAAATCTGTGGTCGAATGTGCCTAACCTAACTCTATTAGTCCGAGATTATTCTACATAGAGAGAAAAGATTCGACATAGAGAGAAAAGATTCGACATAGAGAGAAAAGATTCGACATAGAGAGAAAAGATTCGACATTATAGAGAGAAAAGATTCGACATTATAGAGAGAAAAGATTCGACATTATAGAGAGAAAAGATTCGACATTATAGAGAGAAAAGATTCGACATTATAGAGAGAAAAGATTCAACATTATAGAGAGAAAAGATTCGACATTATAGAGAGAAAAGATTCGACATAGGAGAGAAAAGATTCGACATAGGAGAGAAAAGATTCGACATAGGAGAGAAAAGATTCGACATAGGGAGAAAAGATTCGACATTATAGAGAGAAAAGATTCGACATAGGAGAGAAAAGATTCGACATTATAGAGAGAAAAGATTCGACATTATAGAGAGAAAAGATTCGACATAGGAGAGAAAAGATTCGACATTATAGAGAGAAAAGATTCGACATAGGAGAGAAAAGATTCGACATTATAGAGAGAAAAGATTCGACATTATAGAGAGAAAAGATTCGACATAGGAGAGAAAAGATTCGACATAGGAGAGAAAAGATTCGACATAGGAGAGAAAAGATTCGACATAGGAGAGAAAAGATTCGACATAGGAGAGAAAAGATTCGACATTATAGAGAGAAAAGATTCGACATTATAGAGAGAAAAGATTCGACATAGGAGAGAAAAGATTCGACATTATAGAGAGAAAAGATTCGACATTATAGAGAGAAAAGATTCTAAATAGAGAGAAAAGATTCGACATTATAGAGAGAAAAGATTCTAAATAGAGAGAAAAGATTCTAAATAGAGAGAAAAGATTCTAAATAGAGAGAAAAGATTCTAAATAGAGAGAAAAGATTCTAAATAGAGAGAAAAGATTCAACATTTTAGAGACATGAAGATTAGACGAAGCAGCTAAAAACATACGAACGCCACGAGCGGACATTTAGGGTCAAATGCTCCGCCCATAGGCTATAGAAGAATTCTAATGTTGGCTGAATAGTAATAATAATTAATAAATATAATTATTACTGGTCATACAACATTAGAATTCTACTATAGCTTGTGGGCGGAGCATTTGACCGGAAATGTATGATTGCGGCGTCGTACAGTTTAGTTTCTTCGTCGAATCTTCTCAGAACATTCGACAGACACCATAAGCCTTCAATGACAGATTCAACCTCAATTAATTCAGATTTTCGGACGAATGCATTTTTTAACGAAACAAAATAAATAAAAACGGATTTTGGAAGTAACCAAATATTTTTCGGACGAAAACGAAATATCTCAGTGTGCACATGCCTAATGGAAACGAAGATAATGCAGAACAAATTATCTTCTTATAGTGTGTCTGTTGACTCCGCCCACTCCGATATTAGCCCCACCCACTCTGATATCAGCACCGCCACACTGTTATTCCAGCTCCACCCACTCTAATATTAGCACCAGCCAACAAGCCACACTGTCATTCCAGCCCCGCCCACTGCGATATCAGCACCGCCCACCCACTCTGATATCAGCTCTCCACCCGTCCATATATTAGCTCTGCCCACACCGTCATATTAGCCCCGCCCACTCTGATACCAGCAAAGCCACATTGTCATTCCAGCCCCACCCACTCCAATATTGGCCCCGCCCACTCTGATACCAGCCAAGCGACAATCATTCCAGCACCGCCCACTCCGATATTAGCTCCGCCCACTCTGATACCAGCCAATCCACACTGTCATTCCAGCCCCGCCCACTCCGATATTAGCTCCGCCCACTCTGATACCAGCCAAGCCACACTGTCATTCCAGCTCCGCCCACTCTGATACTAGCTCCGCCCACTCTGATACTAGCCAAGCCACACTGTCATTCCAGCTCCGCCCACTCTGATACTAGCTCCGCCCACTCTGATACTAGCCAAGCCACACTGTCATTCCAGCTCCACCCACTTAGATTTTTAGCCCCGCCAACTCTGATACCAGCCAAGCCACACTGTCTTTCAAGCTCCGCCCACTCCGATATTAGCCCCGCTCACTCCAATACCAGCCAAGCCACATTGTCATTCCAGCCCCGCCCACTCTGATATATTAGCCCCGCCCACTCTGATACCAGCCAAGCCATGCTGTCATCTCAGCTCCGCCCACTCCGATATAAGCCCCGCCCACTCTGATACCAGCCAAGCCACACTGTCGTTCCAGCTCCACCCACTCAGATATTAGCCCTGCCCACTTTGATACCAGCCAAGCCACGCTGTCATCCCAGCCCCGCCCACTCAAATATTGGCCCCGCCCACTCTGATACCAGCCAAGCCACAGTCATTCCAGCTCCGCCCACTCCGATATTAGCACCACCCACTCTGATACCAGCCAAAAGCCACACTGTCATTCCAGCCCTGCCCACTGCGATATCAGCACCGCCCGCCCACTCTGATATCAGCTCTCCGCCCGTCCATATATTAGCTCCGCCCACACCGTCATATTAGCCCCGCCCACTCCGATACCAGCCAGGCTACACTGTAATTACAGCTCCGCCCACTCCAATATTGGCCCTGCCCACTCTGATACCAGCCAAGCCACGCTGTCATCCCAGCCCCGCCCACTCCAACATTGGCCCCGCCCACTCTGATACCAGCCAAGCCACAGTCATTCCAGCACCGCCCACTCCGATATTAGCTCCGCCCACTCTGATACCAGCCAAGCCACACTGTCATTCCAGCACCGCCCACTCCGATATTAGCACCGCCCACTCTGATACCAGCCAAGCCAAACTGTCATTCCAGCTCCACCCACTCCGATATCAGCTCTCCGCCCGTCCATATATTAGCTCCGCCCACACTGTCATATTAGCCCCGCCCACTCTGATACCAGCCAAGCCACACTGTCATTCCAGCTCCACCCACTCAGATATTAGCCCTGCCCACTTTGATACCAGCCAAGCCACGCTGTCATCCCAGCCCCGCCCACTCCAATATTGGCCCCGCCCACTCTGATACCAGCCAAGCCACAGTCATTCCAGCTCCGCCCACTCCGATATTAGCCCCGCCGACTCTGATACCAGCCAAAAGCCACAGTCATTCCAGCCCCGCCCACTGCGATATCAGCACCGCCCGCCCACTCTGATATCAGCTCTCCGCCCGTCCATATATTAGCTCCGCCCACACCGTCACATTAGCTCCGCCCACTCCGATACCAGCCATGCCACACTGTAATTACAGCTCCGCCCACTCCAATATTGGCCCCGCCCACTCTGATACCAGCCAAGCCACGCTGTCATCCCAGCCCCGCCCACTCCAACATTGGCCCCGCCCACTCTGATACCAGCCAAGTCACACTGTCATTCCAGCACCGCCCACTCCGATATTAGCTCCGCCCACTCCGATACCAGCCAAGCCACACTATTATTCCAGCTCCACCCACTCCGATATCAGCTCTCCGCCCGTCCATATATTAGCTCCGCCCACACTGTCATATTAGCCCCGCCCACTCTGATACCAGCCAAGCTGTCATCTCAGCTCCGCCCACTCCGATATAAGCCCCGCCCACTTTGATACCAGCCAAGCCCCCCCACTTCAATATTGGCCCCGCCCACTCTGATACCAGCCAAGGCACAGTCATTCCAGCTCCGCCCACTCTGATATTAGCACCACCCACTCTGATACCAGCCAAAAGCCACACTGTCATTCCAGCCCCGCCCACTGCGATATCAGCACCGCCCGCCCACTCTGATATCAGCTCTCCGCCCGTCCATATATTAGCTCTGCCCACACTGTCACCCCAGCCCCGCCCACTCCAATATTAGCCCCGCCCACTCTGATACCAGCCAAGCCACACTGTCATTCCAGCTCCACCCACTCAGATATTAGCCCCGCCCACTCCGATACCAGCCAAGCCACACTGTCATTCCAGCCCCGCCCACTCTGATATCAGCTCTCCGCTCGTCCATATATTAGCTCCGCCCACACTGTCCTATCAGGTCCGCCCACTCTGATACCAGCCAGGCCACGCTGTCATTCCAGCTCCGCCCACGATATAAGCACCGCCCGTCCATATATTAGCCCCGCCCACTCTGTCAATTTGCCCGAACACTATGATACCAGCCAACTAGCCAAGCAACACTGTCATTCCAGCTCCGCCCACTCCGATATTAGCACTGCCCACTCCAATACCAGCCAAGCCACGCTGTCATTCCAGCTCCTACCACTGCGATATAAGCACCGCCCATCCATATATTAGCCCCGCCCACTCTGTCATATTAGCCCCGAACACTCTGATACCAGCCAGGCCCAGGCCACACTGTCATTCCAGCTCCGCCCACTCCGATATTTGCCCCGCCCACTCTGATACCAGACAAACCCACTGTCATTCTAGCTCCGCCCACTCCAATATCAGCACCGCCCACTCCGATACCAACCAAGCCACACTGTCATTCCAGCTCCGCCCACTCCGATATCAGCACCGCCCACTCTGACACAAGCAAAGCCTCACTGTCATTCCGGCCCCGCCCACTGCGATATCAGCACCGCCCACACACTCTATCAGTCCGTCCATATATTAGCTCCGCCCACACTGTCATATCAGCCCCGCCCACTCTGATACCAGCCAAGCAAGGTTGTCATCCCAGCTCCGCCCACTCCGATATTAGCCCCGCCCGCCCATATATTAGCTCCGTCCGCTCTGGTTCCATCTCCGCCCACACTGTCCTATTAGCCCCGCCCACTCTTATGCCAGCCAGGGGTGTTCTATCGATATGTGCCCGCCGCAGAGCACTGGTATCAGAGTGGGCGGGGCTGGATAGGCAGTGTGGCTACACTGCCTATCCAGCCCCGCCCACTCTGATACCAGCCACGCCCACACTGATACCAGACCCGCCAGCTGTCCTATCAGCCCCGCCCACTGTGATTCCAGCTCAGCCACACTAGCTCCGCCCCGCTCTAATACTCTGCTATGAGGTCTTCTATAGCAGGATCGATCGGGGACTGAATTCTGTAATTCCCCATTAAAAACGATACGATCATATCCCCGCCCCCTTCCCCCAGTCTCCGCCCCTGGTCCTGCCTCCTGTCGCTGTTTGTTGACGTGTTGTTATCACTCGGCCACGTGATCTTCACTTCCGCCTCTCCCCTCGTGGTCGCACAGTGACAGGCCGAAACACCGGTGAGGAGGAGGAGCCAACAGGAAGATGGAGGGACCCGATCCTCCGGGTGAGGAGGGGGGATCACCGGGCTCTCTGTGTATATATGGGGGGGGGGGTGTTCTGTGTACCGACCGATGTTATCTCTTCTTCATCACTCACACACACAGCGCGTTCCTCTGATAAGGAGTCATCTACTGTGAAATATGAACTGTCTGTGTCCCCCCTGTACAGTGTAATGTGTACATATCAGGGTGGAGTCCTGTGTGCACTCCTATCAGGACGTACTACATGGAATGACAGAATGGAATGTCCATAGAGAATAATGGGAACTAAATATTTCAATTAGTGACAGCATCTGTAGATCACCCGGAGGTAGGCGGGCGCGTCACCCGGAGGTAGGAGGGCGCGTCACCCGGAGGTAGGCGGGCGCGTCACCCGGAGGTAGGCGGGCGCGTCACCCGGAGGTAGGCGGGCGCGTCACCCGGAGGTAGGAGGGCGCGTCACCCGGAGGTAGGCGGGCGCGTCACCCGGAGGTAGGCGGGCGCGTCACCCGGAGGTAATCGGACGCGTCACCCGGAGGTAGGCGGACGCGTCACCCGGAGGTAGGCACACTCGGGCTGACATTGGGCCCGTGTGTACGGCAGACGGTCTCACCACCATCTTCTGTCACATTGGCCATCATCCAATGACTGTGATCGGTGACCAGCGTGTTATATAGAGGGGGGGGGGGTCCTCAGTCAGGCCACAATTGCACAGCGGGGGGAGGGGGAGGTGACCGCACTGACATCACTTACTTAGTACAGCCATATCTCAGGTGTTTTTTTCCTTCAGCCCGCTGGGTTGAACAAAAAAAAAAAACCTTCTAGTGTGTACCCGGCTGTATGGTGGTGTAGTGTCTGTCCTGTCATTGGATGTCATATTGGGGGGGGGGTGTAGTGTCTGTCCTATCATTGGATGTCATATTAGGGGGGGGGGTGTAGTGTCTGTCCTGTCATTGGATGTCATATTAGGGGGGGGGTGTAGTGTCTGTCCTATCATTGGATGTCATATTAGGGGGGGGGGGTGTAGTGTCTGTCCTGTCATTGGATGTCATATTAGGGGGGGGTGTAGTGTCTGTCCTGTCATTGGATGTCATATTAGGGGGGGGGGTGTAGTGTCTGTCCTGTCATTGGATGTCATATTAGGGGGGGGGGTGTAGTGTCTGTCCTGTCATTGGATGTCATATTAGGGGGAGGTGTAGTGTCTGTCCTGTCATGTCATTGGATGTCATATTAGGGGGAGGTGTAGTGTCTGTCCTGTCATGTCATTGGATGTCATATTAGGGGGGGTGTAGTGTCTGTCCTGTCATTGGATGTCATATTAGGGGGAGGTGTAGTGTCTGTCCTGTCATTGGATGTCATATTAGGGGGGGGGGTGTAGTGTCTGTCCTGTCATTGGATGTCATATTAGGGGGGGGGAGGTGTAGTGTCTGTCCTGTCATTGGATGTCATATTAGGGGGGGGGAGGTGTAGTGTCTGTCCTGTCATTGGATGTCATATTAGGGGGGGGGAGGTGTCTGTCCTGTCATTGGATGTCATATTAGGGGGGGGGGGGGGTGTAGTGTATGTCCTGTCATTGGATGTCAGGGGGGGGGGAGGTGTAGTGTATGTCCTGTCATTGGATGTCAGGGGGGGGGGAGGTGTAGTGTCTGTCCTGTCATTGGATGTCATATTGGGGGGGGGTGTAGTGTCTGTCCTGTCATTGGATGTCATATTAGGGGGGGGTGTAGTTTCTGTCCTGTCATTGGATGTCATATTAGGAGGGGGGTGTAGTGTCTGTCCTGTCATTGGATGTCATATTAGGGGGGGAGGTGTAGTGTCTGTCCTTTCATTGGATGTCATATTAGGGGGGGGGTGTAGTGTCTGTCCTGTCATTGATGTCATATTAGGGGGAGGGGGGGGGTCTAGTGTCTGTCCTGTCATTGGATGTCATATTAGGGGGGGGAGGTGTAGTGCCTGTCCTGTCATTGGATGTCATATTAGGGGGGGGAGGTGTAGTGCCTGTCCTGTCATTGGATGTCATATTGGGGGGGGGGGGTGTAGTGTCTGTCCTGTCATTGATGTCATATTAGGGGGAGGGGGGGTCTAGTGTCTGTCCTGTCATTGATGTCATATTAGGGGGAGGGGGGGGTCTAGTGTCTGTCCTGTCATTGGATGTCATATTAGGGGGGGGAGGTGTAGTGCCTGTCCTGTCATTACTGTCATATTTAGGTGGAGTTGTATCTATGATGAGATAATAATGTTCTCCTCTGTTCTCTTAGGTAGGGGGAAGAACAAGATGATGGAGTCTCACCTGGTCAAGGTACTGTACTGTGTGCGTCACCTCCCCCCTCCCAGCCTGGGGTCATCATGCATCTGTACACAATGAGGGTCACCATGATAACAGGGGTCCGGGTTCTCACTTACAATCCAGACACAACCAGGAGCAATGGGGAGGGTACACTTGACATAAGAAAGGTACACCAGGGGAAAGGGGTACACCTGATGGAAGAAAAGTACACCAGGGAGACAAAGGGTACACCTGGTGGAGGAAGGGTACACCTGGTGGAGGAAGGGTACACCTGGTGGAGGAAGGGTACACCTGGTGGAGGAAGGGTACACCTGGTGGAGGAAAAGTACACCATGGAGAGGGAGGGTACACCTAGTGGATGGGGATACACTTGACAGATGAAGGGTGCATCTAGTAGAAGGAGTGCACCTGATATGGGGGGGGGGATACACCTGGGGGAGAAAGGGTACACTTGATGAAGGGGGGGCAGTTGGGGGAGGAAGGGTATGCCTGAAGAATGGTGGTACACCTAGAAGGGAGGAAGAGTACACCTGATGGAGGGGGGTACACCGGGGGGCAAGGGGTACACACACAGAGGCGTTGAGGATGTCATGTATGAAATAATTTGATTACATGTGCACCTGGGTGGTAATCAAACACCCTTAATAGAAATGGTGCCATGTCCTGATGAATATTGGTTTGAATGGATATGGAAAAATGTACTTTGTAGGCACATACGTAAAAAATAACAATTTATTTCACATGTTGTGACATATAAATATACAATTGCATCTAAAATTAGAATACAAAAAACGAAATGTACAAAAAAAGGAATCACGTGGTTAATCCCGAGGAGACTAACTCAATGTGAGAAAGCTCGCTGTGATGGTGTCTATGAAATAGATTCCCATGCTGGTTCAAGAGTGTCTCCTAGGTTTAGTGCCACAAAATCCTTAGAGCAGGTTAAAATTGTTTAGCTCAACATGTTTCGCGATATAGACATAAATCGCTTCGTCAATAGTGATAGTCATCACTAGGCATAATTGATAACGTAAAGTGGTTGTAAACCCTGTTATAATTTATTTATTTTTAAACTAACCTGCAAGACAAAGGCATAATGAGCTAGTATGACTAGCATACTAGCTCATTATGCATCACTTACCTTAGATCGGGGCCCCCGAAGGCAATCCTCATCTCCCTCTCCAGCCGCAGCCATCGCTGCGGCGCTGTGATTAGCCGGAGCGGCGAAGACGTGACTCCGCGCATTGCGTGCGGGAGCCATCAAATCTGGCTAAGCCGGATTTGTGAATGGGATTAACCCTATGAATGCGCCGTTGTCTACGGCGCGCATGCGCCGTTGTCTACGGCGCGCATGCGCCATAGACACAGAGGCATGTCATTTTTAGCAAATATCTCCTAAACCGTGTAGGTTTAGGAGATATTTCTTGCACCTACAGGTAAGCCTTAATCTAGTCTTACCTGTAGGTGCAAGTTGCAAAAGTGGGTTTACAACCACTTTAATGCAGTTAATAACTGCCAAGTGGATGTGCTTGATTTTAGGGCCCAAATGTAAATAACCACAGGTTATATCGATGGTTGTGTATATATCACTTATAATGGAATTTATATAGCAAACAATACGTGGTTTAATAAGCACCCATCTTTGCTGCCAATGGCTAATAAGGGTCCAAACAGTGCACCCGAATCTGGTCACAACCAACGTCCGGCGTAGTTCCTCCCGGGAGTCCCGAATCCTCTGTATAGGCGAGATAGTGCTGGTAGCTCCTCTCACCAATAGCATCTGGGGGATGGAGTCCCAGCCTCGCCGCTATGTATACCCCGCTCGCGTGTACATAGTGTGTGTCATGTACACACACACGGGTGCCAGCGATGAGCTATGTCTCCCGTGGTGTCCGTGATGAGGACACTGAGTGAGGGTGTCTCTGGTGGTGTCTATGATGAGGACTCTGATGAGCGGGGGGTGTCTGGTGTCTGTGATGGGGATTCTCATGAATGAGGGTGTCTTTAGTGATGTTTGAATTGGTGACTCCAATGGTGTCTTCTGTGTCCAGGGGAAAGGTCCAGAACTGTCCAAGGAGGAGAAGCTTCGCTTGCGAAAAGAGAAAAAGCAGCAGAAGAAGAACAAGGAGAAGGCAGCAGAGGCCGTGGATGTTGTGCAGGACAGGGCTGTACAGAAAAGTATGATTTTACACTGATTGTTATTGGGCTCGGTAGTAGGAGGTGTCCCGGGTCAGGGTAACCACAACGAACATTAATCACATTGTAGCTCAAAGTATAAATGTCATTAACACCTTTGGTAAAGTTGTCTTATGATTTATCTCCCACCACTCTCCTTGTTCCTGCCATCTTCACTGTGCTGCCCTGGGGCTTATATGGGCATTCTGGGTGTATGTGTGTTTTCCTGATCTGGCTTTTTGTCTTCCAGCTGAGGTACAGCTGCCCATCACAGAACCAGCCCCTCCAGTACCACCAACTGTTGCTGCTGGCCCAACGCCCGAGGCACCACCTGCAGGAAAAAGCAAGGCTGAGCTGAGGGCGGAGAGAAGAGCCAAGCAAGAAGCCGAACGGGCACAGAAACAGAGCAAGAAGACTGAGCAGGGTGGGGGGCCTGCACCAACCAAACCCAAGAGCCAGCCCTCGGAAAGCCAGACAGGTGAGATGGAGAGAAAGAAGAGCGGGGACAGGTGGGGAAGAAGGCAGGAAGAGAGTGGGGACAGATGATGAGAAAGGAAGAGCAGGGGTCAGACGGGGGGGGGGAGAGAAGGAAGAGCAGGGGGCAGACGGGGGGGTGGGAGAGAAGGAAGAGCAGGGGGCAGACAGGGGGGTGGGAGAGAAGGAAGAGCAGGGGGCAGACGGGGGGGTGGGAGAGAAGGAAGAGCAGGGGGCAGACGGGGGGGGGGTGGGAGAGAAGGAAGAGCAGGGGGCAGACGGGGGCGGGGTGGGAGAGAAGGAAGAGCAGGGGGCAGACGGGGGGGGGGGGGGGTGGGAGAGAAGGAAGAGCAGGGGGCAGACGGGGGGGTGGGAGAGAAGGAAGAGCAGGGGGCAGACGGGGGGGGAGAGAAGGAAGAGCAGGGGGCAGACGGGGGGGGAGAGAAGGAAGAGCAGGGGGCAGACGGGGGGGAGAGAAGGAAGAGCAGGGGGCAGACGGGGGGGAGAGAAGGAAGAGCAGGGGGCAGACGGGGGGGGCAGAAGGAAGAGCAGGGGGCAGGCGGGGGGGGGCAGAAGGAAGAGCAGGGGGCAGACGGGGGGGCAGAAAGAAGAGCAGGGGGCAGACGGGAGGGGGGTGGGAGAGAAGGAGGAGCAGGGGGCAGACGGGAGGGGGGTGGGAGAGAAGGAAGAGCAGGGGGCAGACGGGAGGGGGGTGGGAGAGAAGGAAGCGCAGGGGGCAGACGGGAGGGGGGTGGGAGAGAAGGAAGAGCAGGGGGCAGATGGGGGGGTGGGAGAGAAGGAAGAGCAGGGGGCAGACGGGGGCGGGGTGGGAGAGAAGGAAGAGCAGCGGGCAGACGGGGGCGGGGTGGGAGAGAAGGAAGAGCAGGGGGCAGATGGGGGGGGGGTGGGAGAGAAGGAAGAGCAGGGGGCAGATGGGGGGGGTGGGAGAGAAGGAAGAGCAGGGGGCAGATGGGGGGGTGGGAGAGAAGGAAGAGCAGGGGGCAGATGGGGGGGGAGAGAAGGAAGAGCAGGGGGCAGACGGGGGGGGGACAGAAGAGGAAGAGCAGGGGGCAGACGGGGGGGGAGAGAAGGAAGAGCAGGGGGCAGACGGGGGGGGGACAGAAGAAAAAGAGCAGGGGGCAGACGGGGGGGCAGAAGGAAGAGCAGGGGCAGACGGGGGGGGGGGCAGAAGGAAGAGCAGGGGCAGACGGGGGGGGGGGCAGAAGGAAGAGCAGGGGCAGACGGGGGGGGGGGGCAGAAGGAAGAGCAGGGGGCAGACGGGGGGGGCAGAAGGAAGAGCAGGGGGCAGACGGGGGGGGGCAGAAAGAAGAGCAGGGGGCAGACGGGGGGGGGGCAGAAGGAAGAGCAGGGGGCAGACGGGGGGGGGCAGAAGGAAGAGCAGGGGGCAGACGGGGGGGGGCAGAAGGAAGAGCAGGGGGCAGACGGGGGGGGGGGGCAGAAGGAAGAGCAGGGGGCAGACGGGGGGGGGGGGCAGAAGGAAGAGCAGGGGGCAGACGGGGCAGAAGGAAGAGCAGGGGGCAGACGGGGGGGGGGCAGAAGGAAGAGCAGGGGGCAGATGGGGGGGGACAGAAGGAAGAGCAGGGGGCAGACGGGGGGGGGGGTGGGAGAGAAGGAAGAGCAGGGGGCAGACGGGGGGGGGGGTGGGAGAGAAGGAAGAGCAGGGGGCAGACGGGGGGGGGGTGGGAGAGAAGGAAGAGCAGGGGGCAGACGGGGGGGGGCAGAAGGAAGAGCAGGGGGCAGACGGGGGGGGGACAGAAGGAAGAGCAGGGGGCAGACGGGGGGGGCAGAAGGAAGAGCAGGGGGCAGAAGGAAGAGCAGGGGGCAGACGGGGGGGCAGAAGGAAGAGCAGGGGGCAGACGGGGGGGACAGAAGGAAGAGCAGGGGGCAGACGGGGCAGAAGGAAGAGCAGGGGGCAGACGGGGGGGGGCAGAAGGAAGAGCAGGGGGCAGATGGGGGGGGACAGAAGGAAGAGCAGGGGGCAGACGGGGGGGGGGTGGGAGAGAAGGAAGAGCAGGGGGCAGACGGGGGGGGGTTGGGAGAGAAGGAAGAGCAGGGGGCAGACGGGGGCGGGGTGGGAGAGAAGGAAGAGCAGGGGGCAGATGGGGGGGGGTGGGAGAGAAGGAAGAGCAGGGGGCAGACGGGGGGGGGACAGTAGGAAGAGCAGGGGGCAGACGGGGGGGGGGACAGAAGAAAAAGAGCAGGGGGCAGACGGGGGGGGGGGCAGAAGGAAGAGCAGGGGGCAGACGGGGGGGGGACAGAAGGAAGAGCAGGGGGCAGACGGGGGGGGGCAGAAGGAAGAGCAGGGGGCAGAAGGAAGAGCAGGGGGCAGACGGGGGGGCAGAAGGAAGAGCAGGGGGCAGACGGGGGGGACAGAAGGAAGAGCAGGGGGCAGACGGGGGGGACAGAAGGAAGAGCAGGGGTCAGACGGGGGGGACAGAAGGAAGAGCAGGGGGCAGATGGGGGGGACAGAAGGAAGAGCAGGGGGCAGACGGGGGGGGGGGGACAGAAGGAAGAGCAGGGGGCAGACGGGGGGGGGGACAGAAGGAAGAGCAGGGGGCAGACGGGGGGGAGGGACAGAAGGAAGAGCAGGGGGCAGACGGGGGGGGAGGGACAGAAGGAAGAGCAGGGGGCAGACGGGGGGGGGACAGAAGGAAGAGCAGGGGGCAGACGGGGGGGAGGGACAGAAGGAAGAGCAGGGGGCAGACGGGGGGGGGGGACAGAAGGAAGAGCAGGGGGCAGACGGGGGGGGGGGGGACAGAAGGAAGAGCAGGGGGCAGACGGGGGGGGGGGACAGAAGGAAGAGCAGGGGGCAGACGGGGGGGGACAGAAGGAAGAGCAGGGGGCAGACGGGGGGTGGGGACAGAAGGAAGAGCAGGGGGCAGACGGGGGGTGGGGACAGAAGGAAGAGCAGGGGGCAGACGGGGGGTGGGGACAGAAGGAAGAGCAGGGGGCAGACGGGGGGTGGGGACAGAAGGAAGAGCAGGGGGCAGACGGGGGGTGGGGACAGAAGGAAGAGCAGGGGGCAGACGGGGGGTGGGGACAGAAGGAAGAGCAGGGGGCAGACGGGGGGTGGGGACAGAAGGAAGAGCAGGGGGCAGACGGGGGGTGGGGACAGAAGGAAGAGCAGGGGGCAGACGGGGGGGGGCAGAAGGAAGAGCAGGGGGGCAGACGGGGGGGGGGGGCAGAAGGAAGAGCAGGGGGCAGACGGGGGGGGGCAGGAGGAAGAGCAGGGGGCAGACGGGGGGGGGGGGGCAGGAGGAAGAGCAGGGGGCAGACGGGGGGGGGGGGCAGAAGGAAGAGCAGGGGGCAGACGGGGGGGGGGCAGAAGGAAGAGCAGGGGGCAGACGGGGCAGAAGGAAGAGCAGGGGGCAGACGGGGGGGGGCAGAAGGAAGAGCAGGGGGCAGATGGGGGGGGAGAGAAGGAAGAGCAGGGGGCAGACGGGGGGGGTGGGAGAGAAGGAAGAGCAGGGGGCAGACGGGGGGGGGGGCAGAAGGAAGAGCAGGGGGCAGACGGGGGGGGACAGAAGGAAGAGCAGGGGGCAGACGGGGGGGGGGCAGAAGGAAGAGCAGGGGGCAGAAGGAAGAGCAGGGGGCAGACGGGGGGGCAGAAGGAAGAGCAGGGGGCAGACGGGGGGGGCAGAAGGAAGAGCAGGGGGCAGACGGGGCAGAAGGAAGAGCAGGGGGCAGATGGGGGGGGGACAGAAGGAAGAGCAGGGGGCAGATGGGGGGGGGACAGAAGGAAGAGCAGGGGGCAGATGGGGGGGGGACAGAAGGAAGAGCAGGGGGCAGACGGGGGGTGGGGGTTGGGAGAGAAGGAAGAGCAGGGGGCAGACGGGGGGTGGGGGTTGGGAGAGAAGGAAGAGCAGGGGGCAGACGGGGGCGGGGTGGGAGAGAAGGAAGAGCAGGGGGCAGACGGGAGGGGGGGTGGGAGAGAAGGAAGAGCAGGGGGCAGACGGGGGCGGGGTGGGAGAGAAGGAAGAGCAGGGGGCAGATGGGGGGGTGGGAGAGAAGGAAGAGCAGGGGGCAGACGGGGGGTGGGGACAGAAGGAAGAGCAGGGGGCAGACGGGGGGTGGGGACAGAAGGAAGAGCAGGGGGCAGACGGGGGGTGGGGACAGAAGGAAGAGCAGGGGGCAGACGGGGGGTGGGGACAGAAGGAAGAGCAGGGGGCAGACGGGGGGTGGGGACAGAAGGAAGAGCAGGGGGCAGACGGGGGGTGGGGACAGAAGGAAGAGCAGGGGGCAGACGGGGGGTGGGGACAGAAGGAAGAGCAGGGGGCAGACGGGGGGTGGGGACAGAAGGAAGAGCAGGGGGCAGACGGGGGGTGGGGACAGAAGGAAGAGCAGGGGGCAGACGGGGGGTGGGGACAGAAGGAAGAGCAGGGGGCAGACGGGGGTGGGGACAGAAGGAAGAGCAGGGGGCAGACGGGGGGTGGGGACAGAAGGAAGAGCAGGGGGCAGACGGGGGGTGGGGACAGAAGGAAGAGCAGGGGGCAGACGGGGGGTGGGGACAGAAGGAAGAGCAGGGGGCAGACGGGGGGGTGGGGACAGAAGGAAGAGCAGGGGGCAGACGGGGGGTGGGGACAGAAGGAAGAGCAGGGGGCAGACGGGGGGTGGGGACAGAAGGAAGAGCAGGGGGCTGACGGGGGGTGGGGACAGAAGGCAGAGCAGGGGGCTGACGGGGGGTGGGGACAGAAGGCAGAGCAGGGGGCAGACGGGGGGTGGGGACAGAAGGAAGAGCAGGGGGCAGACGGGGGGTGGGGACAGAAGGAAGAGCAGGGGGCAGACGGGGGGTGGGGACAGAAGGCAGAGCAGGGGGCAGACGGGGGGTGGGGACAGAAGGCAGAGCAGGGGGCAGACGGGGGGTGGGGACAGAAGGCAGAGCAGGGGGCAGACGGGGGGTGGGGACAGAAGGCAGAGCAGGGGGCAGACGGGGGGTGGGGACAGAAGGAAGAGCAGGGGGCAGACGGGGGGTGGGGACAGAAGGAAGAGCAGGGGGCAGACGGGGGGTGGGGACAGAAGGAAGAGCAGGGGGGGACAGAAGGAAGAGCAGGGGGCAGACGGGGGGGGGACAGAAGGAAGAGCAGGGGGCAGACGAGCAGGGGACAGAAGGAAGAGCAGGGGGGGGACAGAAGGAAGAGCAGGGGGGGGACAGAAGGAAGAGCAGGGGGCAGACGGGGGGGACAGAAGGAAGAGCAGGGGGCAGATGGGGGGGACAGAAGGAAGAGCAGGGGGCAGACGGGGGGGGACAGAAGGAAGAGCAGGGGGCAGACGGGGGGGACAGAAGGAAGAGCAGGGGGCAGACGGGGGGGGGGGACAGAAGGAAGAGCAGGGGGCAGACGGGGGGGGGGGGACAGAAGGAAGAGCAGGGGGCAGACGGGGGGGGACGGACAGAAGGAAGAGCAGGGGGCAGACGGGGGGGGGGGGGGGGGGCAGAAGGAAGAGCAGGGGGCAGACGGGGGGGGGGGGACAGAAGGAAGAGCAGGGGGCAGACGGGGGGGGGGACAGAAGGAAGAGCAGGGGGCAGATGAGACGGGGGGGACAGAAGGAAGAGCAGGGGGCAGACGGGGGCAGAAGGAAGAGCAGGGGGCAGAGGAGACGGGGGGGGGGGCAGAAGGAAGAGCAGGGGGCAGACGGGGGGGGTAGAAGGAAGAGCAGGGGGCAGACGGGGGGGGGTAGAAGGAAGAGCAGGGGGCAGACGGGGGGGGGACAGAAGGAAGAGCAGGGGGCAGACGGGGGGTGAGAAGGAAGAGCAGGGGGCAGACGGGGGTGAGAAGGAAGAGCAGGGGGGGGGAAGAGCAGGGGGCAGACGGGGGGGGGGGAGAGAAGGAAGAGCAGGCGGCAGACGGGGGGGGAGAGAAGGAAGAGCAGGGGGGGAAGAGCAGGCGGCCGACGGGGGCGGAGAGAAGGAAGAGCAGGGGGCAGCTGGGGGGGGCAGAGAAGGAAGAGCAGGGGTCAAACGGGGGGGGGGGGTGGAGAGAAGGAAGAGCAGGGGTCAAAGGGGGGGGGCAGAGAAGGAAAAGCAGGGGTCAAACGGGGGGGGGGGGGGAGACAAGGAAGAGCAGGGGGCAGACGGGGGGGGTGGGAGACAAGGAAGAGCAGGGGGCAGACGGGGGGGGGGGTAGGAGAGAAGGAAGAGCAGGGGGCAGACAGGGGGGTAGAGAAGGAAGAGCAGGGGGCAGATGGGGGGGGGGGAATGAAGTGCAGGGGGCGGGGAGGGAGGGAGAAGGAAGAGCAGGGGGGGAGAAGGAAGAGCAGGGGGCAGGAGGGGGGGAGAAGGAAGAGCAGGGGGCAGGAGGGAGGGAGAAGGAAGAGCAGGGGGCAGGAGGGAGGGAGAAGGAAGAGCAGGGGGCAGACGGGTGAAGGATAGATGGGGGAGAGAATGCAGAGCAAGGGGCACATGGGGGGTTGTTGAGTGAGAAGGAAGAGTGTGTCCCAATGAGGAAGAAGAGTGTGGGTTGTTTGTGTGTTTGAAATGTTTGATTTCCTTCTAACATGCTGAGACACTGGAGAACTGGTGTTGCCATTTCTGGGGAGTACAGGTCCTTCTCAAAAACTTAGCATATTGTGATAAAGTTCATTATTTTCTGTAATGTACTGATAAATATTAGACTTTCATATATTTTAGATTCATTACACACAACTGAAGTAGTTCAAGCCTTTTCTTGTTTTAATATTGATGATTTTGGCATACAGCTCATGAAAACCCAAACATCCTATCTCAAAAAATTAGCATATTTCATCCGACCAATAAAAGAAAAGTGTTTTTAATACAAAAAAAGTCAACCTTCAAATAATTATGTTCAGTTATGCACTCAATACTTGGTCGGGAATCCTTTTGCAGAAATGACTGCTTCAATGCGGCGTGGCATGGAGGCAACCAGCCTGTGGCACTGCTGAGGTGTTATGGAGGCCCAGGATGCTTCGATAGCGGCCTTAAGCTCATCCAGAGTGTTGGGTCTTGCGTCTCTCAACTTTCTCTTCCCAATATCCCACAGATTCTCCTATGGGGTTCAGGTCAGGAGAGTTGGCAGGCCAATTGAGCACAGTAATACCATGGTCAGTAAACCATTTACCAGTGGTTTTGGCACTGTGAGCAGGTGCCAGGTCGTGCTGAAAAATGAAGTCTTCATCTCCATAAAGCTTTTCAGCAGATGGAAGCATGAAGTGCTCCAAAATCTCCTGATAGCTAGCTGCATTGACCCTGCCCTTGATAAAACACAGTGGACCAACACCAGCAGCTGACATGGCACCCCAGACCATCACTGACTGTGGGTACTTGACACTGGACTTCAGGCATTTTGGCATTTCCCTCTCCCCAGTCTTCCTCCAGACTCTGGCACCTTGATTTCCGAATGACATGCAAAATTTGCTTTCATCCGAAAAAAGTACTTTGGACCACTGAGCAACAGTCCAGTGCTGCTTCTCTGTAGCCCAGGTCAGGCGCTTCTGCCGCTGTTTCTGGTTCAAAAGTGGCTTGACCTGGGGAATGCGGCACCTGTAGCCCATTTCCTGCACATGCCTGTTCACGGTGGCTCTGGATGTTTCTACTCCAGACTCAGTCCACTGCTTCCGCAGGTCCTCCAAGGTCTGGAATCGGTCCTTCTCCACAATCTTCTTCAGGGTCCGGTCACCTCTTCTCGTTGTGCAGCGTTTTCTGCCACACTTTTTCCTTCCCACAGACTTCCCACTGAGGTGCCTTGATACAGCACTCTGGGAACAGCCTATTCGTTCAGAAATTTCTGTGTCTTACCCTCTTGCTTGAGGGTGTCAATGATGGCCTTCTGGACAGCAGTCAGGTCGGCAGTCTTACCCATGATTGCGGTTTTGAGTAATGAACCAGGCTGGGAGTTTTTAAAAGCCTCAGGAATCTTTTGCAGGTGTTTAGAGTTAATTAGTTGATTCAGATGATTAGGTTAATAGCTCGTTTAGAGAACCTTTTCATGATATGCAAATTTTTTGAGATAGGAATTTTGGGTTGTCATGAGCTGTATGCCAAAATCATCAATATTAAAACAAGAAAAGGCTTGAACTACTTCAGTTGTGTGTAATGAATCTAAAATATATGAAAGTCTAATGTTTATCAGTACATTACAGAAAATAATGAACTTTATCACAATATGCTAATTTTTTGAGAAGGACCTGTATAATTACCCGGTATGCCTTCCAGGGACAATGCTACTTGGACAAAGGCTGCTAGGGTGCCCTTTGTACTAGGTCTGTGCGCAGTATACCACCAGACTGCCAATCACACATCTAAGTCTGCTTTAGTTAGTCCCATGTAGTAGATCCCTCTTGTACTTCTTCCTTTCTACTGATGCAGCTCAGGACAGAAAGACAAAAATCTCCTGCGCTCTCGGTGTATCGTCAAAACACGGGTAGTGTGGTTCCGTCTAAAGGCAAAGTCTAAAGTCTTGCAGCCCTCCTCAGAACAATGGGTGTTCATGTGGCTAGAAAAAAGAAAGAAAAAAGGAGGGCGCACCGACCTAGTGTATTACCACTTAGACGTTTTATTTAAAATATAAAAAAGCAGTAATCTTACTCACAAACGGAGCTTAAATAAAAGCTTATCGGACAAATCAGCTGGAAATTCTTTGGCACTTGCCGACTGGACTCGATGACAGAGAGGGTCGGACAGTACTTCAGACAACTGGATAGCTGACGCGTTTCTGGGGCGCACCCCTTTCCTCAGAGCCTAGATGGTCCATGATAGCTCTCCCCCACAGAACCCTCCGTTATATGTGTGTGCACATGTGCAGAGGCCTCAGCTCAGGTGACCACCAATTAGCAAACCCCGCCTCCCACTCCTAACTGACCCCACCCATGTGGGTGGGCCTTCCACTAGCCCCCCTCCCACACAAATAGAAGGCACCCTAGTGGCTGTTCAAAAATAACTAGGGCGGGGGGGGTTTTTGAGGAGAATGGGAGAAAAGAGTGGGTACCATATCACTACCCTCTAGAAATGCTGGCTATTAATGGACCATTAAGTCCTCTAGTGATGCAGACCACCAGTGCAGCAATGTATGTCCTCCATAGGCATGGCCTATTAAGATGTAGTCACACCCATATACGGGGGGTGTGTGTAAGGAGGGGTATTGGCATAGGCAGATATCAGCATACATAGTAAAGGGCGGTGGGAACCGAAGGGTCTTACCCCAAAGCAGAAGCAAAGGCAGTTCGTCCTGACGCGGTATGAGCGGTAGCTGTATTTATCACAGCAAACGTCCCTGCAAATCCGTTGGGACGCACACTGTCTAGCAACCAGGAAGTGCGGGTGCCTCCTGCGTTCCAACCCGCACTTCCGGTTGTGCCGAGACGTCAGTTCCGCTTACCCTATGCCCAACACACCTCTAACCAAGGTACCAGGAAGTGCGGGTATGTTTGCATTCCACCCGCCACTTCCGGTCCGTCTAGGAGCCTCCCACCGCTACTCTTTGAGCCTATAGCCAATCCAGTGGTGCGACAAGCTAAACAGCGTCACTCCCTCTAGTGGCCAAGAACGAAAATGGCACGAACCTCTATACTGGAGCTAAATGCAAAAAAAAAAAAAAAAAAGGGGGGGGGGGGGGCACAAACCAGAGCTGGCTGATTGATTCTCAGAACATGGCACACACACAAGAACGAAAGCTGTAGGTGCACACAGTGGGTGGAACCCCCTAAGGGGGTATGGAACAAATGATTACAAAACTATTACATCTATAATAGCCCAAATATTGCAAAATAATAATGATAAAAAGCCTCCAGTGGACTTTATTAGTAGTAATATTCGAAGTAGTATTCGAAGGACCAGCAGCATTATTCGAATGCTGCTGGTCCTTCGAATACTACTTCGAATATTACTACTAATAATTTTAATTCTTTACTCTTCTATATGTAATTATGTATGTATTTAATTTTTATATATATCTATTTATTTATGAATTTTATGAATTTTATGTGTATGGACCTTTAGTGTAGTATTGCCCTATCGTGTATGCTTTTTAGTCCACTGGAGGCTTTTTATCATTATTATTTTGCAATATTTGGGCTATTATAGATGTAATAGTTTTGTAATCATTTGTTCCATACCCCCTTAGGGGGTTCCACCCACTGTGTGCACCTACAGCTTTCGTTCTTGTGTGTGTGGCCATGTTCTGAGAATCAATCAGCCAGCTCTGGTTTGTGCCCCCCCCCCTTTTTTTTTTTTTTTTGCATTTAGCTCCAGTATAGAGGTTCGTGCCATTTTCGTTCTTGGCCACTAGAGGGAGTGACGCCGTTTAGCTTGTCGCACCACTGGATTGGCTATAGGCTCAAAGAGTAGCGGTGGGAGGCTCCTAGACGGACCGGAAGTGGCGGGTGGAATGCAAACATACCCGCACTTCCTGGTACCTTGGTTAGAGGTGTGTTGGGCATAGGGTAAGCGGAACTGACGTCTCGGCACAACCGGAAGTGCGGGTTGGAACGCAGGAGGCACCCGCACTTCCTGGTTGCTAGACAGTGTGCGTCCCAACGGATTTGCAGGGACGTTTGCTGTGATAAATACAGCTACCGCTCATGCCGCGTCAGGACGAACTGCCTTTGCTTCTGCTTTGGGGTAAGACCCTTCGGTTCCCACCGCCCTTTACTATGTATGCTGATATCTGCCTATGCCAATACCCCTCCTTACACACACCCCCCGTATATGGGGTGACTACATCTTAATAGGCCATGCCTATGGAGGACATACATTGCTGCACTGGTGGTCTGCATCACTAGAGGACTTAATGGTCCATTAATAGCCAGCATTTCTAGAGGGTAGTGATATGGTACCCACTCTTTTCTCCCATTCTCCTCAAAAACCCCCCCCGCCCTAGTTATTTTTGAACAGCCACTAGGGTGCCTTCTATTTGTGTGGGAGGGGGGCTAGTGGAAGGCCCACCCACATGGGTGGGGTCAGTTAGGAGTGGGAGGCGGGGTTTGCTAATTGGTGGTCACCTGAGCTGAGGCCTCTGCACATGTGCACACACATATAACGGAGGGTTCTGTGGGGGAGAGCTATCATGGACCATCTAGGCTCTGAGGAAAGGGGTGCGCCCCAGAAACGCGTCAGCTATCCAGTTGTCTGAAGTACTGTCCGACCCTCTCTGTCATCGAGTCCAGTCGGCAAGTGCCAAAGAATTTCCAGCTGATTTGTCCGATAAGCTTTTATTTAAGCTCCGTTTGTGAGTAAGATTACTGCTTTTTTATATTTTAAATAAAACGTCTAAGTGGTAATACACTAGGTCGGTGCGCCCTCCTTTTTTCTTTCTTTTTTGCAGCTCAGGACACCCAGACCTCTCTGACCCCACCCCCTTGTGTCCTCTCCATGTACAATGATATTCTGGTAGCGTCCTTCTTCTGGGAGGTTGTGATGGATCGCTCTGCTCTGTAGAAGAGTTGTGCCAGCTCCATTGTCTCTGATGTTTTCCATGGATGGGGCCTGTACAGCACTTATAACATTTCCTATTTTATTCAGTGAAACGCGTCCCGGAACACATCCAGGTCGATGATCC